>OY283140.1:2407789-3607789 GCA_958299785.1 Medicago lupulina
ACCACAACCACAACCAGAAGAACAACAATTACAACCTCTCATGTGCAAGGTAAATCAAACATTAATCCATTCATTCCTCTGCATGCCGTTTTAATAACTCTCTTATATTACGTCTCTGTTCTTTCAGAGCTGTACGTTAAGAGTCTCCATTCATTGTCAAGGTTGCATGAGAAAAGTCAAAAAAGTCCTCCAAAGCATAGATGGTAACAAATCATTAACATTCAAAACTCAATATCTTTTGTTTTCATTTCAAAACTTTGTTAATATTGTTGTTAACTCAGGTGTTTATCAAACAACTATTGATTTGAAGCAACAAAAAGTAGAAGTAAAGGGGACCGTCGACACCGATACACTCATTAAGATACTAACACAAACCGGTAAACGAGCTGAGTTATGGCCTGATACAGAACCAATCAAAAAGAAAAAGAAGAAGAAGAAGAAAAAGAAGAAACCAAAACCAGAGAACGGTCAAAACACAGATCAGAAACAGAGTGATGGAGAGAGCAGTGATGAAGGTAACCAAACCGATGGTGGCAACGAAAGCGAAGCTGTTAAGGTTGTTGTAGCTGCTACCGAAGGTGGTGGTGGTGGATGGCCAACCGGAAGAGGCGGTGTGCAATTTCAAGAAATAAAGCCAGAGGTGAGACATGTGATGAGTTTTCCAGCCAGTAACCAGTTACCGGTTGCAGAGAAAAAAGTTACAATTGCCATGGAGAATGCGGGGTTAAACGACGGTGGATATAGAAGGAATAGAATTTACTATCAGGGGCAAAGAGGGAATAGTGAAGGTTTAAATGTTACTTTCGAACCTCCTCCTTCCGGTGATTGGAATCAGAATCAGATGCATGGTCATGGGCCTGGGTCTGGCCCAGGACAAGTTTCATTTATGGGCCCACCACCTAATGAGAGTGCACCACGGAATCAATACCCACCGCATTATCATCACGCACCAGCATCACCTACGGTGTGTGGTGGAAACTTACATACGGCGTATCCTACTTCTATGAGATACGGTGCATCGTATTGTACTTCGTCGTCACAACCGTATTCATACGCTTATACGCATCAAAGTAATGATTATGATGACTCCGAATCTTATACTTATACTACATCATCACGTTCACGTTCGTCAAATTCGTTTGAATTATTTAGTGATGAAAATCCTAATGCTTGCTCAGTTATGTGATACACTGAAGATACTGTAAACATCATAACGAACTTGCTTGATTAATTAGTTGGTACTTAATTAATGGTAATTGTCATTGTTAATGGGTTTTATCGGACTGTGGATGATTTAATGTGGGATAGTATGCTAGAGTATGTTTTCTAATCTTAGGCTTTATTTACGACTAAGATATCCTTTCTATGGAATAATACCAATTTAAAAATTGGGGTATGTAATTCTAAGAAATTTTAATTTTAGTTCGGTTATTTCGTTAGTCTTTTATACACTTCAACTCATTTTAATTTGACTTAATACATTATTTGGTCCCTTAACTTATTTTTTGTTTTCATTTTCATTCTCTAAGTGTCTCAATTTGGTCCTGTAAATCTTTTGTCATTTACCGTTTTGGTCATCTCCGTTAGTTTTTAACGTCAAATGTATAAGATGAACCATTTTTAAAGGTGATCCACCATGAACTATAGTAAAAAAATTAATTTTAACCCTTTGATTTTTTTTCTTTAAAAGAGAATTGTTAGATTATGTAGGGTCTATTGTATTGTATTGTACATCACTAACACCTTTTTACTTTTCTTCATCTTCTTCTCTCATCTTCATCAATCTTCCAGGAAAAAAAAATCCATAATCCAAATTCAGCCATTTTTAAGTTCTTATCTTGAATTTAAAAAAATAATGAATTTCTTCAAATTCTCTAATCATCATCATCCACGACATCAGCAACAAATCAACAACAACAATAATGAAGCAACAACAATAGCAAATCAAATTCAACCCTTTTTTTTCTTTCTTTCTTTCATCATCATCATGATGAATTAAAATTAAAAGAGAGAAAAGAAGAAGCAACAACAGTGTTATAGGTAGAAACAGTACTCTCTCTGATAGCACATGTTCATTACCAAATCAACAACTGCAGCAACAGCAAATCAAGAGCCAGAAAGAGCTTAGCGAAATTTTCGGCAACGTTGTCGGATGATTCAAATAGCGGCGGTTTTGTAACAAACAAATCTATTTTCCATTTCAATTTCCATTTCCTGCTTCATCATCATAATCATCATCATCTTTCAATTTCGATTTTCTACCTTCTTTGCAAACCAATTTCGATTTCGATTTTCATCATTATCATCATCAGTTTTCAATTTCGATCCTGGGCTGTGTTTAATTTCTGGGTCGTGTTCATTTCGATCAATTTTTGGGTTGTATATGCTTCGTTTGTGTTCAATTTTTGGGATGTTGGATTTTTGTTCTTGAGTGTGATGTTGAAGAAGGAGGAAGAAGATGAAAAAAAGGAAGAAAAAATTATGTGTTTATGGTAATTTATTTGTATTAATTGTGTTGTTGGTGGCTATAATTGAGGAAGAAATTGACATGGGTTTAAAATTTGATAATCAGTGGAAGGAAAATAAGAATAGGGAAAAAATAGATATGGGTGGTCCACTGCAATATAGTATGGACCTGCAATCTAACGGTTATAATCATATCAAAAATATTAGACATAAAAAACTAATGGAGGGGACTAAAATGGTAAACGACAAAAGAGTTATGGGACTAAATTGAAACAGTTTAAAGTTAGAGGACCAAAATAAAATCAAAAAATAAGTTAAAGGATTAAGGCAGCATGTATTAAGCCTTTTAATTTTGCATTCGTTTTCGCAAAGCTTTAGTAAATAATGCCTATTATTCTTAGAATGAATCCCACTAGGACTTTTTGGTAAGGCTTTTGTACCAAAAAGTTAGATTACTCTAGTCTTCAGGAGTACATGTAGCAATCAAAGTAAAATTTTTTTTCTTTCTAAACACTCGAATCAAAGACTATTTTATCGAATAACATTCTTAACTTTGTGAAAAAGCTTGTGTGGGCACATTCCTTGTACGCATAAAATAATTTTTGTGATGCGTT
Organism: Medicago lupulina; assembly: GCA_958299785.1. Taxonomy (NCBI): domain Eukaryota; kingdom Viridiplantae; phylum Streptophyta; class Magnoliopsida; order Fabales; family Fabaceae; genus Medicago; species Medicago lupulina. Next base: position 2,410,870 of record OY283140.1, read on the forward strand.
GCTAGAATTTTAAGGGGATGTATTCAATTAGAATTTTAAAGAAAAATTATGATACAAAAGTCTTAAAGTGTGTGATCAAAACTTTTGTTTAAAATAAAAATAAATAATAATAGCGGTATTTAGGATTTTCTATGATGTTAATATTGAGTATAGAGATCTTGCAATGTTTAATCAAAACTTTATACAACTTTCAAGAGATAACACAACAAATGGGTGTGAAGGGGTTGTGGTGGTGAGAAATGTAATCGTTGATTTAGGTAAAATTTTGTAGAAACCCCACCCCTAAATTTGTAGATATCAATTTATATTTGACTTTGAGTCTATTTTCTGATTGTGTTTTTGGTGGGGTGGTAGAGATTTTAGTAGTGTTAGTAAAGAAGAGATGGAAGAAAGATAGTGACTAAGGAGATGGTTGTGTTGGGTGAAGAAGATGAACAAGAAAGATGAATCGTTGGGTTTTAAGAATAATGATTTATAGGTTTGATGATTGTTGGGTTTTAAGATAATGAAAGAGAAGAATGATTGATGAAAAATGAAGAGTTGGAGCCACATATGCTTCAGAGAGAAGGAAGAATTGCTTCTCGTGTGCCACGTTCTTTTTCCTTTTTTTTTCTTCTTCTTTTAATTAATAAAATTCATGTGTGGATTTTTTTAAAAAAATTTGAAAATTATACATGCGACATCCAACTCGCTTAACTGAGGTGCCGCATATACGTTAACCGAGTCATAATTGGCTTCTTGCAAAAGAGGATAAGCATATGGAGCCATATTTGTTAACTTTTTTCAACATGGGCCAAAATTGCTGCATTTTGAAAGATAAGCAGAAAAAGTGTGTTTATGCCTGGTTTTTATTTTATAACACACACACCATGTTTTGCCACTAATCTTACTTGATCAAATTTCTTTAAATTTCTTAACTGAGGTTACATCCAACTCATTCAACAGGGGTCAAATTTCTTTATATATATTACATCCAACTCGCTTAACTGAGGTGCCGCATATGCGTCAACCGAGTCAAAATATTACTTTAAGAGGGACATAGATGTTATGATTTCAAGAGAATCTTAAATTTCTTTGCAAGATTTTTTTTGGGTTTTGTTTTTCGTTGAGTTTCTTTATCAAATTTTAAATTTTGTCAAAGATGAAGCATAGTTTCATGCTTATTAATTGTTATCTATAGATGGTACGAATATTAAAATGTGTGATGAGATTATTGATCATGGGCATTGATTTTGTGTTTGTTTAGTCACTAGTGGTTTTCCTTTTTATTTAAGATGGTTCAAGTATTTAAAAAAAATTGATCTGGGGATTAAAGAATATGTCAAGATTAGATGGAGTTGTTTGTGAAGGATGCGATACACTATGTTAAATGTTAATATTTGATTACTCATTAATAGGAATACACGTTTTTACCTTTACGGCTTTACCATTGGAAGAATTTTTTGAACTTTTACACTATCCCGATTTTATTTTAATTTTTTCAAAAAAGAAATGATATAAAGCTTTTCATCTTGGAAGAATGATATCCCTCTTGACAGTTTTTGTATGTGGATTTGATTTTTTTCGTCGAGAAATGGGAGAAGATGGACATTTCAAGAAGTGTAGAGTTGTTTTTTTTTGTTTGTTTTTTTTTAATGATTTTTTTGATGTCAAACTTTTATGTCAAATGAGCAACTCTCAAATTTCACAATCGAATTTGTTTATGCATACACAAGAGGTGATATGGACGGACGCATCAACGTTTAACCGATAAACTTGACTTAAAAACCTTTTTCATAAGCGCAAAAGAAATTTGAAGACGATTTTGTTATTTCAAAAAATTTCAAACGAAGTATATGTTTCATTCCACTTTTAAAGAAATTAGAATTGATTTTAAACGACATATGAAATAAATTGATTTTGCTTTCAGATTTGATATATCTGAAACAATGATTGTAGTTTTTTTTTATTTTAAAATTAATTTTAAGCACAAATTTATAATTTAACTATGTTTTTTTTAATATATCGAAACACAAATTATTTTATCTTTAACCGAATTTTGTTAGAATCAAAATCAATTCTTTCCTTAAAAAAAAAATCAATATCTCTTCTTATCATCGTTGAATCAAATATACAAAACTTGACTGATAGTTACAAATACAAGGAGGAACTAACTTATTCATTCTTATTTTTTTAAGGACTTATTAATTCTTATAAGAACTAAAGAATCTGTTTTTACATCAATTAAAACAAAAGATAAATACTTACGGATGTTAAAAACACGTTTACCTCAAATAATAAAATATAGAAAAATACAGGGAGATTTCAAAGTCATGTTTGTGGATTTGAATTTGCCATTTATACAATTTGCTACTTCTTTGTTTTTTTTTGTTTTTTGACAAGATTGCTACTTCTTTGTTAAAAGTTCAGTTTATTACGCTTGAAAAAAAAATGCAGGGAGACACTTTGCCACGTCATCGATCTGCTACTCAAGCATTACAACATCAAAGAAGGGACACCATCCTTCGCATATCATCGATGGTTAAAAATAAACCAATTAGAACGACACGGATCGCAATCGTCATCCATCGATTAAATTTCAATCAACGGCTAAAGTCGTTTCCAATTTTCTTCAAATCTTTATATAAAACCCCGAATTGAGGTAGTTTCATCACACATTTCAAAATCAATCTTTCTCTTCTTCATCTTCACAGTTTCTTTTCTTCACTACAAGCAAAAATGTCAGGTAGAGGCAAAGGAGGAAAGGGATTAGGAAAGGGAGGAGCAAAGAGGCACAGAAAAGTGCTTCGTGACAACATTCAAGGAATAACCAAGCCTGCGATTCGTCGTCTTGCAAGGCGTGGTGGTGTTAAGAGAATCAGTGGACTCGTCTATGAAGAAACTCGTGGTGTTCTCAAGATCTTTCTCGAGAACGTGATTCATGATGCTGTTACATACACTGAACACGCTAGAAGGAAGACTGTTATCGCCATGGATGTTGTCTATGCTTTGAAGAGGCAGGGAAGAACTCTTTATGGTTTTGGTGGTTAATTTCAGATCTGATTTAGGGTTTCGTTTGTTCTGGCTTGGTTTAGCTGTAAATGTTGCTTAATTTCATTGTATCGTTGTTTTGTTATTGTTTTAGTGTTTTTATTAGATTAGTCTTGAATTGAATTGGCACGATCTGTTCGTGATTGTCTATTTGGATTTGTATTTTGGTGACAAATGAATGAATGCATATTCTCTTTGCTGCATTAATCAACAAGTAGGATGTATTCTTGTTTTTTCATGTTAACCTCTTTATGAAATATGTAAATAAAATTTCGTAAGAATTACAACGAAAAACATGGCTTAGCTGCTAACATGAGGAACATTTACCGACTTATCCTTCAAAGGTTAATACTGCTAACTGCACCTACCATTGACTGTTGTCGCGTTGTACAGTACAGGGCCTATTAGGATACTTAATAAAGTGTGCGAATGGAACACCATTTGAGATGTACTTGGCTATAATAAAGTTGGATAATTGTTGTGTCCCGTGAATTTTTCAATGATTGAAATAAATGAATCGCGTTTTGATCCAAAAAACATCTATTTAATTATAAGTCTTGATAGATTTTGTGCGACCACTATAGACAATCAGATTTTTGTAAAGTTTTCTCAGTGATCCATATAAGAGTTGACATTCCAATCGATCTTTAACATAACAACTTAAGGAATTAAGAACAAACTCAGCAACAATGTTATGTGTTCTCCATTAACTTTGAGGAAATCAAGCTTTAGTTTGCTCGAAATGATTTACTCAAAATTTATATGTAACATGCATATACAATTTTGATAAATTAAAAAAATATTCACGTTAGAATTTTGTTAATCAAAATCAAATGGAGACTCAGAGCAAAAAGAAAAATGCTAATGTGCATGACACATTTGTCGTGCAAATCCCACAAACACTCTAATGTACTATGTTTTACTAAAATAACAGTTTTCTTCCTTCCACCACAAAAATGTAGTGGTTCAAAGAAACTTCCATTCTCTTCAATCTCCTCAACCAATGGTAATTATATCACTAGAGTAATCTTCATAAAAAAGTCTCATCTCCAAAGTCCAAACCCCGCATTTCTCTCTGTTCCATGCTATTTTTTCACAATCCTTGTCAGAAACTTCCCTCTCCAGACTGCATCCCACTTCAATTACATCGTTGAAGCCTTCAACTACGACAAACTTCTTATATGAGCGTCGTTGCACCATGCTTGATGTCGTTGGTCATGTCTTCATCCTAATGAATCTCCACATGATTAGAAAATCCCTTTTGTCGCGGCTATTGTAATTGTCTCTGATGCTGATGAAACTGTGATATTCGCCTCACATCATTTCAGCATGCAACTTCGAGGCCAATCAATTTTTCAAGAAGAAACTGAATTCAACTTCATTCTTTTCGGTTTCCTTTGCCGTGCTAATTCACTCTCCACACCACCCCACCCCACTACAATGTAGGGTGAACTTCTTTCTCAATCTCTCTTTTGATTTATTTATTTTCCCCCTTTTGAACAACGAAATCAATTTAAATTGTTGACTGAGGATGTGGTTGCAATGCTGATACGCGTAGAGGCGGTATTGTGGAGCGAGAATCATGATGGTGAAAACTGCAACGACAAAGACAATGAAACAAGAGGCAACAATGTGACAACAATTCGTTTGAGACTTTTAAAAATGCATTTAACCCATAATTTTTTTGGTATTGATAACAATTTTTTAAAAGATCTTTTCTTTTCTGAAAAAAAAAAATTAAAATAAAATAATGGACGGTTGATCTCAAATCAAATTTGGTAACCTAAAGCGTAATTATAATTTCCCCCTTCTTCTTCTTCTTCCCGCCACTCCGTGTCAGTTCAGAGAGCGAGACGTGTATCGAACAATGGAGTTCACACTGAGCGATAACTCTCTCAAAACCTTTGCACGATGTATCACGTGCCTCGCACGCATCGGAAACGAGCTCTCAATCCAAGCCTCTTCCTCTCAGGTAACACTCTCTACTTCGTATCACATTTGAATTAGGGTTTTCGAACCATAATTTCAATAATCACTTATTTTTCGGTGCTTTTGATTTGTCACAGCTTCTTTTCCACACTATCAATTCATCACGTTCTGCATATCAATCCATCAATTTCAAACCCAGCTTCTTTGATGTATTCACAGTTTCTAGTAATCCCGTGCAATGTAGTGTGCTTCTCAAGGTTAGAATGGTCTTTTTGATATTTAGCGTGATTTTAGACCGTTTCTGCAAGTGAAGAATTCTTACTGATATACCTTGATTAGGCTGTTTGTGCTGTTCTTAGGACACCTATTGCAAATATTGATCATTTGACTGTGAAACTGCCTGATCCGGATGCTCCCAAAGTTCAGTGGATTCTAGATTGCTACAGTGGTAAGTTGCTTTATTTAATAAATTAAATCCACAATCTCTGGTAGTCTACACAGACACCGTACACGATACATACACATAGGCACCAATAATTATTTGAAAAAAATGTCATAATTGGATGTGTAATCACATGTGTCTGTGTTTGTGTTGGACACCAAACACGCCTTCGATCATAAGTGTTGGTGCTACTTAGCCTGTAGTTGGTTAATAAGGAAAATATTATAGTATCATGGAAGGCTGATCATTTAATTAACAAGCTTGATTGTGTAGTTCGTTTTCGAATTGAAGTTTGTGGCCCTTTCTACTTTGTAAATGTTATGGAATCCAACCTGCCTGTAGAATTTAGATATCAATAATATGGCCCTTTTCCTAAGTGGAATCCTACACTTTTGTTTTTTTATCGGCATTGTATGACATGTCATAATGAGATCCAATATTTTGGTAACCTAAATTTACTGAGGGTCTGTTAAAGCCCATGATTCAATGTAAACTAGTCTGGTAATTTCGAAATCTGTCACATGTGAAAATTTTAATTTTAGAACTGTATTCTAGCAATTTTTTCTTAAAATGATCTCAAGGTCAAGGCTGAGGTAATGTTAAACCATATCTGCACTGGGATATCTAGTAATATCTCGGTTACTATGTAAATGGTGCTAGGTATCTGTATCATCTAAGCTTTTATTTTTTCACCACTTAATGCATGTTTGTGTGTGCATATTTCTCCCATGTGTGAATTAAAAGTGATATTTTATTTGTTAACTGCAGGTATGAGAAAAACCTATTGGATTACTTGCAATGTTGAACCTGACATAACACATTTGTCCCTTGATAGGCAAAAATTTCCAAGCAACTTTGTTGTGAGGCCTCGAGATTTGAATAGGTTACTGGCTAATTTTCAGTCATCTCTTCAAGAAATTACTATTATTGCAACAGAACCTGCTTCCGTACCTCCTGATTCTGCAAATGAAATTGGTGGAAAGGCCGTTGAATTTCGGAGTTATATCGACCCAACCAAAGGTAACAAAGATGCTTTTGTTGGTATATTGATCAGCAGTATATTTAGCCAACAATTTTTTTCATGGCAGATAATGATTCGTTGCTTCACACCCAGCTATGGATAGATCCTAAAGAGGAGTTTTTGCTGTATGTGCATAATGGGGATCCAGTAGATGTGACTTTCAGTGTAAAAGAACTGAAGGTACAGTTAGCCAAGCCTTTTGATTGCAGTAGAAAGTTTAAGTTTTATAGACTTTGACAGAGGTTGCTGTTAGATTATATTAGGATTTTTATCATGTTATCTTCCATAATGTCTGTTATTCTTTCTTCCTCTCGTTCTAATGCTACCTTTTAGGAATGTACCTGATGTTTTTATCATCAAACTGCAGGCATTTCTTTCATTTTGCGAGGGCTGTGAAATTGAAATCCACTTACATTTTGAGAAAACTGGCGAGTAAGATGAACTTTGATCCCATATATTTGATCTTTACATGCCTGTCGAACATATGCTAGAAATGGTGTCACAATATATGTTTTTTGTCCAGATGATATAGTTTTAGTTGGAAAATGAGAGAAGATATTAATTGGAAGTTACGGACATGAAGGCAAACCTCAGTACATGATTTTTGCCTAAGTAGAAGTAAAACAAAGTATGTGGAGTGCAAGTTTAGGATATTATTGACCAATAAGTTCCAACATAGAGCTGAAAATTGGAGAACAGACAATACCGCAAATCTCATGTTGAGAGTACCTTGGGTCCACTATTTATAATGACAGAGATAGAGGAAGATTAAGATCCAAGTATTATGCAGGAAATGTTGTACAAAACTAGATTTTGGGTGTTAAAAACAATTAAGAAAGTAAAAGTAATGTTGCAGACTTGCAGAGGTGAAAACATTACAATTGAGATATAATATAGAAATAGAATTACAATCATTTGAGAGAAAATTGGGATAGCCCCGATAGTAAAGCAAACAAAACTGTAGGCCAAATCACGAAGAGAAACATAGAGATGAATTATTTCTGTTGTACTGATACATGACAGAAATTTATAACGTCAGTTTATCCATGTAGCCGACTCCACCTAACGAAATAACATTTGGGTGTTTTGATGCTGTGTTTAATAGTTATGAATTATGATGTGTTGTTAATCTTTATTTTTTAATGACTTTGTGTTTGGCAAGCAGACCAATTCTCATGACACCTAAATTTGGTTTGGAAGATGGGTCCCACTCAAATTTTGATGCTACCCTTGTACTGGCAACCATGTTAACATCTCAGCTTCATGAAGGCGCTGCATCAGAACCTCCGGTGGTGGCTACTAGAACACATGCTCAAACTGAAGAAAGAAATGAATCCCCCTTGCAGCAAGAGAACTGCCGAACGAATGCATCAGAACTTCCATCTGACCACACTCGTATTTGGTCAGACCTCTCAGGTAATTTCAATATTGAGATGTATGATTTGTCCTTGATCTAAATTCTCAGTAGCATTTGCATTTTGCAGCAACTGCAGCTAAAAATGTTAGTGGTATGGAAGAAAGGCAGGCACAAGAAGGAACAACTTTGAATGATAATGAACAAAGAGATATTCAAAGGATTAGTACAGTGAAAATTACAAGAGGAAAATTATTTGCAGGAAATAATCCCATAGATTCCAATTTGTATCCTTGATGTTACTGTTTGTCTTAATATGTTATCATTTCCAGCATCATGATTTAGTCTACCCATAATGTGAGGGTGCAATGTTGCAAATCCCACATTTCTTACCATTTGTTTTCTGGTCGAACTCTTATGGAGCTGTTGCAATGCATGTATGTTCATACCATATCATGAGAATGAAGCCTTTTATTTGGATTATAAATTTTCATTTTGAATTCCTTTCATCTACAGCACTCGCTAACTGCGTCATTCCATGACATTGTTAATGTGACCGTCAGAAATATAGGAAGCATGTACACTTCAAAATAGAATTTATACAGTGTTGGTCACACTTCAAAATCTCCTAAGTTGCATCATTTTATTATATTTATAATTGCTTCTTCTCGCTTTTAAAATATCAATATGCTCTTTAGATTTAGATTTGGATTGTAGTCAGTTGTGTTAGGTATTATAATTTTTTAAATTGGTTGTTTACTTGTGTCTTTTTTGTATGGTATTTGGGTCCTATTTTGCATCCCTACTATTTAGCTAAAAGGTTTTGTTGGGACTATATTTGACATATATGTTGGATTAAGTATTTACCTTGACTGTTATCTAGCTGCCCACCAAATGAAAATGATCATGTACAAGAGCCTCAAGGTTAGTTATCCAGGCTGGTTAACGAGCTTGTATGATGCTCTTATTGTTCCTTCAGTGACTGATATAATTTATGCATTTATCTAGATATGTTGCCAAATAATGGTCAACCGTTTTCACAACATCATCCTAGTAACTGGGTAGATGCTGAAGAGGATGATGAAGATGACGCTGATGAGGAGGAGCCGTACATTCAAGCAACACCGCCATACTATGACGAACAATAATTCAGAGAACTCTACTGTAATGTCTCTTTATCTTGGTAAGTGCTCTGGCTTATTCTCGTAATATGCTGTCTCTTGAAGCTTGCCCATCATCTATAATTACAAATTACCGTGTAGCCATAAATTGTCATTTTCTTGTGCATACTATGTAATTAGGGGAGTATTTTGAAGAGCCTGTTTAGAACTTATATGGCACATCTCATAATATAAGAACTGACATTGGTTTTCGGATACACTTATATATAACTTATGACATGTCTATAATTTATTTTTAACTTATTTCAATCGGTACCCCAGATTAAACCCCTTAAAATATGTTTAATCCAATGGACCTCAAGTCTACCATTTAGAAGTATGATTCTTCGTTTTGCAGTTATATGCGCATCTATATCAATGCTCATACCAAATATATTATTGCCGTAACTCTGTCATACACATCTTCCCTTATCCACGCACCACAAAAATTGATTACAAAGCAATCAGTCTAATTTCTAAGCCATATGTGATCTAAATGGTCAGCTTCCTTAGATCACAGGGATACAAAAGTTGGATATTTTAAATTTATGGTTTTAGATTTGATCATTAAATTTATGTGCGGAAAAAAATATTGCTAAGAGGACTTTGCCTTTGGTCCTTAAAAGTAATACTTAATTTGATTCAACCTTCAAACATGTGGCTTATGGAGGAAAATAATAAAGTGAACAAATGATACACAGGAACTGAAATAAAATATTGACCATTCTTTAGTTGCTCAAAATAATAAATAATATATATGCCATATCTCTCATCTTTCTGTTGCATCTTTTGCCAGCTAGTTTTTGTTGACAATGTGGAGGCAAGAGAACTAGTCTTGGGCCACCAAACCCATTCAGAAGGATAAGGAAGTAGCTACTCGTATTATTTACATTTGAATATCAGGATTTCCTGCAAGATTAGTTATGGGGGTTCGGCTACATTGGACTTGTTCAACTGTTTAAACCAAATTCCAGAAAATCGTATATTTGACATTGGTTTTCTGGATTCTTATTTTCTTGATATGTGAATATATGTTTTCTGGACAAAAGTCTTGAATTAATTGGGACGATTTGCTACTTGAAAATTAGTGAATATTACATTTTTTATCATGAACATACTGTCAATTTAGTTTTAAAGTATCACCCCCCCCTCCAATTTAGCATCTAAAGTAAATAAAGTTCTTGAAATATACGATATCTGTCAATACACTCTAAAAAATCTATGAAAAATCTGTCATGTTAGTCCCTAACATCTCAAGAGCTCAGACTAAATTGACTGATTTTATATTTAGGAACTAAATTGGAGAACTAGTGATAGTTTAGAGACTAAATTGATAGGTTTATTCCTTTTATCATTATTTCAGTGATTTTAACAAATAACTGAGTATTTTTGCTTGAACTTATACTTTGAGTGAGTATATATTTGACAAAAGCAAATTAGAGTATATTCTTTGCGATTTGGGAGGACGTCTCAAAGCGAGGCTGTGGCTGCTTACCCATTCCCCGTCCAATGATTGAATAAATCAAAGTGTGGTGATTAAAAAATGATACCAAAAGTATTAGATGTTTTTGTCATTGCTTGGTTTGTTAGATAGAGTGGACATTTCTCTCAAATTATTTATATAAAAAAATAAGGTAGTAGTAATTTTGTTCATAATTTCATCTATTGGCAGCTGGAAATGGGTGGAAGCTTCGAAAGTTGAACGCGTAAACACCGTCTAGTCTAGCAAAATATGTAAATGTAGGTCCACACTCCACCTTAACTTCCCTCTTCTTTTTGTCTTTTTTTAACCCATGAGCTTTTGGAAAAATATCTTTTAATAATTCGAAATTCTATCTGGTGAACAAGCAAGTTTGACAAAAATTATATTGTCAAACAAAAAGTTTGACAAAGATTTGTTTCAATCAATGATCAAACTTGAGTATTTTAGATGGATTTGTCCTTAATTGAAGTTTTTCAATGTCTTGAGTTTAACTCTTTGAATTTCTGTCTCTTTGCACTTGGTTGATTTTATAACTATTATCATCAGCAACAAAACTAACTTATTGCATGTTTATTTTACTATTCTTTACAAACTACTTTCGCTTGTACATCAGTACATGTGACAATATTTCTGGTTTACTTATAGCTTAATGCCGGTTAACAATACTAGTAGTTATTCCTAAAAAAAAGAAACAATACTAGTAGTTTATTATTGCTGCTAGACTAGTCGGCATGATGATGCACATTTGAAATTCATTCAAGCATGTAAAGAGAAATGCTTGATAATGAAAAAAAAATACTTGACTATTCTTCTACATAAAATAATACTTGACCAAGTAAGCAAGGCAATCAATATATTTAACAGGCAATTAGGTAAAGTAAACAATTTCAATAAGCAATGAATTTATTTTATTTAATCAAACATGGAATAGAGATTCCTTAAAAAAATAGAAATGATAAAAAACAAAAAAAAACCATGATTTTCCTAGAACATTAATGTCCTAATGCGATGATCAAGAGGAAACTATATTTACTTTGTGAAAATATTTTTATTTTTTATTTTTAAAAAAAATGTGTTTATTTTATAAAAACAGAACATGTGTTCACCAAAGTGAAGTTGGTAATCTTGTAAGGCCTATAGCTCGATTGAAAAATGTCTATTTTGTGAGACTAAATACCTTCGTTGGAATTCGAACTTAAAACCTCGTATTTGTATGTGAGTTTACGGTGATGATTTCTTATTGGTATGATTTCGTTTTCCTCTCTTCGCTTTTACTTGTGTTCTTCACTTTTGGTATGATTTCGTTTTCCGCTCTTCACTTTTATTTGTGATTTTTACTTACATAAGTTTCGATACCAGCACCTCATAACCTACAAACCATGTTTGTTTATGATCAAAATATTTGGCATTTACACAATTAAAACTGTCGTAGTTGTTAGAGTAAGGTCAAACATATAATCGAAGTCTTAGAACGTGTTTCTCTAATGTATGAGTTTCAATTCTTTATATGTTAATTTTGGTTGAAGTAGTGTATATAAAGCTCTGCTTTGACTTTAAGTTAAAGCCCGTAAGTGAACAATGTAATTAAATCTCTCTAATTTATCAGACCTTGGGTGAATGAGTTTTAGAAAAACAAAATTAAACATATGTAAATCTAGATCATTTGATCTTAATTCAACGATACGAGGGTTCTCGATGCGTTGAAAAATTGAGCAGAGATGTTAGGTAAAAAAATCCACTGTTGAAGTGGTGAGAATGGCATTTGATGTAAATAAAATGAATCGGAGTGTCCATTATTCAAAACACGAGTCTTTTAAATATGACATTAATACTCTGCTCCTAAACCTCTTGTCCTTTATTAACCCATTCTTTTCCAAAACCAAAACCAACAACTCCTTCTCAAACAACCAAACACACAACCTCAAAATCAAAATCAATGGCATCGAATTTCTACTCTCAACTCTTCCTCGTGATTTGTGCAACCCTTTTGATGACAACGATGATGAGTTCTTCTCCAACAGTAGATGCAGCTGGAGGATTCGAACTTGGAGGAATGGAATGGATTCATCAAACAAAAACAACCACCTGCGAAGGTTCCATCGCTGATTGCATGTTACAACAAGGTGAAGAAGAGTTCCAGTTTGACAATGAAATCAACAGGCGTATCTTAGCAACCACAAAGTACATCAGCTATGGTGCGCTTCAGAGGAACACTGTCCCTTGTTCTCGCCGTGGTGCTTCTTACTACAATTGCAGACCCGGTGCTCAGGCTAACCCTTACAGCCGTGGATGCAGTGCTATTACGAGGTGCAGGAGTTAAATTTTTCTTTATTTTTTTTTTCAATTTTTGAAAAAAAAAGTTTATGATTAATGATGTTGGGTTGTGAATTTTCATATACATTAATTATTGGATTTGGATGTTAATCCATTTATTCGTGGGTCACTGTTGTGAGTTGTGACTCTTTTATGATGAATATACTGTGCTATTGGAGTTGTTAATTAATGTTAATTATGTTATGTTACTATTATTTTCTTCTAGTTATCATTATTTGCGTTTAGAAATTTTTTGTAAAAAATAAAAATATAACCAAATAATTATTTTTCATTTTTTAATAATTATTTATTACGTATTACGCGTTATGTCTATGTCTGTATGCCAGCGTGTGGGTGTGACTGTAATATGTTGTCGTTTTCGTGATGATGTATGAATAATTGAATTAATGTCAGTGGTTCATTCATTGTATAGTTTTTTTTTTTTACCGTTGTTATCCACTAGTACATTTTTAAATTCTTTCTCAAATCTAGACGAATAGAAATTTCGGAATTCAATTTCACATAGTAGTTACCGTTACCTTAGTTTGTTTAAAGTTAAATGCGTTGCTTTATGTGCCGGCCTAAGCATAATGCTTTCCTTTTCATGTTTGCATAAATAAAGCATGTATGTATAAAAAATAAGGGATGCTTTTCCTTCAAAATAAATAAATAAAAGTGTTGCTTTAATAATTGAATTGGAATTGAAACAAGTTTGGTTTTGTGGATTGTCAATTCGATTGGTTCTTTATCGGTGACTTTGTTTGATGCTTTGCATTACTTGGTATGTGATATTGAGTGATCATGTAAAGGAAAATTAGATAAATAAGGTAACGGTAAGTTTGCATGTATTTCTTATGTACTTATCTCGTTTTGTGTTGTCCTAGCTTTGGTTAGTTTCCCTATTGATAGAAAAATAAACAATAATTACTAGTTTTATATTAGTAGTACATGTATTGTTAAGGTTTGATGAATATGCGTCCCCGTGAGCATAGCTCATTTGATAAGGGATAATGCATTTATATGTAGAGGCCGGGGTTCGAACCTCGAACACCCCACTTATTCATCTTTAAGATAAATTTCTCTAGCCGCTAGGCTACTTGATAAAATTTTTTTTTTTTGATGAATATGCAAACATGCGGAAGAAAATAGATTGGCAAGAGTGATCAATGGTTAGATTAATGGTAGGTATAAGCCAAGTTGCCGGCAGGAGGAAGAGTTATTCTTCTACTATCACATTATTTTAAAAATATGTACTACTATAAAATATAAATATAGTTATTAATTCCCTACCCTATATATATTTTAGTGGTTGGTTGGTAATAATAGTGGTCCCTTTATCAAACTATGTTTATACTATTTATTAAAAAAAGACCCACAAATTACTATTTCTGTATCCCTTTTCAAAATGGGAGGCACGTAGTGAGATTTCCTTTGTGATGAAATGCCACCAACTATCAAGAGGTGAGGTTCTATTGGTCACGGTGATGGGTCCCCATATTAATGTGGAATGGAAGGTTGATGATTTGGTAAAATTTCCTTACTCTACCAACTAACTGATCTTGCCCAGTCATTTGTGTTTGTTCATCAGTTTTTTCCCTTGGTTAAAAGTGTTTGGTTAGCACTTGTATTCATATAACCTAACACATTTGATTTCGGAATTAGAAGTGTAATTTACTTTACTTTATGGTGTTCTCACATCACATGTTGAAAAGTTAGTAGAGATCTCTCGTAGACTTGCAAAGGCAACATTCTGTTATGTTTTCAGAAAAGTTGAACAATTTGCACCCTTCAATTTATGGGGGAACCAATGCTTGCTGCCAATGCATCTTAAATTGGGCAGTGTGGGTTAGTTTGCGAAGAGAAAGTGGAATGATTTTTAGCGTATGTTTGGATTTTGAAAAAAAATTGTGGTGACACCGTGTGTCCACACAGAAGTTAGAATTTGTGCATATCCCACATAATCACGATGAAAATAGAGGAAAATAGGCTCTCACCCAAGTTAGACTCATCGTGATCATGTCAATCTCATTGTTCATTCAATGAAAATAGACTCTCACCCAAAAAATTAAATACTAAAAACAGGAAAATAGAGTTTCCTAAACAAAGGAAATAAATATTTAGAAAATAGGCACGCTGCTCTCAATTTCGCAAGTTTGTTGGATTATGCACCTATATCACCTTGCGAAATTTGACGAAAATTACTCTATGTGCCCCTTTAATTGCTCACATGTCCCCCAAAATGTTGAAAATGCTCATGTACATAATTATCGAAAGTTGCGTGCAGAAGTTATGATATTTTCAGAAGTTATGTTCGGAAATTATGAGAGATGACTTCCAATGCACCATTTTTACCAATGATGATTTTCAACGTAAGCCAATGCAGATGAAAGATATATCGACCTAAAGACGCAAGTAACATTGAAAAAAAAGAAGGCTTAATTACATTGTTGGCCCCTTAAGTTTTCCAAAGTTGTGATTTTGGCCCCTTAAAAAAACAACTATTTCTAAGCCCCCTAAGTTTACTTTTTGTTGTAATTTTTGCCCCTCATGGCAATTTTAGTCCCCTAAGTTTACTTTTTGACTCGAAATTAGGGGGCTGGAAAGTAAACTTAAGGGCTAAAATTGTCATGAGGGTATAAAATTGCAATAGAAAGTAAACTTAAGGGGCTTGGAAATAGTTGTTTTTTTTAGGGGGCCAAAATCACAATTTTTGGAAACCTAAGAGACAAAAAGTATAATTAAGCCAAAAAAAACTCTAAGAATCTGCCAATATGTTGCAACTTGCAACAATATAATTCATAAACTGTTTATTCTCATCAACAACCAAATACAATACATATTTCATTCCCACCAGTTGAAAAAACATAGTGTTGCAAAGACGTATGTCTAAAATAAGCATAAGCCACATGACAATGTTCTTTCTATATATTACAAATCCACTCAGCAAACTAAGTGGCATTTGGCATAGTATTTGAAACAAACACCATTTTAATAGCAAGAATTGTGCCTCTTTACACCACTTTTGAACCCATCCGAATATAATTTTCGATTACTTCCTTAAACAACTTATGATGACTATGTATAGGGGCATTTTTGACATTTTAGAGGGCCAACGAGCAATATGGGAAACCTATAAAACAACTTTTAAATTTGATGGATTAGACGGATCAACGTGCCCTTCAACGACTTTCTTTGTCATCGCTAGATGTGATGGCATATTGGCCCAACTCATATATGCCATAAAATATTAAAATATATAAAATACCTTGTGTTATTCAATGAAAAAATCGATGATAATTATTTGAAATAATTTAATATTTTTATTTAAAAATAAAGAAAAATATTGCTATTGAATGAAAGTCTAGGAAAACTTTCTCCGTGTTAAATATGTTTGTGTCATTTACTTTGAATCGATATATCACTACCTAGTGCTTTAAAGAATGTTTGTAGAAAAATTCAACTTTTTGTCTCTCCAAAAATATGTCGATATATGTTATTCACTAAACCGAAATTCTTGATTGAACTCTTTCTTAAATAATTGTGTGGACTATTAGACTATTAAATGAACTAGGTGTTATTAACCACATTAGTATATAGACATAGTAACATTGTAACAAAATCGAACAAATAAATTAGTCCCTCAAGTAAGAAAAACAAACTTAGTCTTTAGAGAAAGCTTACTTTCAAATTCTGATATGATATATTACTTTAACATGCAACATGATACACATATTTTTAACGATGTGTTTCATACAACTTCAATTGCATTTTATTCAACTGAAATTTCATAGCAGTCATGTATATCGTATTTAAATTTTTTGACTTCCACGTCCATTTTCATTTGAATCTTCACCACTTTTATATATATTTATAAATGAATATTCGCCACTTCCTTATTCATCTCCAACTGATTAACTAAGAATCGAACTCATGTAATCTATGACTCGATAAATTCATCATCCCAAATGAAAAATTGCAATAAGGTACATTATCTTGCATCATCAAACAACAAAATTTAATTATAGATATCTTCTTTGGCCCCTACCTCATCTCTTAAATATTTCTTTATACATTATTAAATTACTGATTTTGTATTTTTAAACACAACAATGATATTGAAACCTCCCCTAAAAAATTAATATTCAAACCTCATTAAATCTTCAACACTTATTTGACATTTTATTTTATTTTATTTTAATATATCTGATTTTCTGTCTCCATTTTTTTTTTTTTGTGGTGACTAGGATTTGAACCCCGAACCTTGCATGTGTTATACATTGTCCATATCAACTGAGTTAAGCTCATGAAAACAGTCATATCATTCAATCTATTAAAACATTAGATTTACTTATCTTTTCATTTTGTTAAATTCAATACACAAGTATCATCTACCAAAAACGACACACAAGTGAATGGATCATTATTTTTTAACTCAAAACTTTAAAACACTAGAATTACTTGTCTTTTCATTTACATTAACTTCCTTCAAGAAAATAATTTATAATTTTTTTTTTTCGGGTTGAATATGTTTTTGATTCCTATAACTATGTCAATTTTTTGTTTTAGTACCTCTAAAAAATTTCTTCAAATTTTAATCCTTGATTTTTTTTCATCTTTACTTTTGATCCCTTTTTAAAAGTAAACTTATATGTAAAATTCATATTTTTGAATAAAATTTTGCAGAAAATTCATAATATTATAAGAATCTCTCCTAGGAAAATTAGAATTTTTTAACAAAACATGAATTTAAATTTTTTTGATAGTTAAAAATTCATATTTAATTTGTATTTTGTTAATAAATTCTAATTTTTGTTGAGAAAATATTTTACAATATTCTACACATTTATGCACAATTTCATTAAAAAATACGTAAATTAACTTATAAATAGGGACCAAAAGTAGCGACTGAAACTTTTATAAGAACCGAAAGTGAAAGGAAAATTTTAGAGAGATTAAAACGAAAAGTTAATATATTTACAAAATCAAAAACATATTTAACTTTTTTTAGGAAAAAAATATATAATTTATAAATTACTCCCTCCGTCCCTTAATATAACCCCCTTTTGTTTTTTTTTGTCCCTAAATATAACCCCCTTTTCAAATTACAACACACATTAATTTTTTTTTTCCATAGATACCCTTATTTAATACTACTACTAATTCTAAAAGTACAATAAATTGACTTTTCACTTTATCTCTTTAATGAGGGTAATTTTGTAAAATTGTACTATAAAACAGACACATTAACTACACCAACAACATTTCTTAAGAAATGTGAAAAAAGCAGTAGGTGATTATATTAAGGGACGGAGGGAGTATAAACTTAAAAAAGTTTAACCTCTATTTTTTGGAGGTGAGATAGGTGGCATCACTCTAAACACTCGCAAAATCTACAATATCCCCAGCAGTTTTCATTTCAGCAGAAGTGTCGTGTCGTGTGTGAAAGTGCAACAAAATCACCACCATGGCTACATGCTTCCGAGTACCCATATCCATGCCAACTTCCATGCCCGCTTCACCTTCTCGTTTCACTCCAAGAAGATTGAAAACTCTCAGAACCGTTAACTCAACAGCCAAATCTAGGATTCCTCTCAACCCTAACGACCCATTTCTCTCCAAACTCGCTTCTGTCGCTGCTTCTGATCCCGAAATACTTGCTAACCCTTCTTATTCATCCGATAATCTTCCTTTTTTGGATATTTTCGAATCCCCTCAACTCATGGCCACTCCCGCTCAAGTAAGTATTTCCAATTTCTTATCAATTAATCACCATTTTCAATTTTTCATTTCATTTTCTACAAATTGAAGATAATTAGTTATGATTAAAGTTAGATTAGACGGTTTTAATGATGATTATTACGAATTGAATAATATCTTTGGTTAAATATTATACGTTCATTGCATTAATTTTAATTATTATTATCTTCTGTCGTTGAAATAGCTTGAAAGTTCTGCTTCATACGGCCGTCAACGACGCCCCAGAAGGCCACCGCCTGACCTGCCATCGATTCTGCTCAATGGTCGAATTGTTTACATCGGCATGCCTGTAAGTGTTCAATTATGCATTAATTTATGTTTTCTAGTATTTTGTACAAATTATGGTCTATGAAGCGTAGACACTTGACACGACAACATGTCAACCCTGGTAATAGTTTGAGAAAATGACACAATTGAACGTAATTACATGTTTCGGTGTCGGACAACGGACATACCTTCCAAGTGTTGGTGCATAATGTCTGCGACTGTATTGCTTGTATTATTACTAATACTATGATAGTCTCGAGTTTCAAACTTATATGTATTATGCCTCTTAATGCTCTAAATTGATTAATACGTTTTTTTGGTAATTGCAATTTGTACAAACTGTTATGACTGTTTCTAGTTTCTACCTATCAGTTGGTGCCTGCTGTCACGGAGCTTGTTATTGCAGAGCTTATGTTCCTGCACTGGATGGATCATAAAGAACCAATAAGTATTTACATCAATTCCACCGGGACTACGCGGGCGGATTCAGAATCGGTAATTGGCTGACACCTTGCTTGTTATATTGAAATGTTTGATGTTCTATCCGCACTTGGACACGTGCTTTGTATGGTTCAACTCATGCATTTATTGTTTTTGACTTTAGGTGGCGATGGAGACAGAAGGTTTTGCCATTTATGATGCAATGATGCTGATGAAAACTCAGGTTTGTTTCTTCTCACTGACAATGCACTTAAAATAATTTTTAAAGAATTGTGATGGATAATAGGTTAATTATTTGTGTACTCAGGATTATGTGTAATCATGCATCCTTTTTAAGCGATTTGTTCATCTCTTTAAATAGCATTTGAAAATATCCTGTCCCACGTATTTGGCTTTTGCGTCCTGAGCAGATAAACACAGTTGCTATTGGAGTTGCTGCAGGTCAAGCCTGTCTATTACTTTCAGCAGGGACTAAAGGTAGACGCTTTATGATGCCACATGCAAAAGGTACAGCGTGGACCCAATTGTTTCCATGTTTTTGTTTATAGTCCTTTAATTCCTCACAGATACTTTTTGATACTTTTCTATTGGTTACTGTTTCAGCCATTATTCAGCCGCCTCGTGTTCCAGCGTCTGGGTTGAGACCTGCAAGTGATGTTCTTATTCATGCCAGGGAGGTTAGTCAAATTTATTTCGCTACACCGTGTTTTTATATTGGGAATGATGAAGTTTGTTATGTTTTTGTTTGATTTTTTTTCCTTGTCATGTTGTCGATGTCTGGCAATTGGCATGTCCATGTAGAACTTCCGTCTGCCACACTATTTTAAAATATAATATCTTAATGTATTTCCTTACTATATTTGAGCACATTTTTAATTTATTTCATATTATCCAAACCTAGTGTCCATAATCATTAATTTATTTCATATTTATCCAAACCAAGTCTCCATAATCAGCTGGTAAATTTGAATGTGAGCATCTTTCTAGTTCAAGACTTGTGATTTATATGCACTCAAATGTTCCAGTTACAAATATCCCCCATATATTTGGAATGGATAGTTCTTTCTCACTTCCATGTGTAGTTTTTTTTCTCTAATTTGACTCTAAGGCTATGTTTGGTAATGTCAATAATCTAGCTTATAGAGTATTGGAATAGCTTATAAGCTTGTTAGATCAAATGAGACATGTTTGGTAAACAAGCTTCTCACACCAGCTTATAGCTTTTTTTGAGATGCTATTTCAAGTAGTGTTCGAGTTTATAGCTTATAGCTTCTCACATTTTCTCACATTTTTATCTTAATTATATTATTTCTTTAACCTTTTGGCAATAAATAATAACTACCCACTAACTCAATTAAAAAGTGCACGTTTGCTCCAGCCATTGTATTCTTCTAGTATTCTGTTGCCACTTATTTGTTTTTAAATATCACGAATAGAAAAAAGCCATGATGCAATGTTTGGTGAAGTCCAACTTAGTATTTCAGCTAAATTATTGGATTGAAATTTGAAACCCCATCTATGCACAATCGGTAATCATCATTGTTTATTTCTTAAGTCAATAAACATTACATGTAGTTGGATCTAGACAATAGAAAGTTAGAAGCATCAACGGCAATATATATAGCCTCACTCTAATGTTAATATGTTTTGCGAGTGAATTTTACAAAAAAGTTGCACTGACAACTAATTGCCCAAAAAAAATTACACAAATATAAAACCACTACAGGTTTAGAAATGAGTGACTTCGATGTGTACTGCACAATTTGTCCTTGAAGGCTTAAACCATTACAAGAAAGAAGTGACGAAGAAAAGGAGGGGATGAGAACAAAATTCAAATCATATTTTTTTCTTGTTTGTTTTATTAAACTAGACTCTAACCCGTCCCATGCATGGGTTTTGTAGAATTTTGTATATAAGTATTAAATTGTCTATATTTTTACTTGCAGATTCATTCAGTGTTATGTTATGAAATGACTGCAAAAAGCAACAACTAAATCTATAAAATAAAAAGGAAAAGAATTGGTATGTGGTGGTAATCGAAAGGAAAAAAATGAAAAGGAACTTTTATGTGGTAATTGAAAGAAGAAAAACAAAATAATGAAAAGGAACAGACATAAAAAAAACCTCTAATAATGAAAAAAAACTGCTATCAGAAAAGGAACTGCTAAGATATTAGTGGATTAGAAAAAAGGCTTTAGTACCGTATATCTATTTTGGAAGCAATAATATTTCAACAAAAATAGGGGTGGCGTAGTGGTGAAAGTTATGAAGTGTTGTCATAAGTTAGTTGGTTCGATTCCCTGCAAACCCTTTTTTTCATAAAAAATTAATTAGTCCTACCCAAAAAGGCGGGATTAGGATTAGGGCAAACTTATTAACATTTTTTATAATAAAGATAAAGATAAAGGATGTTTTTTTATACATTTAAAATTAAATTATGTACTTTTATATTTATAAGAGCTAAATTTACCCAGCACTTTAACGTCAATTGACTAGGTCTTCAACCATAAGCTATCAATTATCAGTTATAAGCTAGCTTTTAAGCCATCAGCTAGCTTATGACTTAGTTTAACCAAACTGAGCCTAAATGCGAACCTGAACATCTTTCATAAACCTCTACTGTACATCTATCTATTTATCTTCACTCATGTTCTTTTATTTAAACCTAAATGTCAAACTATGTCTCTAAATCTTTGCCTGTGCTCCAAAATTTTCAGGTGAAGGTACGCAAGGACACTCTAATTAAACTATTGGCGAAACATACAGGAAATGTGAGTATCTTGCATTAGGTATTGAATATCATAATTATTCAATGAACACGAGGGAAAATCTAATATTTTGTTATTTGCTTCTTTTAAAACTACCAGTCCGAGGAAAAAGTTTCCAATGTGATGAAGCGAAAATATTACATGAACACATCATTGGCTAAGGAATTTGGGGTCATTGACAAAGTAAGTGCTTATTTACATCGGGTTAAGAGTCTGTTTGTTTCATGAATGATAATAGCAACACTTACTCTCTTATTGGTTGAAATACATATAGTTTCCACCGCTTTATGTGGAACCCATTTTCAGTGGTGGGACCCAAATGTATTTCACCCAATAAGAGAGCGAGTGTTGGAAACAGTGTGTTAAAATAAATGTTGCTAGCATTACTCTTTTTTAACTTTTTATTCAGTTATTTTAAAAGATTCAATTTTCAAATTTGTAGGGTAAATTACTTAGACACTATTAAAATCACGTTTTTAATAATTAAAACAAATAGGCTCTTAGTAGATTATCTTCTTCAGTTTATGCTCTCATGCTTTGCTGACCAAACCAATGTTGGAACACTGTTCTCAGGTTGTTCGGCGCGGCAAGGAGGAGATTATGGCAGACATTCCTTCTGTGGAAAATAGATTTTAGTTTCTCTTTTGGATACACATCATGCTAATGTAAGTCAATTATCTTCCTCTCTAAATATGTTACTGCGAAATGTGGAATGTATTTATTTCACTTGTTTTCGATGAATGATGCTGCCTGCCTCTGTTTTGATGGATGGAGTGTAAAGCGGCTTGCTGCATGAAATTTGATTGCATGAAGCCATGAACTAGATGATGTGTCCCTCATAAAAGCTCCTATGCTCCCCTGGGAATAAATTCTGGAGATTGCAGTATATACTGCAGTGTTTGGAAAATTAGAAAACCAATTCTGAATAATTTAAACCTATATAAATTTGAACCAATTTCAAAATATTATAGTTATTGTCTTATTATTATTTTTGGATAACTTTTGCCTAAAACATGTTTTTGAAGTACTTTTAAATGTACTTTTGGTTTCTATTATTGAATATTTGTTTGAATTGTAGATAAAGTGTAAAATAGGGATAGGGGGAGACATTAATAGGCAACATTTGGTTCATACAGGAACTGGTTTGTTTAAAGCCTACTCATGTGTTGAACTTCTTAAACCTTCCCGCTTTAAATAATCTGGCAAGTTTAAGATAACCCATTTTGGCACATCTAGTCAATAGACCTTTTCTTGGAACACCCTAGTCACGGCTTGATATCCTTGTCTACTTGGTTAACAGACTTCCTATAGCTTTTAATTTTGTCGTACATGCAATTGTTTTCTTACTTTTTTTTTTCTTTCTAAAGAATGTCGAGTACAGTAGTTTCTAATCTGAAGTTTTGTGTTGCTGCATTGCAGGTTACAGACGTTCTGAGCCCTAATACCAGTGTTGGAGGTTTCTGTTTATCTTTTACTTTTTAAACATTTTTAAAAAATTTCAAGGGCTCATAGGAATTTTCTGCAGCTATTCACTGAAAATTGAAAACTGTAGTTATTATGAAAGTTGTAGTGCATAGAAGGCATGGATGATTGAACAAAAAAACGTGTCCATTCCTCTATCTTGTCAAATAATGTTTGGTTTGTTTATGATCATATTCTTGTTGTGTTGCCCGTTATATTCTTTTTCTTGGCAGGAGAGTTCTGTGTGTTTATGATCATATTCTTTCTCATTTTCAGCTTTTCTTTATCTGTATTGAAAATTTTACTAGCTTCCTCCCATGGTAACTTTCTTGACCTATAATCTAAGCATATGCATACGGACGTATTTTCTTCTCCTTTTTCATTCAAAAGTTTTCAGATGCTCAATTATCCAATTAATGCGAGGCAAGCAGTTCAATTAACTACAAAACTTTTAATCCAATTAAGGGAGATAAGATGCTTTAAACTGACTTCTCTTATCTTGCTAGTTCACTAAACAGTCAATTAAGGCACGATATGGTTGATTATTCTATATCTGTTATTTAACCCCAAGCAAATCATGTGTCTGGAATATCACTTATCAACCATATTTTTTAGGAACTCCGGCAATGATAGACATTGTTCTTTTGAACAAGCAACGACATTATCTTATGAAAGGGGAATTTTATGCTGTTTTTTTTGTGCTTACAATTAGAGCACGACATGATAGGTGAATGTTCAACCAAAACAAGTGAAGATGGTTATTCATGCCTCTAAGTTCAATTTCATATATTCCTCTCCTCTTTGTATTTATTTCGTCGCATATCATGTCATAGTATTAGCTTCTTTTGTAAGTTTTTCTTGCCATTGAGAGCACAACCTGATAGGTGAATTTTCAACAAAAACAAATGAAGATGGTTATTCATGCCTCAAAGTTCATTTCATATATATATGGAAAATATTTACCTATATTGAAGGAAATATTTACCTTAAAATTTGTGTATTTTACTTTTTGAGTTTTATTTTTAAATTATTAGTAAAAGGGAAAAGGGGATGTTCATTGTCGTTGGTATAAACTAATTTTTTTTTGGGTGGTGTGATTTTTTTTTTGTGGTAGGTGTAAACTAATTTTATACTAACATTCAAGGAGAATAACGTATTTTATTGTTATTTTTAACAAATGGCAATATATAAGTTTCTTATTCGACGTCGGTGTAAAACTATAAAAACTTGTTTTGTCAAGTGACTAAAATTAATCTTTTTTTTTTTAGAAAATATAATTGTTTTTTAAGGTTAATTGTTTAAATTCACCCTGTAAAATACGCGATGTCTAAAAAATGACCGTGTAAAATAAAAAATAGATATTCTAACTCATGTAATTTGAGATTGATTGAATTTTTTCATAATTTTTTTCTAGTCATCTTTAGAATGTTAAAACACGACGTTGCACAAAAAAAATCAAATTTTCTGACTAAGGATGAATTTATTATGAATTTTTATTCACCATAATTATGAATTTCTTATAGAATTCGGAATTAATTTGTATGTCGTTTAAAAACTCCAAAATTTAATGATGAAGTTTCTTATGATACTCTAACCAATTTGTTCCTTGAGTATACGCTTACTCGGAACAAAATTGCAATTTCGCATGTTTTGGTTGAAAAAAGAAATCGAATTTTTTTTGAAATGCTACGAAATTTTGCAGATACTTTTTATGTATTTCTATAGATGTATCTGCAAACAATCAGCTCAAAATTTGAATTTTATGTTGAGATTTTTATTATTTTGTTTTTTGAGTTTTTGATACTTTAAAAATTCATAATTAATTTATCCTTAGTTGAAAATTTCTAATTGTTTTTGTGTAAAGTCATGCTTTAACGTCCTAAACATGTTAAAAAAAAAAAATTTATAAAAATATTCCACCTCTTAGAATATGTGTTTTTTATTTTACTGAGTTATTTTTTCGACTTCGTATATATTATAGGATGAATTTCAATAGTTAATCATGTTTTTTTTAATAAAAAAGATTTGTAGAAAAGAAAAGAAGAAGAATCATTGAACAGAGGATGTCAACCCCTACTACCTGTAAATAATCCATTTTTTTAGATGACATTCATTCATGTCATGTAAAGTGCTGAGGTGGGTTGATCTCAATGAGATACCCTTCAGTATTCGGATTAGCACTATTCCTCTCATTTTCGGTTACATCATCTTTTCCACGAACACCATCATCTTCCTCCATCTCAATCGCAAAAGCCACTCCCTCCGACTTGTTATCTCTTTTGGGTCCCACACCTCACTCCAAACTCGTCAATCCCGTCGTAGCACGCCAACTCAAATCATGTCTCAAATTCCTTGTTCCCTTTTCTCCAACGGTTACCGATTCTCTTCCTCGTCATCGGAAATTGAGCCGGACCGAACTCACCGGTTCGAACCGGAGAAATGATAACGATATGATTTGGTGGCCGCCTGAGCCCGTTTTGGAACTTGCTCGCCTAGCTGTTGATTCTGGTGGTGACCCTGCCGCCATTCACCGCGCTCTTGACCCCACCATCATCCCAGTTAGTTACAATTTTAACTTTTGAGGATTTATTCTGCTCATTATGACTGACAGTTAGAAATTACAATGTGGCAGGTACCTGATGTCGAAGGATCAATCGAAGACCGATGCCAGCTCACCAGAACTCCCTATGGAAGACGGTTTATTTCTGAGGTTTGTTCTCAACAGTCGATATTGAATCCCAAGGGTGAAAGAGAGAGTACTGATAATGATGCTGAATTGTTCTTTTTGTGATTGCAGGAATTGAACATGTATATGCAATTTTTGTTTGAACTAATTGTTGATCGAGGTCCTTCTATTGGGTTTGATGTTGCCTTGAACCGATATGATTTATTCCATGGCCATCTCTTTCTATCCATAGACTCCGGAAGACTTGGTATCTTGTATGTTGTTGATACTTGATGATACTTTATTGAAATGTATATCTTTGTTGAGTTAAGAATGCAACTGTTCTACATTTGGCAGATTTCATGCAAGGGAATATCCGGCATATGATAAAAAAGTGTTCCCGTACAATATGGGTTTTTGTCAGAGAGGTAAATTGCTATATACCACCACATCTTTAGATGTTCTGTGTGAGAAATGGATCCTCTGCCTTGAGTGGAGGAAATTTATGGTGACTAGAGTAAGTTTCATTAGAAAGGTGAGAGAAGATAAGAGTGAGTCATTTAAGAGAGATAAAGTTCTGTCTGAGAAATCGTATCTCACTTGTTTGTGAGTGGACATGAGACGGGGAGTGATGGAGGCCTAGTTTTTTATAACTAGAAAGAGGAGGAGTGGATTCCTCAATGATGAATGCAACTCACAAATCTGAGGGCCAGCAACCCCCCTGTCACAAGGATTCGATTTTCATCGCGTCCTATCTTCCCTTCCTGTTATTTATGTATGAAATGATCTAACTCTAACTATGTCAGTCATAACTAATCCTAACCAATATCATAAGCATGCTAGAACTAGTGCGACCCTCCAAAAAGCTAGGTGTCAAGAGGGAATAATCAAGTCACTTAAGTATTGCACCTAGCTAGCATCCCATACCTCATAATATCCAAGTTCCAATCACAAACCCCGTGCCATAAGCCCTGATTCTCTTAAAAAAAGAGTACCCGTGTTACCTCTTCTAACTATCTCAGTCAAAACCAATCCTAACTAATTAATTATTAACCAACAAACTTTAAATCCCTCAACTAACATATAAGAGTCCCTGATATGAGAGAGAACATAACTTTCTGTTTTTAATGTTTAGATGTTCTTGTAAATGTCAAAAACATAAATGTTTGATTCTCTTTTCTTTTGAGTCTCAACTTTTAAAGTGGTGTTTGGTTTTATGAATCCTTTCAGGGTCCAATGTGACATATGATGATTCAATGAACTTGCGAAATATTCTCTGGCTGGCTCCTTTGCCCGACAATTCCACCAAATCTTGGGTGGCACCAGGTACCCTCAGTAAAGTTATCATAATTGCATAAAGTTTTGCTTTTCATATGATACATAAACATACTCTTGAGTTTCACAATAAATTTTATGAATAATAATTGGATCAACCTATTCATCATGCAAAGAGTTAATAATATGTGCAAGAATTTTTTTAGTATTATGATTTCCTTTTGAAAATTTTAAAGTGATACCTCAGATATGAGAGCCTCAACTATGGTGGTAAGCAATGTTTTCTGATGTTGATTTTTCCTTTCAGTTTTGGATTAGATATTGTGACATTTGATAACTTGGAATATATATATAATGTAACTTTCTGTTAAACTCATTGAGTAGTTGGCTTATGGAGCCTAATTTTTCAGTTTTTACTGTAAACGAAGAATGTGATTCTTTGTAGAGCTCTATTACCATATTGTATCATCTTTAATTTCCTACTTTTGTAGTTGTGGTTACCTGCAAAGTGTCCTCTTAAGGCTAATCACATATAACAAACTAGATTTAAGACCCCTTAATTTTTGCATGGATGATTTGACCGATCTACGATGATTAATGCTATCATGAAGGAGAAGAGCATTGATGTTGGGGACATCATTGAAGAGAGTATCCAGTTCATTCTCTAATTCATTGGCTCCCATCATGTTGACTCTTTAGACTCGCTTTTCGCTTTTATTTTTCTCTTTTACATCTTTGATTTTTGCTAGGCTTGTACTCCCTCCGTCCCAAATTATATAAGTCGCTTTAGAAAAAAAATTGTCACAAATTATAAGCCGCTTAACAATACCAATGAAAACATTAATGTTACTTTTACTATTGTAATCTTAACTATTTATTGTTCTATCTTCTTTCAATTCTTTAATTTATCTTTCCCACAACATTTTAAGGACAATTTTGTAAAACAGCTCGTAATATCTTTTTTCCATACAAAATTAATTACATTTCTTAATACATGTGAAATGCCCAAAACGTCATATAATTTGGGACGGACGAAGTATGAATTAAGCTTAGCTACGGAGTTGTCAAAACGGGCTACCCGGCCCTGAACGGACCGTCCCTAGCGGGCCTTAGGTGGGGAGAGATGAAGAGGGTATTTTTCACTCTGGGATATCAGGGATCTGGCTATTGCCATTGGACTGAGAAGTCTCTTCTGTGACTCTTTTATTTTCCTATCAGGGGTCTACTTTCTTGCTTATTAGATGAAGGGGTATTCTTTATGTCATGTTATCTGTAGTGCTAGATTGCTATATATTGATAGTCATTGAGATCTGTGCTCTCATTAATTTATTTTTCTGTTTAAGTGCACTCAAACTGTAAGCTGAGTTACGAACTTAAAAATATAAATTGCATGCAGGGGCTCTGGTAGTGCTGGATGCTAAACCTGATGGAATCATATACAGAGATCTAATACCAGATTATGTAAAAATGGCGAGGACTATATATGAAGGTTTGGTTTCGTTTTTGAATGACTGAAACTCGTCTTTTTAGCTTCAAATTTGTTTCAGAAAGGATGACTTTATTGTGTGTGTCGTCAATGTTTTCTTCCTTGTAGATGATTTAGGGGAGGTTGCTGTTGATGTAAACATCTTGAACGTGGGTTCTCAAAGTCAAAATTATCAAATATTCATATGCTGATGCTATGCTTGACACCCAGCTTATATAAATGAAGATTGTCCAAAGGCTACACTGATAATGGAAAGCTCAATTACCAGAAAGATCACACAGTGGATTTCCTCCAATTTGAGAGGCCAATTGATTGCTGTGTAGCCTGTTTCCAATATTACTTTGTATGCCTGTGCAGTGTATTCAAATTTACCCTTCAACTTTATGCAATATAATTTGTTAAAAAAAGGGTTAATAGTGTTTTTCACCCCTGTAAAATTTTCGGTTTGATTTGCACCCTTGTAAAAAAAAAATTCCGGAATACCCCCCTCCTCCATTCAACTCGCCAAATTCGCCCATGTGGTGCTGACTTGGTTTTTTTTTTTTAAATTATTTTTTCGTTAGCCACATCACAAAATTAATTTTAAAAAATTCGATAAATTCTAAAAAA
The DNA here is from genome assembly GCA_958299785.1 of Medicago lupulina. Taxonomy (NCBI): domain Eukaryota; kingdom Viridiplantae; phylum Streptophyta; class Magnoliopsida; order Fabales; family Fabaceae; genus Medicago; species Medicago lupulina. Next base: position 2,440,331 of record OY283140.1, read on the forward strand.
TAATTTAATCTCATTTATATTAATTTTAAAATTTCCAAAATTATATTTTGAAAATAAAAAAAATTGTAAAAATTAGAAAAAAACTTCTAGAAATTTTTTTAATACCAATTTTTTTTGTAAAAAAATATGATTATATTTTCTAATTTTCAATATTTTAATTTCAAAAAATATTTTATAAAAATATTGGAAAAAAATTTCGAAAAAAAAAAAATCTGAATTTTTGAAAATGATGTTTTTTTACAGAAATAATCTGACCTTTGTTTTTATCTTGAAAATTAAATTTCAGAATATATTAAAATCTTTTTAATTTTGAAAAAAATCTGATTGTATTTATTGATTTTTTAAATTTCAAAAAAAAATGTTATGCTTTTTTCTCTGATTTTTTTAAAATTTTATAAAATTTTGGTTATAAAAAAAAATCGTAAATGAATTTATATTATTTTTTGGATTTTTGAAAAAATATTTACAATTTTTTATTTTCAATTAATATAGATGAATATATATATTGATTATTTTATTTTAAAAAAGAAAATCAAATTTTAACGATTTTTAATTTTCGAAAATTAATTTTCAGATTTGTTAAAATTAATATAAATTCATTTTTATTTTTTTAATTATTTTTATAAAAAAAATTATACAGTTAGCGTGCCACATAAGCATATGTGCACAGTCAGCGTGCCACATCAGCAAATATGCAGTTCAAACCGAAAATTTTACAGGGGTGGAAAACATTATTAACCCTTAAAAAAATAACTTTATGCAGTTCAATGTCACTGTACCAATGCAAGGACTGGTCTGAACTAGGGGTGGTAGGAATAGATTGAGCTGAGGGATACTTGTAAGGTCCAAGTCTGGATGTTGCTCAATATGCCCTCAAATTGCTCGACCGATTGGGTCGTAACTCCCAATCAGCTTTTTTTGTGTGTAAACTTCGATCAGGTCGTAACATTTGATCGACTTTTTCCATAAAACTTTAGCAATTTTACGGGCTTAATGAATAACCATCTCAAGTCTGACCTTGTCAACTTTATTTTTAAATATGTAATTACTCTTCATAGATGAAAGTTTATATTTTAATATGACTAAAGGAAAATGTATTTCAAATTTCTTTCAATGAAACAAAGTGTAATTTACTCTCTAATTTTTTTCTTCTTCAATTTCAGTCTAATAAAATTACAAGACTTCGGATCACTAGCTTGAAAGTTAAAGTGTGTTCGTTTTCATTTTTCGAAGTAGCAAAATTTTTACTAAAATTCATTTCGACTTGTTTAATTTCTCTATAATATAATTGAATTTGTCTCCATAATCAATTTTGTTAGCAGCTGAAAATTGTAGCTTCTCATTCTATAAATGATATTGACGCTCAAGTTTATAGGTTAATCCACTTTTTACATAATTGTGACTAAAGATAAATCACTTACCCTTCAACTCAAATTTATTTTAACACTTAAATTTATTGTTTAATTCACTTTTGCATAAATGCATTCAAATACAAATAACTTAATCTTCAACTTTTTGTTGAGTATTGCTGGTAACATTGGTGAAGAGTGTAATTCATGGAATGTTGGTTCACTCTATATCTATCTATTCTTGGCCCAAAAAGTTGCTTTAAGAGATAGAGTCTTGAATTAGAAATTTCATCTGGAGTGGGGATATTGCTAAGAGGAAATTGATAACTGTTTCATGGAAAAAAAAACTTGCAAACCGTTTTCAGAAGGAGTTCTAGGTATCAAGTCACTTACGCTTCTCAATGAATCCGCAAATCTGAAATTGTGTTGGGATCTTTTAAATTCGCATGAAGACTGGGCTATGCTAATCAGAAGTAAAGTTTTTAGGGGTAGAAGGACCATTTCTCATCATATATGCTCATCAATTTGGAGTAGTATTAAGGTCGAATTCCTCACAATACATTTTAATTGTGCCTGGCAAGTTGGTTATGGGGAACAAATAAACTTTTAGTTGGACAGATGGTGTGGGGATCCTATAGCTTCTCAACTGAATATACATGTACATCTTCAACAAAATCTCAGTGCTAAGGCCATCGACTTTATTGTCAATCATCAATGGGAATTTCCTTTCTGTGATAATTTATTTTCTTGAGTTGAAGCATTTGGTTGAACAAGTAACCATTCCTATTGAATTAACTGAAGATAAACTAGTTTGGATGAAGAGCAATATTGGTGACCTTTCTTTTAAATAAGCTTTCTTATTTAAGTATGACACCGGTCAAAATGTTAATTGGGCCAAGTCTCTTTGGTGTCCGGACATTCCTCCGTCACAATCTTTGCTTGTTTGGAGGATTATGCATAACAAAGTTTCCACATATGAGAATATGAAGACAAAAGCGGTTTCTAATCCTTCCATGTGTTCATCTTGCTACTTTGAAGAGGAATCCACATTTCATCTCTTCTTCCGGTGCTCCTTTGCAATTAAACTTTGGAATTGGTTGTTTTCTCTTCTCAATACTTTTATTCAGTTCAATTCGGTAGAAGACGTTTGGCTGTTACTAAAAAGAAACTGGTCACATCAATGTAAGTTGGTTATTAAATCTTGTATAATTAATATTCTCAACTTCATTTGGCACAAAAGAAATCAAACTAGGTTCCAGGACAAGACCTTGCATTGGAAATCTGCTATTAACGGAATCATTGCTAAAACCTCAATTGCGGGAAATAAAACTACGAAAGCGGATAGATGTGACATGCTTGAGTTTAGCATCCTTAAAGCTTGCAAGGTTAACATAAAGGCACCAAACGCTCCATCCGTTAAAGAGGTCTTTTGGTTCCCTCCTTTAACCTCTTGGATCAAAGTCAACACAGATGGAGAATCCATCAAAAATCCAGTCAGAGCTTGGCATTTTTAGAGACTCTGATGGTGTTTTCATTGGTTGCTTCTCGCAATTCTTAGGCAGCAAAGATGCTTTGCACGCTGAACTTGTGGCTGCCATGACTACGATTGAAATAGCCTCTCTCAAAGGCTTCCAAAATGTTTGGCTGGAATCAGATTCGCAACTAGTTAACTTGACCTTCAAGTCAAACTCAGTGGTTCCTTGGTGTTTAAGAAACAAATGGCAAAATTGTTTAGTTAGATTAAGAAACATGAGATTTGTAGTGTCCCATATCTACAGGGAAGCTAATGCTTGCGCTGACAGTCTCGCAAACCTTGGCCTTTCTTTTCCCTCTTTTGAGTTATTTTGGTCTGATATTATCCCTGATTTAATTAGGGGAGAGTACATTAGAAATAGGCTGGGTATGCCCAACTTCAGGTTCAACATCTTTTGAAAAGGTTTTGGTTCGATCCCCGTTTTCTATTTTGTACTCTTTTTTTGGTATAATATAATATTTTGATGCTGCTAGCATCTGTTTAAAAAAAAAAAAAAACTTAATCTTCAACTTAATTTTAACCATAAACAATGTTATAGGATTAATCAATTCAAATTTAATTTTTCTCACCAAGTAACCAAACAAATACAGAAACAATATAAAAAATGTGTTTCTCAGATTCCTTGCATGTGGTTCAACTTGTCACAGAGGGAGCATCTCAGTTTCATCATTATTTGAATGAGCTAGAGATTATTAGAGATTTCATGACAAAAGATTGAATAATATCGCTTCATCACACCTTTCGCAAGTGAAATACTTGTGAAAATGTGCTAGCAAAGTTGGGAGCTATTAACGTAGATCCTCTAATTATGCTCCCAGCGCCTCCTTCTAGTTTGTCATTAGGTTTGCTAGCTTATGCTTTTAGGGTGTCCTTTGTAAGGATGTAATTCCTTATTTTATTTTATTTTTCTTTTTTTCTTTTCTTTTCTTTTCTCATGTAACCAACAAAAAATATAAATCTTCTCATAATCAAATGAGTTAAATAAGTTTTTGGCCCCTAAAAATATTTCAAACTTCGTTTTTAGTTCTTTATACCTTTTAATTTCACGTTTTGTAAATTATAAAAAATCTCTTGTAAAAGTTTACTTTTTTATTAAAAAGGGATGAATTTTATGTTTTGAATGCTTAAAAATCGTATTTTTTTTTAAATCTAAATTTTTGTGAGAGATTTGTATAACATCCTAAACATGTATTAAAATTTATTCGAAAATATGAAGAGTACGAATGAGTTGATTACAAAATATGGACTAGATGTTTTCTTAAAAAAAATCATGGACCAGAAGTTGTGCCATAAAATTTAGAGAATTAAAATTTGCTATTTTTTTTTCAAGGAATTAAAATTGAAATTTGAGATATTTATATGATTCTATTTTATTTTGACACTTGTAGGACACAACACACACCTTCAAATCTATTTTATTTTATTTTATTTTTATAGAAAACCTATTATATTTTTGTTATAATTCTCTCAAATTTCAAAATTAATTAATTACAGGCATTCATTTATCCTTCTTTACAAATTACTCTCTCATATCTGACCAAAAAAAAAAATTACTCTCTCATAAGGTGGAAGATTTCTCTCTAAATTCCTTTCATTCCCTGCTTTTCGAACTCTCAAACAGAATCTTAAATAGCACTTGAAAATAATTTACAACTTATACGAAGATAACTTAACTAAATATTTTCTTTGAACATAGAAATAAAAGTATATTAATTTTAAAAAGATTCTCATTAATAATTTAAGATGACAACTAGTTATATGTGGCACGTGATATTTTTTTACAGTAAAGATGGTTCAGTGTATGAGGAATGCAGTACCACTAATGGTTTCTAATCCCTTTTCTACGCTGCTGTTTCTAAGATTCCCACTATCGTTCCTTCGTCAACCTTTAACCATTTCTCTCAGGTTACTCTCTCTCTCAAACCATAAATTCATTTTTATTATCACAATAATTTAATTCACACAAAACAATATAGTTTATTTGCTAAGTACATGTTTGTTTCCATGGTTTCCAATCCCATTCTGTTTAAGTGTGCATCTGTGTGTGTTTTAATTGAACTATATTCAAGTGAAAAGACACACTAGCTAACTTGCTAAATTATTTGTTGGGTCAATCCATGGTTACATTTGAATTTGTTTTCACTTGCCAAATGATATGCCTCAATCCCAATATGTTTCCTGCAAGTTCTGGGTAAGATTTATATTATAGTTGATCAACTTGATATACAAGTAAAAATATAAATACATTTATCTGTATTGATATATGATACAAAGATAGACATCACTATAAATAAATAAAAATTAGGTACACGTTTTGAGATATAATTAAAAATATAGACATATGTATAAATTAAAAAAATAAAATAGTTATGTGTAATGATATATGTGTAAAAATATAGACATATGTATAAATTAAAAAAATTAGGTACCCGTATTGATATATGAAAAAATATATAGACATGTATATAAATTTAAAAAATTTAGGCACCTCTATTGATATGTGAGAAAAATATAGATGCATGTACAAATTAAAAAAATTAGGTATCCGTATTGAAATATAACTAAAAATATAAACACATGTATAAATTAAAAAAAAATAGATATCCGTAATGATATATAAGTAAAAATACAGTCACACGTATGAAATATATATAAAAAAAAAAAAAAAGGTTCCAGCATTTGTCTATGATTAAAAAGATGGAGATGATATTTTTGAGGTAAGAAGACGAAGATAATCATTTTTGTTGATATATTTGAAGTTAGGTATCCGGTCGTATTGATGTATGTGTCAAAATATAGACACGTGTATAAAAAAAAATAGATACTTGTATTGATATATGATTAAAAATATAGACACATGTATAAATTATCAAAAAAAAAAAGTTATGGTATTTGTCTACGAGTAAAATGATTAAAATGATGAAGATAATATTTTTTGAGGTATAAAGATGAGGAGAATTGTTTTCGTTGATATATTCAAAGAAATATTTTTTAAGAGCAAGGTATCAATTATTATATTTTGGATAAAGATTTTTTTCATGAAGAATAGTTTTCAACAGAGAACCATTTTTTGTTAATAAATAAGAAGAATTTTCTTTATAATTTGTATGCTATGCCATAGCAAGCGAGCGAGCAAAAAGCGGAGAAAGAAACATCTTATTAACAGTGAATTTGTCATGTTATAAACAATGAATCGGTCAAATTATAAACAACGAATCATAATGTTATGAACACTAAATCATTCATGTCATGAACAGTGAAAACATGTGCAGAAAAAGACAATAAAGTAGTGTGTAAAGACAATAGAGGGTAGAAATCCGGCGAGCTGTCAAACGGGGGTCAAGGGCCAAAAATTAGATTTCCGTTGTATACGATTTTCTTATATATATATAAGAAAATTTGGTAGCATTGTTAGAGCTTGTGGAATTGAACCGGTAAAGTTTTTGCTTTCGATGCAGACTTGATGAGGGAGCTGCAATTGGCAAGTGATGGTTGGAAGAGTGTTGTTTAATTTGTTGTTGAAGAGATTCAACGTAACAAGATTGTTGCCTCTGCAAATATACATAGGCATCGAACCTTGAAGTGAATTTCTTGAAATGTCAAGTCTTTGTAGCAACCCATTAGAACCCATTTTTGGTGGTAGCTTACCACCGAATGAATCGCTGAAAACATAGAAATTGGTAAGTTTTGAAAGCTCACCAATTCCCTTTGGAATTTCACCATTCAACTTGGTATCCATGAGTCTTAGCTTTTCTAGGTCTTGCAACATTACTATTTCTGATGGAATTGGACATGTGAGTATAAATCAATAGTTTTCAATGATTTCAATTTCCTTATTCTCGAAGGGATTTGGCCTCTTAAGCGATTCTTGAAAAAAAAAACAATGCGTCAAGCCAAGTCAAGTTTGATAATAAGAAATCACATCATAAATGTTGGTTGTAAATATGTCCAAGTATTCTAGATTTTCCAACTTTTTTTACTCAACTGGCAATGTTCTGGAAAATGTGTTGTTTCCTATTTTCACATGTTGTAACATTGATAACACGCTTATTCTAGTTGGCAATAAACCTTTCAATTCATTCCCAGCTAAAATAAGGAACTTGAGTCTTTTGAAATTTCCATAACCTGAGTTTCCACCAAGGTGTCCTACCAAAAAAATTCTCCAATCGATATGAAAAGTTGAAGCCAAAGAGAGATTACAAAAGTAAGGATTGGAAAATAGAGATATGGTGAATTAAAGGAGGAATGAAATATACTTAATGTTGTCACCCGAAGAAGTTTTGAGGAGCTTGAAAGAAAGAGTTACAGGCGATGTCGTATCAGAGAATGAGAAGGAAGATAATCAAAGAGATAGTGTGTCTACTTTTTTTTGTGACATGGGTTCCTAACTAGTTTTTTTTTACCGGTAAATACAAGGTGGCTTAAAAGAACATTAAAGTTTTTCGACAACTTTTTTTTATCACTAAAACCTTTTTTTTTTCTTGACTAGTTAAAAGAACATTGACACAAAAGAGAGAAAATTAAAACAAAACAACATTAGCCTAAAAGAAACAAAATTAAAACAAAACATACAAACTCAATTATCTACCGTGTGCGTGAGTTGTTTTGAAATGATGAAAGTGGGTATAAATAACTAACAAGATATGTGTAAATAATTTAATAGAAGTTATAAAAGTGAATGTAAATAATCAAATTGGTGTAAGTTGCTAACTTACATCTTGATGGTTTTAGTTAGGTCCAAATTGCTAATCTACAACATAGTAATTTTAAGTAAGTGGAAATTTGCGCTCACACAAACGCACGCACACAAAAGAAAGAAAATTAAAACAAAACAAAATTAACATAAAAGAAACAAAATTAAAATACAAAATACAAAGTCAAATATCTATCATGTGTGTGGGTTATATTGAAATAATGAAAGCGGGTGTAGATAATTGTCAAGGCAGATGTGAATGATTTGATAAAACCTATAAAAGTGAGTGTAAATAATCATCAAATGAGTGTAGGTTGCTAACGTGCACCTTGATGATTGTAGGTAGATGCAAGTTGCTAATTTAGTCCTTAAACAATGTCTTTAGGACACTTGTTAGTATGATCCAATAAATATTAGGCTTAAATATGATTTTCGTCCTTGTAATTTGGGTCAGTTTTGATTTTCGTCCTTGCAAAAAAAAATTTAAAAACATCCCTGCAAAAAAAGATTTGTTTGAAAAAGGTCTCTGGCCCTACATTTTTGCTGATACGGCATGGGTTTCGCCACGTGGCACTGACAAGGTAGTCCACGTAATTAAAAAATATAAATTAAAAAAATTTGAAAATTATTTTTTTTAAATATAAAAATCATAAAAGAATCTAAAAAGACATTTTTTGAAAAAAAATCTAAAAAAAAGTTTTCGCAAAAAAAAAAGTTAAAATTAAATTTTCGACAATTAATTTTTTTTAATTTGAAAATTATATTTTTTTTCTTCATATTTTTATAAAAAATTATACTTAAAAAAAATTATTTCATTTTTTTTCGAAAAGTTATTTTCAGAAAATTTCAGATTTTATAATTTTTAAAAAAAGTTATTATTTTTTGAATATTATATAATAAAAAAAATTCAGAAAATTATTTTATTATTTTTATATTTATTTTCAGATTTTTTATTTTTAAATTTATATTTACATTTTTTAAAATGTTTTTTTATATTTTTTAATTTTAAAAACAATTTTCAGAATTTAAAAATATTTTTTAAAATTAAATATTATGTGGCATGCCACGTCAGCGTCACGTGGCAAAAACCATACCACTTCAATGTTTTAGTGGGGTTAGGGACCTTTTTCAAACAAAATTTTTTGTAGAGATGTTTTTCAATTTTTATTTTTGGAGGGACGAAAACTAACCTAAATTATAGGGATGAAAATCATATTTAAGCCTAAATATTAGTATTTTTTTTATTATGTCTGAATATAAGTTTTTTAAGTATTATATAATAATTTAATACGTTGTTGATTTTTTATGATATTATATGTATTGAAATATAGACCCAAACTTAAAAAATTCTCTTTTAAAAGTATTTCCTTTCAAAACTCAACTTCCAAACATTCCCTAAATCATTTACAAAAATAAAACTCTTAAGTTAAAATAGATGTTATTCTCCCAAGAATTTTATTAAAACAAATAACTTATTTCAATTGAGTTTTTTTTTACAAAAAATAACTCTTATTTTTTTAGATAAAAGAAATGACAATAATTATTAAAACTATTTAAGAAGTTGAAATTCGACCGCCATATTATCCGACCTAACAACTTTTAGCAAAAAATAACTTTTTCTAAAAACCTTAAAAACCCTACCTAAAAACTTAATCCAATCTAATCTAATCCAATCTATGTATCTAATCTAATCTAAAAAATTTGGTCCTAGAAAAACGGTGGCAATGCCTTAAACTAAGGTGTACCCTAAAAACTCCAAGTCAATAAAGCGTTGTGGATTTTGCTACGTACCCTACACTCGCGCCTTGCTACTTCCTCAACTTTGCAACCAACAATAACAATTCGCGATTTATATCTTTTCCACCGATGCACCGTCTTGATCGCGGTGATGTTTGGAAGAACAAAGCTCGATCCCTTCAATTACAGCTCAGGGATCGATTCAGAGTCGTCGTCGACCGACATTGGCGCCGCCGACATCACCGTACAATTTCCCCTGATGCCGACGGCTACTTCTCCTCCACTCTCCAGCGTTGGCTTAACCGATTTCGAGATTTTCGTAGAGACTCATTGCCTTCTTCCACCTCTTTCTATCGTAAACGAGGTATTCGATTCAATTCAATTATATATTCCTTGAAATTCAAATATTGTATGGATGTTAGGTTTCTCATTCATTAATTTTTTGTGTATGTGTATATACAGTGATGAGGGATTTTAGTTCAGAAGAAGAATCAACAATTCTTCGTATGATGCAAGCTGTTGCTGTTCCTATACTTGGAAATGTATGTCACGTTTTTATGAACGGATTAAACCGTGTTCAGGTATGAATATGATTATCCAACTATATGCTTCTCTCATATTTGGTCAAAAATAATTGTTGTTAGGAGGATACATGAAAAATTCTAAAAGTTATTGGACACCATACTGCCATAAAATTAGGATATAATAATAAAAACATAAATTGTAAATCAAAAAGAGAACCAATGCTTTCAATGTTAGCACAAATTTTTGTAGAGAAAATAAAATAAATGCAGCGTCCTTGAGGCCTACTTCAATTGTCAATGTCTATAGTACTAGGCTTAACACCTTATGTGCTCAAACTCGGGACCTTGCATTTGTGTGTTTGCCGATAGTCCTTGCATTTGCCACATCGTCTACAAAATAAAAATAAAATGCAGGCATTTATCTTACACGTGTGACTTTCTTATGAACGTTGGTATAAAAGTTTAAGAATTTGTTTATAAAAAATGTAAAATACAACTAAAAGTATCAAACAATTGTCTTATTTGATCTGAATGTTATATGTACGGGAGTAACAGGTGTATGGATTGGAAAAACTACACACTGCATTGCTGGAAAGACCCAAAGGCAAGCCTCTTCTTACGGTATGTGATCTACTAAATACTAATGCCCACTGTGCAAAAGGAATCTTTATGGGTTTAGTTTTTTAACAGGGCTTGCTTGCTTTTAATTTTAAATTTTCAGGTCAGCAACCATGTTGCTTCCATGGATGATCCACTTGTCATTGCTTCGCTTCTTCCTCCACAAGTTCTTTTGGACGCTAGAAACCTCAGATGGACACTTTGTGCAACTGACAGATGTTTTAAAAACCCTGTAACTTCTGCATTCTTTCGATCTGTTAAAGTCTTGCCGGTCGCACGGGGCGATGGAATTTATCAGGAGGTATGTATCTAATGCACAGAACTGGGAACTGTGGATAATATTTGTTTATATTTGGTGAATGGTTCTAAAACAATCTTGTTATCCAAAATGAGGCTTTAGAATCTATTATAAAAGTTAACTTTTGTCAATGATGTGGCTTTTGGTGAAAACCTCGCAATTTTTCGCTTTTATTCAATTTATCTTCCTGTTCTGTCCTGGAAACGATTTTTTTTAAGTCCTTCATGCTCCAACTATCCTTGGGTTCTTGCTTTTGTAGCGGCATCAAACAAAGGCCTCTGTCTTATTTTGTATCAGTTGAATAATTCTCTTTGTTTCATGCTTTCCCCTGACCTCTCCAAACTGGACGGAAGTCACCTGTTTCTTTTTCTATTCTGTTTGTCCCCCTCTAATGAACACGGCTCCTCAACATAGTTAAATATGTTAGCAATCCTTCCAATGAAAATTTAACTCGGAAAAATAGAAAATTATCAAATAAGTGGGAATGTAATTTTGAAGTGTGAGCAAGGGAAGTAAATTTTTAGTGAATGGATGGATATAAAAAGAGACATGGTTTCCCTCCAAAGTGGAATTTGTCTACATATATGATATATGTTACTTTAAATTTCAACTAATCCATCTCTTCTGCAGGGAATGGATTTGGCTCTTTCTAAATTGAACAATGGTGGTTGGGTCCACATATTCCCAGAAGGTAGTCGCTCCCGGGATGGTGGAAAAACCATGGGCTCTTGCAAGAGAGGTGTTGCCAGGTAACGACCAACAAGCTTCTGCAGTATTTTGAAATAGAATACTAACAAAAAATTTGCTCATTTTATGTCATGGTAGTTAGTTATTTAAAATTTCTGTGTTTCATAACAAGGTTATTTCCTTATTCTTTAGAGTATTATAATTAAATTGCTGACTACAGACATAGTTTGTTCTCTACAAAGGATTGAAATTGTTCCATTGGTAAATTCATAATGGCAAAATTTAAAAGTTTAGGCCTAATTGTTTGTTTTGGTACACCTTTTATTTGTTTTTAAACAACAACAACCAAGTCTTTTCCCACTAAGTAGGTTCCCACTAAGTAGGTCCTTTTGTTTGTATTTAAATCAAGTCAATATTTAAACGGCAGATTTCTGAAATTATTCGTTAATCGATTTTTTTATACACTGTCTCTAATTATTTTTACACCCGCAACCCACCCACGGACATATATATGAAATAACTAATGCTAGTATTGTTAGTTTTTATGTTGGGGGTGGGAATTGAACCCTCAATCTCCTTATCACTTCACTTCTTAACTCCCGCACCAACCACCAAGTCAACCCTTATATCCCTTATTTTTACCATATATTTAAATGCAAATATATTTTCTGTTGTTTCAGTGCTGATAAATTCTGCATGGAAGTGGATTGTATTTGTACTATCAAAACTTGCTGATAAATTTGTTATTTTCTTAAATAACATTAGCCCAGGGATCAAGTTGAATGGATCCAATAACTCAAATGAGCTTAAACCTTTTCAAAGTTTAGATCTGCAATTGATATGCACAGTTTGTTCGTTTTCTTGTTTAAAATTTTAATTTAGTTTTTGGATTTATGTTTTATTGCCAATGTATGATGTTTTAAATTTGGATTCTATATCATAATAATTATGGGAGCTATTCTTGTGAGATAAAAATATCAATTGAGATAAGATATATTGGATTTGGACAGGATGTTATTATATATATGTGTACATGTGCTGAAGGCATAATGCGATGCTAATTTACCACTAATACTAATTTATGACATGATACATAATATCATAAGATTAATTAATTTCTAAAATATATCTTATGTTTCACTCTTTGCTTCTCCTTGGTTCTACTATTTGATATCGCGATAGAGCAATACAGACTTCCTGATGTAAATTTCCCCATCAGGTTTGTTTTGGATGGAGATAGCATGCCCGTTGTTATCCCATTTGTACATACAGGGATGCAGGAGATTATGCCAATAGGTGCCAGCATTCCCAGAATTGGAAAGATGGTACGCACTTTTGACCCATTTCCGAAATTATTTCATCAACACATAGGGAGTCAGTGAAATAATCAACCCTTAGTCAATCTATGAGCTTTCCAAGGTTCAAAATACGGGATGGTGCTATATTGCTAGCTTTTAGTGGAATGCCACTCTCTGTCACTTGGTTATGGGTCTGTTTTTCACCTCCTCAAAGAACAAAATGTTCACCTGAGTCCTGATTGAATTCAGATTCTGCTGGGCGTGGCTTATATCTTATTTATGTGATTAATTTTGATTGTAATTTCAGTTTAAATCTTATTGTTTATACATGTTTGGATTGTTTAGGTTACTGTAATCGTGGGCGATCCTATAAATTTTGATGATATACTAAACATGGAGAAAGGCCCGGACGTGCCAAGAAAAAGACTGTATGATGCAGTAGCGGCAAGAATTGGTGATCGATTGCATGAACTGAAGGCCCAAGTCGACACTTTAGCAATGGAACAAGAAACGCGGTTACAAGGTCGCTCTCCACACAGCTCCGAACGAGTTTCTGGAATCTTGCAGCAGGTTGATTGGGAATTATTTGGAATGAATGACTTCCTATCTTCTGTTGATGATGATTCCATGCAGACACCAGAAACAGTTGTCCTCCCAAATACCAGTGTTTCTGAACAGCATCAGCAATCACATAGTAAGAGAGTGGGTTTCTCATACAGGATGCGTGGTTATATGGATCAGATGGAACTAATGTCGTTTGCTGCCAGAGGCTTATTTATGAATAACAATGAAACTAAGGACTCTTATGGCTTTGGTAGAGAGATACGCCCTTTGAAGGCATGGAAACAGTTTTTTGATGCTCATGTTTTGAAGCAGTGGAATTACAGCATGTAGAGTGTGTAAATTTTGTTAGTAAACAGTTAAACGTAGTGGAATTGATTAGAATTTGTAACTAAAATAGCTAATTTATTTATAAGTTTGGTTTTTTGGTAATGATTACCTTGAGTGGGCAGGATAGAATCACATGGTGGCACTTATGTGATTTGTCATTGCCTTAGGAAATAAGTGGTATTTTCTTTCAGGCTTAATATATTTGTGGTATTCCTAATATAATCCAGTTTTTCACTTTCATCTCTGATTTTGGTTTTGTTCTGGTCACTATAAATTTTGTTTCATTTTGGTCTTCGTTATTTTAGTTTAGTTACCGTGATTATTTGTCTCTGTAATGCCTTTTTTTGTGTATTGGTTTCTTTAAAAGTTATCAATCAGAAACTTATCGAACTTTTACTAAATATTACAAAAAATATCTATTATAACATAACGTTGACGGTGGATCTGCAGGTTGCAGTTGAATGATTTGCAGTAGTAAGGGTTATTTCATTCTGTCATTTGGACGTCAATTCTTGTTGTTTTTATTTTTTAAATAGAAGGTCGAAAAATGTATCTGCACATAAAAAATAGGGACTTCATTCGACGTCCCTTTGTTTTTTGGTATACTTTTAAATTTCGTTTTAAGTTATATGAGATGAAAAAAAATGAGAGATAAAGTGTGTGTAGCCTTATATTCAGCACTATTATGATTGATTTTTCAGCTCTCTTTTTGATTGATTTTCATGTTACGCGCTGCATACTTTGAATTGAATTTTGAAGTACTTCCTCCGTCCTAAATTATAAGAAGAAAAAAAACTCATTTTTCCCCAAATTATAAGAAAAAAGACTAAATTTATCTTTTTTAAAGGAAAATTAAATGCAAAGTGCATTTAATTTGCTATCTCTTTCATTTTCTCAATAACCAACAACCAATGAAAATTGTTTTTACATCTTCCTATAAAACTTATTTTAAAGATAACACAAAAAAACTATATTACAAACTACTATGTTTTAGTTTTCTTAATAAATGTGATTTTTTATTTCTTATAATATGGGACGGATGGAGTACACATGTATAAATTCATAAGTCTAGTGAATAACATACAAAAGCTAAGGGCTTCCATTCATGAACTTGAAGTTTGGAAGAGTCACTTTAAAATGCCCTTGACTTTTTTAACCGGATATTATGTGTGTAACTGTAGTGATTTATCTCTCGCTCAAAAGAGGTTAAACCGAAAGAGATCTATACAAGTTTATCTAAGTATTATTGGATTCTCTAACTCTAACCAATGTTACATCTTCTGTTAAAAAAGAGTAATTAGTTAAATGCCCCCCGAAATTCACAAAACGTCAATTACCTCCCCAAAATTGCATAATGTTAGTCAATTTCGTCCCTCCGTTCATTTATGCCGTTTGAAGGTGTGACGTGTCCGTTAACTGGGCAAATGACACCTCCACGTAGGACAATCATTAAGACACATCATGGGGTTTTTTTTGCCTGTTTATATTTATTTATTTTTAGAATGTTGTCTTTCCTGCAATCTTCTTCCTCCTTCTATATAACTCAAACTTCATCTTCTTCCTAATTCTTCCACAATCTTCTCCATCTAAATCCAGTTCTTTATAAATCGTTGAAAACGATGGGTGGTGGTTTTGGATATACAAATCAAAGGAAAATGAAAGAAACAAAAAGTTCTCCTTCCATGGATGAAAGCATGAACATTGTTACTCTCAAATGCTCCTGTGAACGAATTTATGTTGTGAGAATTGCTGGAACTGATTCGAATTTTGGTAGAGAATTCTTCTCATGCCCATTTTCAAAGGTAATTGAACTCTAATTTTAGTTTTTCCATTTTTCCCAAATTCGTTTACCCCTTTCTGTATTTTTAGGGATTTACCCCATTATATACCCAATTTAGTAGTTTGTTAAGTTGTTGGGTAACTTTGATCATGTTGGGTAACTTTGATTTTGATTTCTAGTATCATAAGGACAATTGTATTTTTTTGTATGGGTTGATGAGGCTGATGCTTTGGGGTTGATTAATGGAACCCTTGATCAAGATGTATGGAAGGCTGGATTGTTGAGGAAGAAGAACAATTTTTTTGTGTTGTCATTGTTCGTTCCTAGAAAAACATCCTGAAATTTAAAACTTTTTGTCAAAAACCCCCTTGTATTTTATCAATAATGATTAAAAGCCCCCCTGCAGCTTATCAGTAATGGTCAGAAAACCCCCTGTAGTTTTTTAGTAATTAACTTATAATCAAATTGACACATGCAGTTTATCAGTGTTGAAAGGGAGAGAAACAAAAAAGATTTGGAATGTTGTGGGTGAAATTAGGGATGTATTTGGAGGGAAAGTAATAAAAAAAAAATATTAAAAGTGGCTTTTATAATTCAGTCATTTACCCCCTGCCAGCAAGCATTGACACGACGGCATCAAATAGTCACGTCATCACCTTAAACTAAACCACTTAACAGAAGGACCAAATTGACTGACAATGTAAAATTTCGGAGGGGTAATTGACGTTTTGTGAATTTCGGGGGGTAATTGACGAAACCTGCAATTTCGAAGGGTATTTGACTAATTACTCGTAAAAAAAAAAAGTAAATTACAATCCCCTCCCCTCAAAGATGCTTGAATTACACTACCCTCCCCTCTTATGGTAAAATATACACCCCCCTTCCTTGAAAAATACAATATATACTCCCCTCCCTTACAAGGTACTTGAATTACAACCACTCCATTGATAATTAAATATGCACTACACTTTAATCTATTTTAACATAAATAAATATTTTTATGATTTATATTAATTTTGAAGCATCATTTAAAAAAAGAATAATTCATTTCTTTGTAATTTAAATATCAATGATAAATAAATTTAAATATTTTGCTATTGATTTGATAATTTAGAGTATAAAATTAACTTTTGAATAACCATGCTTTATTGTCTTTAGTAATTTTTCACATATTTTAATTTTATTTTGGGTTGTTTCGTATTTTATAATTGGGTTTAGAACTACACGTTAATGAAATTGTGAATAAAAAATAGCAAAAAATATGTATTCAATTATTTATTACGTTAAAATAGACCTGCAACACTACTTTTTTCGAAGTGTGTTAGATTATTATTATTTTTTTAGATTATTAAAAATAAAAAATAAATATTAAAACAGTAAAGTGTAGATTTTAACATAAGGGGGGAGAAGAATGTAATTCAAGCTTTCTCAGGGAGTGAAGTGAATTTTTTTTTAATATGTTTTGAATAATAAAGAAGATGAGTGTATATTTTAACATAATAAGAGAAGGGATGTATTTCAAACATCTTTAAAGGAAGGGTTGTAATTTACTCAAAAATAAAATAACAATGTATACCTCTCTCTTATGCCTCATCTAATCTAATCAATAATCAATAACCTTGTAAGGCAATTCATTCATTGAACAGTTGAGCGTGATCGTCGACCATGGCAGGCAGGCAAAGACAAACTTTACAGATCACATACCAAACACTCACTATACAACCAAAAAAAAAAAAAAACTATAATTAAAATATTAAGTACTATGATTATTAGGCTAAGTTGGGCCCATTAAATAGAGTCCACGTCCTCAACGGTCCAGATTTACAACGAAATGAAAACCTTCTCTAATCCACCATTCAAAAATATATGTAAGATTTCGAAGCCAGATCTTCATTCTTCCGTTCATAATTGATTTCCATAAAAAAGAATTAAAAAGAAAGAAATCGCGTGTAGTTTTGTGAGTGAGTGAGATAATGGCTGAAGAAGAAGAAGAATCAGAGCTTAGCGAGAAGCAGAAAGTTGAAATCGCGAAGTGGTTTCTTCTTAATTCTCCTCCTGGTGAAATTCAATACGTTGCAAAAGGTTCTTTTCCATTTTTCTTCATCAGCATTTCATTTTTTACAATTCAATTTGCTTAATCGTTTCTTCTTCTTCTTCAGATGTGAAATCCATTCTCAACGATGAAGGTTCGTTTAACGAAGCTGCTTCCGAAGCATTTCCAATTTACAACAAATCACACTTCATTGTTCTTTCAATGCCGGACCGAAGCGGAGATGTAACTAACTTTTCATATTTTTTTAATTCTTAGGGTTTCATCTTTTTTTTTAATTATTTAATTTTTCAATTAATTGGATCGGTATTATGCTATATGAATGTATGATTGATAAATCAATGTGTATTTTCTTATGCAAAACACAAATCCCCTGACTTAGGAACCTGCTGCATGCAGGTACTGGTTACTTCATTTGGCGAGCTTGAGGACAATGCATATCTTGATCCTAGAACTGCTCAAGTAGCAATAGTTGACCATGTTAAACAAGTAAGTGTGTGTTTCATTGAATTGATTTTAGTTAAAAATGAGCAATTATGTTTGGATAAGTTGTTGGGAAAGTGAGTTGAACAAAAAATTTGAGTGTGAAAATCATTTTGAGACGAAAACGACAGATTCTAGCTTCAAGTTAATCGTACTCAAAACATACCAAAATCAATTTTAAATCTTCTAAATCCAAACACGCACTAAGTTAATTTTATCTATCTATCTATATCAACCTTAGTTTATCAGCTAAAATACCAAGTCAATTTCTCAAAAATGTGGTTAAATTATTAGTTTTAGTTTTGAATATACCAACCATAGTTCCACTTAACTTTTCTTTCTTGAGGAATGGGTTAAAATTAAATATACAAGAGCCTTATTATACTCACTGCCTTTTTTTCCTTCAATTTATATTTAGTGAAATAAAGGTGGAGCAAATCAAAGGTTATATATAAGGGTCTTGCTAACAAGTGTCTTAACTTGTTAAGGAATCTAAAATGGAAATAATTGGTAAGTTTTGTGTAGAAAAAAATTACTTTTTCAAGTTTCAACATGTTGAATGCATCAATCACAAGACCAAATTTCTTCTTTAAGCTTCTTAACAAGTGCCGACACTTGTTAGTATTTCCCTATATATAATGACTTGTCATATGCATCTTCTTGGATTTGTGTGTGGAGAGTATTATAAGGACCAATTTTCTGCTTATTGAAATTGCTTGTTGGAACTTGGAAAATGCGTTTTGTGTGAAAACATTGAAATTAGAAGAGATATTTAGTTGGAGGTTAGGGCATAAAGCAAAACATGAAAATTTGGTATTGCAGCCAAATATGACTTGTGTTGCTGTATTCGTGCGAAGCTGTATCGTTGGCATGTTGTCTTATGACAATGTGATAAATGTTTCAGGTCTGTACAGAGGTGAGACCTGCACTGGATGAAGAACTTCCATCTGCATACATTGAAGAATTTCGGTAATCCTCTCCAATTTCCATGATTGAAATGTTTTATGTCTGACCATTTGATACTCCGTTAGTCTTTTACTGAAGTGACCTGCACCACGATTTTTGATGTTGAGGGGTGGAACATGCTGCTTCATTTTAGATTTTAATGAACTTATTTGCTTTTCAAATCAACTTTTTATTCTTTATTGCTAGTACTTTATTATTCCTCAATTATCTGCGTGAACTCAGACTTTTTAAATTGTTCAAAATAGATTGACCTAATAGATCTCTTCTTTAATACAACCACCACCACCAAAGCCTTTTCAGTTTTCCCACTAGACGGGGTTAGTTACACTGTCCTATTATGAATCATGCCTTTTGACAAGTATAGATTTGTTCTTCCATGCAACCATTCTATTGAGAACGTGAACCCTATTGTAGTCAGGACTCAGGAAGTGAGACTCGTACATGTGATAGATATTAAACTCTTTGTTTTAAGCGTCTTTTAAGGTTATGACATACAAATTAAGAATAACTTTTGTTTATTTTTTAATTTATCCTTTCTCTCAAATATTTTATTTCTTCACAATTCTTTGTTGTATTAATTCTTTTGGGTACAATAAGGATATACTATAATTGACAAATGAGCAAAATAGTAATTAATCTTGGACTTTTAAAACGACTGATAAACTTGTACATAAACTTTTCTTTTAGCAATACTTTAATAGAAAAGGAGGGAGCATTTGGCTGTATATATCTTGTCATTAAAAAACTCTATTGACTGCTTGCATATAGTAGCTTGAGTATCGCATGCCTATATCTTTTGCATGCTTTATTGCTTGCATAACACAGGACTTGTTTATTGCAGATTCAGTCTGGATGCTGAAATACTTAAATATGTTGAAGAAGTTTATCCAAAAGGTGTCTGCTCTGTCTACTGTGTAAATGGGAAGGATACAGAGGGCCCAGGTTCTGATTTTGAGCTTGCTGTAGTGATTTCTGCTGCTAGGCATAGCCCACAAAATTTCTGGTGTGTGAATTTAGTTGAATGAAATTCGAACTATTATTCTTGATGACTACTTTACTAGTTATATAGTAAAAAAATGTATTAATAAAGTTAGTATTCTTTTTTCTTTGGCTTTTGTTTATAGCAATGGGAGTTGGTGCTCAATTTGGAATATTGATTTCAAAGACGACCAACAATTAGTGGAAGTAAAAGGGAAATTGCAGGTGATTTTATGTAGATATTTTATGCATTGATTTGAATGATACTTTACACCCCTACTTTAACATAATAATTTTTATCCTATTTTTAGGTGGGTGCTCATTATTTTGAGGAAGGAAATGTGCAGTTAGATGCAAAACATGAATGCAAAGACGCGACTCTTTTTCAGGTTACCATAAATCAACATTCTTTGACTTATCAGTGTATTAGGTGTGAATGTATCAGCAAGTTACCTGTACGTGTCCATCCACTTATTTTTGGCAATCTAATGTATATGTATCCTTGCCTCTTTTTGTATATATATTCGAAAATGATAAGATATAGGTATAGAATGTAGATTATTCATGTTTCATCTTTTGATTTATGTTCAGGCCCCTGATGATTGTGCGATTGCCATATCAAGCATTATTCGTCACCATGAAACAGAGTACCTTGCTTCTCTTGAGGTTCTGAATTTCATTTCTTGTAGCTAGGATCATTCTCTTTTTTTTCTTCTTGTTAATGTTGCTAATGACCATAACTTGACAGGCTTCATATCTAAACCTTCCTGATTCTACTTTCAAGGTACCCTCTATTATATAATCCTATATTTATGTTAAGCCTATGATAGTCATTGATTTTTGAAGCCTTCTGATCATAATTTATTGCAGGATCTTCGGAGGAAGCTTCCCGTCACCCGCACCTTATTTCCATGGCATAACACTTTGCAATTTAGCTTGTCAAGAGACATCTCAAAAGAACTTGGCATTGGAAAGTAAATACACACACATACACAACAAATAAAAGTTGTGTTTGGTCGAACGCGGAGGCAAGTTCCCTATATATTCAGTTATTCACCATATGTAATTTTCAAGTCAATGATCAATCATTCTTAGGGTTACTTTATTTCCCCTCATTTGCTTTCTGTAGCACACTCCTTTGTCTGTCCCTTCTGCCGGTGTACTGTACTGTAATTCTTTTTTGACATTATTTGTATAGCAGTAAAGAGTTACGTGTGTTTTAAGCCATTGTCCTAAAAAGTTTTGGGAGTACAATTAAAAATGCAGCAAGAAAGATGATTTTTTCAGAAGAAAATTTAGAGGTGGTTTGACACTGGTTTTGAGAGGGAGAGGCCGACGATCACCATGATATCGTGGAGAGCATATATATATATATATATATATATATATATATATATTCACCAAGCTATTTGAGGCTGTCATGTGAATGCTTGTCAATTGTCGTTGAGGATGATGACAATGAAGGCAACACCTCTATTGTCGTTTATTTGGTCGATGTGATGCTTGTGGTTATTGCTCTTGCAATCCTGGATAAGCTTTGTTTATACATAAATACAAGTACATAAAGACTTAGATTGTCAACTTGTAGAGAATTAAATTGTCGTTTTTTGTCAAAGGGTGTCGATCATGGCTATTTAGGGTGTGTTTGTTTCATCTTTAGAAAAATTGATTTTATGTTAAGACAATCTAGAGATTAACAAACGGGCCCTTAATCTACCTGCAGTAAGTTAAAAAGAATCTTGTACAAGATTGATGGTAATGTTCGGGGTCATGTATTGGTATAAAGACTAAATTAACTTTGAGTACTTAAGTATATGGACCAATTTGACCGTCTAAGTTAGCCAACGCAGCATTCAACATCACATCATTCAGTTAAACCGACCTTGATGAACGAATGTTGACAGAAGCATAGAAGTGAATAAATCTTGTACAAGATTGATGGTGATGTTAGGGGTCATATTTTGGTATAAAGACTAGATTAACTTTGAGTTAAGTATATAAACCAATTTGACCGTCTATGTTAGCCAACATAGCATTCAACATCACATCATCCGGTTAAACCGACCTTGATGAACGAATGTTGACAGAATCATAGAAGTGAATAATGTTTGATCGAGTGAGACATAATTGAAATATTTATATCTGAGGGACGTATTTATGAAGTCTTGCTGAGTTAGAAATGCATTTGGTGGCTTACTCATTTAGACATATGAAACGACATAATTGAAATATTTATATCTGAGGGACATATTTATAAAGCTTACTGAGTTAGAAATGAATTTGGTGGTTTACTCGTTTAGACATATGAAACGATGTAATATAGAGTATGAGAACTATATAAACAAGGAGTTAATATACTACTAGTACATTACAATTGGTTTGTAACTTAACTAGCAACAATGATAAAATTTAAATATTTTTAATGATATACTCACTCAATTTTTTTAAGTGTCGTTTTATAGTAGTTCTTTCCAATAAATTTGATATGCTAGTTACTCTCATTCTCTTCAACAAATTTTAGTTAAACAAAAACAAAATACTTACTCAAACAACACATACAAATGAACCGAGGTGGTAATAGTTATGATTTTTTCACTGTGTAAATAATATTTTACATTGACCATGAATATGAATTAAAAAGCTTTATAATACCAAGACATTTCTATCAACCATGTGTGTGACCTTAAACGTGATTATAATAAAATTCAAACATTTTTAATGATCAATTAGTTCTAATTGATTCATACGGTAAACATCCTTTGCATTTGACAATGTACTTATATGAATTAAATGTTTGCTTTTTAATGTTTTTGACCAAATGAAGAACTCCGTATTAGCCTTCACTAACCAGTATCGCTTCTACAGCTATAGCGTTCGTGATCGGCCTACTCAATTGTGTATTAATCAAAAGACATGTGTCACAACCCCCAAGAGAGTGATTACATCTAGTATGTCCCCCATTCTTCCCTACATGTTATGGCGCTCCTTGGAGATAGGAGCGGGTCAAGTCACTTATATCTTTTAAATTTCAACCAAGTGATTGAGTTTAAATGGTTAATAAGCTTCATCGAATGGTAAATCGTTTAAAAGAATCCAAATTCGATTTCTAAATGAAACAACAATTATTGTCATGAATACAAGAGAGTTAATAAAAAAATGGTTAATAGTGTTTTATCCCCTGTAATATAGATCATTTTTTGTTTTGCCCCCTGTAAAAAAAAATTGGATTCCGTCCTTGTAAAATAAAGATTCTCCAGAAAACCCCCCAAAGCATATGACTCAACAGAATCTCTTACGTGGCACTAACATGGCGCTGAGGTGGATATTTATTTTAATTTTCAATTTTTTTTGTTTGGCCACGCGTGTAATTAGGTGACACCTAATTAATTAATTAAAAAAAAACAAAAAAAAAAAGACATTGTTCATCATTTTCTTCTACGAGCCCAGAAACACAACATTAATGAAATAGGGTGGTTGGTTTATATGATTTAAAAAAGTCATATTCCTCTTCTTTTTTAAAATTCCATAAACACATATCATCGATTATTATTTTTTGTTTTTCAAAAAGTCATGAATTAATCTCTCTACCGATTCTTCAACAAAACAAACATTCAGATCTTAATTTTTTTTTAAGGTAAATGACTTTTTAGATCCAAAACAGGTGGAAAAAAGAACAGTACAAATGGATCTTCACTCATCTTCACCAACTCAAACCCCACATCAATTGAAACCCATTTTTTCTATCTTCTCCGTATATGCATCGAAATTGATTCTAGCATCTTCTCTTTTAGCTTCAAACCCAAATCTTTCCAGACACCTCAAAAGCTTTGAGCATATGTGTTTACTTAATAGCTTTTGAACTCGGCAAATGGGTTCAAGAATGTTCCAAAATATAAGTGCTTATGCGGAATTCCTTGATTATTTTGCTACTGTAGCGTTGAAAAGTAGGGATTTCAGAAACTAAGAAAAATTAAAGAAAACGATGGATAGAAGAAGAAGAAGAAGAAGAAAAGGATCTGTGAAGTGGAAAGGATGGTGAATTTCTTGATTCAAGGTTTTTTTTAAGGATTGGTGAAATTCTAGATTCAGAAAATGTGTTGATGAAGATTTGCGTTGTTGCTGCTGTTATTGTGTTAAGAGAAGAGGGGTTGTTGATGTTGAAGGAAAAATTGAGTTTTGTTGGTCTAAGAATAACGAAGAAAATGAATATTAAAGAGATAAAGATGATGAATGAAGTTGTTGGTGTTAATAAAGTTGATTTTCTGGATTTGAGAGGAAGGAGATTAACGATGAAGTTAATTTTCTGGATTTTTTTTGTTTTTAAATTAATTAATTAGGTGTCACATAATTACACGTGTGGCCAAACAAAAAAAAATTGAAAATTAAAATAAATATCCACCTCAGCGCCATGTCAGTGTCAGGTAAGAGATTCTGTTGACTCATGTGACTCAGAGGGTTTTCTGAAGAATCTTTATTTATAAGGACGGAATTAAAAATAAATAAATCACAGAAGGCAAAATCAAAAGTGACCTATATTACAGCGATAAAACACTATTAACCGAAAAATATTGTACGAAAAGACACATCTCCCTTCATTAATTCACTAAAGACAAAAATGAACACCTTTACAAGTAGTAATTTTCAACATATTTTTGAAAATTGTTGTTCACACATATTGTTTGGCTGAGAAACATAAGTAAGAGACAAAAATATCTTTCGGCAGTTAACTGAGGAAGTAAACTGGCTGCAGTTAACGACCGAAGAAAACTAAAACTTTTTTTTTTTTTGACAAAAATCATAAATTATTATTATTAATATTTATTGATTTTGAATGTTTCAATCATTATTTTGGTACGTTTCAAACAATTACAGTATTATACTTATGCGTATATATCTTAATAAGAATATCATTTAAATCAGTGTAAGAATTAAACATTTGAATATTGTTTTGCACATTACTTAAATAAAAATTCGTTAAAATAATTGTGCACAACGATTTTTTTTAAGGTATAATATGTTGTTATATTTTCTACATTAAAATAATTGTGTACAAATATTTTTTTTATTTAAGTAATTTGCAAAATAATATTCAAATACTTAATTTTTACACTTATTAAAATGTTTTTTAAGGACTTAAATGCTCTTTATTTTTTTTGTCAAAATTTAAATGATATTCTTATTAATATATATATATATATATATATATATATATATATATATATATATATATATATATATATATATAATAGTGCAATTATTTGAAATATACAAAATAATGATTGAAACATTCAAAATCAATAAATATTATTAATGACAATTTATGGTTTTTGTCACAAAAAAAAAGGTTTGAAGTTTCCTCGACAGTTAATCATCAAGTTTTCAGTTTTTCTCATAGTTTATTGCCGAAGTTTTCTTTTGTAGTTAACTAGAACAAAGATAAGCAGCTGTATCAGTATCTGAAACAGCAGGCGTTGTTGTTTGTCCCTGTATCTGAAACAAGCAGGAGTTGCAGCACCGAACTCTACTCGTCGGAAAACGCAGGCGGAGTTGGTCGTCGATCATCAGAAACAGTGAGAAAGTCCGTACACATATTCCTTTTTTCGTATTTTCTTCTCTCTTCTTTCTTTCACAGCAAACAAATCCATAAACATAGAAACTACATCTCTTGTTTCACCCCGCTCTTGTCTTCTTTTCACACTGTCACTGGATCCGCTCTCTTCAGAAATGCTTTATGTTGGAAAATTGTTCAAAAATTGCTTAATTGGTTGATGCTTGTTTATAAAAATTGCTTATTGTTGTGTTATGTAGACAATGTGTTAAGTTTATTATATTTTTCATTCGGTTGTTGTTGTTGCTTAATTAATTTCAAGCTGTAGCCTTTTCTTTGTGATGAAATTCCATTTTTTTGCATTGTGGTTCATTTTACAATTGTGCTTACATAATCACTTTTCATATTTTAGCCATACAAATATGTAATTTCTGGATCCACCACCACCTCTGCGAAAGGCATCGCACCAGACAATTGCATTGGAGAAGAGGCAGCTCTTTTTCTTTTTCGTTCTCGCCTTGAATCTAACTATGGTTATTTGTGATTAGTACTGCATTTGTTTTTGCAAAATGCATATCAATTATAGTATCCGATATAGTCATGCATTATGAATTCCCACTTTACCTTGGTTGTAAAGCATATCTACTTGACGGCTAAATCTTGAAGAATGATGCCATAATTGTTTTATATAAATGATGATTTGTGGCATTTTCTTTTTGTTATTCAATTAACTAAACAATGCATGCTAATGATTTGGAAAATGTTAAGAAACAAATTGTGTAGGTGTCACATTTTTTTTTTTTGAAGAAGTGTAGTGTGTGCAAGGTTTTAAATAATGGTCGCGATCAGGGTCGCGTTAAGGTTGTCGCGATTTCGGCTGTAACGGACGCTGCGATACAAATAACTGTCTTTGTGGTGTGAATTAATAAAAATGTTTCACAAAACTTATTAAAACTATTTATATTATCATATAATGTATAACAACTTTGATTAATACTTTTTCCCATAATTATAACACTCATTTATAAACTTTGTAATGTTTGAAAATTGGTATGCAATGTTTTGTTATAAATGATTTGATGCTCTAAGAAATGCATGATAAAATCAATTCCAAAAATATATGACGTTTAACCTTAGTTGTTTGCATCAATTTTTATGATATTTAATTCTTAGCCTAAAATGCAACTATTCTTTCATTATTGGTTCATGCTCCTTTCATTGAGATATAATATTCTTAAACTATTTTATAAATCAGATTTGATGATTAAAATTGTTGAATTATACTTTAAGTTTTAAGAAGACGTGTTTAAGATTGCATTTAATTTGAATTAGTGTGTTTTAAATTCAATAAGGAGCTAATGTTGTATAAAGGGAAATTTCTGAATAATATTCCCTAATTTTACATTCATTATTACTCATTAACATATTCATTTCTTGATTCTTAAGTGATATATTTTGAAAATGGTTTTTGCAAATATGTTAATATGGATTATGAAAATTTCATTCTCCAAACATGTTTTTAAATGGATCCTAATTTAGGATTTATCTTTGAAAGATTTTTTTAAAAAACACATCATTTGTTCTTGAACTTTTTATGATGTTGAGAATGTTCTCATCACAAAGATCAATTAAAATTTGCATGTATAAACCTAATGAATTAACACTTGTGTATTTTTTAGACAAAACTTTAAATGTATATTGATTGCATTATTAATCAATATTTTGTTATGTAAATGTCTTTCTATATCTTTTATAGAAAACATATCCCTGACCATTAATACGCTAAAACTCCATGAGTTAGTCTTTTATTCATAATGGATGATAGACATGAGATTTAGAACAAGAAAAATATCAAAATATCATGATTTCGATAATACAATATATGTCATATGTTATTCTTACATATGTATTGTCATGAATTGATTTTTGATGACTTATCTAAAAATCATATTCAATGTCTTTCGATATGAATATTTTAATTGAGTTTTATCGTTGATAGGATTTCAACAAAATAAAATAAAATAAAAATCATATTTAACAAGAGAATAATTGTGTGAATTGTTAATAAATTAACAATAAATTCAAAATTGATCTAAAAAAGGTTTTCATATTTTGTTCCTAAACTAATATTGAACATGTTCTTGGCATGGATATTTCGTTTAATCATTGTTGAATGTCTACCTTATTGCACTTGCAAAATTTGGAGACAAAAATAGATATAAACATCAATGACATACTAGTATAGGTTTGTGCATAAATATGTTGCATAAATACTTCTCTTTAAACTCATCTTATGTATTTAGAATCTCTTTTAAGCATGAAAACTTGAAAGATAAGTACCTAAGAGAACTCACACAAGCACACTTAGAGATAAGTTTAAACACATACTTGATTATAAACATGTGTGTTTTCCAAATTTTAAATACATGTAGTTGATTTCTATTATAATAAGAAAATCATATTGCATATTAATTTAAAGATGTTTACCCATTGAAAATATTTAGAAAAATCTTCAACATGAAAATCTTTGAAGAGAGAAATATTTTTGACATTGTGTCAAATGACTCTGATTTCATCGATTCCACTAATGAATTATTTTCTCTCATTTTAAAAAATTGTTGAAAATGATCAATTGATCATAACTGTCATTATTCAAATGATAAACTGAAATGCATATTAATCATGATACATGCTTGATTATGTTTGATAAGAGAATATGACTTCGCAAGAAAACATGATTCTTATGTGCAATATATTTTGTTGTTTCTTCCCACATCTGTACTTCATTTTTTTTATATATCATACTCAATATTTTTTGATAGATGCCAAAGGGGGAGAGATATATGTGATGAGAGAGTAACATAGGATGGGGAGAAAAATTCAAGATGGATTTGATCAAAATGAAGAATGTAAAGAATTAACCTCTTGCAAACGGTGGGAGTTTAATTAGAATGATAAGAATTAAACTCTTGCACATGTTTAGGGGGAGCTTAATTTCATATCTATGAACATTCTTACATTTTTTATTATACACATCTATAAAACTTAAGACTTATTCAAAAGGTTTGTCATCATCAAAAAGGGAAGATTGTTGAAACAAATTTTTGTTTGACGAATGTTTTAATGATAACAAACCTTATGGAATAAACACTAAGTTTTATGAATGGTGATCTACTGATGTTTGCACTTAAGTCTTTTCACAGAAGCTGACAAGAAAGAAGTCTCTTACAAGTGCATATATATACTCATTGGAAGAATACCAAAACAGTACTATCACAAGATCAAAGAAGATATAAAAAGAATATTGAATCAAATAAGTGTTGATTGAATATTCAACAAGAAGATAAATTTTATGATCAATTGACACATCCTCGTCACCACATGGTTTTCATCAAAGCCTTAAAGATTCGAGGAATAAATGATTAAAATTTGAAAGGAATTATCTTCAAATAGCTTCTAAAAAGAGTTTAAGGAAAAGGTACAAAAGTTTCATTCAAAAGAATGATTGAATGTACCTTCATGATTACATGCATGCCTAAATTAAAACATCTCAAAGATACTCAATGGAAAGAAACATTGTGTGAAATCACCAACATGAACTACGAGATAAATTGCAACATCAACAAAATAATTAAAGGCTAATTAACCGATAATGTATTGTCATCCCATATAGAAGAGAACATTATCAACTCCAGTGAAAGAATGTTCTCACGATGAGGATGCATATTATGCTAGAAATTATTCTCCTCATTTCATCAAAATGATTAGAATCAGCTTTAAAGAGAAATCAATTCATGAATGAATTATTAATTAAGTCATTTATTTATGATATTAATCGGAGAATGATCAAAGAAGAAAATTCATGATCATATGCTTTGAGATTCTATCATAAAATAATCATGATGGTACAAAAATCCTCTATCATTATTCAATATATGATTTGGAGAACAACAATCAATCAAAGGAATTTTGACTTTGAGAAAGGTTCCTCATGTTCCTACAAATATTATTTTGGTCATACAAAATGAAGAAAACATACTCATTTGATGTTTTAAAGATAACAAAAATGTTACAATTATTATTTTGTTATCTACTAGTGTGTTTTGTGAGAAATGTTTCATGAGGATGTTCGTGTTAAAGAGAAGAACATTCTAAGATTACAAGTGAAGTTGAAAACGTCCTTATCAAAGCAAATAAGCAAAAGGACATAAATGAACTTTATGGTACAAATTCAAGAACAAAATATTCCCTATGTCTCACCAAAATAAGATACTTTGATATATGACATAAATGAAAAGAATTTCACATGATTACATAAAGGCCTTGCATTAAAGAAATATTGAAAAAGCATGTACCTTAAAGAACGAAGAAAAATAGTTTTACAAAGAAAGAATGTTCTTGAGAACATTCTAGTAAAACTACAAAGGTGATGTCATTATATCCCATCCATTTAACACAAGATCACAACTGAATTATTACATTATGTGTTCTTAAAGAAAGAAGAAAAAATTGTTTTACAAAGAAAGAATGTTCTTGAGAACATTCTGGTGAAACTACAAAGAGATGAGGATGACATTATTATGTTCCATCCATTTACAACTAATCACAGCTGTATCATTACAACCTCACGTGGGTTGTCTCAAAAGGCATGGAAAGAAGAGAATATTCTTCAGAACATTCTTCACTTGGGATAACACACTTTTTGCAACCTTGCACATCAAGCAACAAAGCAAATGCACATGGGTTGTTTTGGAACGTACAAACAACAGCTATATGTTTACGTATATTTCAAGTGAGCTTCAAAGACTCGAGCCATCTATAAATATAACAACATATCAAGGCAATTGGCAAGAGCTTACAATACAAAAGAATTCAATCTCTCTCTCTCTCTCTCTCTCTCTCTCTCACGTGAATATTTTTCATAATTCATATTCAATGTCTTTCAATATGAATATTTTTTCTGGTTCCTTTATTACTTTATTTATTTCAGTCATATATTCGAGAATTCTATGATCCTTTTATTTACTTTATTTTAAATATACAATCCAGAGTTCTCCGGTCATTTATTTATTAATTAAAAAATATTTTTGTTTGTTTAACTCTTACCAAGAACTTTCTTGAGTATATAAACTTATTTAAGTTTCAGGAATAATTTTTAAAAGGGTCACAATTGAAACCCCTTTTCTTATGACTATTTCTTCCACTTCAGGTAGAACGACGTGCATGATCATAACTTTCACTATCACCTTCATCATTGTAATTTCCACTTCCTCCAAAGAATCAAACAATCTAGAACTTCTTGGTGGTTCTATTTGTTGGTAATCATATGAAGAATTTGTCGATGAGTCATGGTGGTAATTCACCAACAAAATCACAATCACAACAACATATACAATCAAAGTTCAAAGTTCTAACATCAAAGTCCCAATTTTTTCTCTAAAATTTCATCTAGTATTTTTTACCTAAATACTCAAATTAAGAGTATCAATTTAAAATTAACTTGAACTTAATAAATACCCCCTCTGTCCCTTAATATAACCTCCTATTACTTTTTTCACATTTCTTAAGAAATGTTGTTGGTGTAGTTAATGTGTCTGTTTTATAGTACAATTTTACAAAATTAACCTCATTAAAGAGATAAAGTGAAAAGTCAATTTATTGTACTTTTAGAATTAGTAGTAGTATTAAATAAGGGTATCTATGGAAAAAAATAATTAATGTGTGTTGTAATTTGAAAAGGGGGTTATATTTAGGGACAAAAAGAAAAACAAAAGGGGGGTTATATTAAGGGACGGAGGGAGTAAGAAATGAATGCGCACTTTTTTTTTGAGTTTAATAAATAAATATACGAATAAACCATCTAAAAAGTAATTATTAATTATTATTATTATTCACTAAAAAAAAAAAATCGCAAATCGCAAACGGCAAAGCAGGAACAAACTGAAATCGCAAACCTGAACAAAGAGAATGAAGTAAGAAACGGCGGCAACACCAGAATCGCAAATCGCAAGCAGGAAGAGAAGTAAGTAATTGGTTTGTGTAAAAAAGATAAGATACAGATTCCTTCTTCTCCTGTTCTTGTATTCTTGTATTCCTTCCTCTCCTGTTCAAATTTCTGAATTTTCAAACGGAGTCCGTAACGGCGATTTTCCTGTGATTTTTGTTCTCGACGTGAAAAGGTCCAAAAACGGTGCTGATACCGTTTTGTAACGGCCTCAATCCCGGTACTTGTCCGTTTTTTGAAACCTTAGAGGTAGTTATATTTTGAAAATCCAGGATCTGTTACCGGCAGTAGACAAAGTTTTTGTAGTGAAGGTCTGAATGAATGGTGAATCTTTGTTTAATTCTTTAATCTGTAACCATTTTGAACTAAGAGTAAATTAGATCTAGACCCTTGCTCCCTTCCTATTTGGCTCTGGAATGATGTGAATTAGCCAAATCAGACATTAATGTGCTCCATAAGGCAACCAGCATTATCTGCTTGGATCATGTTGAAGCGCATTTCTCTGATGATCAACTAAGAGATTGGTTTCTTTTTCCTGACCAGAACCAGTTAATCACAACACTTCTCTCTATATAGAAAGGAAGAGAAGTCACCATTATTTAGTTACTAGAAAAGTTCTGTTTTAGTCTAATATCTTCATTTTATGTCTGATACCATTTTTGAAATTCTATCCAATTTGAAATGGTCCACTGTTGCTGAAATAGATGAGCTTTTGCAGGTTTGAGTTGAAGGTTTGGGCAACGTCTTCATTATTAATCCATTTTATACCTTTGCAATATGATTATTCTTCTTTACATTCTCCTCACCATGATGAAGGGCCCAACCCTTTGCTTTGGAAATATGTGAGTGTATAAAAACATCTCAATTATGTCTTCATCTTAATGATTTGGAGTTTGGACCTACAAATCAGAATATTGTGTTATTAACTTGATTATTATAGTGGTCAACTGATAATTACTATAGGGTCGAGGACAAAATTTTGAAAGTTGGAGATGAGTTGTGGAGAGAAACTCTACCATTACAAGGTGGCTCTCGCTTTTATCAATTACAAGGTCTAAAACCTTATATGTGGTATGAAGTGAAGATATCATATCCGGCATCTGTATGTATATGTATAGTATGTCTTCTTTGAGTTCTTTGCAGGAGATCTTTCCTCTAGAAACTAACACTTGTCCTACATAAAATACCAGATACCTGCTAGCTTTTCCTTACAATTGAAGAGAGACAAATCGGACCTGGTGCGGAACAATAACAGGAGATTGCTCAACACTGAAAAGCTCATTTTTCAGACCGATATCAATCAGGTGCAATGTTAGTATGAAGTCTTACTCCAAAATTTCCCGAAACGTCTGTATCTGGCTTAACTCTATTATGCTTTATTCCTACAACCTTGACTTAATTCAGGATGAAGCCCATCTAGTATTAGTAACTGTGGAGCCAGAGGGGTTTCCTGCAAAACAGAATGTACCAGAGAGGCAATTTATTATTTTTAATATAGGTAATATTATGCATAATATATATTAATAATGTTAAAAGTTAGTAATTGTTGGTTCTCATGCTTCATTGCTAATTTTTTCCTTGTTCTATTATTCTTCTGTTGATACAACAGTGTGTGATGAACTACTGTTAGGAATACCCTACAAAGCTTGGTGGGTAGTGGCACTAGCAATCCTGTGTCTCGGAATTGCATTCGTTGTTCCTTCCTTTCTTCCATTGTATTTGCTACCAAAGAATCAAGTGCTACAATCAGACCGTGTTTCAAAAACTTCTTGACAAGCTTCCCTGGAAGATATAATTATTGTATGATTGTCTATCCAAATGCTGAGGACACTGCATGACATTGAAAATAGAATTTTGGAATTCACCTTCTGATCACTTATTTTTCAAGTTTTCTATCTTGTTCCATCAGTTATAATGTAACCGAACTACTAGTCTATGATATTTTTCAAGTTTTTTTTAGCAATCTGTTACATTGATTATCTTTTCTGTCATTCGAACTCAATCATAAACTGAAGCTTGAGTTTTTTGGGACACTCATTCTGGTTTTAGCTTTCATTTGAAGATAAATAACACTCCTATAAGGAAAAATACTAATTGTTAGCAGTAAAATCATGAAAACACGAGAGTTTCGATTAGTTCATTTGGGCGTTTATG
Source organism: Medicago lupulina (assembly GCA_958299785.1). Lineage (NCBI taxonomy): Eukaryota > Viridiplantae > Streptophyta > Magnoliopsida > Fabales > Fabaceae > Medicago > Medicago lupulina. Next base: position 2,473,923 of record OY283140.1, read on the forward strand.
ATTAAAATGACAGCGTGCACACATTTCAACACACAAATGACATCAAATGTACTAAGAAGCTACAACTTAATTGTGATAAAATCCAGAACTTCAAGTTTAAAATTGACTTAATGGTCTTTTTAAATAAGTGATTAGCTCATATTATTAAATAAGTAATTTTTTGCATATTAAGCTAGATACCTTCAATCAATTGCATCTGCTCCTATCATTCTTCCATGGTGTGTGCACTTGGTCAATCTGAGAACCGTCATGTGTCTCATCAAGTTAGATGGTACCCTCCTCCCGAAGGTTGCATCAAGGTGAATGTAGATGGTTCTTCTTTTGGTAATCCAGGTAATGCAGGTTTTGGAGGCCTTTTAAGAAATGATATTGGAGTTTTGTTACATGGTTTTTCCGGATCATGTGGAAGAGCTTCTAATTTGCTAGCTGAACTCTCAGCTATTTGGAGAGGCCTTTATTTGGCTTGGGACCTTGGTTACCGGACTATTATTATGGAATCTGACTCTAAGACGGCTTTGAACTTGATCTCTAAGGAGCATCAACATGATTTCCATCCTTATGGAACGTTACTTTCTCTCATCAGAAAGTTAATCTCCCTCCCTTGGTCGGTGACCTTCAACCACACCTTAAGAGAAGGCAATGAGTGTGCTGATTGGTTGACAAAGTTTGGTGCGAATAGTGCGGACACCTTGAAGATGTGGACTTCTCCACCTCCTCAATTGAACCTTATCTTGTTGGCGGACGTTTCTGGGGTTTCTAGGAATCGTCTGTCTTAGTTTCTTGTCTTTGTTTATTTCTTTCCTTTTAATAATAAAAATAAGATACCTGTCTGCTCAAATTTTTGTAATACAAAGTATTTTTTACGCAGTAAATTAATTGTTCTTCTCAATTGGATATGTGTATTTTAGACGTTAGAGTACATCCTAATCGTTCATGTGTCTCTATCAAACTAACATCCATTACGCAGTTTAATATTTTTGTCCTTTTTAAAGCATGTGGACAAGATTCGTGAGCAAGATATCATTTTTCTATGACAGCTACTTAGTAGTTTTTTAGCATGTTATCGATATCTATTGTTTATTTTGGAGATATATTATCAACACACAACCCCGTTGATTTGTGTAATGATTTTATCATTATAGTAATATCCAACGAATCAGAATGTTATTTTGGGGAGACAAAAGAACAAGATGGACTCGTGAGTATAATAATAAGTAACTCTCTTGAACTCACACTTGTGTTCAATCCATCAAGTTGAGGTTGGGGGCAGTAAATAATAAGTAAAGAGTAAACAAGACAGTATGGAGGAAATCAAAGGCGAGCACAGCGTTCATGTTGTTTCGGAAGTAGAGCCAATTTCTGCAAAAGAGCTGCCTAAAAAGGCAAAGCGTGTAGCGTCGCTTGACATCTTCCGTGGTCTTACTGTTGCGGTACATCTTCCTCTCTTAATCCTCTGCAAATTTCACAAACTTGCTTCTTTTGTTTACTACTATATATACTACATTAGTACCTACCTGCATGTTCCAAACGTTGAGACTATAAAACAACACGAAATAGCTGAAAACCTGGAATCACTACTCACTCTTTTCATTTTTGTTGTATCTATTTATGCATGGTTTCTATAGAATATATTAACTTAACAAATATTGTTGTTAAATTATTTGGATAAACACCTTAATTGAGTGCTTATACGATAAGCGCTTATCAGATACTAGTTTAATATTACATATATAGGACCTACAGTCTCAATATTTATTTATATTTTGAAAATTAGGATTTGAGAATATATTGATAAATTTTTTATCTTATTTTTTAGTTGGCAGTACTAATGATATTGCATGCCGCTATATTCATTGACAAAGTGTTAAATGGCGATTGTGGTATGTACTATCATGTATGCTTAACCGAGAAACCATATTATATAGCAATTGTGTCTTTTGTACTTGTAATGGCTGCAGATTACATACTAAATACTTGGCAAAATCTTCAAAATTGTAGATTTCTTGTTTGATAATTATAACCCGCTACTGAGAAATTAATTGTGAATGGTTCAAACTTTCTCCAAGTACTAAGGAGTAAAGATCATTCTTATTAGTTTTTTGTGGTATTGTGGGTGTATGAAAACAAATCTCATCAAGTCGGAAATAATATGTTCTATTAAGAAGCTTTGATGATAGGCGTATGAGAAAATAAAAGCTTAAGACCAAATTATATTCCCCACCCTCCAAAATTGCATTTACCAAGTGAAAAAGCTTAGAAAACTTTACAACTTTCAATTTGGACAACAAATTGAATCTAAGGATTGAGATTTGACAGTGTTTGTGGTTGTAAAGTACCGAGCCAAACAGGTATAAAAAAAGATGGTATCAGCTTGAATTTGTGTGCATGGTTAGTTTAAACCACCTACAAAAACATCATTTGACTTCTTTAGGACTTGTAAATATACTTTGCAGCTTATGATCTTGGTTGATGATGCTGGAGGAGAATGGCCAGCGATTGGTCATGCACCATGGAATGGCTGCAATCTCGCTGATTTTGTCATGCCTTTCTTTTTGTTCATTGTGGGCATGGCCATCCCACTTTCTCTCAAGGTTAGTTGTGACTGACATAATACGGTGGCTAAGATTGCATTAGTTAAGTACTTGTATTCTCTGTTTATTTATTTTATTCTCTTTTGGTTAAAGCTTAATACTAGTCCTTTATTTGGTTGTCTTCTATTTGATATCCAGAAAATACCAAATAAACTTTTAGCTGTTAAAAAGGTGATAGTAAGAACACTCAAACTCCTCTTCTGGGGTCTGCTCTTACAAGGTTAGTTTTTCTAATGTAAAGAGAAGTTATTATGAGATATTATTTTATATTCTAAGTTTCTAACAATCATTAATACTGGTGTTTCTGCAAGTTATTCTGTTGAATTGAGCTATAATAATTGAATCTGAATTTCATATTAAGAAATCTTCTAATGAGACATGTTTGGGGGCGAAAGACAAAACATTATTGTGTTTTATTTTGTTGTGATGGATGACCTTAATGATGAAGGTGGTTACTCACATGCCCCTGACCATCTATCTTACGGAGTTGACATGAAACACATAAGGTGGTGTGGTATTCTTCAGGTAATTTCAATCCCTTTTTTCATGCTTATTTTAGCAGGGAAGATTTTCAATATAACATCATTAAAACAAAGAAATTTTGTGTTTATACTCCTAGAGAATTGCTCTAGCATATTTGGTCGTGGCACTGGTGGAGATAATTTCAAGAAGTAGACAAGCTAGAGATGATCCAGAACCCACCAACCTCTCAATATTCACATTGTACTATTGGCATTGGTTGGTTTGTAATTGCATGTTTTTGGTTGATTGCCAATATGATCTGCTTCTTTTAGCATTCTACCTATTAAAATTTCAGGCTGGTAGCGGCATGTATACTTGTTGTTTACATAGCTTTACTTTATGGAATACATGTTCCAGATTGGCAATTCACTGTCCAAAATCCAGACAGCACATATAATGGCACCACTTTCACCGTAAGCTTTGGGTTCCCGCCTCTTTATTTTTTTCTCTACCGATACTTAAATGTTAAGTGGGATTTTTCCTCCTCTTTTTTCAACTCTCTCTAATTTGTTTTCTCAGTCAATTTTAGGTGACCTGTGGTGTCAGAGGGATACTTGACCCTCCTTGCAATGCTGTGGGATATATTGACAGAGAGGTGCTTGGAATTAATCATGTGTATAAGAAGCCAGCTTGGAGGAGATCTGAAGTGTGTTGCTATTTCTCCTGGATACTTTGTTCTACTACAAAACTTGAGTGAATCACTTTTTTATGGTGTGTGGTAATTTCAAACACTTATTGCCTTTTATGTAAATCCTGCAGGCTTGTACCGTGAAACCCCCGTATGAAGGGCCTTTTAAAAAAACTGCTCCTGCGTGGTGTTATGCCCCGTTTGAACCAGAAGGAATTTTAAGGTCTGTATATGGTCTCCAAATCTTCTTAGTAGTTTTGTTGTCTTTTTTGAGTTAGCAGAAATCTCAAACATTCTATTACAGACCTAATTTTCTAGATTTCAATTAGTTCTTAATTACCTAACTTTGTTTGCTTCACGGTAGATGCTATGATTTTATGTGATCCAATCATTGAAAATGTTTGTCACATTGTTACCGAGAAAAAGAGTTGAGGACTCTCATGTTCATTCTTCTTCTGTTAAAAAATATAGGGAGCAATGTGTAAATTTTGAAACAAATACGAACCAATTTGCATGAATTGAAAAAATTATAAGGATCAATTTGAGAGAGGAAACAAATTTCAAATTCTTAATTTTTAGGTGGTATTTTAAATTTTCTTAGATTAATATCATATGCAACTGCAGCTCAATATCTGCTATTCTATCTACGATCATCGGATTGCATTATGGACATGTACTCGTACACTTGCAGGTAAAACTTGCGACTCAAAGTAATCAGTGTTAGAAATCTCCTTAACTTATGCTCACCACTTCACTTTTGTGAATTTAGGATCATCTTTCTAGATTGAAGCAATGGATTCTCCTTGGCTTAGCTCTCCTTACTTTAGGACTTGTTCTTCACTTCTCCCACGGTACGAAATCTTACCTCAATGTTGGTTGGAACTTACTATGTAACCAGACATTTATCCTAATTTATTCTGATTATGTTCCCTTCCCTTTTTCTTTCTTCCATTTACTACAGCCATTCCTTTGAATAAACAGTTGTACACACTGAGCTATGTTTGCGTAACATCTGGTGCTGCGGCATTAGTTTTTTCAGCCTTCTTTGTAATGGTATATCTATGAAAAAATTATTTTATCCGTGTGGTTATTTTTCACATTTGTCATTTCGGTTGATATAGAATTGGAACTCTGATTTCAGGTTGATATTTGGGGACTGAAATTATTGTTCATCCCTTTTAAATGGATTGGTATGAACGCCATGCTTGTCTATGTCATGGCAGCTGAGGGAATCTTTGCAGGATTCATTAATGGGTGGTATTATGACGACCCTCGTAATACACTGGTACATTCATCTTAACTGATTTTCTGTATACTTTGGTTCCTGAACCCTTGCTCAGTATCCTTATTACCATTTAGCACCATAAAACAATTTAAAATACATATTTTTCCATGGTATATATAATTACTGCTTTTCAAGCTCCTTGATCAAAAGATGCTACTATCTGGATACCCACTCTTAATTATTATTCTTAGATGATTTTTGTAGTTATTATCATTGTTTGAATTTAATGACATGTAATATAACTGACTAAGAACATACTATCTATGTTTAATTTGTTTGTCAACAGACCTATTGGATCCAAGAGCATGTCTTCATTAGAGTTTGGCATTCAACGAAAGTAGGCATCCTACTGTACGTGATCTTCGCCGAGATCCTATTCTGGGCTGTCATAGCAGGCATTTTGCACCAATTAGGCATATATTGGAAGCTTTGAATTTAAAAATTAATGAATGTGCATGGTGTTTTTCATTTATTGAGTATCCTTGTTGTTGCTGAATGTTCAATTTGGTTAATATGTAATTATGTTATATCTATTGATGTTATTCATTTTGTAATATGTTATTTACATTATTAATATATGTAATTATGTGTTGGTAATAACCGAATCGAATCATTTGATTCAATGTACACCACACTTAATCAAAACTATTATTTTTAAGGGAAAGCAGGTAATGTCCACTCCACATGGGTAACATCACAAAACAAGACTTCAGAAATAGGAAACAATGGTAAGAGCTGAATCCCAAGCCTACGTTCCTTCCACTCATCTGGGTCAAACCAGAGACCACTGTCTCTTTTGTTAGACCAAAGTACACCAATTACCTTATTCTCTTTGCTGAACACTTTATCATACATATTCACTCTTCCTTTCACATGCCACCACATTTTAGCAGCAATAATTTCCAATGGCCTCGATGCAGTTGCTACGAGTTTTGCATCTTCATATGCCATACTGATCAAAGCTGCAGAATAGTATGCATTCGAAGTTTCATTAGTACTCTTTTGATTTCATCCATCAGTGAGTTCAGTTAGCCCACCAGCCCAAGAATGTAACTTATAAAGATCAAATCACTGCGTATATATCGAGTTTGGTCGTATGCTCAAGTTCATAATACCTTCCATGAGTGAATAAGCTTTGAGACTTATACTTCCTGCCCCAAATAAGATCAATCTTAGCAAGCACTGTAATTTCATAGAGAAAATATCCTAAATGATAACGGTCATCGTTATCAACTCCAAAGTCCTAACCCAAAATCAGCACGGGTATCAGTAGAACCTGTTTGGTTTATAATACCTCCCCGTTTTTGTCATAAAGAAATCCATTTCCATTAAAAGTTTCATCATGATTTTAAAATCTGGACTGCAAAATCAATCATAATGTGCCTTATGCATGGTTTGAATCCCCTTGTGGCAAAAATCAATCTTACATGGTTCGAGCCCTCTTACTGCAAAATGCAATACATGATTTTTAACATATTGGGATTTTGCGGGAGTTTTACTCATGGATTGTTTACACATTTAGATTTTAAAATCGGAATGCCTAAAAAGTTCATTTTACACATCCATAGACCAACAAAACAATGTAAAAAAAGATGAAAAATAAGTCGTGCTAACACCAACACAAGATGATATGATCAATAGTAAATAATAGAAAAGATTTATTAATAATTTAGGAGTTTAATTATTATATCCTGTCAATTGTTTTACACATGCATTCAATGACGTATTGTCGTGTCAATCATGTAATACTACATATTTTAAGAGTCAACTTTCTCATGTATATTCTCATTGGATGATATAATGTTTTGGTTGGTTTAAACTTTATATATACATATATATGAGATATTTTGTTTGTGTTTTGACTATTTCACATATATCTAAACATATAGTTAATTTTGTATAAGAAAAACGAAAAAAAAAAAATTGAAGGAAAAGAAAAACGAATTATAACTCACTAACTATAATGTATAAGAAAAATGAATGATAACTAACTTTACAAAATTATCCTTTATTAATTATTACTGATATGTGGAAGAAAATTTAAATAATTGGATGAAAATAGAATAATAAATAGCAAATGGTAATTAGAAGAAAAAAAATAGTTTTGCGCTGATATTATAAATGGATTTATAATTTATGACAATTTTTTTCTTCCAAGCAACTTGTAATTTGGAATGTTGGGAGTATAAACCAGTGACATAGGCGCGTAAGTCATTGGATTGTTTTTTTTTTTTTGAAGGATAAGTCGTTGGATTGTTAAATTCAGTATATCGTGTGGTTAAAAATATTAAAGAAAATCTCTCAAAAAAGAAAAAATATTAAAGAAAACAATGTAAAATTTGTCACGTAAGAATCTTTTTGATCAAATGATTTGCCTTCTTCCCTGGGCTTCCCTTCGCCACTTAACAAACCAGATCGTCTGAGACAAATTAAATCAAAAGTGCCAATGCGTTAGAGCTCATGTTAGAACCTTAACTACGACTGAGGCACAATCAATAATTTTCACCACCATTGAAGTTTAGGTTATACAATTTTTTTGGGTAAAATAAATAACGGAAATGTTAACGAGTGCTCCGGAACATTTTTTAAGTACTTTAAATGGTAAGTTTTTAATGAAAAATTGTGTATTAAATGCATTAAAAATTGTAATAATTGACTTTTTAAAAGAATAAATATTAAATTTAGGAGAGTGCTCTGAGACACTCGTTAACAAGACCCAATAAATAATACTCTGTCATTGGAGTTTGAGTCATATGATTTTTTAAGTTAAATATGTTATTTATCCCTCTAATCGTTGTGTAGCAAGTGTGCGTTAGAAATCTCATAAAATGAAGATTAAATATTTTATAAGTGAGGGAATTCAAAGCCCAACATGGATAATTCCTTGGCTCCCTTTGTGATCCAACAATGGTATTAGAGTCGATGTTCGACGAAAGGTTCGATCAAGCTCATGGTATAGAAAGTCTTCCAGGCAAGATGTTGGGACGTGTCCCGTTGAAGGAAGTGACAACGGCGGTGCAAACAAGTATACATAAATTTTAGCTTCTACTTGAGGGATGAAGAAGGTGAATTGGTGGACTCATACTTAAGAGGAAAATTGTTGTGTAGCAAATCTCTTATCTCTTATTCATAAACCTAAACCTGTTGCCCTAATTTTAACCTAAATATTTTTCCAAATTTCCCTCCTCCTAAACCTAACCGTGATTTCCTAAATTAATGCATTGGATGCTATTAATCACATACATTAAATCCTATTTAATTCGCAGAAATTCTCTTATCTCTTATTACTAAACCTAACCCTGTTGCCCTAATTTTAACCTAAAATTTATGCCAGTTTTCCCTCCTCTTTAACCTAACCGATCATTCCTAAATAATTGGATTGAAAGATATTATTCCCATATTAAATTAAATGGTATTTATTTGCCATAATTTCAAACCCTATTAGTCAACTACTTTTCCTACTTCTGTGTTCCTTTAATTATGTCTTCCTTGATTTTTGCTTGCCTTCTCATCCTTATCAAAATGCAACAACATCTTCTGATATTTTTCAAAACAATATTGTTTCATTCCTTTTCAAACTTATCAAATTTCTTTTCTCATGCATTTCCTCAATTATGTCTTCCTTTATTTTTGATTGCCTTCTCATCCTTATCAAAATGCAACATCATTGCCTGATATTTTTCAAAACAATATCGTTTCCTTCCTTTTCAACCTTATCAAATTTCTGATGCGTTTCCTTCCTTTTCAACCTTAGGTCCAAACAAATAAAATAAATAGTAAATCAAACCATAAAATCATATAGATATGTTAGATCTATGCATCTCAAGATAATTACTACTTTGAGACTTTCAAATCATAAATTAAGATCAAGAGTTGGATTGTCAGTAATGTTATCAAGTAATATATATCAAATAGAATGACTAAACAGTGGAACACGACTGATTACAGCAAGGATTGAGTAATATATGTCTAAAGGAAATGTGATATCCGAAAGTAATATCGACGACAAAGTTTTCATATTCAATATTGTTTTTTCAAATTTATAAAATGATATATTTTATTTTTGTATATTATAGTCGATATGACCCGTGCGACAACACGGGTCAATGGTCTAGTTCATGTAAACCTAACCCTGTTGCCCTAATTTTAACCTAAATATTTTTCCAAATTTCCCTCCTCCTAAACCTAACCGTGATTTCCTAAATTAATGCATTGGATGCTATTAATCACATACATTAAATCCTATTTAATTCGCAGAAATTCTCTTATTCATAAACCTAACTCTGTTGCCCTAATTTTCTCACGTAGTCAACTGATTTTCCTACTTCTGCGATTAAGTTCAACTTATTTGCCTGCTTTTATGGAAACGATTTACTTCCAGGGATATTCTCCTTAATCTTATACTGATTAACGTTTCCCTCATCTTTCCTCCCTTAACAAAACCAAAATATTATCTCTCTTGGGACAACAGTATTCAAAACACATTTTCTACCTTTTAGTAACAATTACAGACTTTTAGTAACATTATTAGTAACAATTATCTGCTTTTAGTAACAAACCATGGCTTTTAGTAACATGAATCGAATAATAGATTTTCAACAAATTAATTGTCTTAACATTCAAGCGAACTACATTGTTTTATTTCTAACAGTGAATATTAACTTCTTAAAATAACCCGTGCGTTAGCACGGGTCAATGGTCTAGTGTGAGTTAAATTTTTTACATTGCTTAGAAAAACGAAGGTCGAACACTTTATAAGTGATCGAATGCATAAACGTATTGCCTTAAGATTTTAGATTAAAGTGGATGTTTTTCTCACGTGTGTGGTTTCTTTGAGCTAAATGTGACCTGACTCCCAACACTGAGTTTTTAGTTTTTTATTTTCAAACTTCAATTCCTTTATATTATTTGAAATTATATGTTAGACATTTTTTTATGACAATTTGTAATTATTTTGAATGCTATTAAAATTGGCATTTTCCTTCAAAAAATAAATAAATTATAATTGGTATTTGTTATCCTATAACAATTTATTAGTATTTATGTTTAATTTTTTTCTCAATATTCCTTTAAATATTACATAATTTATTTCTTATATATTTTAACAATAAATAACTTCTTTAACAAACAATAATTAACTTATAGATTTAGGTTGTAAAATCCATATAAAATCTTTTTTTAAGGTGTGGCTTGTGTAAAAAGCAATACTATGGATTCAACTAAAACCAAAAGCTTTGTCAAAAAAGAAAGAAAACCAAAAACTAAAACAAATAAACAAAAAACTAAAATAAAAGCAAAGTAAATATTTACTTTTTGTCAAAAAGAAAAAAGGGAGCAAATATCCTGCAAAATAAAATAAAAAAAGAGCAAATATATAGTGAAAATGTGAAATTAATCTAAGGCGTGAATATAGGGTTGCTGGGGCACTAATCTAATTGGATTGGAATCCAATTAACCAAATAAAAAGAGTTGAAACAAAAAAGAAAACGCAACGAGAGAAGATTTTGGTGACATAATATCCCAATCCCAATTCCCAAAACAAACAAACTTTGTCCTCTCTCTTTCTCTCTTTTATCTACTCACAAGAGAAAAGAAAATAGAAAGAAACTGTTTCGATCTCTATCCAATCCAATATATCTGTTGTTATAACTCACACTTTCACTTTTCCATCTCCATCATAATTCACAATTACACAAACCCTCTTTTCATGTTTTTAGGTTTTTGAATAATTTCAACGATGGATCTTAATATCGATGACGGTGACGCTGACACACGCCACCGCAAGTCCTCCGATTCCGTTCCTTGTTCAATTTGTCTCGAAATTGTTTCCGATAATGGTGATCGATCCTTCGCTAAGCTTCAATGCGGTCATCAATTTCATCTCGGTAACTAACTCTTTCAATTCAATGCTGCATTTTACTAGTAACTCTTAATTGATTTCAATTTTTTTTATCAATCCAGATCTGAATTTTAATTTTAATCTCAAATAATTGATTGATGAATGCTTTCTTTATGATGATAATTCTGTTGATCGTGTTACTTGATTAATTGTGCTGGTTTTAGTTAGCTCGTATAAAATTGCAAAGTTTTCGTGTGTTACTTTCATCAAATTTTAACAAGCATGTAACCGCGTCATATTATTATTTCAGATTGTATTGGCTCGGCCTTCAATGCAAAAGGCGCAATGCAATGCCCTAATTGTCGGAAGATCGAGAAAGGTCAGTGGCTTTATGCTAATGGAAGCCGATCGTATCCAGAATTCAATACGGAGGATTGGACACGTGATGAGGATGTATATGATCTTAGCTATTCTGAAATGGTAATAGAAACTGAAGGCATCGTTATACTTGTTCATGTTGTTTTATTTATTGCATTACATTAGAAGCATGGTTTTGCATTGTTCTTATATGACAACCAGCCTGTGATAAATACTGAATGTTTATTTTGTTTTGTTATTTGTTATTTTGGAGTATATGAAGTTATTTGTTGTTTGCATAATGTATGTTATTGTTTCAGAAGTTACTTGTTGCATAGCATTTTTCCGTCATTTACTTTTATAACGTCTAATCTGAAAAAAAATTGCTGTTGTAAAAAAGGAGAGTGCACATTCGTGAGGAGAACTGGGAAGAACTCCAAAATAAATTATATTGAAGTAAGAGAAAAACAAATTATATTGAAAACAAATGTTGAAGTACAACCATGGGAAGAACTCGAAAGGGAGCCAGAATCTCAATCTTGTCCTGTAAAAAATGTTAGGGTAGAGCAACAAGGTAAAATAACCATCTTATGATTTAAGTTATGCAACATAGGTGGGATACTATTTCTGAACTTGGCCTGCACATAACCTGTAGCCTGGTAGCTTTATGAAACTGTGTGGTCTATGAATTGGCAACATGTCATTTTTATTAGTCATCAGTGCTATTTAGAGTTGTTGTATAAATTAAAGACTTTGGCCTTCTGATGAATAACTCTAAGTTGTCAACTAATTTAAAGTAAAATTAGGCACTTATTTTATATAGAATTAGATGTACAGGTAAGAAATTTTTAACATACACTGCTTGATTTCTCATAAGGTTTTACACAGAAATTGTTATATTGGGACAGCAGTTAGCTATGACTTCTCCAGCACATACATCATATTTTATGAAAAGTATAATAGAGGATTAAAGGATGGAACACTGTCTAGGTTGAAGAAAAACTGTATATACTCGATTTCATTATGAGTAAATTACACTCCCCTCCCCTCAAAGATGCTTGAATTACACTCTCCTCCCCTCTTATGTTTAAATATACACTCCCCTCCCTTGAAAAGAAAAATGTACACTCCCCTCCCCTATAAGATGCTTGAATTACAATCCTCTCCCTTAATAATTAAATATGCACTACACTTTAATCTATTATAACTTAAATAAATATTTTTATGATAAATAGTAATTTTGAACCACCATTTAAGAAAAATAAATTCATTTCTTTATAATTTAAATATCAATGATAATTAAATTTAAATATTTTGCTATTAATTTCATATTTTATATTATAAAACTAACTTTTAAATAACCATGCTTTATTGTATTTAGTAATTTTTCATGTATTTTTATTTTATTTTGGGTTGTTTCATATTTTGTATTAGGGTTTAAACCTATATAATAATGAAATTGTGAATAAAAAATAAAGAAAAATATGTATTCATCTTTTGATTATATTAAAATAGACCCGCAATACTATTTTGTTTCCAAAGTGTGTTAGATTATTATTATTTTGCTAGATTATTAGAAATAAAAAAATATTGAGGGATTAAAGTGTAGATTTTAACATAAGAGGGGAGGGGAATGTAATTCAAGCTTCTCTTAGGGGAGGGGAGTGAAATATTTTCTAATATATTTTGAATAAGAGGGGAGGGGAGTGTATATTTTAACATAAAAGGAGAGGGGAGTGTAATTCAAGTATCTTTGAGGGGAGGAGAGTGTAATTTACTCTTTCATTATCTTTGGCCTGTTTGTGAAGCTTCTCTCTTCCATGGCCTTGTTCATTCTTATACATTTGCCTTCAAAATTTAAATGTTACACGTGTAAACTAATCCTATTGGTGCATTCTTTTTCTTATTACCATTTAGCTTTCAAATCTTTCGAAGATCCTTTTTTTTGTTGTTGTAATGTATGATATTTGGAACTTGGAATTTCAAGGTTTGCATTACATGCTTCAAATGGAATCATCTTGTTCTTTTTCATTTTCATTTGTGTGAAGGTAAATATGTTTTGTCTACCATTTTAACTAAACTTTATTTCCAAATTCTTTATGCAGTCCCTGGGAGTTCACTGGTGCCCCTTTGGTAACTTTGCCCAACTTCCTTCTTCATTCGAGTAAGCTAGTACCTTTTAGTTAACATACTAAATTATGCATGCAGACTAATCTCTGTTCAAATTCCTATTGCTGATAGTCTTTTGTTTCTTGAAGTGTCTGGTCCATGAGATAACATGCATGGAAATTTTCACTAAGGCTAGTTCTAAGATACAACTGGTATTTTCAGTAGTAGTTATACCACTTGTGACTTAATCACACTTCACATTTATTAACCAAATTTAGTTTTAGGTCAACCACAAGCTATAGAAGGTCAATGTTGGTGTGCTTAACTTGGAACTGGTTAATGATGTCCAACGCAGTTAAAGCTAATGTTGACATTGATACTAAAACCATTTAAAATTTAGAATTCGGATTATATTTTAGAGTAAATTAAAATTGGGAATAAGAGCACAATGCAAGAAAGCCAAATGTGTCGAGTATTTGAAGACATCAACATTAGTAGAACTGGAACATTTATTTACTATGTTGCTCTGTGAAGTCTCTTTTTGTTATAATATTTTTTATTTCCAATTGATTCAAAACAGAGTTTCCCTTCTTCGGCTGTATTGGTTATCACACTTCTGAATTATACACAAAATACACCAGTTTAGTTGTGTTAGGAACTTCCAATATTTAATGGGATGTATGTATGAAGGGTTATGATAACTTAGTAGTAACCGCATGATCCAACAAGGATTATCAAGCTGAGGTCTTGACTTGAGTTCAATGCTTGTAAAGGCATGCACATGAGCTAGAAAGTGAATCATTGGTTGTAAGCCAGCATTTTGCCTCGGCACAAACTCGAGGCAGGTGTTGGAAGGAAGAAGGTTGGTTGTGAGTCAGCATATTGCCTTGGAAAGACATGGGTAAGGCCAAAGTTAAATTGAATTGGGGCTCTTGGTGAAGGACTTAAGTAGAACAAGTTCCGGGCTTATGCCTAGTGTAAGTGCTCAATCCAACAATATTCTTTCTTATTTGGTGTATGGGGAAGATAGTCGCTAGACTTTCAATACAGGTGGATGATATGGCTTTGGTTTTGGGTAGAGTTTTGCAGTTTGAAAATCCTATTTAGCACATTAAATAAAATAAAGTTTTTTAACAACTTATCTTATCTTCACTGCTTGTAATTCTCCTTATATTTAGATAAAGGCAACCTGGTGCTATTAATCTCTCGCTATTGCGATGGGCCAAGGAAATGACAGATCCATTTTGGATCTATTATAGCCAACCTTACCTTTGCATATTTGCATGAACCCATAACCTCCTACTCACACTGTATTAACAATAATTGAGTATAAGTGCTGTGTATGAATGGTACTGGTTATATTATGTATCCCTTGCATTTTGTTCATTGCTAGTAATTTCCCAAGTTGATTAGTTCAGAGTTAGAATGGTATGCTGGGTTTCAAAACTTTTCCAGTCCTATAACTATTATAAAATGTCATTTTTGAACTATAATTTGTTTAGAATGTTGTGAGGTTTCAAAACTGTTATATAACTATTACTATATAATATGTGGAGCAAAATCATGGTCTCTGTGGGATTTGTTGAAATTGAAGATTGGTCTTCATTTCATTTGTATGTTAATGTTATAGATGATTGGGGAAAACACTTTTTTGTATTGATGGTGTTTGGCAATGTTTTTCTAATCCTAGTAAATCCCCTCCCCCGTACTAAAAAAACTTTTTGATGAAATGATAACTCATGTTATGCCTTTATTGTATTTGACAGAGAACGGGAATATTCACCAATTCCATGTAAGATTCTTTTTTACCTGTATATCATCCTCTTTTTAGTCAACTTTGTATTTGACTTACTATGCTATCTTGACTGAAGTTTTATCATCCTCCTTTTCGTTAACTTCGCATTTTACTGATTATGCTATCTTGACTGATATTTTGAGATGCAGATCAGGATGCACCGGGACCAATGTTTACCGAGCATTCAGCTGTGTCCTCTGGTAGTCATCCTTGTCCATATATTGCTTACGTTGGTCCAGTACATCCCTCCACCTCCAACTCTGCTGGAACTGTTTCAGAAGTTTCTAACTTCAATCACTGGAACGCTCGACCTATACATGGTGACATGTCAACCTCGTACACAGTTCCTGCCGTGGTTCTTCATTATCACAGTTGGGACCACCATTCCTCCCATTTCTCCTCTGGCAGTAGCCATCTCGGTGCTGCTGATCAGCCCTCAGTATCACAAAGTAATCCAAGGCCAACAAGGGGTGGTTCAGAGGCCTCTAGATCTGGATCTTATATGCATCTGTACCCTGTTGGTCACAGGTACTTCTTTAAGTTGGTATACCTTGTTAGGATGCTTTTGAGTTTGAAGTTATATATTGCCTGAGCCTCAATGTAACTTCATATGAGACAAATCCGTATGTCTAGTGAAATTGGGTTAAATCCAACTAATAGATTAATAATGGTTTAAATATATTTTGGGTCCCTGAAAATATACCATTTTATTTTTTGCTTTAACTCTGTAAAAAATATTTCTATTTTTAATCCTTGCAAATATATAAAAAAATTGCTTTTAGTCCTTGCTATTGTCCCTCTAAAATTTGCTCATGTTAGAATTAGTCTCTGTAATATGTTGTACTATTATTCATCTAAGACATTATGTAGTCAATATTGGAGGCACTAAAATCAAATGTTCTCCATGTTACAGAGATAAAAAAGAAACAATAAGGACAAAAAGCAAAATAAAATAAAAAATTGCAATGATTGAAAACAAAAAATATTTCACAAGGACTAAGAGTAAAAAGTGATAAATTTGCAGTACTAAATACATATTTAAACCTAGATTAATTCATGATGAAACAGAAACTTTTCTGGTAGGTCGAAATTGGCTAAGGCTGTGAGGTTGATATACCTGATGTGTGTAATTTTGCAGTTCTGTTGCTAGAGCTGGGAACTCTGCTGCATCTTCCATGATTCCTCCTTATCCAGGCAGCAATGCTCGTGCCCGTGATAGAGTTGAGGCGCTTCAAGCATACTATCACCAACAGCAACCTCCAAATTCTACCACAGTACGGGCACCTGTTGCTTCTAGCACTCGAAGATCCAGCGGTCACAGTAGGTCGGCTCCATTAGCATCGCTGTCCTCGCCACCAGACCAAAGTGGTAGCTACGTTTATGTCCCAGGACGCAGTTTTCAAGAAGAAACCCGTCTTCCAAGTCACTTCCATGCGTGGGAAAGAGATCACTTGCCTTCATCGTCATTAAATCAAGTTGGTAGAGAATCAAGTTGGAGAGCGTACCACCAAACTGCCAACGGGACAGACCCAGGTTTCAGATCTTCTAGCTTTCGTTTAAGGAGTGATTCAGAGAGAACACCTTCACAAAATCGGTGATACGCTTGTTTATATCAAACTACCATTATTATGGTAAATCAAAGTTTATTTATGCTTAAAAAATGTTACATAATGCTTTGGCCTGGCTGGCATGTTATCTCAGACTATATATACTCTGGCTGGCCTTGGAATTGATCTTTCTGGCAGCTATGAGGCATTGTGAATTGACATTGGCTTCCTCTAGTTTGGTTGCTTTGGAGGGCATAAAATAAGATGTTATCAAATATCAGGTTTTGTAAAGAAATACCGAGGCATTGTCCTCTCAAGTGATAAATCAAGTGAATGAGTGCAGTGATTGGATTTTTTTTAAGTCGATAAACGATTTACTTTCCATATTGATGCTAATTCAAATGCTTTGTATCTAGAATACGGTTAATCTCACTGCTGTGGCAAATGCCGCTATAGGTTGCTGTGCATGAACTGGACGGGGTTCTGAAATTCGCTTGAGAACTAGTCAACTAGATTCCTTTCAAAGATCTGCAACATTTTACCCTATAACGATAAATATTGTCTCTTTTTTTGAAAAAGTTTCTAATAGAGAATTCTTCTGTTCACATACGAGGGTCTACAACTACAACTCTAGTTGAGTGATTATCACAATTTAGAGAACACATATTTTGCACTTGAGCTTCTTTAGTCTATCCTTCTACCACTTTTAAAGATATAATAATAACTTTTAAAAAAATACCAGGTGAAGATAAAAAAATATTATTAATATAATTGACAACTTTTTGTACAAATAAATAGTGTATATAGCATTGCGATAGCCACTGTAAGTGTTTTTATTTTAAATTTGTGATACAGTCTTTGAAGAAAGGTAATTGTAAATATTTTTGTAAGTATTTTTTGATCTTAAAGTCTTTCTTGATTTGGATCGGGCACCATGTACTCACCCTAAATTTTTTAGGGAAAAAAAAATACAGTAAGCAGCTGAAGGTATAAACAGACCGAAATATCATGGCATAAATTATTTTCATTTTACGCAGCTACCTAATTATTTTCATTTTACGCAGCTACCTATAAACAACGAAATATCATGGCATAAATTATTTTTCCTTTGATAGAAAATGCATCAAAAAGCACAATAATTGTAGTTTAGTAGTTTATACATTGGATAAATTGTGCACTAGTTGAATAAAGAAAATTAATCGTAAATAACACTAATGCGTGTTAGAAAAGGCATCCGAAATATTGTAAACTTAGTACGTAAAATCCTTAATAAAAAAAAAAAAAAAAAAACTTGTATGATTGATCTTTTCCCCGTCCCTCTTTCCTTTCAAACTTTTTATAGTTAAAATTTTGTTTTGTAGGGAATGATGTTCTTTGGGAAATCTATTATAAAGACTTCCAATTTACTCGGAAATTTTTGCCTTATGTTTAAATAATGACAGGGACATGTATGTCAGTGATAGATCCCCTAATGTTTATTTTTTGTCAAAAATATGCTGTTTGATATAGACTTGTATGCCGTTTGAAACTTGAAATCTGTTTATGATTTTGGTGTTGATAAAAGCAATTTTAAGTTCAGATTTCTAAATTATTTTAAGTTCAGAAACTTGGGTTCGATATTTAACCCTGAATTCAGCGCTTTGGATTATTTTATAGATCATCCTTCGCTGACCACTATGTGCCCTAAATTCTCGCCTTCCGCTGTTGTTTACCAAGAAAAGGTTGTTGTGGTATTGTGAGTGCGAGGCTTTGGTAGCCTGCAATTTTGAGGAGTATAGATTAAGCAGAATTAGAATTTCTTCAACCCTATCTATAGCTACTCTAGAAATGTTTGGCCGCCAACAATCTGGTTCTCCCAGAGACTGGATTTGGTTCCAAGGAGAACCTCATTGTGTCACATTTGTTTCGTCACTGACATTTAGAATCATTCATCTTTGACTTTCCTGACATTTGACAAGCAGGTTATGCTTGCAGTTTGCGCTGCCCGTAAAGTACTACAATGGTTTCACTGGCTTCTGTTTTGTTGTTCCCTTGTTTAGTCGATTAGAAAGGTTTGTGCCGTCTAGGTAGTGTGTTTTTCAAATTGAAGAGTTCTTTTATCAAAGGATTTCGTTACAGTATAGAAGTGACCTACTTTCCGGACTTCTATATGTTCATTTTACATTGCATTTCAAAATCTGATGCTATCCAGGTTCTACTTTCCACTGGCGTCGTACTTCCGAAGTACTCTTACTCTCAAATATAAGCAAAATAAATAAATACAACTCTCAAACAGATATATTTTTGTTTATATGTAAGACCGGATGGATGGTATGTTTGATAAGCATCATACGTTGTAAATTCAAGCCACTGATTCACTGTCAATGTGCCTCTGTCATTGTTTTATTTGTATGTGAATAGTTGTTTTCTATAATGAAGTTTCCAGCAAGTCTTCACTCTGTTTTCCGAAAGGAAGCTCAGAAAGAAATGCACTTGGCATAGAAGCACGTGCTACACAGTGGAGACAAGTTATGTGCTTATTTGCATTAAGATAACACTAGTCATTAATCTTTTATACGATATGATCAACAAATTTGTAAACTTGTAAATACAGACTCAACACACGCCATGTAATCAATTTATTTCACCCCTTTTCTTGTTAACTAATTTAACCGGTTAATCTATTTTCTATTTATATTTTCTTTTATAATGGTTACGATGAATGTGCAGTTGTTCTACATCGTATCATTCGGTATCTTTGTTGCGACCAACATTGTCTCATTCCTCGCATTCCATCACCAATCTTATGGTTATCTTTCTTGGAATTAGATCCTCTTCTGTCCTTTTTGTCCAAACATCCCTCATTTTTCTAATCAAATGGTTGATTGACTCACAAAGAAAAAAACAAAACAATGGAAAGCAAAATAACATGCGGGCTAAATGGTTGAGATTATTGCAACACCAACATGAGAAAAATGGTTGAAGAGGATCCAAATTTCAAAGAGTGTGACTTAAGACTTTTTTATAGTAGTACTCCTTTTAAGTTGACTTTAAAAAAGATAACCCATAATTATAATTGCATGGCATATGAATTTATCACTATTTTCTTGGATAGGAGAAATACATTTCTTCAAAAAAAAAATAGAAATACATGGCATACAAATTATAGTTGTATTTTACGGGAAACTTTGGGACTACAATACTCTAATTTGTGAGCCTACACAAAGTCATCTCTACGAGATGACTGTTGAATGTCAAGATCACGTGTTAAGTTTAAACAAATTCCAAATTCAAGAAAACTGAAAATATGTACACAAGAGTGTATCAGTTTTTTCAAAATTCACCTCGTCGCCGAGCAATTTGGGAGAAACTACTCATTGTAATGACAAACTACTGTAAAGCCGATTGAGTACGCTTTCAAATATGTGGTAATGCGCAAAAGTAGAATGAGATAAAATATGTGTGAATTGAATAGAATATCAGTCCCAATAACAAACCCATCCAATTATCATATGAGCTCGAAGAATGTTAAGACTACTACAAGAGTAGCTTCCATGCATTGGCAAAATGTTTTTAACATCTAGAGAGTTGGCAATACAGATCAATCCAGTTATAGTTTTAATCGTCAATTTAAATACACATTATACACAAGAACCCCTGCCAAAGTTTATTTATAAATATAAAGCTACATATGGGTCTAAATAGGAATATTAATCAAGTTTCCAATGCTCACTTATCAAATTAAGAAAAGCATTACGTATGATACATGCTCAATAACGGTCTCCAGAGTTGACAGATTGGCTGCGTTCAGATCTCACCTGTTAATCAGATTTAACATAAGTAGAATGAAGAATTTTGCTTCACCTGTATGAATTAGGATCGAGAGGCAGTAAACATACCGAAGGTGAACGAGATTGTGATAAGCTCCTTGGACTTCGGCTCCTGCGATGTTCAGGCTACATAGTACACAAACAAGCAAAGCCATTAAATTAAATTACATGAGAGTACAATTTAACAGTCATGTAAACTATTCTCTAGAAAGGAAATTTTACTATGGTTATTACTTGGCATAGGTGATATAAAAGGGTATAAGATCATTATAAATGTCAAGAAATTTATTACAATAGGGAAAATTTACTATAGCAGTTATTGGCATAGGTGATATAGAAGGGCATAAGGTCATTATAAATGTGAACAAATTTCTCACAAATTGTCAATTAATTTAATACGGTTGTGCATTTTCACTTCATTCCTCCCTAATTTAGATATTACTGAAATGTAAGACAAGATAGAATACACTTACAGATGAACTTGCAGATTCTGATCTTGACAATGACCTGCAAAAAATTTCAACCAATGACTCAATTTAGCATTCAGTATAGTGAAAAGCAAATATCACAAGTCTGAACAACTGCTTCAGAATCTATAGCTCGCAGTTATTGATACTTTGGAGAAAATAAGGGGAAGATGTAATTAACAAGCCACTACAACAGTAAGAGAAACCCTAAAGAGGAGAGGAGTATAAGTATAACCCAAGAATTAGAACACAGATTATGTTGAAGTAGTTTTTGAATTGTAACAGCGTTGGATTGCAATAGCTGGCTCCATTAGTTCTTAATCACGGGGATCCAGCTTTTAGATTGCAACTCATCCATCACTACTGCTTTCCAGTCTACAAATGGTACACCATGCCTTAAATTCATATATTAACATAACAAGTATCAATTTTCACAGCAGGTGACCCACAGGTGCTCATCAATAAAACGGTATTACCTTAGACCACAAAGTAGTAAGAATTTGAGCACCACATGCCCCAAGGTCGCTGCAAAAAGTCATTGTCTAGAAAACAAACAAGTAGAACCCTAATGAACATTGCAGTTAGTGGCCAACTTGACAAACAACATCAATGGTTCCCCCTTGCCCCCTCCAACTTTCAATATATTAAGTAGAAGTATTGTGCTGACAATCGTGTGGTCAATAGGTTTCATGAGATCAACAGTGTGGATAACATAATGAAATGTTCACTTTAAGATAATTAATTGGAATTTATGAGGAAATTTAGGAAAATAGACCTTTCCATCAACTACCACAAAAAGGGAAAAGGAGAAGAGCATATGAGTGTAATTGTAATGCCATAGAAAACATCGTTGAAAATTGGCTTACAAAAAATCCAACTCCTCAAAAGAAATGCAGATATGTGGATTAAGCTCCCAATGAGAAAAGAATAGTGAGGAAGTAGCATGCATTGGTATAAACCAACTGACTGATATCATAGATGTCAAATATATGAAACAACCTTTCCATTATCCGAACTTCCAGATTATATGAAACAAAATATTTTCTTGTATACTTAACACGCTAAGTTTCCATTTTTGCCAAATAGAGAACTCTCTCTCTCTCTCAAAGGTCAACTGTTGTTCTTTCGTTAGACAAAAAGATACCGAAGATTACCACCGGATAGTTCCAACAAAACAAAAGCAACATTTAACACAAAAAAGCAAGAGGTAAAGCTAAAATTTTGAAACTGAGCATGATTGCTTCATGGGGATTATACTCTTACTAAATGCAGACAGAATAACAATTTATTGTTTGTATGTTTTGGTTGTTTGTAGTCTTTTGTCCCATGGGAGGATGTCTTATTCTCGCTCAAGTTGTATATTTTTCTCTTTTAAAAAATTCTTATTTCCATTAGAGAAGAGTTGCAGAATTCAGACATGTCAACTATAAAATAGAAACTGACCTTGAACGGTATAAAGACCGCCGAGTGCATTTCACTTTTGGAGACAAGCTGCAAAATATGAAAAATTTAGTCAACTCTTTAATGTTACCAAACAGGCGTACCAAATTATAATTAAAAAATGACAATGTAGTGAACCTTCTGCTGCTCTTGCTACTATAGCTATAACTTTGACTGCGGCTTCGACTTCGTGACATATATGGACTGCGGCTCGGGCTTCTAGAATAACTCCTCCTTGTATCACAACTGGGACTCCTAGAATATCTCCGTCGATCATATTCCCTCACCTGAAAGAACCAAAGTAGTTTTTGAATGGGCAACAAAAAAAAATCATAGAGAAGAATGCAACCAAAATAAATCTTCACACACTCGTATGTATGCCCGAGAGAACGCATTTCGGAATTCTGAATCGTCAAGTTTTCTAATCTGTAACAAGAAAATGTGTATCAGTTATGGCAATGACAGCCATCACAAATCTATGTTAGGGGGTCAAGGCAGATGAACCTGATAACTACTAGTAGATACATGTTTAGAAAACTTACAGCATATTTCATATCTTCATAATTTGTATACTCCACTATCCCAGTCATGCCTGCATACAAATCGAGTGAAGTTTGAGAACAATTTTGTTGTGAAAATTAAGGTAACAGATAAGAATCAAATATACGAAATTCCAGGGATGCAGAAACATAGACATTCTTGATCTCAAACTTAAAATCCCAAGTAGTGCACTGACATCAAAACCATTATTTGAAATTATATGAAAGAGAACTCCCATCATAAGTGCTTTAGTTTGGACTAATTAATTGATTGTTATGGTTATTTAGCCCATAATAGAGCTGATGTGTTCATTAAACTGTTGAGTATTTTCCCACTCCCTGTGACGCAAGTTCTTTATATTTTTGCTCAAACTGGAACATCCCCATTCCTATCAACCAATCTTGCAATCAAAAAAATTAATTCAAGTTAGATGCGTGCTACTTACCCCCACGGTCACGGAAAACTTGAGAGAAACATACATCACCAGCTCTGCGCATGTGATCCTAATCAATAGACCTCCATTAGTTTATATTGCATATTAAATTGTGAACCAAGACAGTGACAGGAAGTAATTAATCCTTTATCATGAAAACAAATGTACAACTATTATAAGAAAAATGAACAAGTCATACTTTCAAGTCTTGCCATGAAGCCGAAGGAGGTAATCCAGTGACCAAAACTACAAAAAGAAAAAACAAAAAAAAGGTCAGCAAAAACATTATACTTTATTACAAATGGGATATAGAAGAAAAAAAAAAGATGGCCTGAACTACAAAAACAAAAAACTAAAACTATGAATCTTGTTTTAAAAAGTAATACATAGTATATACCACGATACTCAGAATGCTTGGAAACTCCACGGCTACCACTACTATAACTACTATAGCGGTCTACTGATGATGAATATCCCCGCCCACCATGTGCAAGTTCAACCTACAGTCCGAAATAAAAGTTCACAAGATTATTAGCTTGTCCAGTGTCATAACCCATAGGGTAGAATGGGAAAATGTACTAACTCTTAATCGAAAGCCATCAAACTTGTATCCATCTCGATAACGAATTGCATCTTCAGCATCACGAGCATCCTCAAACTGCAATATATAACATTCAATAGCTATAAGATGGGATAAGGGACCTAAAAAACATGAAAGACATACTCCTTTATATGATTTACATCATGAAACCTGGACATACCTCCACAAAAGCATAACCCGGTGGTCTTGGAGGAATCTTCAATTCAATGTCAACGATAGGACCAAACTGCAATCAGATGGCAGGAAAAGCAATTAGCAGACCAATTCAACATCAACTTAGATATATTTATATACAATGATGCTTCAGAAAAAAAAAAACTGTATACTATTATCCAGAGGAATGACCATCAAGTTTTCTAATGAGACAAAAACTTGTCCAAATAGTAAACTAATATAATATTCAATATTCATGAAGAAAATAGTGCTAGATGTTTAAGAAACCATAAAAGAAATATATCTTACAACCCAAAAAAATATCTAAAGTTGCAAGAAAAAAACTTATCACAATGATAACCGATGTTTGCATTTTGTGTTGGGATGTTGGTAGCCCAGATACGTATACGAACCTTGTAGAAAAGATCCTCTACTTCTCTCAAACGAATGTCACCAGGAAGATTGCCCACATATATTGTTCGACTTGACCGGCGACTCATTTTCTCCTGAAGCACGTTTGAAATTATATTGTTAAATATTTGCGGTACATAAAAGTCATATGATTTTTCATTTGCTACACAAGATACACAACTAATTTACCTCTACACAATAAGAACAATTTTACAACTGTCTCAAGGGATTCGAACCCTGTTCCTTGAAGATTATAAGTTCAAACCCTTACCATTAAGTTGAAACTTCATAGACAATTTACCTTTAATAACTAACTAAACAATTTAACATAGAGTTGTCGATCGTGGATCATGGAAAACAATGATTTGTTCAAGTTCCGCAAGACTACAGCAGCTAATCGACAATATTTTATACTAAATAGTGTATCGTGAAACAATAGATATTTGTTCAAATTCTGATGGGTTATAGTGTTATAGCATCCGATATAACAACACTAGTTTAAACATAGTTATACAATTACAAGCAGCTGATGGTAATTAAACAAGAGAATTTACTTTTACAAAACAATTTACTTCCATTTTAGCAGCTATCAATAAAGAGAACGAGATGATATCATCAGATATTTTTTCTTTTGATAGAAAATGCATCAAACACAATAGTTATAGTTGAATACAGAAAATTAATCGTAAATAACAGCAGTGCATGTTAGAAAAAGGAATATGAAATGAAGTTGTGCGTAAAATAACAGAAATTGGTTGAGTGAATTATTAAGATCATTAGATCATGATATATCGATATCAATTCAAATCACATATTAGTTGACATAAGGCAAAAAATGATATATACAAAGACTTGGTTGAAGGAAGAAAAAAAAAACTACTAAAAAGGACATACGATCTTAAATCAAAGTACCTGAGATTAGAAGCGATCAAAGGAGAGAAGACCGAATAGTGTAACTTGAGAAGTGAAATGGAGTACGCAGCGCAATAACAGATTCTGTGAGGAGTTTCGAATTTGGACACTTGTTTTTCATAGAAGAGTTTAGACACTTCTCGAAGTTGCGCTATTTTATATTTTTTTTTAAAAATAAATTTAGTACTCAAAATTTTATTTTAAAATCTTTTTCAAAGGCTTTGTGAATAACTAACAATGGATCATTTGTCCGAAAAAAAAAAAAACTAACAAGGGACCAAACAATAGATTCAATAAAATGAATAAATAGAGTTATATTTTAACAGTCAAGTCAAAATCAAGTTTAATGATATTGAAATATTTAAAAATATCTAATTATTTTTCTAATGCGTGCATAATTTATAGAACAAGATCACTATACATTACATCTGTTCTAAAATCAATCGATATTGAGAACGCTTTTCAAATAACATTGATTATAAGGACATTATTTTTTTATTTCGTCCATGACATCAAAATTCTCAAAGCCAACTTTAAATGACAACAAGTCAACAACAGAGAATTGTTAATAATGACAGAAGATGAAGAAGAATGTGATTGCATGAGGGTGAGATAGCAAAATACGATTATTAACACCTACAACTTTAATAAGAATTGAAAAATTTAATTTATTAACCAAGATTTATGTATTATTATTTTTCGTAAACAAAATGAGAGTTGACAAACATCAATTAAAATTAAATTCAAAACACAAATGTGATGCATTTGGATATTCAACAATCAAAATTTTTGTATTACTACATTCCAAAATTTAATTTTTGGAAGTCATTTGTAGAAAAGTATCTTTTGTATTTCTTCTGTTTTCCCAAAACAATTTTTTTTTTTGACGGACCCCAAAAAAGTATTTTAAAACATGTTTCAATTTACAAAAAGGGGTGCGTATAAGAAAAACACGCAGAGTGTAAAAAGAAAACTGACAATTCCACCAAATAAAATCACTAAGTCAGCCCAATATACGACCCAATCACGAAACCCAGCATATAAACTCACATATCAAAAACCCTAAACGCCTAAAGCTGCTCTCATCTCTTGCAACCCTCGCCGCTGGTCACTCTTCACATCTTCGAACGGTAATTCTCTAGAATATATTTTCATTTTCATTTTCATAATCTCGGATGAATCTCCATTGATTTTGTGTTAATCGATTGTTTCTTTGTTGTTTTCGATGTGATGATGCATAGATTCACAAAAGGTAAGAAAAAATGAGTCGTGGTAGTGCAGCTGGTGCCAAGGGAAAGAAGAAGGGTGCAACCTTCACCATTGACTGTGCTAAGCCAGTGGAAGACAAGATCATGGACATTGCTTCTCTTGAGAAGTTTCTTCAAGAGAGGATCAAGGTCGGTGGAAAAGCTGGTGCTCTCGGTGATTCCGTCACCGTTACCCGTGAGAAGAGCAAGATCACTGTTACCTCTGACAGTAACTTTTCCAAGCGGTAATAATTCATTTACTAATCATTGTTTGGTACTGTGGTTTTATCTCTTATGTTGCTTTGATTTAATAATTTATTGGTCATTGCCTTTGTTGATAAGTTATATTTAGTGAAGATGATAAGTAATTGACATGAAATCATGGTTCGTTGCTTTGTTGATTTTTTTTTTATTGATTAGTATTTTAAGATAGTCGATAGTCATTTTGGTTTCAATTTGTTGGTCTGTTTGGATTGGCTTATTTGAGCTTGTTTGGGAGAACATACAAAAAAGCCTAATGGCACACTTTTAGCTTACTTTATAAGTGTCCTCTTTGAATGGTTATGAAAACAACTTAGCTTACTTTATATGGCCTGTTTGGATAAACAGCTTATTTGTTGCTTATAGCACAAATGATTGGCTTATCATGAATAAGCGCATTGCTTTTGTTGCTTACAGCACAAATGCTTGGCTTATCATGAATAAGCGCTTATGTATAAATCAACATAAAATTGTATGCTATATGCTATAAGCTGTTTGAATAAGCTATATTGGAAGACGTCTCGCAATAAGTTGAAAAAAAACTTATGAAGCTGTTGTCGTAAGTTCTCCCTAGTAGTCTCACAACTTATGCCAGTAAATAAGCTCAATTAAGCCAATCCAAACAGTCACATAACTCTGTCTTTACTAGCTTATACATATCATGACTAGCGCTTATGCTAGAAGCTGCAAATAAGCTGTTTATCCTAACAGGCTTATATCTACAGAATATAGTATTTGGCTATCAGCAAAACTAATTCATTAAAAGTTATTTTGTGTGTTGTTGTAAAATGAGTACTCTAGAATTCATGCGACAATTGATTTTTTCTGTATGTATCAGCAAAACTAATTTTCATTAAAGGTTGTTTTGTTTGTGTTTTTGTAAAATGAGTACTCTCTAGAACTCATGGCACAATTGATTGTTTCTGGATGTATCAGCAAAACTAATTCATTAAAGGTTATTTTGTGTGTGTTGCTGTAAAACGAGTACTCTCTAATTCATGGCACAATTGATTTTTTCTGTATGTATAAGCAAAACTAATTCATTAAAGGTTATTTTGTCTGTGGGTTGTTGTAAAATGAGTACTCTTTAGAATTCATGGCACAATTGATTTTTTCTTCATGTATAGTATGATAACTTAGCACCACTGTATGTAAATTATGGTAACAGCTTTTCACAATTCTAATGTCATGTTGGAATTGGACAAGATCTGATATTTAGTTGTTTTTGGGCTTATTTAATTTGATTTACGTAAGTAATAACATACGGTCTACTTGTTTAACATCTCACTCATTGTAGATACTTGAAGTATTTGACAAAGAAGTACTTGAAGAAACACAATGTAAGAGACTGGCTCAGAGTGATTGCTTCGAACAAAGATAGAAGTATCTATGAGCTCAGGTACTTCAACATTGCTGAGAACGAGGGAGAGGAGGAAGATTAATTTTATGGTCATCGTATTTACCTGAAAACTTTGTATGCCCTTTATCACTAGAGCTAGCTTTTGTTTTGGCAAGTATTGCTTGAGATAATGATGCGTTGTTTAGACTGTGTTGCAATTTAACAGTTTTGATTATTTAATAGTTGCGTTGGCATTTATGAATTCAGAATACAGTTTTCATTATTCTCTGTTTTTTTTTTCTGCCGTTAAAACAGTTGTACTGAGTTGTGTTTCTACCAAAATCCAGCATCAAGTTCATATTAGCTTCAAAATTTTGTGTTTTTCTTTATAGTAGGCTTAACAACTCCCTTTAGAATACTAAGATTTAAAAATTCAATGTTATTAAGAGTATCAAACAACTCCTTTTCGAATATGAAGATCTCTTTTGCTTTTGCGAAAGAAATTTTTTGCTCTACATAACTTGCCGTGATTAATTACATTTTAAAAAATTCTCTATTGCATTTTCATTAATTCATATTTAAAGGAGTTAAGTCCTGTGTATGTGATCTCATTTATAAAATTGAGCAACTTCAATTATCAAATGTGTCATTCCAACTTTGGTGGGAGTTTTTGCATGCAGTGTTTAATGTTTATTATGTCCCCTTACTCTGAAAACTTCTCCAAACATACATATATACCGGCTCCATATTTTATGGTTATCTATTATACGTTTGGGATAAATCTACATTCAAATTTAGCTTATGTTGTAGTTGACTTTTTCTTGTTACAATGAGATTTAATTATTTTTTAATTTAAGATTTAAATATTTTTAAAAGAAGTTAAAATTGTAATTAAATATAGATTTAATGAATTGTATAATTGAAAGAAAAGTATATTATCTTTATAATCGCACAAGGGAAAAAGAAAGAGAAAAGACAATAGAAGCAAGAAATAAGGAAAGTAAATTATTTATTAAACAAATATTTCTTTTTTATTTTAAATCTCAAAACTTACTTTTTTTTTGCCACAGTATACCTGAACTCTCTGAGATTAGATTACGGAAGGTTATTGTTTATCCGATGCTTTTATTTTCCCTGACCATATGCATTAGAGAGCAAGATTAAACAGATATTTCATATTTTGTTTTATGAATTTTAGACAAAAGTTATCTTCGTTGCATTTGGAATAAGATATACCCTCAATTTTTTGTTCTTTAATGGCCGCACCAATGTCATCTTTTAGAGTGTTTGGATTGAAGTTTGCACCATATTTCTCACTTCCCAACGCACCCTTGACGTGATTTTTGTGAAACTAAATTGCAAGCTTCTATGTATAGCGTTTGTGCTCATTTGGACGCGGTTCCAAACAGAGGCTTTGTCGATGAACTAACACAGTAAGCACATGAATTTTAAATTTACGGTGACATCAAGGCTACCTTCAAATACCCTTAATTGATTGAAATCAAAGATAAATTGGAGTGGATCATGTGTAAAATACAACTAATCGTTGTATGTGGTAGACTTATAATATTGTACTATTTTACTATAAAAATAAGAACTCAAAATAGCAACCCCAGTCCCCAACATTAATTATACTGGTTTCATCCCCTCCAAAATAGCTAATACTATTGGCAACCGTGTACTGAAGAAGAATGTAGGAGCACTAGATTTTATTGGCGATTCGAAACAAAATATTATTTTACTCATAACTTTCATTCCCATTACATAAATGTCCCAGCAAAAGCAAAATAACGGTGGCAAAGAGAGGGAGACAACAATAGTGTGATGGAGGTTCGTCAATACGATGTGCATGTGGTGGCGAGAAGACGAGGAAGAAAATCTCATTTTTTTTACATGATGGTTGAGAAAAAACCCTCTCACTCTCACATAAAACAAGGTTTTTCATTGGACATGGCTCATCAATTTTTTCTATTCGAAATATTTTGTTATCCTTTCATTTAATCTCATTTCTGTACGAGCAAAATTTCAATCAACTAGCTTTTTTATGTATTATGTTGTATCGTTTGTTTGCGCTGAAAGTTTCAGTAAGGATGGAAAGTTCATTTCTCGAGATCCATTTTTATTGATGCAAGGTCAATGCATCTTTTATAAATATTTTGGTATGAGCATGCGAGATCATAATAACACATTTGTTCGAGTTAAGATGGTGTGTTATTCTCATATTTTAACGGTTAAGCAAGGTGAGGCATATGGTCTTTTGTAGGCCATGGTGTGGGTAGCAGAGCTGAGTTTTGATGATGTCATTTTTTACCACCATTGTTAGGAAGACTTTTGACCTAATAAGTCGATCCATAATTTTGATACATTGTTGGGTTATGAGAGGAGTCTAAGGATCGTTCATATTGGATAATAAACAGCCACATAAGAGAATTAAACATTATATCTTAACTTAAAACCTTAAGATATGTGTCAAACTTATATGTGTGAATGTTCTTGACTCAATGTGGATGATCCAAATCAATGTGATGAATAAAAAGTGTCAAAAACAAACTTAATCAAGAAAGCACACAAGCCTAGGAATAAAAAGAAATGAAGATGAAGTATTTTCCACACAAAAAGTGATTCATCTTTGAAATAGTGAAGGTTGAACAATATGTAATGAGAAGACTTATAAACTAAATGCTTTAAGATTTTGGATAAAGATGTGTTGTAAAATTTTCTCTGTGTGATTGCTTTTTGTCCAATATAAATGATCTCTCAGACACAGACACTCCTCACGATCCAACAAATGTATCAGCGCCGAACACCTAATACTTCATCTTCATTGTTGGATCGACGAAACAAGGTATGAGCAGAGAGAAAACGTGCTTGCATGCATATTACAATCTCTCATCACCAACTAACTCAGACTTGCTACACAACAATCTCTCATCACCACCAATCTTAATAAGACTTTCCACATAAAAAGTCGGCCCCTCCAGTAACCATCGATTGTGATAACTGTGTTGGATCATGAGGGGAGCTCGAAAGATCATCCATATTCAACCAAGAGCAACCACGTAAAGAGAAGTTGACACACCATATCTATCAAAAACAAAGACATTGTTTTTATAAGTCTTCTTACTTGTATATTCTTCAATCTTCACTTTTTCAAACAATGTGAGACTTCCAACTCATATTTATCACCACAACATAAATGCGAATGTAGGTATAAATTACACTTTAACAGCTAGTTGAGTAGTAAAAACTTAAACTTGTAACTTCAAAAAAGTTTTAACTTCTTGTGAAACATTTGTAAAATATTTATTAGTGTCGCTTTAACAAGTTTTTCCCCTTCTCAATTTTTTTAGAAAACATATCTAAAACAAATCATAGTCTACTCACCCAAAAAAAGTAACCTTCCTTTGTCAACAAAAAATGGTAACCTTTTCACAGTTTCTAAACAAATTTTATTTCATGCAAATTAAATTTATTCAACTGCTGAAGAAAAACTGAAATAAGTAACTTATTCCAATTTTTCTGTGCTTAATAAAGGTGAGGTGAAACGCTTACGTAAAGTCGGTCCCAATCTCTGATTCAATGTCTTTCGGGGGGCTTTTCCTTGAGTATTGCCTCAAGCAATGTCTCTCGACTCTCGAGTATTGTATGGTACTTCCCGTGCATTAGCTATATATATATATATATATATATATATATATATATATATATATATATATATATATATTAACTCATATTTTTTTTAAAAATTCATACTAAACGTCCGAAAATAAAATAAAGTCATATAATTTTAATTCATTGCTTAATGTGGTAACATATTAAATTTCCATGTAAAAAGAATTACATTGATGGTACACGGGTGAATTTAGGATTGATTTTTTGGTACGTTCAAAATAACAATGTCAAAAAAATTTGTTAAATAAAATTAAAAATTACCGTTAAACAAAACAAGCCGTCCACATCATCTAACAATTTTTACTCAAAAAAAAACATTATCTAACATTTTATTATTTCTGTATATTGCAAATTTAAAAACAAATAAAAACTTTATAACTTCTGAAACAAAATGTAATATACTGCAATTAAAGTCTAAAAATTATTTGAAATACTCCCATAAAAAAATTTAATTTGAAATATTGATGGCAAGTGATGCGTAATTTAATATAAACCTAACTTTTTTGAGCAAAATATAAACCTACCATATTGTTCTCATGAGTAAGAGAATGAGACAGCATCAACATACTGGTTCAACAAAAAAAAAACTATATGAACCGAGTATTGAAACATTTTTACATTCATTTTCTCTTCTTTTTTTTTTTTTCCTTTCTCTCTTTCAAATTGATACTAATCAGCTGATCGGTTTAACTTGGTTAGACTGATCTTGTTTTAAAAATAGCGTGAATCCTCGTTGAAATTTGAAGTTTATTGGTCCATACTACCATAGTAGACCAATTATCAAAATGTGTGTTTGACCGGTAAGTGAATGCTAGTAAATTTGTGTTATGTTATTTTTGGCTAACATGTATTTGTGTTATGTTGGTCGCTCAATTAAGCATTGCGTGTGCCAAATATCTGGTTCTCTCTTTCTTACGATTGCTTGCATTTGAAGGAAATTCCACGTTGGCCTTATTTCCTTGTCTCACTCTCTTACACTTCAATTTCCAACACACATGGCAAATGAGAGTTGAACTAAAAATGAACCAACATCAGTCATAGAAAGGCAGTGCAGAGCAGAGAATCCCCCACTTTCTAAGGCAAAAAAACTTCCACTTCAAGTGCTGTTTCCTTTGCTTACTTGCTGCTTAGAACATCCCATTCTCCTCACGCTATCTCCTACTTATTTACTTTCACATTTTTACACAACTCTTACTCCACTGTCATCCCTTCCTTTCTTGTCCAACCCTGTCTCTTTGCCAAAGAATTTACTCTGCTGGAAAGGCAAGTACCACTTGGTTACATCATCAATTTCGTCTGACATGGTCAACTACTTCAAATGGCTGTGTCAAAATAATCTGATCAGAAGAATAACTGAAAATTGATTAGTACTTGAAACATTTTGTTTTGTTTTTCATATCTACTCAACTAGATATAATTATATTTGAAGCATATTATATAAAATAAAATACATTATGTTATAATTCAAACTTTGATTCGACACGTTGTATGAGACTAACTTCTTCTGTTAGATTCAATTTTTCTTATTTTAGGAGTTGAACTTTAAAAAAGATATAGACATTATGGAAATTGGAAAAGTGAAATGAACAAGAAATTATTTAGATAAAAATGATAGATAATATAGGCGTTAGCAACACACCCTATTTGAAACACACTTTTTCTTAATAAAAATTTAAGTAAATTTGGCTATTTTGATAGGAGATCCCCCAATATGATTTCCATTCAATAAACAAAAACATACTAAACTAAGAGAAATAAACAATCAATTTAGTCATTAAATTATCTCTTTTTCAATTTAGGGTTTATTTTATCTTTTTTTTTTTTGTCAAATCAACATTGATCATCTTATTCATTCATGTGATACTTTTTCACCCTAACAATTGAATTTTCAAGTAGAGGATCCTGAACTTCTACTAATAGGTGATGACATCAAAATTTTGAGCAATTGTCAAATCAACATTAATATCTTATCCTTTCATTTGATACTTTTTCACACTAGCAATTGCATTTTCAATCTATGGGGAAATTCTTGTGGGTTATGCTCATTTTTTAGAGGTTATGTATATTTAGAGAACTATTACAGGACTAGAATGAGGAAGAAAAATTTACAATACTTTTTGCCCCATATATCGATGTTCTCAATGCGATTTGGATATAAATTCTCTATTTTAAAAATAAATAAAGATTTACATACTAATCGATCACGACTATAGATTTAAGATAGACCACATCACATTTTACATTAATCAAATCATCATTAAACAATTAACTTCGTTGATTTGAAATCAAAAAATTAAGATAAATATATTGCACCTTTTATTATGTAGAATCTAAATCCGTTAGGTGTAGAAGGAAAAAGAAAGAGCAACTCTAAACTATTAACAATAACATATATCACACAGTTTTTTCAACAAAAAAAAAAATATATATCACACAGTGTTGAGTACAGACAAAATTTTTTTGAAATTTTAGAGACCAAGGTAAAAGAAATTTCACGAAAAAGATTACAACTTGTTTTTAGTGAGATTAAAATATATTTAACCCTTTCAAAAATCATAACTTAAAATTTTGCTTTCATGCTTAGAGTTTAGACACAAATTAGACCCCTTTTGAATTTTTATTTTTTTTAGGTAGTCTAGTGTCTAGAATTCACTTGGGTGTCCAGGGTTTGAACCCCAACCCCTACATATAATAATGCATTGTCCCCGTCAACTGAGCTATGCTCACGGGAACGACCCCTTTTGAATTTTAGTTATATGCAATGAATAACTGATCCTCAAAATAAAATATTTAATAAGAATTAATTAATAATTATGCAGTAACACACTAACACGATATTATCTTATCTCCTCATATATTTCTTGTAACTTGTGAGCATATTATCACATGATGCAAATGAGTTTGTTAAACTATTAAAAACAGCTACAAGTACGTAGTTGCGTTAGACATAGAATCTTTTCCAGTTCCACATTGTAACTTACGGGTGGGGCAGAGATTCAAGTATAAATCTAGAAATGCAAATAATAACATACTTGTAGTGTTATTAGTGTGCAATGTACATGTCAATTAATATCACATTTCATTTCCCTAATGTACTATACATATCATAGTAGCTCGTGTCTTCATAAGAGCAGTGCTGAGCTTGAAACACTGCTGGGCTCTGCTTCTATAATCCTGTAAAATACTAACAAACACCTCTATGAGAGTATGAAACGAGAAAAACCACTGTATCTGAATGTTACACTGTCACATCAAACAGTTAATAAAGTGAATAAAGTGCATGCAACCATCACTTGAAGTACTTGTTGCTTAGAATTAATTCTAACCAAAGAACCATTATGAGTACAAAGTGTATACAGTAGAAATAAAAGGAGAGGACGTAAAATAAAATTAACCTTAGTACCATTTATCATCTTACCAAAACCAGTTTATGCTTACTTGAGGTTGCAATTAGATAGAAAGATGGTGGGAAGATCAAGTTGGAAAAGTGGAGCACGTGCAAAATGAGATCGAAGTTTGAGAGAGATCTGCAATTGCACGTGCCCTGCTTCTCCAACAAGACCTACCCAACAGTGAGTGAACCAATGTTGCAATGCTTCAGTTGAGTTGTGAGAGAAATGAGAAAGTGATGCATTTATATACTGGTTGTGAAGAAGAGAGAGAGTGGAAGAGAATTTAAGAGATTGAGTCTTGAAGTGGACATTCTTTAAAGATTCATTTGAGCTAAAGAAGCAATCATGAACTCACATTGCGTATTGCTTGGAGTAAAAACAGGTGACCCGTATCTCAAAAATCATTACTTTTACACTCATTCAACACACTACAACGGGAGTGTAGGAAGACATGAAAGTAAATGTGAAAATAATAAAGATACGTGACATGATATACAAAGATTTAAAATGAATACCATATAGATGAATCTATATAGAAAAACTAAAATTATGGCTTTAGCTATAGCTTCTCCACCAAAAATTATTAGTGAGTGAGTAAGTATAATAGATGTTTTGTTGGGATGATTGGTTCATTGAATCTCAAAATTATGACTTTAGTTATAGCTTTTCCACCAAAAATTAACACTATTTTTTCAAATTGGTATATGAACTATTAAAACCTATAAAAGTTTTTAAATATTCTATCATCCAACTATTTAGTCTCTCGGTTAATTATTTCATTTATATGTTCATTTAGTTTTTTTTATAAATCTTTATATATATTATAAACCATTATTTACATTTGAATATAAAACAAGCGGGCAAGAAGTTGTGCCGCTAGATCTTTTTGGATGACAAAATCAATCCTCGTAAACACAACATTCATGAACATAGGAAACATAACATTATTATGCATGATGTTTTAAACTCTATGTATTAAAATCAATAATATATAGTCCATAAAGTAAAATATTGTAAAAAAACAAAATTTAGCCCCTCAACATTTAAATTTATTTTGTTGTTCATCCTCATTCTCATATTTATCGCGTAGCATTCATATTCATCCAAAAATTAGTCATATTAAAGGTTCATTCTCATGTGGCGTGTGTAAAATTTCCTTCTTGGGTTACCACATAAGAAATATTTTCACCATATAAACATTTGATATAAGCAACTTTATGACTCTTCCATCATTGTCAAGCTTGTCCAAACATTAATCCATAATTTCTCCCCTTTGTAAAGCTCGAACCGGTTTCATTGAATGACTCTCAAGTCATGATGGAAACAAAATTGATTTGTTTTGCATAGTCATAGAAGATATGGGATTAGTGATTCCATGACTTAGTTGAGGTATTTAACAAAAAAGTTAAACAATGAGGGTCGAATTGATGTAATTTTATAATGGGAAATGTTAACGAGTGTCTTCAAGGTACTCTTTAAGCATTTTAAATGGTCAGTTTTTAATGAAAAATTATGTAATGAATGTATTAGAATTTGTAATAGTTGACTTTTTTTTAAAAATAATCACTAAATTTGAGATGTTTAAAGAGTCAGAGACACTTGTTAACAATACTCTTTTATAGTTTAGGGACTACCATCAGACATTAAAATATGTTAATCATCCAATAGTCTAAATAGTTGGATGGAGAAATAATTGAGGGACCTTTTATCATCATATTTTAATAGTTTAAGGAGCGATTTGGAGAGACAATGTTAATTTAGGGATAAAACTGGTTGTTTATTTCAACATGTATCGACTCTTTACCATAAATTTAAGGGTTAAATATGTTTTTTTGTCTCTATAAATATATTAACTCTTCGTTTTATAGTTCCTCAAAAGTTTTGTATCGACTCTTCCAAAAGTTTTTTATTTTCACTTTTGATAACTTCTTTAAAGTAAAACTCATGTAGAATTCATATTTTTGAATAAAATTTTACGGAAAATTTTATAATATTATAAAAATTTCTCCAAAAGAAAATAAATTTTTTTAACAAAACATGAATTAAATATGAATTTTTATATTTTTGGAGGTTAAAAATTCATATTTAGTTTATGTCTTTTTTAAAAAAAGTTGCAGAGATTTTTACAATATTCAACACATTTCTGCACACTTTCATTGAAAAATACAAAAATTTGACTTTAAAATAGAAACTAAAAAGATTGATTGAAAACTTTATAAAAACTAGAAGTTGAAGAAATTTTTAAAAGAACTAAAATAAAAAGTTGGTATATCAATAAGGATGAAAAATATATTTAACCTTAAACTTCGAAGGCAATTATAGTCACAAATATCATCCTAACAAAAGATTTCCTACATGCACCAACATCAAAATGGACACGGAAAAAAGCACTACCAGTTCCTTTCCCATCTTCTTGTTCAATTGTTGAAGGGTAAGAATATCTAGAGTTCAAGAGACTCTTTGAGAAAAAATTTACATTGATTAAACAAATGAGACCTTGTATTGATCGTACAATATCTATGTGAATCAACGAGAAATCCTTTCTTAGTCACAAACACACAAAAAAAGTGTTTAGACACACACGTGATTGAACAAAATTAAAGAAAAAACAATTGAATGATATGACTAAATTCATTTTTATTTATTTTTATTTATTTTTGTGAATGTGTCTAAACCTTTTTTATTTGTAGTTGTGTTTATACAAATCTTTCTCGTGAATCAGCAACATATGATACCCCACGTCAATTACACTTAGCTCTAGATAAGTGAGATTATAGTAAAAAATATTCCCAATTTAGGTCTACTCATACGTGAACCTCCAACTTCAGTATCATTGATTTGTGGCCTTTTCATAGGTTTTTCTCCAACTTTCAGTTTCTTTTGAGCGTTGGAAGCTTTATCATTGTTCACATGATTTTATTCCTCCACAGCGTTATCATTGAATGTTGAATCCATCAATACATATCTACCAAGAATATCAAACTTTTATTTCCATCACCATGAATACATATCAAACTTTTAACATTTGGCAAAAGGCTCCAAATTATACACCAAATCTTGAATCTTGATATAGTGTTAAGTTAATACTCTAATAATATATAAATAATCCAGAATTAAGGATTTCAGTCTGCTGGCAAAGTGGGAAATTAAAGTAAGACATTTCAACTTGCAACGATATTGATAATTTAATTCATCCTTGGTTTTTTATTTATGCGTACGCAGTTTAATAATCTGAGTAAATTGTTACGTTTTAGAGTAGCTAAAGCCAGTAACCAATTCGTTTATTTCTACGTGGTATGATGCCGGTGGGTGTTTCATTGCGATTGTGAGAAGATTGGAAGTGATAGTGATGGCAGTCATGGTTTTCTTTTCTACCCCAGCAAGATTTGACCATAATTAAATTTGACAAGACCCGGTGAATCTTATTCTTGCATGAGAAAATATATAGGTGACATAAATTAAATTATTGCGTATGCCTATCATCTTACGGTCAATTTTGTGGACAATTTCTGCCGCTCCTGGCAACCACAATTTTTTTCAAAGAATTAAATTAACAAAGAGAAGAAAATGTAATGTCAAGCTTAATAATTAATGGAGAAATTGCTATTCTATCGTTAGCTACATGTAATCAAAATTCAAAACTTCATACTGTGACATGTGAATAGTTAATTAAGAAGAATGTGGCTGGTGGCAACTCTGGAAATTTTTGGCAGTAGTTACATTGTATTGGTAAAATCTAAAAAGATGCAGTCTTCACTCTTCTCAGATAAATAATAGCACTGATTGATAGCGGTATTAGAGGCACAGAGACGAAATTAGTATAAACACTGACGAATTGGGATTTGAGGTTGCTTGTTGGTCGATATATTTAGTTCCAGTATGAACGAAGCAGAAATGCACCTTGAGAGTGTTATTATTAGTTTAAGTTTATCTACGGACTAATAGAGACGATAAATATTTTAGTTTTGATAAAATTATGGTAAATTTTTAGTCAAAACTCATTCAAACACAAAAATGTGATTATTGAATAATTGAATGATGGTTGCTAAAAAAAATTATTTTACTTTATTTTATTCTTACTCAACCAAACATCAAAGATGCTATTATGATCACCTAAAATTATCTATCTTTTTTATTTGATATTATTGACTCACTATTATTTTATTGTACCGTTTCTTCTGTCCTAAATAAATAGTTGATAAATATGACATCTAAACAGAATTAATACTGATTAACTTTCAATATGACATCTAAACAGTATCACATTTATATATAAAATAAAAAATAAAAAATATTATCTCACATAAAATTAGACACTTGAAAAGAAATATTAAAAGAATATAGATGATTGGGTTCACAAGATAACAAATAGCCTTGTGACAATGAGAACTCACTCACCCATATTTTTACTACATTGTTTCTAAGATATACTCGTAAATTGAATTGTCGTGTTACACTTGCTTCTTAAATCAATAAATTAACAATCTTTTTGTAAAATAAAAGGTTATTTGTCAACGTTTATATTTTTCGAAAATATTGTTTCGTAAGAAAATATATCATTTCATGTTTATAATAGTTATAGTTTATTTTTGATATTTTATCGTAAAAATAATCAAGATTCACTATTATGAGTAATAAAAATTTTAAAAATATATTTTATCTCTAATAAATATTATTTAATTATTATAATTGTAAATAGAAAAAAAAAAACTCATTTAGTTTGATTGTCATTTATAAAGTGATCTATTGGCCTTTATATTATTAGCTTATAACACACTCAAAGTAATTTTGGTAAAAACATAAAAGTAAACTCTCTTTGCATATTGTTACTTTTGTTAATTAGACATTGCTGTAATTGTAGTGAGATTGTTTCTATTCTAATGAGATGTAGCTAACATTTTTAATTAAGATTTTGAACAATATTATAAAAAGGATAAAATGGTAAATATGATAGCTTAAATAAAGGACATGTTTGGAAGAAAAAGTACTACATCAAAATTATGTTTCCTAATTGTATATAGGTATAAATAAAATGACAAAAAAAGTGTTTAATTCATATTTGATTTTTTATTAAGAGATATCAAGGTAAAATTGAAAAAAGAAAATCTAAAAAATCAATAAGCTATAAACAACAGACCCTTTAAATGAAGAAGTTTTGGTAAAGGACTGCCTCGACATTGCTCTTTACACTTCATCAAATATTCTCTCATACCTTAAAATGATTAAAATATCTTTAACGATAGTTAATTTCCGTTCACTCTTAAACTAAACGTTAAGAATCGAACGGCAGTTAAGTACCGTTGGAAGTATTAGAAGTC
This sequence comes from Medicago lupulina, assembly GCA_958299785.1. Lineage (NCBI taxonomy): Eukaryota > Viridiplantae > Streptophyta > Magnoliopsida > Fabales > Fabaceae > Medicago > Medicago lupulina. The sequence continues at coordinate 2,514,591 of OY283140.1, forward strand.
ACTTTAAGGTGTGGAAGAGCGATTTTGTCAGTGGGAAGAGTAATTTCCTTCTGCCTGGCCTGGGTGTATTGGGCTGCCTTAGCTGTTTAGCGAGTGGTGAGTTTGGGCTTGTGACCAGCAGTAAGGAACGGCTTTCGCACCCTACTTTTGCTGATACACTTTTATTTGTATTTTTCTTTCTTGTCTTTAAGAAATTATGCATCCAAAGGGATTTGTTTGAGAATGTAGTAGCACTTACACAATTTTTTATATTTTTTTTTAAGTTACACAATTTTTTATATAAAACTATTTCTTTAATTTTGATTTCGATCTTAACTAATACTTTTAGGGCATTCATTAACATTCATAATTTCCAATAACATATAAACCAATATATTTATTTTCTGTCTCCAGAATATATTCCATACTCTTATTTTGAACCTTTCTGTGAACTACACTTGACCGAAAAATAGAAAATAAAATGACAGATCAATAAGCCGATAAGGCTGTAGAAATGGTTCAGTTTGTAGTAGTTGACAATTCATAGTGATCCTTCAAAACATGCACAAAGAGCATGGGTTCCATTGTTATATTTCTAAGTTGTATTATTATTTATCTAACGGAACGAAAAAGTGGCTAGAAGTTGCACTTTGCTAGAATTTTCTGTTTCAAATTGCTGAACCCGTAGGCTTTATATTTTTCTTGTCTCAACCATTCAGTCTTTGAGAAAAGAGGCTATGTTAATTTGATGTTAATTTTTTTTAGAGGGTTAATTTGATAGTTAATGTTACCTCAACATTTCTAGAACAAAATTAAATAAAAATGAAAGCCTTTCAAACATTTAAATATAAAAAAATCTTATAAAAGTTATAATTTGTTTAAACAGTAGCTCTTTGTACGAGCTCAAAATAGCTTATGTATCTTACTTTCCCATTTAAGTGTCAAAAACTTATAAAAACTCTTTCATATACATAGAAACTATAAATAAATAAATAATTACGAGTTAATCCAAAATACTCGACCATGTTTTTCCAAAAAAAATCCAAACTAGACCATAGAAATTATAAGTTGAAACTCTTGTGTAGTTGACAAGTTAAAGAAACTTTGATAGTAGGCTCTTTCTCTATTGGTAGATGTCCGTGTCTAATGTCAATATCTGAGAGCATTAAAGGAGAAATGACAACAAAGAAAATAATTATAAAAAGAAAATGGGAAATTGATTGAATCAGTTGCCCCTGTTTGACGTAACTTATATTAATGAATTATTATACACACACTATAGCTCAAGAAAGATGGACATTGCAATGAAAACGACTCGGCAGAGATAATTATTGAGTTTTTGGATGTTGTTCAAACCGGGTACATCATGTATCTATGTATGTGCAAATCAAACAAGTAGGTGTAATAGATATAATATCACCCAAGGTTTGAATAATATCGCCCAATATGTTTTGCCGTTAATAACAATTCTAACTTGCATATCTCATTATCTTGTGAAATTTGTATTTTAAGTTTCTGATGACAGCTGACGAGTATGTAACAAAAGGGAAACTTTCAAATGGTCTATTATTTTTGGTCAAGACTTTCAAATGGTCTTTATAAATTGAAATGAAGGTTTTTGACAGTTTGCACTAGCTTAAGATAGATGTTAACAAATTCTAAGATTTCTTCATTAAAAATAATATGTTCATTGTTCAACTTCTCCAAAAAGAAAAGAAAAAAAATAAGATGTTCAATACAAGTAAGAACATGATTAATATCGACATTTCGTTAAACATCTAAATTTATTTTGTAATATCTTACTATTCCAAAATTAAACAAGTCAATAATTACCACTGGCTTAGGGTTGGATATATACGTATTGGATCATCAAACAAAAATTGATCAGAAGTTCATCATTTTAGTACAAAAAAGTGCTCACACACAACATAGAAAAAGACCTCATATAGCTTTGAGTCATGTACAAAACTACCACTGGCTTAGTCAAAAAAATCATTACCACTGGCGGGCGTAGCGGTAATAATCACTATAATAGCTATTTTGCCTTATATATATTTTTTATTTTTCTTCAATTAATTATAATAAAATAATTCCTGCAATTATACAAAAATGTTGTAGTGTTTTATGAAAATAATCATTTTGTACTGTACCAAAAAACCGATCATGTTGTATATATGGACGTTGAAGGTTTGATAAGTGATCAATTGATTATTTATAAGGTCAATATATGTAATTTGGAGAAAAATGAAGGACTTATATTAAAGATTTGGATATGGTCTAGATATCCTCGAACTAATCCAGATAGGAAAGAAAATGACATATCACGTGATGCGAAAGAGATATCACGTGTCAACCTCCACTTTTTTATTGGACAAAAAACTTCAGTTCAGTTGTCCTTTAAGAAGTTAATATTTAATTAATTTTTTTACAGGTTGTTCATTTAAATTTTTTCTTTTTTTATATGTTGGTCTTTTAAGCATAGTTTTAAAACTCGGTTCGGTTATCGACTTGGTGTAGTATTGGGTCACTGAGTCGATGGTCGAACCATCGGGTCATTGGTTGAACCGCATGACTGAATCAGATCAAATCAAATGACTCGGTAAGATAACTCGGTGTTTAGATTAAATTTGTGTAGATATTTAATCAGATTAAATCGGATGAAACCGGTGACTCGATCACTCCAAAAACTAACAAAAACTAAAATAAGAACACATAGAATAAAAATAAATATCCAACAAACATGATTTCATAAACTAATTATTATGAGCTTTAATAATTATACATGCTTATATTTTATTTTTGAAATAATTAGATATGTTCATGTTTTTGACAAAAATTATATACATTTATATGTGAAGTTTTATCAGACGGAAAAATAAATAATTGAAGGCAATTGCTTCTCAAATTATGAAATGATGTTTACCCAAAAATATGTTATTATAACCATGTTGAAATAACATTAAACACAAAAACAATTGGTGCTTCAATGGTTGGGAGTGTTTTTTATAATAGGAGTGTCACAAGTTCAACTCCCGCTGTTTCTATTTTTTTACAGCATATTCAATTAAAATTTGGTATTGTTTCAGACCAGACCGGTCCGGTCCGAGTTTTAAAACTATGCTTTTAAGTCATAGTATAATTATATTGTTAATCATTTTTTTCAACCAACTTTGTTAAAATGTGTATAAATCATTAAACATTGAGGTGGGTGATTCAAAAGCGTTCATCATGTCTGACATGATAATTTACGCACATTCTATTATTCTTGTTATGAATTCAACCTTAATTTTAGAGATAAATATTTCATCAACATTATTATAACTTAAGTAAATAATCAATTTTGTTTCAAATAAAAAATGAATATCATATCTATGAAACATAAATTTTAGACCACCGAGTTAACATTAAATATCCAATTAAACACTTTTTTAACTCGGTTCGATAAAAATAAAATAATAATGTATATATTTTATGATTTAAATGACAAATTTATAACAAAAAAAATCAAAAGATTAAATTATTATAATTATATAACTTTAACTGAATTTGATGAAAATAAAATAATAATGTAGATATTTTATGATTTAAATAACTAATTTATAAATAAATAAAAACTTAAAAGACTGATTTATTATAAATATATAACTTTTTTTTTGAACAAGCTAAAATGATGTATATATTCAGAAACAAAGAATCACCACGCACAAGGTGTGCAAAGGGTGAAACAATCAACAGTATTTACAAAGAGTGAGTACCGCAACTAACTGATTACAACCAAAGAAATAGGCTAATGGACCCCAATACAATACAGTGGGTGTTTCCACCAGTCATGAAAACTATAAGAGAAAGTAGCCTGTTTTGATTTTACCCACAAAAAAGAAAGCAGCTTAACCTTCTCTAAAAGCACCTCCGAACCCAAAGCCTATTTGTTGAAGGCCCGATTGTTTCTTTCCTTCCATAGCACCCAAACCGACGCAAACCACATTATCCGTAAATAGAAATAAGTAAATCTAGGTAAACCAGCCATATGCGTAAACTGCTCCAAATGGTGACGGAGCTCGCCATGGAGAACTGATGAAATACCTAACCAATGCAACACACGTGACCAAAGTGAACCGTAAACAGCACAACCCAAAAACAAGTGAGATGCCGTCTCCAATTGTCCACACCCTGTCGTGCACACCGTATCCGTTGCTGGTAAAACTCCCCTCCTTAACAGATTATTCTTAGTAGGCAATCTGTCACGGAGGAGGCGCCACACAAACAAGGACACCTTTGTCGGAATACACCAGTGTCAAACCTCATCAGCATGTGATATGTGAACGTCTGCTCCTGAAGTAGTAAGAAAGTGATATGTCCCTCGAGCCGTGTAACCATGAATAGGATCTAGTAACCACCGCCAAGTATCAATTGAGGTATCCTGCAAAACAACATTATGAAACATAGCATGACACTCCCCGACACTATCCTCCTCCCAAGCTAGTAACCGACGTCTCCACTCCCACCCACCACCTCCCTCCCCCCAGCCTAACCTCCTCATCTCCTCTACGGTTCTCTCTTTATGCACATCCAAGTCAAAAAGACGGGGAAATGTCAAACGTAAAGGAACCTCCCCCACCCACGTGTCGTGCCAGAATAAGGTACCCCTACCATCTCCCACTATACGTCGAACATTATCCTGAAACCAACTACCAACACCACTACCCACCCCCTCTCGGATCCTACAAATCGATCTCCACCAAGATGAACCCAACCTCCCCCCTTCCTTCAACCGGCCCCTCTCCTCCCCATATCGAGATTTCAACACTTGATACCACAACCCACCCTTGTCAACCAGCATCCTCCAACACCACTTCCCCAATAAAGAAATATTAAACTCTCCCACCCTCCGAAACCCCAAACCACCCTCCTTCTTAGGACAACAAATAGACTCCCAACTAATCCAGGCTATTTTCTTAAAATCCTCACCACCCCCCAAAAGAAATTTTTTAAAATAGATTCAATAGAAGAAATTATACCTGCAGGGGCTTTGAAAAAGGAAAGAAAGTAAACCGAAAGTGAGGACAAGACGGACTTCAGTAGTACAAGACGGCCACCAAGGGATAGGAATTTATTATTCCACGACGACAGGCGAGTAACAATGCGATCGATAACCGGTTTCCAAAAAGTCAACTTTGTAGAATCACCACCAATTGGGAGTCCCAAATAAATAAAAGGAATAGTCCCCCGACGACAATTCATTACCGAAGCTGCCTCCGACAACCAAGAATCGGCGATATTCACACCTGTCAACATGCTTTTGTGGAAGTTTACCTTTAACCCCGACACATCTTCAAACAAAAGCAACACCGCACGCATAGTACGGACATTCAACCAACTTTTTTCACCTAAAATCAACGTGTCGTCCGTAAATTGAAGGTGTGTCAATTTTACATCACCAACCGGGCCAACCCCATAACCTTTGAAGAGATTCGCCCCCACCATTGTTGGCAAAAGAACATTAAACCCCTCTGCGGCTAACAAAAAAAGAAACGGAGATAGCGGATCACCCTGCCGGAGACCCCGCCCAATAGGAAACTCATCAGTTGGACACCCATTCACCAGGACCGAAGCCGTAGCTGTTCCCACACACTCAGATATCCACTTCCGCCACAAAACAGGGAAATTCATTTTAGCCATAACGGAGTCAAGATAACTTAAGTCCACCGAGTCATATGCCTTTTCAAAATCAACCTTGAACAAAAGCATCTCTTTTTTCATGCGTCTGGCCTCATCCACCGCTTCATTTGCGATTAAAATACCATCCAAAATTTGTTTCCCTTTAACAAACGCGGATTGGGATTCGGACACCACATTACCGACAACTTTACGCAGCCTATTGGCAAGAACCTTCGCTAACACCTTATACATACATCCAACTAAAGAGATAGGTCGAAAGTCGTTTAGCCTTTGCGGACTGGTTACCTTGGGAATCAAAGCAATAAATGTAGAGTTAACCCCCTTTGTCAGCTTCCCATTGCGATGGAATTCCAGCATAAATCTCAAAAAATCGCCCTTAACCAGCTCCCAAAACTCTTAAAAAACCAAAACTAACTCCATTCGGGCCCGGGCTCTTATAGCTATCACAATCCCAAATAGCTTGTTTCACCTCCTCCTGCGTGAACGGTATAATTAAGGACCCCGCGTCCACTGTGGAAAACCGACGAAACTGTAGACCCCCCACTCCTGGCCTACTGACACAAAGCGGTTTAAAATGAGTCGAAAAGTGATTGAAAACAGCTGACCGAACGTTGTGTACGCCTTCTACAAATACCCCGTCCACCAGCACCCTGTTAATGGTATTCTGGCGTTTCCTACCAGACATAACACCGTGAAATTTTTTTGAGTTGGCATCCCCCTCCCTTAACCAAGTCATCCGCGATTTCTGCCAACTTATACTATTTTGAACCTTGGCCATAGAATGCAAATTTACAGACAAGTCATGGATTTCCTGAAGCTCATCTTCACCTAACACAGACAACTCTGCTTTAGCTTCTAAACATGATATCCTATTTTTGACTGTCACAATTTTACTATCCATATTCTGTGCGTGTTGCTGATGCCAGTCCTTCAGACTAAATTTCAACATTTTTAGCTTTTCTTTCAAAACATGGCCTCCCCATCCTTGGCACTGAAAAGAACCCAATTTCTCACAAACAAAGTCCCTATACCCTGGAAATTCAGACCGACATTTGAGCATCCGAAGCGGTCGGGGTCCCGAGTTAGCTTCCTCATTTACCAACATCAACGGCACGTGATCTGAAAGCCCTCTTTGAAACGCAACCTGAAAAGAATTTGGCCATGTCCCATTCCATTTATCAGACAACAAAAAACGATCCAACCTACTCATAGAAACCCCATCTCCTTTGTACCACGTAAACAGTCGCCCACAGATCGGCAAATCAATCAAAAAACTGGACTCGATAAACTCGTTAAACAAGTCTGCATCCACCTGTCGAAACACCAAACCCCTACCTTTCCTCTCTTCTTCGCTGCGGACAGAATTGAAATCCCCGCACACACAGACGTTAACATCATTGTTGTTAAGCACCTTATTCTGCAGCGTAATCCATAAATATATAACTTAAATAACGTACTTAGCCTTTTTTATTTATGGAAACACTTTGAACGGCCTAGTAAATGACCTTGCATAACAAAGTAAAAAGAACTCCTATAAAGTTTGGATTGGAGATGGCATTCCGGCATTAACATTGATCAGCACATTAGACTCCATTTTTAGCTTCATATATGGTTGAGGGCTTTACCTATTTTTTGTTGGTATCCTAAGTAGCTTTATCAACTCTTTATTTTAACACTCGATAATAAACTTATAAGTAAAAAAATAATAAAAAATACAACTAATTGGTTACAGCACAAAAACATAAAACCAACGTAGGACTATTTATATTCAGAAAAGAAGAAGGCATTGGACTATTGATTTAAGTAAAACACTAATAGCAATGTTAAGTATTGTTTAACATAATCAAACAATTGAACTTAACTGGTTAGTGGTTAGTGAGTTGTATAAATATATTTTTCCTTCTATGAAGCAATACATATATCTCAAAATTCAAAAATTGTTCCTAACTGAAAACAAATTACTTTTAAACTATAAGACTATTAATAATAACTAAAAAAACAAATTCATCGGGCTCTATATACAAGCAATCATACTATAATTTTATCCTTAAGTATAAGTCCATTTTCAAATTAGTATAAACATTTATTGTTTTTTCAAATAAACTTCTAATTAAACCACTAAATGCAAGACATTTTTGGGATATTCATTTATACTCCCTCCGTCTTAAATTACATGTCATCTTTTATAATTTTATTGTCTTTTTTACAATACCATTATAACATTCATTATTTTTTTTCCACCAACATACATTTATTTATCGCATTTCGATCATCTATAACTATTTTACTAAATATAATTAATAAAGATATTTTAATAAAGTGAAATGTTAAAGAATACCTTAAAATATTGGTTAAAAGCATTAGAATAAAATATTGTATTGGAAAATGATGAAAATTGACAAATTTTAATTTAAAATACAAACTTATTAATTTTAGTGTCTTTAACTAGTATTCCAAAAATACTTGTTAGCATAACCATTTAATAAATAATACTTATATTATCATTAAAATTAACATTATTAATCAATTTCTTCTTATACTTGTATAAAACTCAAATATAATACTACCAAGTTTTTACTAATAATAAGTGAATAAATATAAGTGTACTAAGTGATGGAGGGAGTAATTAAGAAGCTACACTAGTACTTGAAAAGTAGAAGTTGTTTAGGCCCATGTGAAAGGCCATCCTTATCATCGTGAAAACATATCCAAGTGGCCACGTCACTAGCTCCATCCAACTTTGATTGCAATGGACGGTAGAGATCCATATGGACCCTACCAAGTTGTTCGACCTTTAACGCCAAACCTTCTTTAAATAAGAGATGAATGAGTCGCAGTAGTATCTCTTACACCGGAATCTGGTCATTGGGATCGCAGATAAACCGCATCTGCTAAAATACGCCTGATCCATTTATGGGCCTTCTCGACCAGTTGTGGGACGACACCGTCGCCGGCCCTCGGCCGGAGAACGGTCTCGGCAAGCTTCGGAAGCATAACACCTTCGCCTCCCGATCTAACTCCGGCAAGGGTACGCCGCTGTACTCTGCCACCTTAATTTCTCGTATATAATTTTCCGATGTTCGTTGAAACAATCACCAAAACCACAACGGTTATCATTAAAATTGAACTGAATTATTATAATCGTCGTTATTATCACTGTTATAATTATAATCTATCCGCTAATATTGATTAACCTTCAAATTGAATATCGAATTGTGTTCTATGATAGATCTGAAGCGCAAGACACAGTTATAAAGCTTGAAGTTCGAAATTATTGAAATCGATTCATATATGATATAATTTAAATCTATCTTGATTCTTGAAGTTCTTGCATGTTTTATTTTGGTAGAAGAAGTTCTTGCATGTGAACTCAAAGATGTTTTTCTCTGTTTTTGATTTGTAAGAAAATTTAAAAATATCTGCTAACGGTTAAGGAAATTGATTGATCAGAAATGGAGGCGGGAAGCGTGAGATCGTACGGTGAGGAATCGTCTGAGCAAACGACGAGAGTAACACGTAGCATCATGATCGTGAAACCGCCAGGATACGAAAGTGGATCGCCTCTGGCTTCTCCCGCCGGTTCTACTACTCCGGTGTCTCCGTTTTCCGGTAAGGTCGTTATTATCCACTTATATATATACTCATGTTTCGTGACCGTAAAACTTAAGTGCCTCCAGTAAAGTAAAGTGAAGTACGGTGTTCCTAAATTTCGGGCATGTTATATTTTGTCTTTTTGTGGAATGGCCTAACTTTTAAAAAATTTAATTTGTCAATTAATATTAACAAATTGATAAATTATTTAGTATCCATACCACATGTCCTGGATCAACTTACAATAGTAATTAGAGAGTGAGTTTCAAGTAAAAATTGTTTAGACGGAAACTCTGATTGAGGATTGAACTTCAACCTTTGGAAGAGTGTGAGTTTTCAAGTGGCAAATCGTTAAAAAGAAAGGTTAATTAGAACTGTTGTCTTTGGTTGGGGGCAGTTATGATATTATCGAATGTGAAATTGACGTGCACAATTTTATTAATTGGGTAGTTATCCACTTACGTAGCACATTATACATCAAGTCAGAATTATATTGCAATATATTATTTAAGGATTAACTCAACCCAAGTGTCAATTAGACAACTAGGTTAAGTTACTTGGTTTTCTTTTGGATACAAGTTACTTGGTTGATTATTTATCATTTATCATTTATAATGACAATAATGGAAGGCTTGCTCCAGAATGATCTGTTTATTTGCTTAATTTAATAACAAAAACAGTTGTATCATTGAGCTAGCTTAACAACAACAAAAACAAACTGAACTAAAGCGATGCGTGTTTATTTTTCAGGAACTAGAGATTCCTTTCGGTTTCGACGAAGGTCGGCATCGGATGCATACGAGAAGAAAGGTCAAAACAGATCAGGCCCTTCTTCTCCTTTCGATGTGTGAGAAATGAGCCACCACATTTTCTCTTCTCTGGAAACTGAGGATGTTACCTTTTGGCCTTTGCTGTAATAATTTTTTGTTTAGTTTGTGTGCTTGTATCGGTGTAATGCATTAGTTGAATGAATTGAAGTTTTGTGCTGCGGCTCACGTTAGCATGGCGCTCTGTTTGGTTTATTTAGATTCTTTTAAGTCTTAATTAGATAAGCCGTGTAATAAGTTTTTTTTGTTTTTTGAAGGAGTGTAATAAGTTGTAAGTAAAGAAGTCCAAAGGGTAGGATAGCGGTGTATCTTATAGTATGTGTATATAGATCCTTTACTGCTCTGTTGTTTTTCATTGTATGTAAGCTTTCTCTTGCTGAATAATAACCTTTTTCTTGGTAATCTCTTGTATTTCTAAGTGTTTTCTGCTCTATATTCTCGATCCATTTTGGTATGAGGATGAATCGAAGTCCAACGAAGTAGCTGCATATGCACTCTGGTCCAATTTGAGAACTATTTTTTTCTTCATGGGATGGCTAGTGGCTACAGAGGAAAAGGAAAAGACCCTTGATAATGAGACAGCCGGCCCACCCAAAATTATTCAGTATGCATGTCGGAAGATGGGTATTATTTTTCGCATTCAATCAATGAACAATGGAACACTAATGGACATGAAGAAGGTTTGATTTTCATATAAGTATACTGGTCTTGGATACGAAAATGAGTATTAAGACGTGCAAACAGTATTATGGACATTATCTTCATGACTAAGATGTCGAATAGTGGAAGATCTGCTTTATATAGTTCAACTATTAACCTTTTGGGTAATAACAAACTATGATTGAATCAGGAGACGTCGGGGGTAATGTTCATGCATAAGAGATTATTGATATGTTCTTTCTACAATGGAATAGGGGCGAGGGTATAAACTCTAAAAATTCAAAATATTTTCTATAAGTTATATGTATAGCTTTTAAAAATAAATTGAAATCAGTTTTAAAGACATAGAATAAGTTCAAATAAACTAACATTGAATATTGTTTGATACATGTGTATATATTGAACTAAAAGTGTAGATATCCACACAAAAAAACTGAAATTGTGGATTGGGTTGGGTTAATGGCGGTCCTTGTGGGGAATCTATCCAACAATTTGTCCAGGTGGAGAGGGAGTGTGGAACAACCATCACACCATCACCATCGGTGCTCCTTCGTAACTTCATCAAACCTACAAATTAATCTACAACTACATGTCCAAATCTCGTTGAACCTTCTCCTCCATACCCTTACACGCGTTTTAACTTGTGATAATTGCTTTTTAGTCCCCTTGTGTTGCTGTTAAGTCCTTTAAATTTATCAAATGATATCTCTAGATGGTGAATTTTTTTTTATATCTCTAGATATCACCTAACAGGTGATATCTTCTGAATTCTGATGGTGTATTTTGCATATTTTGAGCAACAAAGAGGAACTAAAGAACAACCATCGTAACTTGTAATCCGATACGTTTCCTTTTAAGATCAATTATGCGCTCATCAATCTATTGGCTAACTTTGAGACTATTGAATGATAGTATTTTTCGTACCCCGCTCATCGCATCTCATATTTTTTTTATGTAAAACTTCAATGACGTCCATTTTACTTTTGATTATTATATATAATAGATGAAATAATTAGTTATCATAATAAGTTACACTAATTAATTAAGTTAGACTCGTTAGTTAAAACTAATTAATTAAGTTAGACTCGTTAGTTAATTGTTCTAATCGAGAACCTGTTGCTAAAAATGGAGGAGTGAGGGCAGTGAGAATTCAGCTAATTTTCCTATAAAAAATTAATATTTGTTTTAGAGAAATGATATTTATACAACTATTATGACAACTTTTGAATAAATTTTTCACTTATATTCATATTATGTTCTTGTTGCAAAAGTTATCATCAAATATTTGTACAAATATCATTAATCAGTGATATTTTTTTTACCATATAGCAGTAACCATGTAATATTGAATATTCCGAGAATCAGCACATGGTATCTGTCGTGTGAGAATTTAGTTAGAAAATTATGTCAATTTGGAGCCTTAGTTATTAGTTGATGGCAATTTGGAGACCAATGAGTCATATGATTAATTATGTCATCAATGTCATATCAACACGAAAAATATCATGAACAAGTCTCTAACATAATTCCTAGAAGCCATTCACATGAATGTCATAGAAAATTTACGAATTTGATAACATGAAATCTTTTTTCACTCATAAATTACATACTAATGTGCCAAACACAAGCAATGAACCGGTGCATAAAGCAATAATCATTGCTTCTGTCCCAAAGGATGCATGGGTAGTTCAATTTACAATATAGTCTCAGTTAGCCATTATACAATTTCGCAATTTGTAACTTGAAAGAAAATGTTTGGCTCTCCCATGTCAAACTCCTACTCGACAATTTCAACTATGAGTTAGTTGGATTCCTATTTGAACCAAAATACTTGCAGAATGACTAGATCTATCCCATTGCAGGGGGCTGCATAAAAAGTTAAACAACATATGAATATACACAGACATCCAGATACTATAAGAAATTGTGACAGTTGATTGTTGAAATTTACCTTCTTAAAATTCATTTTTGACGAACTACCTCCAAATTCTTTATCAGCAGGTTTCAGTATCTCAAACGAACATACAAGAGATTCATCAACGCTCAATAATGCACCGGCGTTGTCAAATTCCCCACCATAATTTGGGGCAGAGAATATCGTAACTAATCTTCTTTTAGCGAAAAACTCATATCCATCCTCCACAACCTATAAGAATAAATTTTTGCACAGAGTAAAGTGAGACATTAATCAGAAGTTAGGGCAAGTAACATAAAATCGATGGAAAAAAATTGAATCAAAAGAGTAGGAAAGATGAATGCTTGTGTACAATTCGACTCAGGCTGGTCTAGGCATCATATGCAAGTTCTTGATAAGAAAGTATGTATATTGGTTACATCAACTAAAAATAATTCAATGAAGTATTTTTCGCGTTGTAAGCAATATGGGAAAGAAATACATAGAAAGCGAGAAATGTAATGTGAAAGAATTGCCGTAAAACATAATATACAATGTGAGTGATGCTAAGAGGTTGTTCGCTTGTGTATCAGTTTACACCTCCGTAAATGGAAGTCCCCAGTTACTATGCAATCTTTCCTAACGGGAAAAAACTTGCTTTTGACGAAATCTACTTTAGAATGCTTCTTAACTTTGACACAGACATGCACTTAATTGTCAAAATTTCATTCCTAAATATTTCCTTTGATTCAATGACTGAGATGAAGGTTGCCTCTATCAGAAGTCCATAAATTGTATATGAACTAATTTCAAAATGGGTATTAATAATTAAAATGACTCTAGATGAGTAAAATCTTGTAACTTTTTCTACTAACTTTTTCAGTTAAAAAGTAATTGGGTGATTTTAGCAATTATGAAGGAAAACATGCACCGATTCAATCAGTATTCTTGTATGAAGGAAAAGGATTACCTGATGACCCCTGCAAATAAGATCAAGATCATTTTTATCCAAAAACTCTGCGACAACATCAGATCCAAAAGTACACGAAACACCTCGGTCACTATCTGCCCAGCCCTCGGCATTAGTATCAGGATCAGACCAAAGCAGATCACACAAGAGACCGGCGTCTGGAATTTCAGTGGGCCTCGTAACTTCTCTTATCTGATCTAAATTTTGTAATTCAGGAGAAAGTCCTCCATGCATACAAAGTATTTTCTCATCAATGAGTGCAGCTACGGGCAAACAGTTAAAGCAATCGGTGAATATCTTCCATAGCCTAACATTGAACCTTCTCTTACATTCATCATAAAAACCATATATTCGGTTTATCTTTGCATCTTCGTGGTTTCCTCTTAAGAGATAAACTCTGTCCGGATATCTTATTTTGTAGGCCAAAAGCAAGCATATAGTCTCCAAACTTTGCTTCCCCCTGTCTACATAATCACCAAGAAACAGGTAATTTGCAGCTGGAGGGTAGCCACCATATTCAAAAAGTCTCAATAAATCTTGGTATTGACCATGAATATCACCTGCAACAAGAGAACCACGACATCATGAGCAACTAAAAATAGGTGTGGCAATGTCATTGATAAACTTCAAAATGCAAATTACATTATTCAGTTTCTATTAAATGACAAACAATTATATAAGATTGTTTTCCTTTAAAATATTGCAGATAGAGGAAAAAATGCAAATGCGTCAAATATTAATTCACGACAGATGAAGAGAAGAATTGCATATTGCAATTACAGGAACCAACTTTTAGTAAATATATATTTTCATTTTCTTTCTATATGTTTGATTTAGGTTTCAAAAACCGTCATTATGATATAAATGTCAGCAGCATTGGGATTGCACGATATGCATCAACCATGTTTAACCATAATTCTCAACAAAATTTATGATCTCAACGTGACAGCCGGCACATCTCTTTTGGTCTTATCCCTCTAGTTCTCAGGTAATTTGATGTTCGATGGATTTTCGTGATAGATTTTAATATTTCATCGGATGAACAAAATATGTATTAAAGTTGTTATCGTCTTCCTTAAATGACTAACATTCTTAATTGTAAAAACATTAGTTTTCATTTCTAATAACTTCTAATTAATCTCTCCTCATGAATAAAAAACAATAATTTCTTCATCTCCAGACTCCATGTATATTTTTGAAAAATGGTTTGTTAACAAAAGGAGCGAGGATGAATAATTTATGAGATTTAATAGATTGATAAAAAAAAACATACATCTCCAAAATTTGAAGAAGGAGAGAAAACAAAGGAGATAAAAGTACTAACCGCAAATGCGGATGGGAGCACGAAGATCAAGAAGAATAGGTTGAGAAAGGAAGATTTGTCTTGCATTGATGCAAAGTTGACGAATCTCAGATTCAGAAAGTTGCACTTGTTTTCCTCCCTTTCCTTCTAACAATCTTCTTATCACATCATCTAACACCGTTTTGTCCATATCTCCTTCCATTGTCGTCATCATTCCTATGCCTTCTTCTTCTACCTTCAATTATTGTTATTATCTTTGTTGTTATAGCTTTGTTGATTGAATGAAGCAGAATCTCAAGAGAGAAAAAAATAAGGAAAAGGATAAATAAAGAAAAAAAGAGTTGTTGAAATGGGAAAAGATGAATAGATGGACAAGATGTCCCAACTGTATAATGGAGAGAGACAGACAGACACGCACACACATGTTGAGGTTTTTCTTTTATCGTTTTGGATTCAAAGGCTATTTCCAATTTGGACCATCCTTCATTAGATTTTGTTTTTAATAGAATTAAACAAATAGTTCGCGTGCAACTACGAAGATGATCCATGTAATATAAATAGTTAAGAGTGTCAATGACATTTTCAAATGTTTTTCATAAAATTTGCCAATAAGAACAAAACACATTAAAAAGAATCATGTTGATCTCTGGAATCAATTGACAATCTTAAAAGCAGTTTAAACTTTACAAATAGTTTTCATTTAAGAAATTGACGTCTTTCAATAATTATTTTTTTCATATGCAAGACCAAGTTAAAGACAACCTTGATTAGATTCAGATTATACCATAGTAATATAATGAGTAAATTACACTTCATTCTTTTAAAATACTTGAATTACACTTCCCTCTTATGTTAAAATATACACTCTCCTCCCCTCTTATTCAAAATATATTAGAAAACATTTCACTCCTCTCCCCTAAGAGAAGTTTAAATTACATTCATTTCCCCTCTTATGTTAAAATTTACACTTTAATCCTTCAATATTTTTTTTTATTTCTAATAATCTAGCAAAAAAATAATAATTTAACACACTTTGGAAAAAAATAGTATTGCGGGTCTATTTTAATATAATCAAAATTTAAATACATATTTTTTTTTATTTTTTATTCACAATTTCATTGTCATATAGTTTTAAGCTCTAATACAAAATATGAAACAACCAAAAATAAAATAAAAATATATGAAAAATTACTAAATACCATAAAGCATGGTTATTTAAAAGTTAGTTTTATACTATAAAATATGAAATTAATAGCAAAATATTTAAATTTAATTATCATTGATATTTAAATTATAAAGAAATGAATTTATTTTTCTTAAATGGTGGATCAAAATTACTATATATCATAAAAATATTTATTTAAATTATAATGGATTAAAGTGTAGTGCATATTTATTTATTAAGGGAGAGGATTGTAATTCAAGTATTTTATAGGGGAGGGGAGTATACATTTTTCTTTTCAAATGAGGGAAGTGTATATTTAAACATAGGGAATAAGTGTGTAATTCAAGCATATTTGAAAGGAGGGAAGTGTAATTTACTCTAATATAATTATTTTTCATTTTTTTTATTGTTAATACTATTGTTTTGGGGGTTATTTTTTGTTTTAACTTAATTGAATTCAAAGGTTGAAGCTTAACTCTTCTTTCTATGTCAATTGCCAAGTATACTCTTTATTTGGGTTGAAAGCTTCAACAAATGGTGGGGACAAAATGGCGCGTAAGAATATCATACCAAAGCGCGCTTTTCATGATATGTCTTCCACGTGTGCCTAAATGGTTTGTCCTCAATATGTTGGTCAAATGTTGGAGTCGCATCGATATGTTACGACGTTGTCCTTTCGGCTCCCACTACTATGCTTAATTCTCCCTCGTATAAAATGTGTTGATGAATTAAATGGACAAAAATTACAAAAGCTTCTTTAAAAAAAATATATATGTGAGATATTTTTTTTTGAAAGATATGTAAAAGACAAATATAGGTATTATTTTACTTATCTATAAGAAAAGTACATGTAAAAAATTCATGCAAAGCACAATATTAATTGGAATATAATATTTATTAGTTAGATTCAAATCTCAAACTCATGATATAAAAAAGAGTAAACCCTCATTTGGGTCCCTGAAAATGTTCATCGCTATCAGACACGTCCTTAGATCAATGAAACGAACCAAAAACTCCCCCAATGTCTCTTCTGTTAGCCATTCACGTCCAAAACGTTAACTTGGTGTTAACGATGCTGACGTGTCCGTTACGTTTGCCACTTCACTCGCATTGTTGGCCCTCCACGCTGGCAGGGACGTAATTGCTTGGGATACCAAACATTACAAAAGTCATTTGTGTCCCTACTTTATTCTCACTATTCTTCTTTTCTCCCTATCAAACAAACAACCACAACCTCAATTCCAAACCCTAAAACCCCATTTTCAATCTCAATTTCTTCTCTTTCATTTTCAAAGTTAATACCCAAATTGAATTGAGTATGATGACAATCAGGAACATGATTTGGAAATCAATTTGTATCTATTTTTTCTTCCTTTTTCTCTTCCCCATTCTTTTTTTGAAACAACAAAGATTTATTCAATTTGCAACAACATCACAAGATGAGATGAGTTGCTTGGCACAAACAAAGAAACAGAGGAACAGAAACAAAAAAACAAAGGCAAGGCACAAACAAAACAAAACGCCAAAGCCCCATTATCACAACCACCAGTACATAGAAAATTATCCAAAGCATCACAGTAACAAAAAACATCACTTGTGGCCTATACCCTCCAACAACAAAACAGCTGAATTAAAAGCTAAAATCTTCCTTCATCACCAAATTCGTCGTAAATTCTCAACCCAAAATTGGGGTTATTTGAAAAGAAAAAAAAAATTAATTAGAAATTTGTTGTTGTTGATATTGTTGGTGGTGATGAAGTTTCACTGTGTTGTTCTTGTTGATCTTCACTTGATTGATAAACGAAGGTGAAGATGATAAATCGATTCCGATTTTTTGGGGATTTTATGAATTTATTGATTTTTTTGGGATTTAGAATTTAGAGTTTTGATTTTTTGTTGATTTTGAGTTATCTCTATGAATATGAAAATTTCTGGGTATTGTAGAATGAGTTTATGAGTTGTGTTAGAGAAGAAGGAATGAGAGGTGTTGGAGAAGATAAAGGCAGTAACATAATTATGGTCATTTTGGTCCCTCACACCTACATGGACATCCATCAATTTAGTCCTTTGCCTGCGTGGAATGCCAATACAGCAGCTGAAGTGGCAAGTCTAGCAGCCAGATCAGCACAGTTAACGTTCAGTTAACGTTTTGGGCGTGAATGACTAACGGAAGAGACATTAAGGGAGTTTTTGGTTCGTTTCATTGATCCAGGGATGTGCCTGATAACGAGGAACACTTCCAGGAACCCAAACGATGGTTTACTCTATAAAAAATGATAATGATCGATGTTAGAAAACAACTGGCCATGAAATACGAGAATGAATTGATCACCTCTTTTAATTGTTCATCACGTGTGATTTTTGTCAAACCCACTTGTAATTTGTAACCATTTATTGTTTTATTTGTTTTTTTTTATAGCAAATGTAACCATGTGTTTACGGTGAAAGCAAATGCACAGTTTAAAAGAAAAAAACAAACAAACATGCTATTCATGCAATTTGTGGCAAAAACCATTTGTAAAATTTAGCACCTCCCTGTAAAAAAGCATATGTTTTTAATGTATTTTATTAGAAAAGATATCTTTTAATCTTGTATAGTTATGAATTGACAAGTTTTGATAATTTGGCTCTTCCATGTTATTGTTTTATGATATTTTATTTTGTAACAACTCCATGAGAAACTCTTCTATAAACACAAATACAAATGATATATATTTAGACACGTTCACATCGACAAAAATTAAAAGAGAATAAAATTAAATGATGTTGATTGAAGTGACCTAATTATTTTTGTTTTAAATTTTTCAATTTAATGTGCGTGTGCCCAAATATTTATCATTTGTATTTGTGTTCGTAAAAGAATTTCTCCTCCACGAGGGTGGTGGGGGTTTCTTCTATCTCTTTATTCTCTTTATTTTTTTTTGACAATAAACGAGTATTAAAGCCTAGTAAGAAAAGAACTATAAAGTTACTCGAACATTCATAGTTACGCTAACTTCAAAAATATCATAACATATATGATTTGCAAGCTTGTTTGGAGTTGTCACATGTATGATAATAATTTAAAATAAAGTTAAAATTAACGAGTCAATCAATCCTCTTATTTCCCTCCCACTAGACATGGTTGAAATGCACCTGTCGGTTTAAAACTAAAAGCTTTTGGACCCGACGAGTCACTCAATTCTCTTATCTCCCTCCCATTTTTCCACACGATTCTTAGTCTTTTATAACTTTGGTTCCACTGTCCAACCCTTAGCAGCTCTTTCTCTTAAATTATATCATATTATTTTGCTTACTGAGTTACATTCTTGTCCTCTTTTTTTAAAATGTTGAGTGGCACAACAAGAGATTTTTTTTAAGTTTAGAAAAATTGGCACACCAAAACTTAGTAAGATTATCAACATAATTTTTATTTTTTCAACTATTTTTAATGTATATGTTTTTTATCAAGTTGATATATCAACGTGACAACGACCCAAACCCTGAACAGATTGGGTTTCCTACTGTTGTAGCAGACTGCAGCTAACATCGTGTTTGTATTTAATTGATAAATGTCTATTGTTTCAAATCTACCCCATAAAAAAAATAAAAACAATAAACAAAAAAACTAATTCAAACATTTTATTAAAGATTCGTAATGCAAAATTTACATAAAACCCTAAAACTAAAAACATTTATAATTTAAGAG
The DNA here is from genome assembly GCA_958299785.1 of Medicago lupulina. Taxonomy (NCBI): domain Eukaryota; kingdom Viridiplantae; phylum Streptophyta; class Magnoliopsida; order Fabales; family Fabaceae; genus Medicago; species Medicago lupulina. The sequence continues at coordinate 2,534,347 of OY283140.1, forward strand.
GAAAAATGTAACATATTAACATAAAATATCAATGGTAATAGATTATGAAAACTTACTTATTATTGAAGTAATGACTGCTTTGAATTTGAAGAAATATGATAGATGATTTGAGAGAGTTTAGAGATCGAGTTTTGTGAAATGGAAGAAATGAGTTGTCGTTTCTGCTTTAAAAGGACGTAGCGGTAGTTAACTTCCGCTAGGGTAGCAACAATTAACTCACGCTATCTATCGAACGACAGTTAACTGGCCGCTGGGGTTAATTTTGAAAAATTGGGGTGGGAAGGAGCAAAACTGAAAGGGAGAAAAGTAAAATTCCTCTTTTGCGTTCACTTACTGAAATTACCCAGTCCAAAACGAAAATCAGAAAGCCCATATCCATAACTCATAAACCCTAGTCAACAGCTTCATTTCCTTGTTCCGCCTTTAAATACGAGCCTTCGCGGCTGTAATTGAAGTAGCAGTGTGCTCCTCCAGAACCCTGAGCTACAATGGTAATTAATCTAATCTTAATCTCAATCTACTCTTAAATGTGCTTTTCGATTTCTTCGTCTCTGTATTTAGTTTTGATTTGATTGAATTTGATTTTGATATGTAGGGGATCGATCTCAAAGCTGGGGGTAAGAGCAAAAACACAAAAAGAACCGAACCTAAATCCAATGATATCTACCTCAATCTCCTCGTCAAGGTCTATTCCGTTTTTGTATTTATTTGTGATTATTATGAACAACGAGATCTATAATGTGTGTTTTGTCGATGATGATAAATGTGATCCCAGCTCTATGAGGCCTTAAGGCCCGGGAATATAATTAGTTCCAACACACATTTTTCTGAGCCTCTCAGTATATTTAAAATTTTAATTTTATTATTTTATAAACTTTATTTGAATAATTGTTAATACAGTCTTCGTGATTTTTATTTAATTGTATGTGACGATGATGATAAATGTGATCCCAGCTCTATGAGACCCTAAGGTCTAGGAATATAATTAGTTCCAACACACATTTGTCTGAGCCTCTCAGTCCAGTTTTCATATGGAGATAGAATATGATGCATTTAAAATTAATCTTAAATAGTTTATTTGAATTTATTCTCCATTTTTGTTGATATTTAAGCTTTGCTAATAATATGATTATATGTGGATTTAGCCTTTTGAATTTAGTTTCTTTAGTTTGTGTTTTATGCTATGTGACAATGATGATAAATGTGATCCCAGCTCTATGAGACCGTAAGGTCCAGGAATAAACTTAGTTCCAACACACATTTGTCTGAGCCTCTCGATGCATCTCTCACACCATAACCTTTACGATGAGGTATATTCATTTTTTATAAAACATTAATACTAGGTTGTACTTGTATAATTATGACCAAGTAGATCCATAACACATTTGTATTCTTAGGGACGATGATGATAAATGTGATCCCAGCTCTATGAGACCGGAAGGTCCAGGAATATAATTAGTTCCAACACACATTTGTCTGAGCCTCTGGATATAATTACATGTACGTGTTTTTTTTTTTTTTTTTGTTTTGAAACATCCATTAAAATTAATTTGCATTTTGTTAATGTCAACGCTTTACTTATAACACATAAGGATTCGGCCTCGTGATAGGTGTTTGTTGTTGATATAGGAGTCAAGCTTCCCAATGATGTTACTTTTAACCATGCTAATGCTGATTACATGATTATCTTTAATATCAATATACTGAGGGAAGAAGTGCTATATTCATTGTTTGTTATTGCACCAAATGTTTATGATTGTATGGAACTTGTATTTAAACTCGCATGTTTTACCTGTTATTTCTTTTTACGAGTACCATTCTAATTCTATGTGTTGCACTATCAGCTATATCACTTCCTTGTTAGAAGGACTGATAGCAATTTCAATGAGGTAATTCTCAAGCGTTTGTTCATGAGCAAGGTCAACCGACCTCCAATTTCTCTGTCAAAGTTGATTGAGTACATGAATGGGAAGGTGTGTTGCTCTCTTTCTCTCAATTACAAGTGTGTACCAGATAGTATAATTATTTAGTTTGATTAGTTCTACTATGATCTGATTTCCTTATGGGATTATTGCGTTATGCAGGACGGTAAAATTGGTGTCGTTGTGGGGGCTGTAACAGATGATATCAGGGTATATGAAGTCCCAGCGTTAAAAATTGCTGCTCTTAGGTTCACAGAGACGGCACGTGCAAGAATAGAGAAGTCGGGTGGTGAATGCTTAACATTTGATCAACTTGCCCTTAGAGCTCCCCTTGGACAGAACACGGTATGAATTGATACCAATATGTGTGTTTTTAGAGCGGTTTTTAGACAGCCTTACTATTTCATTTTGTGTCATTATGATTGGGAAACGGTACTTACTACTTGCTATCATAAATTATAATAGATTTTGGTGTCTTTATAGATTGGAGACTTGGTTTGAATGTACTAAATATTTTTTCTGCCTTAATAGTATTATTCTGTTATATTAGCTTTCTTGTGAGTAGTTGTGATGGGATACTGACAAGCTTTCATGAAGCCAACTTAACTAATATACTTTTTGAATTCAGGTTCTCCTAAGAGGCCCAAAGAATGCTCGGGAAGCAGTAAAACATTTCGGTCGTGCTCCTGGTGTGCCACACAGTCATTCCAAGCCTTATGTAAGATCAAAGGGAAGGAAACAAGAGAAGGCCAGAGGAAAGAGGAAGAGTAGAGGATTTAGGGTTTGAGTTGATAATTTTTTAAGTGTCTTTTTACAGTTTTGATACTTCGGAAATCCAACTTTTATCTTCAGCATACAGTTTGTTATATTTATTGTTACATAGATTCAGTATTTAATGAAGTGTTAGCTATCTACTTGTGCTGGATGAATACGTTGCCTCTCAATGTCTATGTTTCGTATTTTACCAATCATGGTTGGTGAATGTAAAATGTTAGTATCAAAATTTAGAGAAGTAATAATGTATTGCTTAGATTTGGTAAAATCTTTGCAAACTTATTATCATCAAGGTCTCAATTTCAGTTCAATCTTATTATTCTCATATATACTCCCGTCGAAATATAGTCAAAATTGACTTTTTAGGTTCATTCATTTAATGATGAATGTGGTTTATAATATAGACCACATTTATCATTAAATGAATGAACTTAAAAAGTTAAATTTGCTTATATTAAAAAGCAGTTCAGTAACCGAGACATCTTTGATCTAAGTTCACTTTTAAAGTTTAAATTGAATGACTCTAAACTTACTTTACTATGTGACTCTCTTCTCCCCCTTATTTTTGTTTGAGTTCTAAAGAAAAATACAACTAGGCTAAACCAACGGTTTCACTGCCCTATCTGCGGGTCTTACTACCTGGACCACCCAGCTATTCAGCATTCTTCTTACAAAACTGGTCAACACTCAGGGTTGCGGGTTGAATCAAAAGTAAAATAATTTAAAGTGTGAACAATTAAAACTTTAAAAGCACTTAATTCAAAGGGGTCTCAGAACCAACCAAGGCTCTGATACCAGTTTAAACATAATCCATAATATGTTATGATCAAATACGGGCAAATCATCTAAAAACAAGTCTAATTCAGTTGTTAAATAAAATATAATTTGAAAAGTTAATATAGCAAAGAAGAAGTTATAAAAAAACATTTTATTTCATAAAATTTACTTACAATAGTAGAAGTAGGCAAGATTCTTCAGTGTTTGATTCTGAAAGAAAATTTTTGCATGCCTATTACAAACGCAAAAGATCCTTTTATAGACCAAGGATCTGAACCGGATTTTAAAAATAAAAACTTAAGACTATAAATTTTACAAATCCGAGCTATTATTACAACAGGCCAAAACTAAAAAGACATAAAGTAAAAGTTACAAAAGATAACATGACAAAAAGATAACATGACATAAAGATAACATGACATAAAGTAATGATAACATTATTTTCAAATAATTCCAAAATATAGGTCCACCACGAACAGTAATCTAAAGGTCTTGGATTCCATAACAGTCATCTTCATTTTCTGCTGCGCTGGTAATGCTAGTACTTTCATTATCAGATAGGACTGACATAGCATCCTTCACTTTTTCTAAAAATTCTTGAGGGTCGGTAATCTTCTGAAGTGACTCTAATAGCTTAGGATGAAGAGTTGAGAAATTATTAATATCAGATGAAGGTAAAGCCTTGGATGATTTGCAAAGATTTGGATTTTCCTTGAACCAAGCATTTAATCTTTCTGTAGAGAGTAATTGCGGATTAAACTTACTCCACCATTTGACAGAGTATCTTTTTACTAACTGTAATGGAGTTGCCTCTTCCCATAAAGGTTCAGAAGAGAAAGTCCAAGAGGTAATCCAAGTGATTCCAAATATTGCACAAAAACTAAGTAAGGCTTTATGTTGAGGACATGAAGTAGTTTCATTGAATACTTTAAAGGCGTCAAAGGCATAATCTGGTAATGTGTCCAAAATTGGTCCAATGGTGTAGAACCATTCAATGAACCAGGATGGAAAATTAATTGAAATATTCTTATTAAACCAAATAAACCATGTGTGATTATAAGGTTCAATATCTAAAAAATGGTACCATGCTTTTATATAATCAAAATAATTGTAACATTGGGGAACGAAGGTTCTGCTGAGAGACTTTACTTTAAAAGGGGGTTGACCCCAATCTGATGGAGTTAAGACCTTGTTAATCTTAAATTTTGAAAAAGTAATTCTTAATGGATCTTTAGTATCATAATTATGCGTAAGGGTTATTGAATCTGTATCAACTAAAATAAATTCATAGAATCTTCTTGTTTTTTGAAGATTTGAATCTTCTGGTAGGAAGAAAAACCCAGGAGGTAGTATTTTTGATACTGTTTGAATTAATGAGGCATTTGGTTGGCAATAAAGACTTTCTAATGGTATAATGGGTACAATTTGATTTTTAGTAATGAAGGTGGATTTTGGGGTAGTCTCTGGAGGAGAGTAATAGGCTAATTTTGTAGGACGAGGCTTTAATGTAGAGGGACTTGCTAGTTGTGAGGTAAACTGCAAAGGTGTAATCAGAGCCGGTCTAATTCCAGATAAAGGTCTAAATCTTGAAGATGTAATAGGTTGGGGACTGGTCACCAGCTTATTCAGGTAATTGGATGTTTTTTCTGTGGAACTTGATGAGCTTAATGCTAGTGTTTTATCTGTGACTTTCTTCGGACCATAATTATCTCGAGGATCAGGTGCGTTACTCATTTTTGCCCTGTAGAAATTCTCTTGTCAAAAAGTCTGGTAAGGAGTTTTTAATTCCTGATATATGTTCAATTTCAAAATCGAAACATGAGAGTAATGCTTGCCATCTTGCGAATATATGTTTAGAAACTAAGTTTTTAACATCTTTTTGTAAAACACTGGTTGCAGCTTTACAATCAGTTTTTAATAAAAATGGTTTTAAAAACAAATCATCTTGAAATTTAGTAATACATAAAACAATGGCTAAAATTTCTTTTTTAATAGTACTATAATTTAATTGGGCCGGGTTCCAAGTTCCAGAGTAAAATCTGACAACTTGTTCCTTATTCGATCCCGGAAGTAATTGTTTTAAAATTCCTCCAAACCCAATATCAGAGGCATCAGTTTCCACTATTAAGTTGGCTGTAGGATCTGGTATTCCTAAGCAGGGTAATCTCTTAACTATCTCTTTTAGTTTTAAAATACTCTGAGTCATAGTAATGTCCCAAGGAGGTGGATTTTTCCTAAGTCGTTTAAACAAAGGAATACATATTGTTCTAAGGTTGGGAATAAAGTCGGAAACATAATTGATACATCCCAAAAACCTTTGTAATTGAGTTTTATCTTTTAACTCGTTTGGAAACTTGCTAACAAACTCTAAAGACCTACTAATTGGGGTATACATCCCTTGGGTTATATCAAAGCCTAAAAATCTAATCTTTGACTGATAAATTTTTAATTTCTTTTCAGATAAAACCAACCCATTATTCTTAATAATTTGATAAAATAATTCCATATGGTGAAAGTGTTGATTAATAGAGTCTGAGAAGACTAATATGTCGTCTAAATAGACAATAGTAAAATCTGTATAATCATTAAATATTGTATTCATAATATTTTGAAATTCTGAAGGAGCATTTTTTAATCCTAACGGCATAACATTCCATTCGTAATGGCCAAAAGGCACAACAAAGGCCGTTTTGTATTTATCTTTTTCTTCTAACTGAATTTGATAGTATCCGGATTTTAAATCGAATTTAGAATAAATACTTTTGTTGTGTAATCTGTTAATTAAATCTTTTTTATTGGGTATAGGATATCTAATCCATTTTAATGCTTTGTTTAAGGGTTTGTAGTTTATCACTAATCGAGGACTTCCTCTTTCTAATTCCGAAGCATTAATGACATAAAAAGCTGAACAGCTCCAAGAAGATTTACTAGGTCTAATTAGTCCTTTATTTAAATATTCTTGTATTTCTTTTTTACAATAGTCTAAATGTTCTTTATTCATTTGTATTGGCCGTGCTTTGGTTGGTATATTTATTTCTCTAAAATCTGGTTCATAAGGTAAAGACACCGTGTGCACTTTTCTTTTCCAGAACGCATTGGGCTGTTCTGAACAAAGATCTGATTTAAATTTTTCTAACATATGGCTAATTTTTTCTTTAATGATAGGACTCTCTAATTGTTCTTCTATTCTTTTAAAATGTATTTCTTTATTTATAAAATTAATTTGTTTTTTCTTTTTATTTATTAAATTAATTCGAGATATAGCTCTTTCTTGTATAGAGTTTAAATCTCTAATTTTTGGTTTGTCTAAAAATTCAAAATTAATTTCTCTTTCTAATACTGTGGTAGTTATACCATTTTCACTAACATTAAAAGGGTAAAGTAATGTTAAGAACGGTGTTCCTAAAATAATTTCTTCAGTAATATTTTTTACTAATAAAAAGGAGGTTACATAACATATCCTGTCTTTACAAACTTTAGCGTTAGATAATTTATATGAAACTTGTAATCTATTACCATTAGCTCCTCGTAATGATTCTTTAGTCTTTTCATAAAATTGGGTAGGTATTAATCCTTCTTGTATACAATTTAAATCTGCCCCAGAATCTACTAGAGCCGTAAACTCGTAAGTTGAATCTTTAATTATTAATTTAATTCTTGTATACCATTTATGTGATATCAATTTTTCTATTTTATTAATATATGTATCTTCTTCTTTTTCTTTACTAGTAGAAGGTAGAGAAATAGCCTTTTTCAACCTATTTTGTTCTTGAATAATCATAGTTCCTTGTAATTCTAGCATTTTAACTTCTATCTCATCATCTTTAGTTTTTAAAGATTGAATTTCTCTTTTAAGGATCTTAATTTCTTCTTGCAAATCTTTTAAGGTTATAGGATTTTGAGCGGGTTTTTTAAAAAGTTCCATAACATCCTTAAATTCTACTTTATGTAGTTCTCTTTTTTCTATTTCATTATCGTCTATAATGTTTTTAATCTGCCTCATGAAAGCTTGTTTACTTTCAGATTCTTCCATCTTATCTAATATTCCTATTAATGTATTAGCTTGATGATTAGTTAAAACATTAATGCTTTTAATACAATTATTACAATTACAAAACTCTATCCCCAAACACTCATCTAACTCTTCTTCACTAGATTCACTTGATTCGACTAAGTGATTAATATCTTCTACCTCTGATTCACTAGATGACGAATATTCATCTTCTGATACTAGCATTATGTTTTCTAAGGTATGAATTAAATTTCGTTTTAATTCTTCTGATATATTTAAATCACTAATTTGTTGAATTTTTTCTCTAACTTTGCAGTCATTTGCATAATGACCAAATCTACCGCACTTATAGCATTTAATGTCTTTATTTTTATTACTATGTCTTTGGTAGGGTTTTTTAGTATTCTTTTTTCTTGGATTCTTATAATATTTTTTACTTTCTTGAGGGTTTTCTTTCTGGTAATTCTGGTAATTCTTTTTCTTATAATATTTGCTAGAACTCTTATTATGCTTACTAAAAGTTTTCTTCTTACTCTTAGGGTTACTAGGAGCTCGTATGGGGGTAGCACCATATTGCTCACAGAAAGATCCCATCTCCCTTTTATTGTTTAATTTTTCATTCTTTATTTTATTCTGTAATTTGTAATCGGTACAAATTTGTAATCCTGTTTCAATAATATAATTAGATATTTCTCCCATGGTTAACGAATTAAAAGGTATTTCTCCATTGTAGTTTTGCCTAATATTACTCTTGACTTTGTCCGCAAATAACCTAGGTAAACCACTAATAAATCTTTCTTTCCAATAAATTGCTGCCCCATCTGGACGCAGACATAATTTTGATAAAAACATATCTTTATACCAACGGTAATCTGACATGGTAGGGCAATATAAGTTTAGTAATTGTTCTGACGCCCTTTGTTGTAATTTCAAAGGTTCTCCTATGAAGAATTTGGTTATTGCGTATAATAAAGTTGTAACGCAGATTTCTTCATTAGTTTCAGTTTTAATAGCAGAATCAATCCTTAACTTATCTTCGTCACTAAGGATATTATCCCACCAGCCTTTTAATTGACCTGTAAATCCCATTACTAGCATATCTTTTGTTTTTCTATCGGAATTCTTTTTGATTTTAAAGGCAGTTGCTGCCATTGTCATATTTTGAATAATATTTAATATATGCTGTTCTGACGCACCATCTATGTTCCATTCTATAATACAATCTCCTGAGTAACTATCTCCTATAAAACTATTCCTTTCTTCAAACTGAACATCAGCAAAAGAAGGCCTAGGATAATAGTTTCTAGTCTTAGGTCGTGGCGGTTTATCAATTCGAGAGATAATATTTTCTTCTTCTTCAAAAGATAATGTATTAATTTTTACTTCTGATGTGGATCCTATATTTAAGACTTTTAGTCTGTCAGCCAATTCATCTAATTTCTGTTGTGGATTATATCCTAAAGTTAAATCTTTAATTTCTTTATCTGTGGGAATATTATAATGATAAATTGGTCTAGTAGGATCGGATATTTTTACCTTTAACGTGTCAGGTAATAGCTGTTCAACTCTATCTAATTGTTGAGACATGGTATGTAAGATTTGATTAGTATAATTTAATTGACTATGAATATTATTAGAATCTTTTCTTTGTTCAGACGGGTTGCTTATGGCCTTAAAAGGCGAGGCTTCTATTTCTATATTTTCTCTAGAGGGTATAATTTTTATAGCTTCCAAAGGAGGGTGAATAGATTCAATTATTTCCTTTCTAGAAGTTTTCCATTTAATGCTCATCCTAGTTTTAGTATTTAAAAATAATTCTTTGGCATAGGGATTTAATATGTTATTATCTAAACAATATAATTCGAACCAGGTGAAAAAGTAAATATTAATCTCCTGATGTTCTAAAAATTCATAAAATAATTTTAAGTATAAGTCTCTTTCTGATTTAGAAAAGTTATCAAAGTACCATCTACGTTTTTCTTTATTATATTCTGATAAGAATTCTTCTTTAATCCAAGTTTTATCAATTTCAAAAGGTTCTTCCTTATTAATCATATTTAATACTTGTGATTCAGTTGGCGAAGGAGACCTACTAATTCTCTCTTGATAAATAGGTCTTGGTATCGTTGGAGTAAAATTAACTCCTGCTAGATTTAATCTGATTGTAGAGTCTACTGAATGTCTAGCAGAGGAAGGTTCTATGCTAGGACTCTGATTGTACCTATAAGATTGACTCCTATTCATTCTTATTCTAATATTTCCATCTTGGTCAGTAATAATATCTCTTATAGATCTTGATTCTAGTTTCTCTGGTTGAGTAGCATTTTCTATTATCCATTCTTCTGGAATTTTTTCTTTTAATTCAGAGATGGTTAATATTTTAGGGGTAATTATATTAGATTTCTTAAGATTAGCTTCTATAACACATGTTTCATTTCTAGGTGTAGATCTTAAGGATTTATAATTATAATTAACATTTGTAACTTTATAGGTTATCCTAGTAATGATGTCTACATTAGATATTCCTTCAGTAAAATTATCATTTTGATGTTGAACGCAAATGACTAAAGACGAACTAGTAACTTCATCTCCTAAACTCATCGAATAATTAGGATAACAATTGAAATAAACGGGACCATCATTAAGATTAGATTCTAACATGGCTATCACAGAGTCATGAAAGTCTCTAATTCTAGAATCTCTTAGAATTAGTAATATTGGTGAGTTTAAACCTAATTTATGTAATGGTTTTACAGCCACTTGGACTAAGCCTAAGTGAATGTATCTAAATCCATTTTTATAATGTTGATCTAATAATTTTTTATCTAATAGTGTAAACGTTTCTTGCTTATTTTTAACATTTCTAGCTTGTTCTAATGTATGAATGATTTTTTGACTTTTAAAATCAAAAGTACTCATTTTATATATTTCATTTAACTTAATTTCTGGCATGTTCCAGTTTATTAATTTATTTTCTATTTCTTGTACTTCTAATTCTTGATTTTGAAAAGTATCTTGATTTAAAGTTGTTTCAGATTCGGAGGAAGTAGGTGGAACTAAAGCTCTATTAGACCTACTACTTCTACTGCTAAAACTGCTCCAAGCCCTATTCAGTAACCGAGACATCTTTGATCTAAGTTCACTTTTAAAGTTTAAATTGAATGACTCTAAACTTACTTTACTATGTTATATATATATATATATATATATATATATATATATATATATATATATATAACATCTTTGATGAACTCGTATGTATGTATGTTACATACTAACGCCACGTAGTACAACCATATGAAATAATTGACTACAACCATTTAAGATAATTGAGTTGGACCAAGGGAACTTTGTCATGTTTATGGCACCGATTAGAACTTCAGGATGAATTCGTGAATGTGTTTACTGATTTCTTCTGCTGCTTCTTGATTATTAAAGTGACCCACTCCTTTTTGAACAATCACTTCCTCTAAATTTGGTACATCTTCTTTCATTCCTCCTCCATGTATATACTCGTTCATGCCTAGCGAAGTGTACACCATATCTAGCTCACCTGTAATGAATTTCACTGGCACCAAGGTTTTCACTCCAGTCCATGGAGTTGTGAGCTCCCAGAGTCTGCAAATGGAACATTCAAGTCATCAACACAAATATTCCCCAAAAGAAAATTTGATTATCCCAAGGAGATAAACAAACAGAGAGCTACAGGTCTAAGTTTCTGTAGTAGTTCAATCCTCCAGTGAAGCCTGTTTTCTCAAATTTAGAGACAAAGTAAGCAAGGTCGTCTTCTGTAAGCCAAGAGGGCAAGGTATCAGGGGTATCTGGGTTGAATCCAGTTCCATACTCCCCCTTGGGAAGTAGCGGAGGACCAATTTTCCGTGTTGTGAGGATATTTTTCAGCACATAAGCAGTGCCAACTTCAGCCATCTCAGCTTCCATTTTACCTGGTTCCTATGATACTGTTGGAACACTAGTGTATATTGGGGAGAAACTTGGAGTATGCTAGTGAGGAATGGGGAGCCATTGGAATATAAACACAAGGAAGAAGAAACTAGTGTTAGTGTGAATTGAAAATTTTCTATGTCCCACATTGGGTAAATCACACACTCTAGTAGTGTTTATATATGTGGGAATTCAATCCCAAGGGTGTGCCCTTGGGGTACCCACTTTTGTGAACGGAGTGAGCCATGCCAAAAATAATATAACACGCGCGACGCCGCCGTCCGACCGACCGGGCCTGGGTCGAAAAAGGAATATTTTTTTTGGCCTCAGAAAATAAAAAAAAAACTTTCAGATTTTTTTTTGCTCCGAAATTTCCGCAAGACTAAGTCTTTCCCACGTGTTCCACGTTTTCCTTGCTCGCGCGTCTGCCGATGTTTATCCCCACGTTTACGCGTCGTGGGTGACCGTTATCCGGGTCGTGGGCGAATTCTGGCGGGTCGCGAACTGGGTCGTGGGCTAAACCGCGGGTTGCGAACCGGAAATTCTCCCTATAAATAGAGAGCTCGGGACTCTCATTTTCTTCATCCCAAAACCGAGAATCGAACGCTCTTCTCTGGTTTACTCCCCTTTCTCATCTCCCGCGGTTTGTGTTGACGAACCGTTCTTTTCTTCCTCCTCTGTGGGCTTTCAGTTTTCTGTGGCTTTCGGTATATTGAGTGGTTTGCGAACCATATCAGAGTGGTTTTTATAAACCATACTGAGGTGTTATTCTCGAGCAATTTTTGGCAGTGCAGCCTTTAATCGTACAGAAAGAATCTGGGCTGTTTTATCCTGGAGACGCCACGGTTGATAGTCTACCTTGCACAATTTCGGTAGTGCCGTGAAACGTCTTAAAGAAAGCGACCTGGTCGTGACTCACCCCGGTAATAGTTTCAAAGCTCTCTCGTATTTTTAAAATCAAAAACAACAGATACAAATCAAAAACAATTATTTATTTTCCAATCAATCATTAAAGTAAAATCTCACTTAAATTTTTGTAAACAGAAAGTTTAAATTTGAAATATGATCATATAGAAGCTGGATAATAAAAAACCTGAAATCTGCAGACATAGTAGTCATCTCCGTAGACATCACGCAAGTGATCTATGATCCTTTTGTTGGGGTTTCTACGGATGAAGGGACTACTAAGACAAACATAGGCTTTGACTCTTTCAGAACGAAACAAACAAAGATACCAACCAATTAAGGCACCCCAATCATGAGCAACAAGAAAGACTTGATCAACACCAAGTGAGTCTATGAGAGCAACGATATCACCAACTAAGTGGAAGATTGTGTAGCTGCTTATTGAAGTGGGAGCATCACTGTCTCCAAAGCCACGAAGATCAGGAGCTACGGCGCGGTAGCCGAGGGAACTGAGGGCCACAATCTGGTGGCGCCATGAGTACCAGAGTTCGGGGAAGCCATGAAGGAACAAGACTACAGGTCCCTCTTTTCCTTTTTCTGCAATATGCATTTTAATGCCATTGACTTCAACTGTTCTGTGTTCTATGCCTTCCATCTCTGTTTTTTCTTACGGAAATTGCTAGAGAGTAGAATTCATTGTCACCTTCATTTGCTTTTCATGTTTATGTTTTTTATTATTATTTTTTTGTTGGTGAAGATGTTTATGTTTATTTTTACACAATAAAAGAAATTCAAGACGCTGCTCATTGTCCTAAATCCTATCGACCAAGTGTCATAAGATCATTGAATAAAATTATAAAAAATTCAAATTTTGAACTATAACTACAAAATGTCATTTTCAAATTTTATAGTTAGATAATTTAAAAAAGGTTTTGCTAATCAGTGCTCTAAGGCCAATGGTTATGAAATCTATTAGTAGAAGTTTTTACCTAGTTGAGTAGATCATGAAGGAAGAGTAACATGGGGCTTTTCTTTCTTTCTAGTGTTAAATGCATTTTGTTAGCATTTAACTTTAACTTTTCGGCGCTCCATTGAAATGGAGTGGTATGGAATGAAAAATGTTATTTTCTATTGTTTAGATAATAATAAAAAAGTGATGAAATTGAATATGATTTATCCATTCCATCCAATCTTAGTAGCCATTCAACTACTTGACGAAAAATATGTATTTTTAGTTAAGAATCATACATAAAAATTTTGTCCTTTTGAAAATTCAATCACAACTTTGATGTCCGTTTATCTCTTAGGCATCTCCAATGACATTTTCAAAAATAAAAAAGCACTACTTCTTGGAGAAAAGCTTTTAAGCGTGTATTTGGTCGTGAGGTAACATAAATTGTGAGTAATTTACCAACAATTAATGAGCACTAGGACATGGATAAATATGCAATTGATTACAAAAAGTTTAACAAGCCATGCTTCAATGATTTACTAAGGCTAGAGTCGAAGTCAAGGCTCAAAAAATATTGAAACACTTACAAATTATTTATTGAAGGTATCTTTACACCGACAACAGAAATTGAATCTACAACCTTACAAATGAGTCGACTTCTTACTAATTAAATCAATATTCATTGACTTTTGCAATTTCATTTTTGTGATTCATTTTCATTGGTTATTTCCTAAATAAATCCCAATTTTTTCCATATAGATTATAGAGTAATATAGAGAAAAAAAACTTATTTTATAGTTTTTTTTGTAGTTGTCCTTTTTGTTTTCGGACTGTGTATTCTTTTCTGCATGCATAACCTTTCACAAAGATTGTCTTCACGTTGTTATTTTACTCATCGATTCTTCAATTAAAGAATCAAAACGGGATTCTCTTACATTAATTGCTTGCTAAGTAATTGGCAAATTTTGCGTGATCACATTGCGGTATAAAAGCTTAACACTCTTCACTATCGCCATCAACCCATGCACATAATCTGAAAAAATGGAGAAATCTTGTAGTCTGCTGGCGCACTTCGACAACGGCCGCACATCGGCGTTATTCTCCGAGATCAAACAATCTCTCGAATCAAAAGACGTTGCATTAAAGATCGAAGCACTGCAAAATGCAATCATGCTTCTCCTCAACGACGGCGATGCTGCTCCTCATCTTTTCATCACCGTAATCCGTTACGTTCTCTCTTGCGACGATCACTCCGTTCAGAAATCCCTCCTTCTCTACCTTGAAAACGTTGATAAAACCGATTCAACCGGTAAACTTCTCCCTGAAATCATCCTCATTATTCAAACTCTCCTTAGCAATCTTCAATGCCCTAACGAATTCATTCGCGGTGTTACTCTCCGTTTTCTTTGCCGTATCGATCAATCTGAAATCCTTGAACCGTTAATCCCTTCGATTCTGTCAAATCTCGAACACCGTCATGCTTTCGTTCGTCGTAACGCCGTTTTGGCAGTTATGTCTGTTTATAACCTTTCTCAGGGGATTGTTGAGAAGTTTCTTGAATCTGGACAGGATTCGTCGTGTAAGCGTAATGCTTTTCTTATGCTGATTTCTTGTGCACAAGATCGTGCTGTCAGTTATCTTTTTAGGAATATTGATAGGATTCTTGATTGGAGTGAACAGCTTCAAATGCTTGTTTTAGAATTGATTAATAAAGTTTGTGTGAATAACAATCAGGGTGAAAAGGCAAAATATATTGAGATTGTTAAATATTTGTTGAGTGCAAGTTCTAATGCTGTTTTATGAATGTGCTGGTACACTTGTTTCACTTAGTTCTGCACCTACTGCAATTGAAGCTGCTGCTAGTGCGTATTGTAAGTTGATGATTTCTCAGAGTGATAATAATGTGAAACTTATCGTGCTTGATCGTCTTAACGAGCTTAAGAGGTATAATAGGGAGATTATGGTTGATGTGGTTATGGATTTGCTTAGGACGCTTTTGACTCCTAATCTTGATATTAGGAGGAAGACTATTGATATTGCTCTTGAGCTTATAACTCCTGAGAATATTGGTCAGGTTGTTATGATGCTTAAGAAGGAAGTTGTTAAAACTCAGAGTGGGGAGGAGCATGAGAAGAATGAGGAGTATAGGCAGATGTTGGTGCGGGCTATACATACTTGTGCTATTAAGTTTCCAAAGGTGGCTAGCAATGTTGTGCATCTGTTGATGGATTTCTTGGGAGATACTAATGTTGAATCTGCTATGGATGTGGTTGTTTTCGTGCGGGAGATTATTGAGACGAACGCAAAGTTGTGTGTTTCTATAATTACTAGGCTTGTAGACATTTTCTATCAAATCCGTGCTGCTAGGGTTTGTTATTGTGCGCTGTGGATAATTGGAGAGTATTGCCTGTCTCTTTCGGAGGTTGAGAGTGGAATTGCGACTATTAAGCAGTGTCTTGGTGATCTCCCCTTTTACATTGTTTCTGAGGATGGAAAGAAAGCTGTGCGGCAGGTGAACTTGATCACTGTTTCTTCCAGGAGGCCAGCAATTCTTGCGGATGGGACCTATGCTACCCAGAGTCCTGCTTTGATACAGGGCTAACTTTCTTCTATTGAGAACTTGAGATCACTGATTCTTTCAGATGATTTCTTCCTTGGGGCAGTTGTTGCATGTACATTAACAAAACTTATCTCAAGATTGGAAGAGGTTCGACCTCAAAAGTTGAAGTTAACAAGGCAACTTCACAGGCATTGTTGATCATGGTCTCAACGTTGCAGCTTGGTCAGTCTAGAGTTCTTCCACATCCAATTGATAATGATTCTCATGACAGGATCGTCCTTTGCATTAGATTGTTGTGCAATACTGGTGATCAGATAAGGAGGATATGGCTGCAATCTTGCAGGCAGAGTTTTGTGAAAATGCTTGCAAATAAACAGCGCCGTGGGAAAGAGGAGATTAAACCAAAGGCTCAAATTTCTAATGTACAACCTGATGAGCTAATTGATTTCTACCATTTGAAGAGCAAAAAGGTATAATGGTTTTAGATTCTTTGAAGTTTTCCTCTTCCATATTTTCATCATTGCTAATGATTGAACTTTTTTTTTGTTGCATTTATCCCTATATGATCAAGTCGTGATATTATATGAGTTTTTTGAAGTCGTCATATTAAGTTAGGTGTTCTGTCAGTTGGTGGTAGTTTCTGTTAGTGATTGATGATTCACTTGCTCATTTGGTATTTCTTCAAATGTTCAATTTGTGTATGCTTATAATTCTTCAGGGAGCGAGCCAACTTGAGCTGGAGCTGGAAAATGAGGTTCAGGATGATCTAAAACTTGCCACTGGAGAGTTTATAAAGGATGTAGTTGATGCCAATAAACTCAATCATATTCTTCAGCTCACTGGATTCAGTGATCCTGTTTATGCTGAAGCATATGTAACAGTTCATCATTACGACATTGTCCTTGATGTTACTGTCATCAACCATACCAAGGAAACTCTTCATAACTTATGCTTGGAGTTAGCAACTATGGGTGATCTCAAACTTGTTGACGGTCCACAAAATTATACTCTGGCTCCAGAATCATGCAAACAGATTAAAGCCAACATCAAGGTTTCTTCAACTGAACCTGGAGTTATATTCGGTAACATAGTTTATGAGACATCTTCAAACGTTAGTGAGAGAACAGTTATTGTTCTAAATGACATCAATATTGATACCATGGACTACATCACCCCTGCATCCTGTGCTGATATAGCCTTTAGAACTATGTGGGATGAGTTTGTGTGCGAAAACAAGGTATATTCAACTCCCCTTGCTATCATCTGGTGTTTTTTAAAACCAAAGTTTGAATACAATTATTGTTCTACCTTTTAATGCTCCTATAAATCCCCAGTCCCCTCTTTTCATTTAAAGAAATTGTGTGAAAAACATCTTCTAGGTACTTTAGATTCACTGTTCATGGCAATCTCTATTATTGGGCTGTTTCCCCGTGTTACCATTAAATTATTTCAAGTATGTGCTCTTAATGTTATATTGTTTGATATATTCCCGACATCATTGCTCTGATGATGACATATTGATGGTTGATACCTACTTTTATATTATTATATTTTCAAGGTTATTGTTAATTTTGTCTTGATTGCATTGATTGATTGATACCAACTTCTGTATGTGTTTTAACCTTGGTAAAATTGTAAGATGATACGGGAGAGAAACATGCAGATTGATTTAATCCCCTAGGAGTAACCTAATGATTTCTGTATAGGTAAGACTTTCTAGGTTTATTTTCTATCATGTCATTGTCCCAAAAACATGTTGAGTAATTGATATTTTTGCTGTGTTGCCTACATATATAAATTATCCTAAGAAACAATAACAATAAATAAGGTAATTTATATGGGTACGCTTCTAGTTCTCCACATATCTCTATGGGTGTAAATGAAGAGATTGATCTCGGCGGTTCCATTTCACCGAGTTAGGAATCGAATACTGAATCTTGTATTAGTGTTTTATTTATATACTATCTGTTACAACGTATGATGCTGCTGTCTGGTTTATTGCCTATTATTGAATAGCTAAATGTATCAGTATCATATCCCACAATGTGGCATGCTGATATGTTTTTATTTTTTGTATACACTGATGCTTATTTGGCAAGGTACATTAGTATATTACAATATCAAATGTTTTTTTTTATAAAATGAATATTTGTACATGCAAAATATACCAGTTGCTCATTCTTAAAGTCACAATTTCAACCTGTAATGAAACAATTTGAAATAGATATCTGTATCTGCAATCACATCATAAAATTATTTTTTCAGACAAATTTGGGTTGAATAACTATACCGTAAGTTAAATTTATACAGAAAGAATTATAAAAAAGGAAATTTATTAGAAACAGGAAAAGACTTATGTCCTAAATAAACTAAAAAGGATGGTAATGAGTAATAACTAAATGAAGGAGGCAAATCACGCCTAGGCCTATAGGTAGGTTTCGCTTACCGTTGCAATGACTCAATTCGGTCCTGTCGTGATGCAACTGGGAAATGCCATTCATGGCCTTCTAGGAATCAGAGACATGCAATTCATCCAAAAATGACCAATTCATAGATTAGAGCTATACTCATTACTTACTGTATTTTTTGAAGTTTCCTGCTTAGAACCTTGGGCTATACTCGGTTTCCTTATTAGACTTGGGACAAACTCATATCGTAAATGTCATTCTATTAGATTAACATATATAGTTATAGTACTGGTATGATGCCAAAATTGGCCACCATCAAGAAGCATGAATGTGATAGGGATATACACTCAGAATGTGTTTCTGTAAATACATCATTACAAGATGAGAGGGAGATTCTGGGCCACATAATCATGTCTACAAATATGAAGTGCCTGACTCCACCGTGAGTTCCTTTAACTTGCATCCACTTTATGAATGGTATCGTGTGTGTCTGTGCTTGAGTATCTAATGCCAGGATTCTGTCTTTTTGAAGGCAAAATGTTTTTGAATTTAATAGCAGGCCTAAAAATGAAATATTACTAATTGTGGGAGTCATTAGTATTTCTACATTTTAATGTTATGCAATTTGATCAATTTGGATTTCGTTGTCTGTTGTTCAGTTCTGCATTGACGGCGAGTGTGGTTTCCTATCTGCAAACCTTTATGCTAAGAGTGTTTTTGGTGAAGATGCTTTGGCCAATGTGAGCATTGAAAAGCAAGCAGATGGTAAATTGAGTGGATACATCACAGTAAGAAGTAAAACTGAGTGAATTTCTCTTTGTCTTGGGGATAAAATAACTTCGGAACAGAAAGGAACCACTCAATAGAAGCAATTGCCTCATTTTCTCGAATGCTTCTCTACTTGCATGTCTTATCAACAACTTGTGTAGCTTCAGGTGGCAGCTAATATGCCTATAACTTCAAGCTTGGTGTTGTTATTTCTTCTAATTCTTGTGGCTTTTGCTGAGTTTTGGCTTTTGGTGTTGTTAATACTTGCTGCGGTTTTGTTTAAAGCACAACATTGTATTTTCTGATTATTACCAAAAGTGCAAAGCTTGTTTTCTCTCTTTGTTCTTATTGAATTGACAAATAGGTGCATTTATTTGATTGATTTTACAACCATCAAGATAACTAGCATATTATAATTTGTCAAAAAAAAAAACTAGCATATTATAATTGTTCTTAGGAATATAATTGTTATTATTTTATGAACCAGAATATATTCAAGCCTCAGAATCATATTGTAATGGCCGTAAATTTCTAGTTCCTTGATATCAGTTTGATGAACCCGGCAACTTTGGCCTTGGACTGTTTAAAATTTTGAGCCAATCAAATTTATTGAGAGGTTTTTATCATGCAGGGCCTCCACACAGGTCTATAACTAGTGCAACCATGTGTTTAAGACTGTAAACGGTTAGGACAAAGCAGATGAACTCGAAAAATCAAACCATTATTTGATCTTTTTTTATTCAGTTTTTCAAATGGAAATCAATATGAATTGATGATTCCGTTTTCGGTTTTCCATTGTAAAATCCAATAAACTGATGAACCGAACCGGTCTATTTATTAAGTTTACTAAGTTTATTTTGACTTGGTTCATAATCTCAACTTCTTTCTTAATTGTCAAGACTAGTTTGAAAGAAGTCTCAGACATTTTCAAATCTATAAAGACATTCTTGCATTATGGAACCACATATTATGCAATCTTTGTCTTAAACTTGCTATTTTTCACTTGACAAATCTCCAAATCTTTCACTTGTCTCTAATCCTAACAAGACCCCTTAATATTTGTTCTAACTCAACAATCTTATAATATTTTTTTTAAAGATCAACAATCTCATAATTGATCTTTTCAAATTGTAATTTACCTCGAGATATTTCATAATTAATTTGACATTCTCTGCCTTTGGCACTTTCCAATTGCTTGGGTTTCGGAGACCTTGATTGAAGCAGTCGATCATAATCTTGGCACTCACAAATTTGATATCAACCCCTTCAATAAAAATTCTTTCCTTTTCTTTTTTTTGGTTACTTCACTTTTCATTTTCTTCTGTACATTCTGCTGTACATTTCGAGATTTAACCAAATAATTTGACTAGTATGCCTGCATTAAATTATATTGCACTCCAATTAGACTAATGTTATTGTCGACGTCTGCTTGCTCAATGGTACTGATGAAAATGCTAGATCACATTTGGATGCATCAACTTCTAACGGCTGGACAGCGAGACTCATAACCATGCTCAAACCTACAGAAAGAGCTACCCATGATAAATCAACCACTCTTAGTACAATTTATCTTCAGGAAAGATTAGACCAACCGAAAAAATATCTATAGTCACTACCAGAACTTATGAACCATAACGACACTTCAATCAGCTCAACATATTCTTGCATAAATGAAAGGCAGCAGCATTTCCTTTGCACAGCTTGCAGAAAGTGATGGAGAAAGTGTAAAAACATACATACTGTGGCACATTAACACGACAATTTAGACACCTAAACATATATATAGAGAAGCTAGAATGCTAGCGTTGTCTAGGAAGAATGCACTCGTCCCTTACAATCAGCAAACTGAAAAGCAGAGCCCAGATTCATGAATATGACATCATCATTCCCTTCGAGTATATAAACAGTCATAGGGTGATGGAACAAATGAAGACAAGGCCAAATGGTGGGAAAATGAATGAAATGTTTTCCGAGGAAGAGCAGAGTCATTGATTACACGGATGCATCTTGATCAAGGAGACAGACACTTTTCACAATGGAAAGGATCATTGGTTGGAGTTTTCCTCACTCAACGTCTCAGACCAATAACATGATGAAGTCTAATAAGGACTTGAAACAACTACTACTTGTTTTAATTGTATTTTTAGGCAAACCGATCAGTTGGATCAAATCAAAAATTATATCACCGGTTTACTTTGGTTTGGTTCCACTTTTGAAAAATGTTAAAAATCGAATCAATGTAAATTTGGTCGAGTTGGACACTTATTGTTTGAAAACTGAATCAAGCCAAACTGTTTCCCCCCTATACATGCACGAACCAGTTCCTTCGAGGCAAAAAGAGCCTAAAATACACACCAAATCAAGTACTCTTCTGTAATTATCATATCTTAATTTCCTGCCACTAATAATGTAGGTAAGAAATCTTAATTTTTGGATGATGATTATACATCTTCTAATATGACTTTGTTAAATGACCCAAATCGGTTTTACGATTCAATTCACAATATTAGTCATCTAATCTTTATCCAACTAATGAGATACATTTTGGTGACTATGCAAACATAATTTATTTTGGTTTCAATTTCTTTTTTGAACCAGCCACAACCCTCAACCAGACATGGCCCACACGTATCATAATTTGAGAAACTATTTCCGTGAGTTATCTTCAAAGCATAGTTTTAGGATTTTAAAGGAGAATCTAAAATGCATGATGACGTCTTTATATGATTTTGACCGTGAGTAGAGATATGTAATTGATTGATCGAGCAAGAAAAAGTAAAAGCCATAAGAAAGGAATTTCAAGTTCATTAGAACAAGGGTTGCAGTCTAAGATATAAAATGAAAACATGCAATCGATATAATATCCGTAATAGAAGAATCACAAGTACAAAGTACTAATACTTAAGCAACGAGCATGCAACTGTAACTTCAAATTGCCGCAAGAGAAAAACATAGATTGCAGCTAAATTATTTATTAAGAAAACGATTTAAGTTAACCCCTAGTGAATAGTGGCTTGCGAATTGAGTTGATACGATCAGAATTTCTTGATAAAATCATATATGTGATTGCTGATATCCTCAGCAGCTTCTTGGTTGTTGAAGTGAGCCACACCTTCTTGTATAACAACTTCCTCCAAATTTGGCACATCTTTCTTAAAACCACCACTCTCGATGTATTTCTTTGTACCAAAAGAAGTGTAAACTGCATCCAAATCACCTGTGATGAACTTCACTGGCACCTTAATTTGTGATCCAGTCCATGCTGCAGTGAGCTCCCAATTTCTGTATACATGATACACTGGCATTAGCATATTCTATTAACAAATATAGCGTTTAGATATAGAACTTAAATTATACATGTTACTGTGTTAGTTCTATTAAGATCGTACAATTTTGAAAACTAAGCTTTTAAATTGCTACAATCAAGTATTACATATTTGAAATGTGATATCAACATTGCAGGATTGTAATATCCGAAGGACTAAAACTGCAATTAAATTATTTGTTTACATATAAGACCAACTAGAAATACAAGTGCAGGGCCAGCCCAAGGTCAAAACAATTCAAGTTAGGGTTTTAGGTCTCAACATTTTAAGTAACAAAAATAGTTCAATTTTTTATTTAATTTAGTTATAATATATCATATGGCAAATGTTCGTCCAATTTAATTAGTCAAAAAAGGGCTTCACATCCTGCTTGACCTAGGTTTGAACCTTCAACTGGACCTATATAAGTGGTACGTGAATGATGCACAAGGGGCACCTAGTTAATTTGGAAAAATGATAGGGCTAGGACTTACAAGTTGAGATTTCTATAGTAGTTAAGGGCACCACTGAATCCTGTCTTTTCAAATTTAGAAGCATAGTAAGTGATATCTTCTTGTGAGAGCCAAGAAGGGAGAGCCTTTGTACTTGAAGCATGTGGATTAGGTATCACGCCTTCTTTTGGTAGGATTGGTGGCCCAGAATTCCTACTTGTAAGCATGTTCTTGATCAGCAGTTCGGGACCACCTTTCGCTAATTCAGCTTCCATTTTTCCTGGTTCCTAGCACATGGATTGATATTCGATTAGAGTAACTTTTTTTTTTTAAGGAAGTAATGTTAACAATATTTAATGCACATTTTAACACACATTTTTTTATCGATTAAAATTATCTAAATTCCAAACCAAGTGATTGAGCTCAATGGTTAATGAGCTCCTCTGAGACGAATCGTTTGGGAGAAATTAAGTTTGATTTATGAGGGGAACAGTTTTTGACAAAACTTTACTTACCTCCTAACATAATTCTGGATTACTAAGGCTCATTTTCCCTAAAAAAACGGAGGGTTAAAACCCAAATAATAATAATCTAATTTCCACAAAAATTTTGATGGACACACATGGTTTACTTATGTAGGATTAATATACTGTATCATATAATAGAATTAATACATCAGATAACAATCAACAACTTTCTCAAAGCCGTGTTCAATGTGCGTCTATTTTCAATCAGTGCCATTTTCTTCAGTTAGGTTTCAATTTTCAAGTTAGACACATTGCTTTGCACTAACTAAAATTCTGTATAACATCGTCATTATTGATTTGCAAATTTGACAAGGCAACACAACAATCTCCATTTATTTAATCAAGTTAAAAATCTAACATTTTGATTAAACCCATACCAAATTGGATATTCTCTAAATAAGTTTTTATCCGGCCTATCATCTATTTCAAATAAATGGGGAAAGAGCCGTAAGGAAAACGAGAACACTGTTGTACTTGAATTGACCTCCCAAAAATCAAAATCCCACGCAACAGGCAAATTAAGAGGCATATTGTCGCAACGCCATTTTTGGAAAACAAACACAAACCATGTTTTGAAACTAGAGAAATAGGATTTTGGAAGAAGCAATTATTACAAGTAGTTGGGTAGTTGCTTTCTGGATTAATATTATTATCACATGCAAATCAATCAACGGTGTATTGTATACCACTAATACTCTAATCTAAATCCTAATTCCTAAGTGTGCAGAACAAAAAATGGTTCCATTGGTTAAAAGGAGGAGATAGATCAAATATTTTAATGGTTTGAAACATGTACAGGTTCTAGGACAATCTTATTTCTTGGAAGATTTCAATCAATACTACTATTTCAAAATGTTTATTTCAGTGGTAATTACACTGATATTGATTTTATGATCCTTAAAATGTTCGCTGTTAAAATTCATCCTCCTAATGCTCCTAAGAACAAAGAGGTGATGTGGCTCCCTCCGACTTATCCTTGGATTAAATGTAACACTGATGCGCTGCTTATGGTAGTCTTGGTCTAGCTTCTTGTGATGGTATGTTTAGAGATTACGAAACTAATTTTCTTGATTGTTTTGCTTAATAATATTGGTATTTCATACGCTTTGAATGTTAAAATTATGAGCATTATTCTTGCTATTGAGCTAGCTCATGGGAAAGGTTGGCGTTATCTTTGGCTTGAATCTGATTCCCAACTTGTCAACTTGACTTTTATGTAGTCCAAGATCATTCCTTGAAGTTTATATAATCGTTGGCAAAACTGTTTGGATTTGCTTAACAATATAACTTTCAGGGTCACTCACATTTACACATAAGGAAATTGTTGTGGTGATCGAAATGCTAATATTGGTATTTCTTTCTCTAGTCTCACTTTATGGGATATCATGCCCTTCTATTAAGAATGCTTTTCATCATATTAGATTAGGTTTACACTTGTATGTATTTTGTTGATGTTAGTTTCTACTATTGTAAACCTTACACTCTTTTTCTATGGGTTTTATACCACGGGGTTTTTCTTGGTGAAGTTTTTAATGAGGCACAATGTTTTTAACACTTGTCTTGGGTATTTATGTGATCCCCAAGTTGTACTTTTCCATTTTCTTTATTAATAAACTTTTTAGAGCAAGAGCAAAAGAGAAAAATATTTATGAGATGCTAACCTATTTTTTTTGTTACAAGATGCCAATTTAATTGAGATGTCATAACTTTCACTTGATTCTTTTGTACTCTATTGCTCTAAAAAAGAAATTCAAAAGAGGACTCTAGAGCCAATTTTATCTCCCTTTCAACAGGGATTTTTTGTATTATTTTCCACCTAAATTCATTTTTGTACTACTATCATTTTTATCTCTTAAATATCATTCATTTTGTACCACTATCATTTTTATATCTCTTAATTATCATCTCTCTCCTAACAACTTCCATCATATGTGTTGTCTTACTCCCATTGTTTGTATGCACGAGATTCAAACTTCCTCACAAAGTAAAGAGATTTAGACGAGGAAAAAAATATATATTTTTAAAATTTATATATGTATTTTTTAAAATTTATACTTCTTTTTTGAAGGAGTAGAATATGCTTTTATTTATTTATTTTTGGATTTTAATGAAAAATTCTCTTCATTAAAATCAAACAATATACACCCTCTCTAAAACTATCAATCAATTATAACTGTTAAATCACTAAAATTGTTTGATTGAGTGTGAAATTTTTTACATAGAGAATATAAAAAAAATTAACTCATTTAAAATTACTTTGCTTCTCTAAAAAAAATTATTTCCCTCTTTGAATTGATACAATTTCAAATTAATAATGGATGAAATTTAGATGTTGTGACACATACTGATCTTACTATGCCTCTCATAAATTTTTGTTTTTATCAAAGTGAGTAAGAGTAAAATTAGTGTCTAAACTGTAAAAACTATCTGATTTTTGTCCATTAATAATCTCAAAGTACGGCAAAACCAAAAAGAGGAAGAGGGTTAAAGTCATCAGTAATTCCAAGTCTACCACACAAGTACAAATCAAAATCATGCGTTTAGCCAGTAACTAAGACAGATTCAAAGGAGAGTAATAATGCAAGCAGAAATTTGTGCAGAAATAGTGGTAGTTGAATCCGTAACTGATTCGTAGCATATATAAGAATATAAGAAAACGAACCTGGAATCTGCAGATATAATAATCGTCACCAAACAAAGCTCGCATGCCATCAACAGGTTTTACTTTGGGATTTCTGGGTAAATACGGAACACTGAGACAAACATAGGCTTTGATTCTTTCAGGGCGAAACAAACAAAGATACCAACCAATCATAGCACCCCAGTCATGAGCAACAAGGAAGACTTGGTCAACGCCGAGTGAGTCGATGAGAGCAACGATGTCACCAACCAAATGGAAGATTGTGTAGCTACTAACCGAAGCTGGAGCATCGGTGTCGCCGTAGCCACGAAGATCTGGAGCAACAGCACGGTATCCGAGAGAGCCGAGAGCCGCAATCTGGTGGCGCCAAGAGTACCAGAGTTCAGGAAAGCCGTGAAGAAACAAAACAACTGGTCCTTCTTTTCCTTTCTCAGCAATATGCATTTTGATTCCATTTACTTCTACTGTTCTGTGTTCTATTCCTTCCATCGTTTTTTTTTTTTTTTGGTGTTTGATTGTGTTGTGTTGGGTATGAGTTTGTGAGGTGTATGCGAGTATTTAAATTTAAGCAGAGAGAAAGGGAATCCATTGATTAATTGTTATTAAATCCATACTTTATTTAGTAACATGCCAACATCGTGTTCCTTAATTTTCTTCAAAAAAAGAAACATCGTGGTCATTAATTAATTACTTTTTTTAGAGGAACATTAATTAATTACTTAGTGCTGTATACTTAAAGGTTTTTTCTAAATTGCCTTTGAAAATTGATGGACAATTTACCCAAACCAATAAAAAAAGCCTTCATTATAAAAATAAAATTTATTATTTTATTCCACAATTTAGCATGTATTTTATTATTTGCATATTCATCTCATTTTAAATTATGCTATTTTACAATTTAAACCATCAAATTAATTAAATTTTCCCTTCAATCCAATCACTCTCCAATTTTTTTTCTTTTCGAATCTGGTTCATCCTCTACAAAAAATCATCAAAAATAACAAACATCATCCATGGGAATCAAACCATGGTACACACATTCTTGATCATATAACATTACCACTTGACCAATACATCTTTTATGAAATGGAATGGAATGTAAATTATATGTTATTACTTATTAGTGAGCAACTTATAATCCAAGCTATAGTAAAAAAAAATCAATTTATATGTGTATATTTTTTTTGGTTAGAATATGTGCATATATAGACACACACACATATGCCCTAAAAAAAAGATACACATATAAATTGATATTTTTTTACTAAAACTTGAACTATAAGACGCTGTAAAAAAAATATTGGTCACTAATAACATAAATTTCACATTCCAAATCATTTCAAGAAAGATGCATTGGACAAGTGTTAAGGTATGTGATCAAGATTGTGTGTGGGTGCCTCGGTTAAATTTTCAGGGGTGATATTTTTTTATTTTTAATGATTTTAGGTTGGAGAGTGATTGGATTAAGGGAAAATCTAATTAATTTGATGGTTTAAATTGTAAAATGTCATAAATTTGAAATGGGGTGAATTTGCTAAAATTGTAAAATAAAATAATAAATGTTATTTTTATAATGAAGGATACATGGTTGTTTTTAATTGGTTTGGGTAAATTACCCACCAATTTTCCAAGGCAACCTAGGTCTCACCATAATTAAATATAGTATTTCATTTCTTGAGATTGGGATAATTGACAAAAAAAACGAGGTCTCAAACACTCTTTAAACATTCTAAAAAAATATATATTTTTTAAAAAAAATAAAAAGTTTTAATTTTTAATGCATTGGTTACATTAATTTTAAAAAAGTTACCTTTCAAAAGTCTTAAAGAATGTCCTAAAACACTCGTTAACATTTCTCGTAAAAAGATACTAATATGACCGTTTATCCATTTATAAATGAAATTTGATTTACTTTGTATGTGTTACTTGGACAACTATGACTTATGCGATGTGACTCGTGAGATTATCATATTGAATAAGGGTAATTATATAAGTGATTTAAACATCATGTTTCTATTCAAAATTGTAAAGGTTTGTTTGAAAGTTTAGAGGGTGACTTAAAAAAATAATATTCTCTCCGTAAACACTCATTTGATTTTATTTTTGTCACTAAATCTAAATTCCTTTTCAAATTATTAGATACATTTATTATTTTTTTCTTAAACATATCTTCAATTAATACTACTAACTTGTCTTAAAATTTGAAAAGTCTAATTTAATACACATACAAACAAAATATAATTTGGTAATATTAACACATAAAACAGACACATTAATTACATTGACAATTTTTTAAAAAAATGTAAAAAAAAGCAAAGTTGCATATAGAGACGGGGGAAGTATAAGTGGAAGAAATTTAGAGCTTTTGGTGGGGGAGAGGCTTTTAGAAGGTTTTGTTTTCTTCATTATATAAAATGTCTTTAATTTAAGAAAAGTACAAAATTCTATTGGATGAAGATTTTGGAGGGATCCGATAAATTCTTATTTGAGCTTGGAAATTTTTTTCTTTAATTTTTTTAATAGATTCTTGTTTCAATTGTTGAACCGCAATACACCGACCCTTTCAATTCTAAACTTTTTTTTTGTTGTTGTTTCAATTGTTTTGACTGATTCTGATTTGAATTGTTGAGCATAGGGAGAGAATTTGATCCCAACAAAAGCCCAAGTCATAAACAATTTTTCCTCTTTGGGGATTGATTCTGATTTGAATATTTTAGCAATGTAACAAATA
This sequence comes from Medicago lupulina, assembly GCA_958299785.1. Taxonomy (NCBI): domain Eukaryota; kingdom Viridiplantae; phylum Streptophyta; class Magnoliopsida; order Fabales; family Fabaceae; genus Medicago; species Medicago lupulina. The sequence goes on from OY283140.1 coordinate 2,563,024, forward strand.
TTAATAGTGAAATTACATACAGTTTCACATCAAAAGTACATCTATAAAATAAGTTTTTTTTTGTCACGTATCGTTTCTACGTTTAATTCCCTCTAGAAAAATGATAAAATTAATTTAATTTAAATAATTAACTTAACTTAAACCAATTGATATAATAATATTTTTAAATTTTTTTGGGTAAAACAGATATGACGAAGGTTCAAAGAAAAATTTGAATGCTTGTAAAACAAATTGAAAATGAAAAGAGAAGAAAATTAATTTTAAAAATATCAACAAATATGAGAGTTCAAGAACTGGTAAAAAAAATTATTATATTTATTGAAACAAATTATTTTAAAATTAAATTAGAGATTAATTTGTTCTGGTAAACTTAACTCAGTTGATAGAGATAATGTATAAGTGGTTCAAACATCGTGTCAGCATTTACAAACAACCAATAAAAACATTATACCTCATCTAATTTATTAAAAAAATTAAAAATAAAATAAAGATGAAACGTGTCCTCCGTATTGCTTGCTCTTCTTCCACCATTTTTTGAGGAATTGTTTCTCCAACGGCATAGTTTACATATGACCTTGGGGAGATTAATTCTAAAATTTTAATGCGTTGAATTCAATAGGTTTTGAAGTTAGATGACATAATAAGGTTTGATTTTAAGTAAAATCACCGAAGTCCTTCACGCTCATGGAAGTTCACGGTTACCAATTTGATGTAGTTTTTTTTACTTTTTTTTTGGTGATTTTCTTTTACGGCACAATCCAGTCATAATACATCATTTGTTTGTTTAAATTTTTTCGATGTTTATGTAATTATACGGTGTATGTGGTCTTTATTATATGTCACATATATTATTTATTGAATGTATGTAACAAGAAATCCTTTAACAAAATACTTGCTCAAAACAACGTGGAAGGAGAGTAGTAACAAGGAGGACGCGTTTCATCTTTACTTTATTTTTTTATTTTTTTAATAAATTTAATGAGTGTAATGTTTTAGCCGGCTTATGAGGTGAGGATTGTCTCCTCTATATAAATTTTTATCAAAAGTCTTATCTATCCGATATAGGACTTGGGTTTTTTCCAATATCTTGTTGTTTATAAATGTTGAGATGTTACTTAATGTAAGAGTTTCTTCATTAACGATGGTAACTTCTTTGGGGCATGATACTCTCCCCACCTAGAGCTTCCAATATTTTATTTTATGTTATACACATAACGCAACATAACATTGTAAACTTTAAAATTCGTAATTAAATTCTCAAAATTACAGTAGGAAGATATTGTGAAAAATATAGATTAAACCATCAAATTAGTTTCTGACTTTGGACACAAATTTCAAATAGGTTATGACTTTTTGAATACTTCAAAAATATCCCTGCAACTTCCAAATTTTACTAATATTAATCTTTTGAAAAAACATGTTAGAAACTAAATTACACTAAACAACTTGAAAATTTAATAAAGTCATGACCATTTTGAAATACTTATAAGGCTTAAATATGCATTTCATCCTTGTAATTAGGGGTCGTTTGAAATTTCATCTTTGAGCTTACTAATCCTTCCATTTTGCCCATGCAATTATTAATCATTTGAAAACTCGTCCTAAATGGAAGGATTAGTAAGCTCAGGGATGAAATTTCAAACGATCCCTAATTACAGGGATGAAATTCGAGTGTAATTTACTGACTCATCTTCATCTTAACCCAGTTATCGTTTGCCACGTGGCTAATCACTATCCTCATCAGCAAAATAACGTAATTAGGACGAATTTTCAAATGATTAATAATTACAGAGGCAAAATGGGAGGATTAGTAAGTTTAGGGATAAAATTTCAAACCACCCCTAATTACAGGGATAAAATGCATATTTAAGCCTACTTATAATCTATATAACCTATTTGAGAATGCTCTACAAAGTCGGAGACTAATTTAAACTGTTTACATGAAAATTAATAAGACATGGTGTAAAGCATTCCTTTGTTTTTCATCTTCTAAACTCATAATTCTATATCCCAAAAAAAATAAAAAATAAAAACCCTTAAATTTATGAGGGAAAATCCCCAAATTCAATTGAAAGAGAGAGGGATTGTTTCCGGTTATATCACAACCACCTGTAATGAACAAAACACAGAATCTAGAATTTCCATACCGTTAATACCCTTCAAAGAAGTAAAACTCAAATTTTGATCAAAACATGATGATAATGAAGAAACTAGAAGACATCCATAATTGGTTGATTGAAGGCAACTCGAATCTGAGCCTTTGGAGAAATCACTTTTGATCTTGTTTTATTTCAGGAAAAAAAAGGTAAAAAACTAGAAACATGAAAATGGAATTTAATATTAGAGAAGGAAACGAATGGAGCAATCCTTTGTTAATTCACAAGGATTGCATGGTTAAAGCATCTTAATACGATTCCTCTCTCTTTCAATTTAATTTGGGGATTAATCTATGTTTGATAAATTTAAGGATTTTTGAGATTTAAGGATGTAATATTATGAGTTCAGAAGATGAAAGTGAAGATGCTTAAGCTAACTGAAAGTGTGTTTGAATGAAAAGTGATTTGATTTAATACGAACATATTCATAAGGTTTATGATTTTATTTATTTTTTATTAAAAAATTCTTTTAAAAAACAAGGTTACTATTGAGTAGAGATAAGTAATTGATGCAAGATAAAATCATAACAATCTATGGCACAAAATAAAAACATCTAACGATAAAGTTTCCATAATAGCACGATTACAAGTGCAAAGTAATACTTCAAAATACAATAAATAGCATAGATTGCAACTAAATTAATTAATTAATTAATTAGTAGAATATTTAGACAAAGCTCCGAATGAACGAGTTCTTTAGAACTGAGTTGATACAATCAAAACTTCTTGATAAAATCATAAATGTGATTACTGATATCCTCAACAGCTTCTTGGTTGTTGTAGTGAGCCACACCTTCCTGTATAACAACTTCCTCCAAATTTGGCACATCTTTCTTAAAACCCCCACTCTCGATGTATTGCTTTGTACCAAAAGAAGTGTAAACTGTATCCAAATCACCTGTGATGAACTTCACTGGCACCTTAATTTGTGCTCCAGTCCATGCTGCAGTGAGCTCCCAATTTCTGTATACATGATACACTGGCATTAGCATATTCTATTAACAAATACATTATTTAGATATGGAACTTAAATTATACATGTTACTATGTTAGTTCTATTAAGATTGTACAACTGTGAAAACTAAGCTTTTAAGTTGCTACAATCTAGTATAAATATTTGAAATGTGATATCAAAATTGCAGGATTGTAATATCCGAATGACTAAAACTGCAATTAAATTATTTGTTTTCATATAAGACCAACTAGAAATACAAGTGCGGGGCCAGCCCAAGGGCAAAACAATTCAAGTTAGGGTTTTAGGTCTCAACATTTTGAATAAGAAAATAGTTTTGTTTTTTTTTAAATTTAGTTATAAATATATAATATGACATATGTTTGTCCAATTTAGTTAGTCAAAATGAAGGCTTCTCATCCTACTTGACCTAGGTTTAAACCTTCGACCAGACCTGTAAAAGTGGTAATTGAATGATGCACAAGGGGCACCTAGCTAATTTGAAAAAATGATAGGACTTACAAGTTGAGATTTCTATAGTAGTTAAGGGCACCACTGAATCCCGTCTTTTCAAATTTAGAAGCATAGTAAGTAATATCTTCTTGTGAGAGCCAAGAAGGGAGAGCCTTTGTACTTGAAGCATGTGGATTAGGTATCACGCCTTCTTTTGGTAGGATTCGTGGCCCAGAATTCCTACTTGTAAGCATGTTCTTGATCAGCAGTTCTGGACCAACTTTTGCAAATTCAGCTTCCATTTTTCCTGGTTCCTGGCACATGGATTGATATTCAATTAGAGTAATGTTAACAACACACTCTTTAATACATATTTTAACACACATTTTTTTATTGATTGATTAAAATGATCTAAATTCCAAACCAAGTGATTGAACTTAATGGTTAATGAGCTTCTCTAGCACGAATGATTCCGAGAAACCCAATTTCGATTTCTGGCGAAACAATTATTTATTAGACTTTACTTATCTCTGATTTTAAAACCAAAATAATAATAATAATAATAATAATAATAATAATAATAATTTTTTGAAGGACAACAACAACAATAATAATAATAATAATTCCACAAAAATTTTAAAGGACACACATGGTTTAGTTACGTAGGTTTTTTCTTTTTTTGTTTTGAGAGAAGGGTTAATATACTATATCATATAATAGAATTAAAACATCAAATAACAATCAACAACTTTCTCAAAGTCTTGTTCAATGTGCGTCTATTTTCAATTAGTACCATTTTCTTCGGTTAGGTTTCAATTTTCAAGTTAGACACGTTGCTTTGCACTAACTAAAATTCTGTATTCCATCGTCATTATTCAGAAGCATTTGCAAATTTGACAAGGCAAAACAACAATCTCCATTTATTTAATCAAGTTAAAAATCTAACATTTTGATTAAGCCCATAACAAATTGGATATGCTCTTAATAAAGTTTTTATTTGGCCTATCATCTATTATCTCCTTTTTAAAATAAGTGTCGTTGTAGTAACAAAAAAAATTGTTTTAAAATAAATGTCACTTTTAGTTTTCAATGCAATAATAATTTTTTATTTTCAATTGTACCATTCAATTAATACTATATACACTACTTTCAAAATATTATTTTTTCTTTAATGAAAAACAAATCAATAGTTGATTAAGATATTTTGGTAAAATAACATCTTTTTTTTTTTTTAATTAATGTATTTATTAAAAGATGTGTAAAAACTTAAACTACATTTATTTTAAAATAGAAGGAGTATTTCAAATAAATGAAGAAATAGCAGTAAGGGAAACGAGAAATACTATTAGAATTTTTCTAATCTATGCAAATTTACACGTATGTATTTTATATTAAATATATAATTTTTTACTCCTTCAGTCCGTATATCTTTTTTTGAGCAAACATATGAAAGAGGTGCAACCTAGGGACCCAGGAGGTCACCCATCCGTATATCTAATCACCTTTTACATTTTTCATAGTATTTCTTAAGAAAAATTCAAGTAGTAGTAGTTGAATTCTGTAACTGATTAGTAGCATATAAGAAAACGAACCTGGAATCTGCAGGTATAGTAATCATCTCCAAACAAAGCTCGCATGCCATCAACAGGTTTTACTTTGGGATTTCTGGGTAAATAGGGAACACTGAGACAAACATAAGCTTTGATTCTTTCTGGGCGAAACAGACAAAGATACCAACCAATCATAGCACCCCAGTCATGAGCTACAAGGAAGACTTGGTCAACGCCGAGTGAGTCGATGAGACCAACGATGTCACCGACCAAATGGAAGATTGTGTAGCTACTAACCGACGCCGGAACATCGGTGTCACCGTAACCACGAAGATCTGGAGCAACAGCACGGTAACCGAGGGAGCCAAGAGCAGCAATCTGGTGGCGCCAAGAGTACCAGAGTTCAGGAAAGCCGTGAAGGAACAAAACAACAGGTCCTTCTTTTCCTTTCTCAGCAATGTGAATTTTGATTCCATTCACTTCCACTGTTCGGTGTTCTATTCCTTCCATCTCTATCTGTTGTTTCTCACAAGGTTGGAAGGTCGTTTTGAAGTGGAAATTTACAGAATACGTTTCCACTATGAAGCATGCATTTAATTTGGTGGTCGGTATAAAAATTAATTGATTCGTTGTCTTGCATCTGACGTTTCTTTTGTCAATTTCTCCGGTAATTCATATCCGATTCGGTGCCGTACATCACACGGAATGGGATAATATCCATTCGATTTCCTCAAGATAAACGTGCCAGGCCACAAGTCAAGGAATCCGAAGGAAATGGACACCACTCTCGGCCCTACATGGCCTAAACAGAAAATAATTTAAGTAAACTATTTTCTTTCCATAAGTTTTTCAAAACACAATTTTAAGATTTTAAAGGTGAATCTAAACTGCGTGATATCTTCATAAAATTCAGACCATTGAGTAGAAATAAGAAATTGAAGCAAAAAGATATATTAAAGAAATTTCAAGTTCATTAGACATCCAAACGACAAAGTTTCAATAATAGCACAATCAAGGATACAAATAATGCTTAAAGCAAGGGACATTAAAATATAACTTCAAATTTCCGCAATTGAAAAACATAGATTGTTGCTAAATTATTTATTAGAAGACGGTTTAACAAAACTCCTAGTGAAGAGTTGTTTGAGAATTGAGGATAACATTAGAACTTTTTGATAAAATCATAAATGTGATTACTGATATCCTGAGCAGCTTCTTGGTTGTTGAAGTGAGCCACACCTTCTTGTATAACCACTTCCTCCAAATTTGGCACATCTTTTTTGAAACCACCGCTCTCGATGTATTGCTTGGTGCCAAAAGAAGTGTAAACTAAATCCAGATCACCTATGATGAACTTCACTGGTACTTTAATTTGTGCTCCAGTCCATGCTGCTGTGAGCTCCCAATTTCTGTTAAAATAATACAAAAGCATTAGCATATGATATTAACAAATACAATATTTAAATATAGAACTTAATTATAGATGTTAGAGATTAATGAAGGAACAATCATCTAATATGATAAAGTTTTTAGTTTGGGAATGAATTAAATCCAAGAAAAAGTGTTTTAGATTTGATCTTCATCATTGAAACTCTCAACCCCTTGTTTGCTTGGCTTATAATGTCGATTAGGAATTGTTGTAGGAGACATACTAGGTTCCTTTGACTTGGATTATCTTGTAATTCTCTTTCATGATACATCTTGAGTTATGATTGCTTAGTGTGTGTACAGAGATGATTGAAAATACTCAAAATCTTGAAGATAATACAGTTAAAAATAATGAATCGTTAGGATAATGAACCGCTTCCTGCCAGTTTTGGCTTGAGTCCCATCTTCTCATCAAATTCGACCGGCTTCTGACATGAAGATGTAATTTTTTGTGTCAAAAGAAAAACAAATAATTAACATACTATTAAAGTGTAATGCCTTTTTAAAGAAATGTTTGCAATTGAAACTTTCAATTTGAAAGCATGTCCGACGGCTTGTAGGTATCAATGGTGGTAGCAGTATATTATACCATGAGTGATGTGTAGGCTCATGAAGGTAAGAAGAAAGTGTACAGAAAAACCTTATCTTAGCAATTATTATAAATCATTCCTAGCCATTAATTATTTTTACAATCAAGGATTAGTATCTCTAAAGTGCATATATAATCAAACTATTTATATAAGACCAAATAGAATTATAAGTGCAAGGCCAATTAAGGGTCAAAAAAAACAACCCAAGTTAGTTACAGATGTCCACTCACCACAGTTTGTCAACCCATGGACTGGTTTTGTATAAATTACAGAAGAATGAGGGACAGGTTCCTTTTGACTTGGACAATCCATTCTTTAGGTTCAACTTAGACCCGTTGAATCTAAACCACAAATTTGTTAGAAAAAAAGTCCAACAGTTTAAATTACTTTCAATCAACCTTTATAGCAAGTTGTTCATCCTTCAATATTCATTTGTATTTGGTAGAACCGAATCATTTCATTTAAAAACCAAATTTCTGTTTCTTTTAGGGTGCTGCCGCGTTAATAATTGTTTTTTTAGGAACGTTAATAGATTTTGTTAGAGTGCTGCCTACTTTTAAAAAAAAATATTTAACATACGTACGTTTTTATGAATGTTGCCGTGTTAATATTTTTTTTGACAAAAAATGTTAATATTTGTTATTGTCCATACAATCACAAGTTGTTAATAGTTTTATGAAAAATTGCCGTCATAAAATTTTAAATATATACTATTTTGTGGGTAAAAGAAATTGTCCGTTAGTAATTTATTTATTGATTTTTGATAGATAAACGGATATTAACCTATGTGAATAAATAAAATATAATATATTAGGGGCCAACACTAATATATTTTTTTGTCTTAAATGAACTGATAGTTCTTTGAAATTAAACTCACACAACATTGAGGTCTCAGATTCGAACGCAGATCACAATGTTTGATCTTGCAATTTCAACATTTATCAGTTGAGTTATACTTTCTAGATGCCCACACTGTTATTTAATAAGACTTTCAAATTTAAGTGAGAAGCATTTTTTTTGGGTTGGTCAATATTAAGCGAGAAGCATAAAAATGATGACAGACAACAACTCACTTCTACGAGATTTTTTCCTGTCAAAAAAAAAAACTCACTTCTACGGGTCCCACTCTATAATTTAATCAGTCTTTTAAATTTATATTTTAAAACCTTTTAAATTTATATTTTAAAACATGTACAATAAAGGGAGGAATTGATACAATGTTGCTGTTTATTGTGTTATTCTAATCTAGTTGACCAATGTAGTACTTGTTACTCTAGGTCATTTAGGTGGTCCAAGTAGGACCCTAAAGGTTGGTGGTCCAAATTAAACGGACCCTGATGGACAAGAGGCATCTATTAGTTAATTTGGAAAAAGGACAAAAAAATAAACAATAATGACTTACAAGTTGAAATTTCTGTAGTAGTTAAGACCACCACTGAATCCTGTTTTTTCAAATTTAGAAGCATAGTAAGCGACGTCTTCTTGTGTGAGCCAAGAAGGGAGGAGCATTGTACTAGAAATGCTGGGATTAGACAATATGCCTCCTTTGGGCAGGATTGGAGGCCCAGGATTACGACTTGTAAGCATGGCCTTGATCAACAGTTCTGGACCACCTTTAGCAATTTCAGCTTCCATTTTCCCGGGTTCCTGTCACGTGGATTGGAATGCATGGATTATACACAAATAAATAACATTTCATGTTTCGAGTTCATATATCTGATAACCAACTTCTCACAATCATAGTTAATGTGGGTCTATTTATTTTCAGCTACTACCATTTTCTTCTGTTGTTGGATTTGAATTGGATGCACTGTTATACACTAACTAAATTTTGGTATCGGACGGTTAAGTATTTACAAATTTGACAAGGCAACACACCAGTCTCCATTTATTTATCAGGTTCAAAACCTAAAGTTTGCATTAAACTCATACCATATGAATTTAGGATTTAATTTTGGAAAATTTTATGTACTGTGTATAAGAAAGAGATGCAGATAACTTTGTTATACATCATTTCTTAAAATAGTTCTACAAATATCTACATGGTTAGATGTTATTGAATGCAAGTAATTTGTTTTTTTTTACAATAATAATGTATACCAATTGAACTCATAAGATTTATTCTCTAAATCCAAGTCAAAAGACATTTTAAGTTTTTTTTTTTGACAGAATACACTTCAAAGTTTATATATCACTTTCTAATCAATAAGCTCAAATAAATTACGGCAAAAACCAAAACCAAAAGATAAAGTGGATAAATAGTTTTTTTTTTAAAACTAAAATTAAAACTCAACAGCAATTCCTCCATTATACCACAAGCAAAAACTAAAACTTGCGTTTAGTTACATAGAAAGATTCAAAAGCCACAGTTTAAGTAGATTTAATCAACGTTTAAAGATAGTTGAAGTTTGTTAATTAAAAATCAAAATACAAATACGAACCTGGAATCTACAGATATAATAATCATCACCAAACAAAGCTCGCATGCCATCAACAGGTTTGACTTTGGGGTTTCGGGGTAAATAAGGAACACTGAGACAAACATAAGCTTTGATTCTTTCAGGGCGAAACAAACAAAGATACCAACCAATCATAGCTCCCCAATCATGCGCAACAAGGAAGACTTGGTCAACGCCGAGTGAGTCAATGAGAGCAACGATGTCACCAACCAAATGGAAGATTGTGTAGCTACTAACCGAAGCTGGAGCATCGGTGTCGCCGTAGCCACGAAGATCTGGAGCAACAGCACGGTATCCGAGAGAGCCGAGAGCCGCAATCTGGTGGCGCCATGAATACCAAAGTTCAGGGAAGCCGTGAAGGAACAAAACAACAGGTCCTTCTTTTCCTTTCTCTGCAATATGCATTTTGATTCCATTCACTTCCACTGTTCTGTGTTCTATTCCCTCCATAATCTCTTCGGTGCTTTGATTGTGTTGTGTTGTGTATGAGTTTGTGAAGTGTATGCGAGTATATAAATTATAGCGGAGAGAGGGAATGGTTTGGGCGATTCTAACGAAGAGGTGTCTGTTTAACTTTGGCTGACTGTTTGAAAAGGGGTGACCGAGGAGTTAAGGCATACACGTGGATCGAAATTTGAGGACTATCTCTGTTCGTCTATAGCCAAAGTGCCACCCAAGAACTCATTAAATCCATTTAATTAGCTAGTAGCCTCTTTAGTCAAAATAAAAATAAAGGCCAAAACAAAAACTCTAATTCGTTGCCTTTTAGTCTACTTAACTTTAATCTAGCTACGTTAGGCATACACACTTATGACAAATTATAATTCCTTGTTAGGTAGATTTTACAAAGAAAGATACTTACTCTGTCCCAAATTGTATGTCGCTTTACATTACCAATGTAACATTAATGTTACTTTTTCTATTATAACCTTAATTATTTATTACTCTTTATTCTTTTAATTCTTTCATTTATCTTTCTCATATTATTTATTAAGGACAATTTTGTAAAACAACTCGTAATATCTCTTTTCCACGCAATATTAATTGCATTTCTTAATATGTGTGAAATGCCCAAAACGTCATACAATTTGGGACGGAGGGAGTATTAACTTAGATGTAATTTCTTTGAGTCGACTTTGGGGCATAAGTCTAGCTTTACATGACGAAGCATATGTAATTCTAAATTTATTCTTAAAGCTGGAAACAAAAGGATGATAGGTTGTAGTGAGGATATTTCAGTTTGGTATAACAAGTAGATTACAAATTATGTTACTTATCCCATGTGTTGATGGAGATTTTTCTCTAGCGGATCTAATAGTCTCATATTGCGTTTATGTGACCGTAAGGAATGAAATCTACCTTTCTTGTAGTTAATTTTTGATTAGTAGGTAGTTGAACATATAGTGGACACACCACTCTACCCATCGGTGACGGCATATCGACTCACTTGAAAAATAGAAAATCATGGTGAATATTATGTTGGTAGTGCACATTGTTTTTGTGTGCAATAATTACTTGATACATCTCACTTCAAAGTACAAGGTTCTTGTAATCTAATTTGAAAGCTCAAGATTTCCACAAAAGTAAAAACCCTTGTGTTGCGAATATGTATGAACCTTCATTTCAATTATTTGAATATGATGTGATTCTTTATCTCTGAAACTTACATTAGAGCTTGACATGTGTTACCATAGACGATTCATAATTTGTTTTAGTTGTTGTATAGTGAAGCTATAAAGTTATTATCGTCGTACATTAACAACACAAATTACTTTTTATTTCATTCTCACTTTTCCTATTCTCTCAACTCTTATTTCTTCCTCGACAACGTCTATATCCCCACCTTTGCGGGTGCGACAATGGAAATTTCTGGAATGTTTTTTAGTCTCTAATTATCGATGGTAACTCCTTTGCGGCATGATACTCCTACCACCTAGAGCTTCCAACATTTTATTTTAGAGAAAAGCTAGCAACACACATTTTTCAACACACTATCTTTTGTTGGTTAAAATTCACACGAGACCCACCAAGTTTATATCGGACCAACGTAATTTGGTGGGACTCATGTGAATTTTAACCAATCAAAAAGGGTGTGTTGGAAAGTGTGTGTTAAGATATATGTCGTTAGCATTCCTCTTTATTTTAAGTTATATACACATCGTTACATATTTTTAAAGGACTTTTTGAAAGGATGTACACAACATTACTAAACATTACTAAACATTAAATTTGTAATTAGATTCTCAAAATTACGGCATCAAGACATTGTGAGAAATATCGAGTAAACTATTAAATTAGTCTTTGATTTTGTACGAAGCTTTAAATAGATCTCTAACTCTATGAATATTTCAAAACGTTCTTCGTCCCTTCCAAATTTTACTATTAGTTCTTTAAAAAATGTCATTGAGGCTAAATTGATAGTAAGCATATATCTAATAGATCAAATTGATAGTTAGTTGTTAAAATATATAGACTAATTTGATGGTTTACTCGAAAAATAATCAAAACATTGTCTCCTGGTACATGTTGGTGATAAATGATGGCATCAAGTTTGACCTTGGTTATACTCTTTCCCTAAAAAAAGAAGAGGGTCCATGGTTATTACTCTTCTGTCCCTTGATATGGGAATACTTTTCAAAAATCATATATATTAAAAAAAAGTTGTAATAAAAAATTTGTATGAAAAGTATTAAATTATCCTTTCAATATAATGTTGATTTTTTATATTCCAACACCATTGATAGTTTTAAGGATATATTTGGAAAATGAATAATAAATGCATCTAATTTTTTTTATATTGTCTTATATTTAAAGATAAATGATTTTTTTTTATATAAATTGTCTTTGTATAATTTAGGACAAATGAAATGGAGTACGATGGAATGACCAAGAAGCAATTCAAGGAAATGGAGAAATTCATAGAGGAAGAAGTTCCGAGAAACAATAATTTTTTGGTCATATTTATAAGAAAATGTCGGAATTTTTAATGTGTAGTTATTGATTAAAAGATTTTTCTACTCCTCATTTAATGTCTGTTTTTTTAATATTAGTAGATATATTTAATGTTTTACAACTTTTTTTATAAGGGTATATTAATAAAAATATTGATGTATTTTGGGTTTTTCTTCTTATAATAAAAATTGAATAGAGTATTAATTAATTTTCACATAAATAAACAATTAATTACCATCTTTTTGTCGCTACCGCTTTGGACTTGATTGAGTGGTATGTTGAGCTTGATGTAAAAATTGAAAGTGGAGATTATAAGCGTCGCGTGGTCACCGACCGGTAATTTGTGGTGGCTTCAAACGGAGGGTGAGGAGAGAGGGGATTAAATGCAATTTTGACCGGAAATGATATGTATAGCGAGGAATGGGATGGCGAAATCATCCAGAAGGGAATATCATGACGTGGAAAAAATATAAACATTGCCTCCTTGCGTGTTTTTCCGTCCTCCTAGTAGTGTTTTCTGCCCATAAACAAATTTAATTGGCTATTATGATTGTCGTTATTCAGGAATTTTTCGCTTAATATTGCGGTCCTCGTTAAATAATTAAGTTGATAGATACTCCCTCCGTCCCTTAATATAACCACCTATTGCTTTTTTCACATTTCTTAAGAAATGTTGTTGGTGTAGTTAATGTGTCTGTTTTACAGTACAATTTTACAAAATTACCCTCATTAAAGAGATAAAGTGAAAAGTCAATTTATTGTACTTTTAGAATTAGTAATAGTATTAAATAAGGGTATCTATGGAAAAAAATAATTAATGTGTGTTGTAATTTCAAAAAGGGGTTATATTTAAGGACAAAAAAAAAAAAAAAAGAGATGTTATATTAAGGGACGGAGGGAGTACTAACTAAGTAATTGAAGCAAAATAAAAATATAACAATCTATGGTGTAAAATTAAAACATCCAAAGGATACCGTTTCCATAATAGCACAAACACGAGTGCAAAGTAATACTTCAAAATACCACAAATAACATAGATTGCAGCTAAATTATTAATTAGAAGAGGATTTAGACATAACTCCTAACGAACAAAGTTCTTTAGAACTGTGTTGATACGTCAAAACTTCTTAATAAAATCATAAATGTGATTGCTGATATCCTCAGCAGCTTCTTGGTTGTTGAAGTGAGCCACACCTTCCTGTATAACCACTTCCTCCAAATTTGGCACATTTTTCTTGAAACCACCACTCTCAATGTATTGCTTGGTACCGGAAGAAGTGTAAACTAAGTGTGTGTTTGGTTTAGCTTTGGATAAAATTGATTTTGATAAAATTGATTCTGATAGAATTGATTATGACAGAATTGATTTTGAGAGAATTGATTTATGTTTGGATACAATAATGTAGAATTGATTAAACAAATTAAATGTTGTTTGGATAGTTTTTATCAAAATTGATTTTGAATGTATAATTACTAAAATGGACATAGCTAAATTTAAATAAATGTGCATAGTTGAATGTATATGTAGATCAATATTAAATGTGGATATATTATTTAATTTAAATAAATAAATTTTCTATATATCAATTTAAAACACAATAAATACGATCATTAAACTAATTTTTTTTTACAAAATATTTGTTCTTATATTTTATATTTTTTGATAAAATATATTTAAGTTAAATAATACTAGAGTTAGTCGCCAAAAATGATAAAATATAGCCTAAAAGAAAGGTAAAAGAAAAAATAAAGTAAATCTGAATGGGGACACCGTAAAGGAAAATTCAAAATTTGGTAACTCATGACCATAAATATTTTTCGGGGGCTAATTTGGTTCGTTAAATTTTCTGATTAAATTTGGTTCATCAAATTAATTACAAAGCAAAAAGAAAGAGAATTGATAAAGGGCAATAAAGGAAAATAATAAGTTGTAATAATCAAAATATAAAATATAATGTAGAATTAATTCTTGAAAAGCCAGAAGTTAGAAATTGTAGCTTCATGGAGAATTGCTTTTGGAGGATAGAAGCAATTCTAAAAAGCCAAACCAAACATATTGAAATGTTGTAGAATTGCTTTTGAAATGTTGTAGAATTGCTTCTAGCTTGACAAAAGCCAAACCAAACAGACCCTAAATCTGAATCACCAGTAATGAACTTTACTGGCACTTTAATTTGTGCTCCAGTCCATGCTGCCGTGAGCTCCCAATTTCTGTAAACATAAACACAAACATTGGCATGTGTAATTAACACATACAATATTTAGATATAGAACTTAATTATACATGTTAGTCCCTCTATTAAGATTGTCTGATCTTGAAAAGCAAGTTTTTCATTTGTTACAATCAAGAATTACGTGTATAATTAAGACAATCTTAATAGAAATATAAGTGCAAGGCCGGGCTAAGGGTTGGACACTCTAAGCTAAGACTTTAGGCCTTAGAATATTGGGGCCATAAAAACCTCAAAATATTTGAATTTGAATATAATATAACGTATGACAAATTAGTTATAGATGTTTGTTCAAATCAGCTGAACAAGACGAGGGTCAAGTTCAAACCTTCAAACAACCATGTGTACAAGGCACATGTCACATGATCGACGGACATGAGGCATTTAGTTAATTTTTAAAAATGGCGGCAAAAAAATAGTGACTTACAAGTTGAGATTTCTGTAGAAGTTAAGGCCACCACTGAATCCAGTCTTTTCAAATTTAGAAGCATAGTAAGTGACGTCTTCTTGTGAGAGCCAAGAAGGGAGGGGCTTTGTACTTGGATGAGATAAAAAGCGTTCCTTAGGTAAGATTAGTGGTCCAGTAGTCCGACCTGTAAGCATGTTCTTGATTACCTGTTCTGAGCTATCTTTGGCAATTTCAGCTTCCATTTTCCCTACTTCCTGTTATATGTATTGGAGTTGGATTACGGAGGATTGAATGAATAATTAAATACAAGTAACGAGTACAACTTACATTTACATTTAACAGTAATAGACTAGATTAATGGTCTAATCCATTAGATCAACAACTGATACCTATAATTAACATGAGATAACCTTTTTTTTAGGGAAACATATGTGAACACTATTAACCTTCTCAGACTCTTGTTTAATGTGTGCCTATTTTCAATTAGTACGGTAGTACCATTATCTTCGGTTATTAGGTTTCAAATGTCAAGTTAGAAGCATTGTTTTACAGTTTTCACTAACTAAAAATTTGTATTATTAAACTTTTGACCCTACGACTACGCACGAGTCTTCTCAATTATAATAGATAAATAATCTTTAACTCGTAAGATCATGGGTAGCCGAGTTTGCATGAAAATTAGGGACAAAAAAAAATCTATTAAATTAGTTTAAGTTGACGCAGACAATATATATGATGCAAATTTAGAGCCAACATTTTAAGATAGAGTTGTTGCAAACCTAATAAGGGATCAGTAGAGGGAAAAAAATTAGTTTAAGTTCCTGCAGACCTAATAAAATTAATAAATAATAAGGATAAAATAAAGATTAAAATATTTATTAAATTTTTTAATTTGAAAAAAGAAAATCATCAAAAGCATGTAAACAAACTTAAATCTTCATCATACAAATCAAGAAACTTAAATTTCAATAAAAAAATCTCATAAATATTTATAAAATATTGTCATGTTATAACATAAAAAGAGTAAACCAAGACAAAATAGATAAAAGACGAAAGTATTAAATTAAATTAAAGGATGAATTATGTAATTTTACCAACAAATTTTAATCTAGTCTTATCATCTATTTCAAAATTCAAATAAATAAATGGGGTAAGAGCCGTAAGGAAAACGAGTTTGGTACTAGAAAAAGACGTAAGGAAAACGAGTTTGGTACTAAAAAAATACTACTTTTAGTGTACTTAAATTGACCACACTTTATTTATTTAGTTATCAAAGTAACTATATTCATTTCCATCCATTTAAATAATCTGTGGCGATAACCCTCCATTTTAAGAAGATAAAGATATATAGCCCTGTTGAGATTAAGCTTATTTAGATTATTTAGAGCTTATGAAAAACAATTTATTTAAATAAATAAGTTTTATATTAATTCATAAGTTATTACAATCGAAAATTTTATTTTAATAAGTTGTTTTTTTATAAACTAGCTCAACAAGCTTAAAAATACTTCTTCCGTTTCTTTTTAAGTGTCTTTTTAAGATAAATTTTTCGTTCCTATTTAACTGTCTTTTTGGTATTTTAAGAGTAAGATTTGTTTTCTAAAAAAAAAAAGAGTACGATTTATCAATTATACCCTTTGTTAATTACTCTTATCTTTTTCAATAAAACTATTTAATGATATCTATTTGGAAAACTAAAGATTGTTTTTTTAAACAAAGTTTGTTTCTTGTTATCTTCAAATTTAAACAAAATTTTGTTGCAAACAATGGTTTCAAGAAGGGTTAAAATTATATAAATAAGATGAGTAACAATTGTTAAAAATTTCAAGTGCAAAGTAAAAGAACATATTTGAGAGAAGAAAAATAAAAGACTCCATAAATGTTCAAAACAAAGAAAAAGTTGAAGACTCATTGGAACTGTTGATGAGAGGCGAAGATGAACAATAGTTGAAAACTCATTTGAAAAGATACAAGAACAAGAACAATATAACACTGAAAAAGAAGAAGTTTCATCAATATAATTTTTATATTGACTTAAAATTATTAAAAAATGTGCACAATATTTAAAAAATTGACAATTGTTTGTTATGAGAGAGAGCGCGCGCCAAAAAAAAGGAATTTGTTAAAGAAAAATGTAATAACCGACAATTATTTGTTACAAGAGAAAGATAATATATTAAATTTATTAGAAGGTTAAAAGTGTGTGTAAAAAAAGAATTTATTAGTGGATTAAACGAGGGTATAATACAGAGAAAATGTGTAAAAATATATTTTTATGTTAATTTTTTAAAAAGACATTTAAAAAAACAGAGGAAGTAATAAATAAAAGCTTATCTATTTATTGAATCCAAAGGGGCCCTAAATACATCATCATCCCCCATTCCACACAGAGGAACAAATTAAAATGACGCCCCGTGGTAATAACTCAACGGAATTAGAAATTTATGCAAAAATAGTTGAATTCTCCATCCCTAATTATAAACCTATAGTATATTTTACACTTACACAAAAATATAAGAATGCGAACCTGGAATCTGCAGATGTAATAGTCATCTCCAAATAAGGCTCGCATGCCATCAACTGGTTTCACTTTCGGGTTTCTAGGCATATATGGCACACTGAGACAAACATAGGCTTTGATTCTTTCAGGGCGAAACAAGCAAAGATACCAACCAACGACGGCGCCCCAATCATGAGCCACAAGGAAGACTTGATCAACACCAAGCGAGTCGATGAGAGCAACGATGTCACCAACCAAGTGGAAGATTGTATAACTGCTTACCGAACTGGGGACATCAGTGTCACCATAACCACGGAGATCGGGAGCCACAGCCCGGTAACCAAGGGAGCTGAGAGCCACAATCTGGTGGCGCCAAGAGTACCAGAGCCGTGAAGGAACAAAACAACAGGTCCTTCTTTTCCTTTTTCAGCGATATACATTTTGATTCCATTCACTTCCACTGTTCTGTGTTCTATTCCTTTCATCTGTCTTTTTGGTGTTTGAATTGTGTTGTGAACTGTGATGTATGAGTTTATGCGATATTTATTCAGATGGTTTGAGCGATTTTAACGATGAGGTGTTTGTTTCAATTTGGTACTGTTTGAAAAGGTGTGAGTGTGTAAAATGTAAATGGAAATTTATATGTATTGGAAAAAAAATTAAATTTAATAAAAGTAATTTAAACGTACTTGATTTTATACGATAGTGTTTAAATTTAGTGAAGGTAATTTAAATATAAAAAAAGAAAAAATTAAATTAGGAAACAATTATTTATTTATTTTTGAAGAATTAGGAAACAATTAATATACTAGATATTCTGTATAATTTCATTATTTACGTGTCTGACCATATAAAAGTACTCTAGAAAATTTTTTGTCCAAAAAAAGTCTTACATGTCTTTGGTTACATGTCTCAAATAAGATTACTTATGAAGAAAGAAATATATGAGAATTACATTTATTTTTTTATTTTTAGTATATATTGCCATTTACCGGTTGTTAAATCCTCTAAAAAAATGTACTAGTTTTTTTTTTTGAAAAAAAAATGTACTAGTTGTTAAACCTTATTTTTTGCTAACAAAATGTTTACTTATTGACTCGGGCTCTCGGTTTACCAGGTTAAGGTGAATCTCAAAGTTTAATGAATGTTAATGAAGGTATTTATTGATTATTCGTTAAAGAGGTAAGTTGAATTCACATCCTTATAGGATATGCGATTAGGGCAACCTTCATTGGCATTTTTTTTTTTTAGGGAAACACTATTATTTCAAAATAAAATTTATTTTAGAAAAACTATAAACATAAAAACGTATATTCTCTTATTACCATTATACATCATTAAATATTAACCTTTTATCTATAAAACTAAAAGCAAGAATATATCAAGTAATTTGATGGAAAATATTATTAAAAGGATCAAATATATATAATTTAGTCTAAAATAAAAAATTGAACTTAAAGTAAGATATGAAATCAATGGGTTTAGGCTTCATTTGCAGGTTTTAGAGGAGAGGGGAGGACTTTGGCTAAAGGGAAAAAGGAAATGGAAAAAATCAAGTATACTCCCCCAACTTGAATACGACACTTATTTTTCGGCTGTGGCTACGGTACAAGACCATTATAGGTCTCTCACCGTGCAAGACCTCTTAAAACTTTTTTTTGTTTTGTTGCAAATTGTTTAGGACCATTGGATTTACTTTTTGTTAGGCTAACGGCATGGATTGATCTAAAAGTTCTCAAAAATTGACCTGTTAAAATTTGTATTGTTGATAAACATTATGGAATTTATAATTTCATTTTAAAAAGGGTGGTTTAGTCAATGAAACAAAAATATTGTTGAAAAACATAGTGGAATTATGGCCTTCGGATGTTGTGGAAACCATTGAAATGGATGGATTTACACCGTATGTACTGAAAATATTACAAGACCGGATTTTAAAAACGTTATTAATAATTGTCTTTATATATATTAGCGAAAGACAAAGACTTACGTATATGTTTTTTGCTCTTTTTATTGTGTTAACACAAGTAAATTATAAACGGTATTTTACATGATTTTTTTTATTTTGATTAAAATTATAAGTACAAATTTTTGCGACTTTCAAATTGTAACAAACCCAAAAAATCATGTTTATTTTTTTCAATAACAACAATAATACAATAAATATAATATAAATTCGTATCTTTTTTAGTGCCACAACGAATATAATATTAATATACAAAAATTGGTTAAGGGTATAATTGAAATTATAAAAAATTCAGCACAAAATCTCTAAACCCTCCATATATAATATTGATAATATTGTTCATATTGAAGTGAGATATTTTCTATTTTAATGAGGTTTAATTTTTTTAATTAAAATTAAAAATAATATTATTCAAGGATAAAATAATAAATAAAATAGTTTAAAGGATTAAATATATTTTTAGTCCTTATAAATATAAAAAAAAATCGTTTTAGTCCCTCTAAAAAATTTCTTCAACTTTTAGTCCATATAAAATTTTCAATCACTACTTTTGGTCCCTATTTTTAAGTAAAATTTTGTAGAAATGTGTAGAATATTGAAAAAATTTCTCCCAAAATAAATTAGAAATATTTAACAAAACATAAATTAAATATGAATGTTTAACCACAAAAAATATATAAATTCATGTTTTTTTAAAAAAATCTAATTTTTATTGGAAGAGATTCTTAAAATATTATAAATTTTTCTACAAATTATTAAAAAATATGAATTCTACATATGAGTTTACTTTAGAGGAGGGACCAAAAGTGAAGATGAAAAAAAAATTAGGGACTAAAAGTTGAAGAAATTTTTCAGAGGGACTAAAAAGAAAAGTTGACATATTTATAGAGACCAAAAACATATTTAACCCTAGTTTAAATTAAGGGTAAAATAGGTAATGAAAAAGTCAGGCAAAACTCATCTATTTCAAGCTATTTTCTTTAAAGGGTTAAATATGTTTTTGGTCCCTATAAATATACCAACTTTTCGTTTTAGTCCCTCTAAAATTTTCCTTCAATTTTTAGTGCCTATAAAATTTTCAATCACTACTTTTGGTCCCTATTTTGAAGTTAATTTTTTTATTTTTTAATAAAATTGTGCAAAAATGTGTAAAATATTGTAAAACAATTTCCCAAAAAAAGTTAGATTTTTTTTACAAAACACAAATTAAATATGAATTTTTAACCATAAACAATATATAAATTCATATTAAATTCATGTTTTGTTAAAAAATTCTAATTTTTTTTAGGATATATTCTTATAATATTATGAATTTTTCTGCAAAATTTGATTCAAAAATATGAATTCTACATATGCGTTTACTTTAAAAGAGGGACTAAAAGTGAAGATGGAAAACTTTTGTGGGACTAAAAGTTGAAGGAAATTTTTTGAGGAACTAAAACGAAAAGTTGACATATTTATAGCGAACAAAAACATATTTAACCCTTTTTTATATTTAGTATAGATTAGATGAGAGGTTCATGACAACATAACTAAGACTAACTTCCGTTTTATAAGAATTTTTCTAAGAACGGATATTATTATGGCTAAATTACACTAGAGCTCATTTAAGTTGTTTAATTGTAACAAATTAGTTCCTTAAGTTTTTTGTACCATCATATAAGTTATTTAATTGTAACAACTACTATTAAAAAATTATAAACTAGTGATGTGTACACGTGGACCCATTTAAGTATCCAAAAATGGATATCTCCATTGTGGATGCTCTTACCAAACGAGACCCATGTTGCTCGCGTAACTTAAACGACGCTCTTGTTTTTCTTCAAAACATAAAATCTTCTCAAAATAGGGAACTCAAATATTGTATTTGGAAGTTTTTTTTGTGTGTGGATGATTTAGATAAATTATTTAAATTTAATTTATGTTTGTTAATACTTTTAAAATTAAAATATATTAATAATAAATATTCATTTATCATTCTTAATAAAACACCCTCTCATTTTTTATAAAACACCCTTTAAAAAATGAGAAAGATTTCTCTATTTTTTCAGTACTCTCCTCTCTCAAAAGCCATTCCTTCTTCTCTCTTTCGAACTCGCAAGTAAAGCCTTGAAAAATAAAAATACTATAATAGTAGAAAGATTGAACGAAACCAAATATAAGACTTAATCGATTTTCTTCACACTTTCTTGTCAATCAATATTGCTCCTTTTATAAAAGGTTAAACAAACATTCTTTACCAACATTATTCCTTAATTGTTGGATTGAATGACAAGTCTTTTTTTGACCATTTAAATGACTCTACTTTGATGTCATAACTTTTTTTCAATTGATAATAACATGAATTTCTAGTTCACTAAAATGAACACATATAAGGTTTCATAAAGTTACAGACCTAAGGTTTCCATATATAACGAGTGCGGCGAAATACTTAAAGCAACGAGCGTGCAAATGTAACTACAAAATGCCGCATGCAGCATTAGATTGCAGCTAAATTATTTATTAAAAGACGATTTAAGGAAGCTCATAGTGAAGAGTTGATTGAGAGTTGAGTTGATAAGATCAATACTTCTTGATAAAATCATAAATGTGATTACTGACTTCCTCAGCAGCTTCTTGGTTGTTGTAGTGAGCCACACCTTCCTGTATAACCACTTCCTCCAAATTTGGCACATCTTTCTTGAAACCACCACTCTCGATGTATTGCTTTGCACCAAAAGAAGCATAAACTATATCCAAATCGCCTGTGATGAACTTCACTGGAACTTTAACCTTTGCTCCGACCCATGCTGCCGTGAGCTCCCAATTCCTATGAACATAACAAAAGAATTAAATTATGCATTGACAAATAACAGCTATAACATTTAGAGATAGAACTTTATTGTACAATTCGATTTATGTTGGGATTTGGATCGTGTGAAATGTGATTGTATGCTGTCAACCACATCAAATTTCCTAGATAGCAAATTTCATAGTTATTTTAGCTAACTAAGTATTTCAAAAAAATACTTATATGGTCAGTCATTTGAGCACAACATTTAAGCCATATATTTTAATTTAATTAGTTTAAAAATACACATCATATAATTCATTTATGAGAAATTCTTTTATAGTCATAAACACAAATGTATAGTGTTTGGACACACAAACATTAACTTTTTTAAAATAATGAAAAACAATTGATAATAAAATGATTTAATATTTTAAGAAATAATTTTTTTATATGTGTGTGACCAAACACTATTCATTTATGTTTGTGACTATGGAAGAATGCCTCTTATTTATCTTTCTATCACTTCTAAATATGTGAGACAATGAGAGTGCCCAAATTATTGTGTCCACTCAAAACTTCCTCAATGTTTCAATCGTTACAATCAATTATGATTATGACATGATTGAAATATTATGTGATAACTGTACAATCAGATTAGAATATCAAAATGACTCAAAGTGCAGTTAAATTACTCCTATAAGACCAAATAAACATATAAATGACATTTGAATCATGGACAAGGGACATCTAGTTAATTTTGAAAAATGAAAAGAAATAAAAATAGGGACTTACAAGTTGAGATTTCTGTAGTAGTTAAGGCCACCACTGAACCCCGACTTTTCAAATTTAGAAGCATAGTAAGCGACATCTTCTTGTGAGAGCCAAGAAGGGAGGGGCTTTGTATTTGAAACATCGGGATGAGATAACAAGCCTTCTTTGGGTAGGATTAATGGCTCAGAATTCCGACCGGTAAGCATTGCCTTGATCACTTGTTCTGGGCTACCTTTGGCAAATTCGGCTTCTGCTTTCCCTGGTTCCTGTCACATGAATTGGAATATTGGATTATGAACCGTTATAAACAGAACTGTGTCCCATCTGTAAATTCCAAAATAAGTGAATGCATTATAATTAATAAAAAATTTTAATTGTGTCATTGATTAATCCGGTTTCAATTATAAACTAAGTATATGCATTTATTGACCTCAAATATTCCCTTCGTATAAAAAAAACATCACATTTGCATATTTTGTCTGTTTCAAATAATTGTCACTTTAAAATCTTAATGCAATATTTTTTTCTCGCTCATATACCCTTGATCGGGGGCGGATCCATATTGGGGCTATGTGTGGCTATAGCCCCACATGCACTTTTCATATATATATATATATATATATATATATATATATATATATATATATATATATATATGAAAAGTGCTTTTGAATGCATCATTTATATGTTGAACACAAAAGATCATTATAGGCTTTAAGTTGAAGAACCAAAGATCATTTATATGTTGAACAGAGATTATAAAGGCTTTTGAATGCATCATCGTTCAACTATTTTCATGGCTTTTGTTTGTTATGCTCACAATTTTGATGGAAGGAGTAACTCTTAATTGAACATTGAATTGTTTGTTGGTAATGCTCACAAAGTCATTGTTATGTTTTACAGGATGAAGAAATTTTAGCCCCATATAAACCAAATGTCTAGATCCGCCCCGCTCTTAATTAGTGTAACATCAAGATGAGTAATAACAATACCCACATTTTGTTAATGGAAAATGAAGTTATCACCCTTAACATTATATTGAGAAGAAAAAAAAAATTAAGAGTGGTTTATGTTATAAGCTAGACATTCATTTTTGAGTCACTTACTACCACATCTTCCATAGATTGTAACTCACTTTAAAAAAAATTGTCACAAATTATAAACTGTTTTTTAATATGGATCTCGCTAACAAGTGTCCTAAATACATAAGGAATTAATAAAAAAAAAATTTATCTTAAAAATACAAATCAAATACATGATAATGAGTTCAAAATCATAAGTTTTTTAAAGTTAAAGTGCCAAAAATGCACTTGAAACTTTTTTTCTTTTCATATTAACTTAACCATATTTATAATTTTTGTGAAATTAAAAGTGATAAACGAATATTATTGCATAAACCAAAAGGAGGTAAAAGTGTACTTAAAACTTAAAAGCAAATTAAAATGCAAAAAACACAACAGCAATTCCCATTCTAAAACAAGCACAAATTAAAAGCTTGCATGCGTTTAGGTACTTGAACAAATTCAAACGGCCTTATTTAAGTAAAAATTAACCAATGTATAAAAGCATTTCGAGTCTAAGTTAATGATTATAATCAAAATACAAAAACAAACCTGGAATCTGCAGATATAATAATCGTCACCAAACAAAGCTTGCATGCCATCAACAGGTTTTACTTTAGGGTTTCTTGGTAACAATGGAACACTGAGGCAAACATAAGCCTTGACTTTCTCAGGACGAAACAAACATAGATACCAACCAATGATGGCACCCCAATCATGAGCCACAAGGAAGACTTGGTCAACGCCGAGTGAGTCGATGAGAGCAACGATGTCACCAACCAAATGCAGAATTGTGTAGCTACTAACTGAAGTGGGAGCATCAGTGTCACCGTAGCCACGAAGATCTGGAGCCACGGTGCGGTAGCCAAGGGAGCTGAGAGCAACAATCTGGTGGCGCCATGAGTACCAGATTTCAGAAAAACCATGAAGGAACAATACTATTGGTCCTTCTTTTCCTTTCTCTGCAATGTGCATTTTGATGCCATTCACTTCCACTGTTCTGTGCTCTACTCCTTCCATCTTTTTAGTTCAGTGTATGAATGAGTAGTATGAGTTTGTGAAGTCAATGCGATATTTAAATTTAATGGGAGATGCTATGGACGATTTTAAGGAAGAGGTGCTTCAAGTCTTGGTGAGTTTTGCGAGGATTTCATGCATTCATCCACGTGGAAGGAAATTAATGTCGTCAACTAACAAAATTAAATCCTCTTCAACCAACAAAATTAAATCCAATTCGAAATTTCTATGGTTTAAAGTTTCTTTCTACATTTGAAAAAAAATAAGTTTTTTTTTCTTCACAAACTCATGATAATGTATAATATATATAAGATTTGGGGTTCAAACTCCGATCACCATAAAAAAATAGTTAAGCTCAGTTGATTAATAAACTCAATAAAAAATAAAACTTCAATTTAATTTTTAAATGGAACAATTCTTAATCAAATTATTTTACCTCATGTCCAAACTCTGAGTTACCAGTGTTTCTTTTCTCTAAAACCGGAAGGTTAATGCAAACAAAATTTTCTTTCTACACAACTAAGAAATTGGACTGAAATAATTAATAAATTCGAACAAATAATAAATTATTTGAAAAAATTCAATGATTTACAATGAATCAAAACAGCAAAATGAATTTGATATGATAACCATTCCACCTAAAACAATTTTGTAAACATAGATCAAAGGGTGTGAATGTGATATACAAACGTTGGAGAACTACAGTGAAGATATATAAATATTGGAGAATAACAAATTAAGATATAAATTTAGTATTGTTATCAAATTTGTAATATATGTAACGAGTTGAAATCTATTGACATTAGATGTTAAAATAAAGTTTGACATCAAATTTTTGCGGTCCATTATTTTAATTTTATTGGCTCACATTTATTCACCTAATTATTCATGTAGAGATTCTTCCCCTAATTTTAATCTTGTTTTCGATTTCATTTTCGATCAACATACAGTGAAATAGTTGCTTTCATTCTCATTAAAGTTCCTTCTCTCATTTATTTTAATCTGGATCTTATTTTGTAAAGGCAATTTCATACTAAACATAAAAATGAGAATTTATTTTAATTTGTACTGTTAAGAACCATCGTCTAATTCAGAATTTAAAAGCTATTCTAAATTTCCCTTTACTTATTGGTACCTCGTAATCTCTACGATTAGCTTCCCCTTTTTTTAATATGATTAGACTTCCCCCTTTTTGACATATGTGCATTTCAAGCAACAATTTTCAACAAGTATATGGTTCATCGATCACAAATAATCACCAAGCATACAACAACATTAAACACATAATTCACACCAAACACATAAACAATTATGACTCATCTTAAACATGTAATGTGCCTAAAAGACATGAAACTATAACCACTTTGTTATTGAAAAATTTAAAAATTGTATTGATTTTATTTTTTATCATGCAAACCTTCGATCTCTTTAAGTTTTTATCTTGATAGATGTATTTCACTATTACAGGTTCATAAGTGTAATTTTTTTACGTCAATTTGTTTTTTAATTTATTGTAATTATTTAGTTTTTTAACAGATATTTTTTGTTGTTGTTATTATTTTATCTTACATTAACAGGACAACCTTCTGTTATTTTGTTGTTAATCAAGAATTATATTAATATTATTATTTGATTATTTTGAGTGACTTATTATTATTATTATAAAAAATTCATTCACTTTGTAATATTAATTTTTTTTAAGAATCTTACAAATCTCATAAAATCCTATGATATCTCAAAAGCTTATGTTATAAATCCATTCAAATCCTGGTTTGAAAATCTTGATTGTGAAAAGTCTTTTACACGGTCTTTTAAAATCCCACAAAATTAATACAATCACACAAAATCTTTATGATTTTTTTTTGCTAAAACAATCTTTCAAAATCTCAATCCAATACACCCTAAACATTTGGTAAACGTGATCTTGAGTAAAAGGAATGAAATAATTTGACCAACGAAATTAAAATCCGGAAAGAAAAAACAAAAATAAATAATTAAAGGGGGATGTCAACAACATCACACGTTGATGAGTGAAGTGGGAAAAATGTGAGAGTAAAAAGAAAGTCTCAAGGAATCTCATGTCTTTGATGAGATTGTTAGTTTTAAAATTTTCAAAGTCTCATAAAATCCATTCTATCAAGTAATCCATTAAAATCTATACATTTTTGAATACCAAGAGACAATTTTTAAATTGTAAAAAATCTTGATTGAATACCACTAGATTTTGTTGGATTCTTTAAAAAATCATTAAAATCCTAATTGAATACCACCGAAATTATTTATAATCTTTTAAAATCTTGATTGAATACCTCAAGATTTTTCTATAATCAAAAAGTCTTTTAAAATCCTTCAAAATCTTAATCCAATACACCCTCTTAAGGGTTAAATATGTTTTTGGTCCCTATAAAATTGGTAACATCTAAATTTAGTCCTTACTTAATTTTAATAGCTTTTTTATGCCTTACACAAAAAATTACATATAATTTTAGTCCCTGCTAAAACTAAATTTGTTTAATTATCCTTAAACTATTAAATTTTAAAACGATTTTTTTGGAGACACTTTTAGAACATTATAAAAAGTTAATTTACTAAAATTTAGAATTTTTTTAACATGGGATGAATTAAATATGAATTGTTTAAACATAAAAATTTCAAGATAAAAGTCACAAAAATTTGGACGTAGAAATCAATTTTTGAAACAATTTTTCGTGGACCAACTTTTAGTAATGTTTTAAACACGTTTAAAAAATTGTTCAAAAAACTCAAGAGTGAGTGTAGAATTTTTTTATAGGGATCGAAAATGTATTTAAATTAGGGAATTGGTGAAAAAGTTGAGACTCGTGCCAATTTTAACTTATATGTAATTATGAATATAAACAAAAAAATCAAGAAATCGTCCAATGGAATTTGAGCACACTCACGGACGTGGACCTTATTCTGCAAAACGATTTGCCAATATGCTTGCTTAATTTCTTCTATTATACGCTAGTATATAAAGACTCGAAAACTCTTTAAACTATTCTACGTGGGACTTTTTAACTTTTAAAATATAAGAAAAAAACTAAAACACCTAACGATCTCTCACATATTTCAATAGTCCAAAAGAAACCATAAAGGAATTTTTTTTATTTAATATCATACCAACAAAACAAATGCTAAATCAATTATATTATAATTCTTGAACAAAATAGGTTTCTTTTTTCTGCAAATGCTATCATTTATAACGCGTTTATGAATGTTGCTTAGATGGAGAATGTGAAGAGTATCCAACCTGCAGATCCTACTCATATTACTTTTCAGTTTTTACAATCCTTATATCAATTTGATTAAGATCCAAAATGAATATTTGGGATTCTAATATAGAACAATAGAGGTACACGATACATTACATCATGCTGATCAACTAACTAGAATGATGCATATCAAATCCACAACTCACTGAATCCACCACAGAAAGTCAGAAACGTACAAAATTTCTTAGCTAGCTACTTTTTTTTTTGAAATAAATTAGCTAGCTACTTCAGTTCTAAGTAAAGTAAGAAATGACACAGTCACTTTGAAATTGATACTAAAAGACTAAATTTTCTATTACCATGAAGGAATAAATATCATACTACAGAGACCTAGAAATGAAATTACAACTGGACATACTTGATAATATCATTTCTCAATGTTAATCACAACATATCATTCAGAATAAAAGGAACACAAGTCATTCACACGAAGAATTGACACGACATAGATAGTGGACAGGACACGCCGACCCTAGTAATAATTTAAGAAATGACAAAATTGAATGTAATCATGTATGGTGGTGGTGTTGTGTCGGACTTGAACAATAATGTGTGTCGGACACTGAACAAGCATTCGATTAAAAGTGTCGGTGCTATAGAGATTCAAACCAATGTAATTTGAAATAGAAGTTTGAGTTTTCACAAAAATAAATAAGGTTCAAATTTAAAGTATTTCAATTCCAATCGTGCTAATATTAAAACATAGAGCAAAAAAGAAATAGACAATCAACTAATGAGTATACTCGTATAGAAGCATCATTTATAACTTTAATTTTGGTATTTTTACTTTCATAAATCATAAATCATTTTTTCAAATTTTAACCGGTGCCGACGTGTCAGGGTCGTGTCCGACCGATGTATATGCTTCATTGATTGACGTGGATTAGTTCATCAATATGATTCATTCATATATTTAAAATGTGAAAAAATAATTCATACTCAATGGCAAAAAATCAACAAACTAATAATAATGAGCGAATATGGCTGTGTAGCAACAAGCATTGAGCAGCAGAAATCAAGGTAGAGCATAAAGACTCTTAATTAAAGAGTTAAAGAGAGATCAAGATCGATACCTGGAGAAAGACTTGCTCTTAGACTCCTAGTGATGCAGCTTCTTTCATCATATCATCCCAAACCATGCTTCCTTCTTCAACTGCTTGAGAAACCTTTCTTTTCCTTGCCATTATATATGAACACTTATAAGTTTTTAATGTGATTTTTTTTAAGGTATTATTGAAGTTTGGTTTTGTGCTTTAATATGTGTGAGGGGAGAGTGAGTGAACCTTTGAACTAGTTTAGTTTTTAAAGTTGAACAAGTCATGCTAATTAGTTTCATTCATTTTTATTTTTTTTAGGAATAGTTTTATTCCTTTGTTTATAATCTATGGCGTGTGTGTTGGAGAATTTGTTACAGTAGTAAATGTTATTGTAGTGGTTGTCCTTTTTTTTTCTCAAAGATCGCATGTTCGAACCACTTAATCCCCATTTTCTGAATTTTTAACTGCAAATGCTCCTAGGCGAATGAACTGCTGAACCAGACAGTTTTCTCCGGATTTCACTGGTCTAACTAGATAATTGCCAGCTCGACTGCATTTCAGGTCAAATGACTGAACTGAACAGGAGTCAGGTTCCCGGTCGGTCTGGGTTTTAGCTTTTAAAACACTAGGCCTATCCTTGGTGTTCAAATGGCTAGACATTAAGCTAACTCATGTTATTGTTGGTACCGGTTTCAACCATGTTGTCAACATGATTCAGAACTGCTTTGCCCTCAGTTTCATATTAGACGTCTTGTTAACAAGGTCATTTCTCCTGTCAGCCTCATTGGTGTGGATTTCCTTTCTAGTCTTCTAGGGTCGTGGCTTAACTCTTGTTTTCTTTTTGCTCGATATATCAACACAAAAAAAAAACTATATGTTTGAGTCGTCTTAAGACCATTTGCTTTGAACGGGTTACACAAATGGACGAGTTGTCTGCTCTTCCTATCAATGTAGTGTCCACACCTGTTGGGTTTTATATGGTTATACCGTTAACAACTATGCTGGCATTGGTTTGAGTAGGTTACCGAGATGAGTGAATTGTCTCAGTCCCCTTCCTATCATTTAAATATCCTCTTGGTTTGTTTTCCTCAGTAATTACAAGAAAAATCACTATCAGGTCACACTTAACAATGTTTTATAGTTCATATGTATATGCCAAATAACAAATTACACAACTTCTATCTTTTTAATACCCAGAAATGTGTGTGCAAAACTTTGACTTTATTTATCATGTATACAAGCAAATTGGAATAATTAACACCATATCCATGATAAAGCTTTCTTAAGGAACATATGTTTAAATATTTCATCGATTTATGCATAAAAACTTAAAAGGACAAATAAAAAACTATCGACTACATGCAATGGAGTTTAGACTCTGCTGCCAACGCATGAGCTCAATATGCTCGGATGTTAATTTTGGGATCATAAAGCAAAACTTATTCTAGATGATTATTGGTGGAATACAATTGAAGGGAAGAACCGCCTTTGTCTGATTATTTCATTTGCGGATCAGCTCAGAATTTCTTGATGAATTCGTAAATGTGATTACTGATTTCCTCTGCAGCTTCTTGATTGTTGAAATGAGCTACTCCTTTTTGCACAATCACTTCCTCCAAATTCGGCACATCTTCCTTGAATCCTCCACCATGGATATACTCCTTCACGTGTGGCGAGGTGTACACCATATCCAAATCACCTGTAATGAATTTCACAGGTACCTTGATTTTCACGCCACTCCATGGTGCTGTGAGCTCCCAATTTCTGCAATACAATTAGTTTAACTGTCATTAGAATTCAGACTCTTTTTCTGCTTGCACAAATATTTCCCCAAAAAGAATAGTCAATTTATATTTGTCGAAAACAATTATGGAAGCACAGAGAAACAGAAAATTACAAGTTCATGTTTCTATAGTAATTCAATCCTCCAGTGAAACCAGTTTTCTCAAATTTGGAGACAAAATAAGCAAGATCATCTTCTGTGAGCCAAGTGGGCAAGGTTTCAGGGGTATCCGGATTGAATCCAGTTCCAAACTCTCCCTTGGGAAGTATTGGAGGACCAGTTTTGCGAGTTGTGAGGACATTTTTCAGCACATATGCAGTGCCAACCTCAGCTATCTCAGCTTCTATTTTGCCAGGTTCCTGTAATATAGATAAAAAACAATTATCATATTCCTATCTACCATTATAGCAATTCTCACTTCATTTCACAGAAACAAAGAATTATGATTCCAAATATTATACTGGAGCTCCATAACATAACACTAACACACCATCATCAAACACCACTCAATCTAAACTGGTAAGAGTAAACACCTAATTTATTTCTCATGTATCATTCTCGCCTAATACTTTGTTAAATTATTCTCATTAGTGTGTGCTAAGAGTAAAAACATAGTTTAAATTATTCACAAACAGGCTTTTGTAGTTAGATTAGATTAACTAACTTAATTTTCAATCTAACACACCAAAGATGCCTGAGATCAAGTAACTTTATCAATCAATTATGTTAATCGGCATAATCAATTATTAAGAATTACTACGGTCAATTGTTACCTGAAATCTGCAGATATAATAATCGTCTCCATATGCAGCACGCCTACCATCAATAGGCTTCACTGTGGGATTTCTATGGATAAATGGAACACTGAGACAAACATAGGCTTTGATTCTTTCTGGGCGAAACATGCAAAGATACCAACCAATGCTGGCACCCCAATCATGAGCAATAAGAAACACTTGATCCACACCAAGCAAATCTATAAGTGCAACAAGGTCACCTACTATGTGAAACACCGAGTAGCTGCTAATGGAAGCCGGAGCATCGGTGTCACCATAACCACGAAGATCTGGAGCAACAGCACGGTAACCGAGAGAGCCGAGAGCCGCAATCTGGTGGCGCCATGAATACCAAAGTTCAGGGAAGCCGTGAAGGAACAAAACAACAGGTCCTTCTTTTCCTTTCTCTGCAATATGCATTTTGATTCCATTCACTTCCACTGTTCTGTGTTCTATTCCTTCCATCGTCTTTTTGGAGTTTGGATTGTATTGCAAACTGTGATGTATTGCAGTGTATGAGTTTACGCGATATTTATTGAGATGGTTTAAGCGATTTTAGCGATGAGGTGTTGTTTGTTTCCACTTGCTGACTGTTTGAAAAGGTGTGAGTGCGTAGATGGAAATTTATATGGATTGGAAAATAAAATAAAATTAATAAAGGTAATTTAAATGTACTTGATGAGTTTATAAGATACTTCCTCCGGTTTAAAATATAAGCAAAAATTATTTTTTAGATTTATTCATTTAACGATGTATGTAATAAAGTACTCTAAAATCTGTTTATCACTTCAATCAACGTTAACCGTTAATTCTAAGAAAAAATTGAGTTGTCATTTTTTTGGTTTTTTTAGATAACAAATAAGGTATGGGTGGTAGAAACCACTATAATGAAAGAAGCATACTACATTTGAGTTCTTTTTTTTTTTTTAATAAAAATAAGAAGAAAAAGAGAACTCAAATGTAACACGCTTCTTTCATTTGAGTTCTTTTCAAACCCCCTAAAATTTCAATATTTAATAACCCTTCATTAAATCTCCCTTTTTTTAAGGACCCTTCGTTAAATCCCTTATCATACTCTTTCTTCATTTTAATTTCATCTAATCTTTCTCAGTCTTCCTTATATACCGCACAAAATCCACAATGATGTAATGAATGTCTAACACAGATAAATGCAGTACACTCGTCATCATCATCATGTGCTTCGTTTAATGAAGATTGGATGGAAAAATATCTTTTGATCGTATCGGATCCTAACTTCCGGTCGTTATATAAATGACAATCTTAGAATTTTTAGGGACCTATGAACAAGTAGGGGGACTCAAAAAGCAATTTCCACTTTCAAACTGTGAGTATAACTACAATTTCTGCTGCTACGGTCTCATATACTCCGATGGAGGAAGTGAGTATTAGTACAAGTGATGATATCAAGAATCACCGTTAAACACGTCACTGTTATGAGCATTGTTAATGCACCAAATTTCATTGACCCCGTTTAATTCAAAAGACTTGCTACAACAATGGGATTATGTAGTAACCAAAAAAGAAAAATAAGCAATGGGATTATGTATGTTGTGTATTATTAGGTACTTCATTATTAGTTACCCTTGTGGAGTATTTTGACCCATAAAGATACATCCAGTATTTAGAGTTATAAGAGAACAATTGTTCTAAATACAACACACGCAACTACTAAGAATCAGGTAATAGACATAGCAGCAAGATTATTTCATTTGCAGATAAGCTCAGAACTTCTTGATGAATTCATAAATGTGATTACTTATTTCCTCTGCTGCTTCTTGATTGTTGAAGTGGGCCACTCCTTTTTGGATAATCACTTCTTCCAGATTGGGCACATCTTCCTTGAATCCCCCACCATGGATATACTCCTTCATGTTTAGTGAGGTGTATACACTGTCTAAATCACCTGTAATGAATTTCACAGGCACCTTGATTTTCACCCCATTCCATGGTGCCATCAGCTCCCAATTTCTGCAATACAAGTAATAATGCATCTTTCATTAGAATTGTGATCTCTGTTTATGAAACATTAACACATACATCGAAAACAACACTAAACACAAACATTGGACACGACATTGAAAAGTAGATACCAGTTGCAGTTTTAAAAATGGAAGTAATTGATTATAACATGTGTCAGTGTCGGAAACAACACATATCCAACACCGGGCACATCTTCAAACTGAAATGTTAATGCCGCATAGATTATTGTCATGTTGTTCAAACATTTTACCAAAAAGAATTGTCAACATATATTTGTGGAAAACAACCAGAGGTAGCACAAAGAATCAAAAGATTACAAGTTTAAGTTTCTATAGTAGTTCAATGCTCCACTGAAGCCTGTTTTCTCAAATTTGGAGACAAAATAAGCAAGGTCATCTTCTGTAAGCCAAGAGGGTAAGGTGTCAGGAGTATCCGAGTTGAATCCAGTTCCAAACTCTCCCTTGGGAAATATTGGAGGACCAGTTTTCCGAGTTGTGAGGGTACTTTTCATCACATATGCAGTTCCAACTTCAGCCATCTCAGCTTCCATTTTGCCTGGTTCCTGTGATGCGGACCAAAAGCAATTATTTTATTCAGATCTATCATTACAGCAACTTTCCACTTCATTTTAGATAAACAAAGAACTCTGTTTCAAAACATTATATTGGAGCTTCACGATACGATTCAATCTGAGTAGGGTCATACTTTAGGAATGATATGTAGCTAAAAGAAAGGAAAACAGATTAACTTCATCATTCATGACCATTATTATGTCATACAATGCTAAAGTTGATGCATATCCAAAATAAGAGAACTTCACCCTAACATATTCAATAATCAATATTACTCTCTGAACAAAATGCACAACATGTCATTCTATATTAAGTTGAGTCATGCTTGCTTCTAGAATTAACTGATCAACCATAAGGTTTCCTCTTTTGATTTAGACTCTACTTAAATAAACAAGTTAATTAAGTGTTAAACCTATTTGGGTTGGCCGTCTTGGGAGCTGAGTGTGTTCCTCTCAAGGTGACAAATTCGATTTATTTTTAATTAAACTTAATCAAGTGCTTATAGCAAAAGATAAAATAAAATGATAAGAGTAATCCCACATCAGTATCATGTCAATAATCCACATCAAAAACCACTCAAACTAAAATGATAAGAGTAATCCCCGAATTAAGTTATTCAGTATTACTCTCTCCTCCTACATCTATATATAAAAAATAAAAATAAAAAGATAATAAAGTGATCTCATGTTTTATAATTAGTAAATCTTGAAATTTTGTCAAACTCGTCTCATAAAATATTAGGGATTACTTGAAGTAAATTAGAGGCTAAAGAGACAAAAGTAGAAAAGTGGTAGTAAAGAAATAGAAGAACCTGAAATCTACATATATAATAATCATCTCCATAAGCAGCACGCATAGCATCAACGGTCTTGATTTTGGGGTTTCTACGGAGTAGTGGAACACTGAGGCAGACATAGGCTATGATTCTTTCAGGGCGAAACATACAAAGATACCAACCAATGATAGCACCCCAATCATGAGCCACAAGAAACACTTGATCAACACCAAGCAAATCAATAAGTGCAACAAGGTCACCTACTATGTGAAAACCTGTGTAGCTACTAACTGAAGACGGAGCATCGGTGTCACCATAGCCACGGAGATCCGGAGCCACAGCACGGTAGCCAAGGGAGCTGAGAGCTACAATCTGGTGGCGCCATGAATACTAGAGTTCAGGGAAGCCATGAAGGAACAAGACCACTGGTCCTTCTTTCCCTTTTTCAGCAATATGCATTTTGATTCCATTTACTTCCACTGTTCTGTGTTCTATTCCTTCCATCTCTCTGTTTTTCTCTCAGAGCAATTATGAATTTTTTTCAATATTTTGATGCGGAGATGATACTTTATAATGGACAAATGAACCGACATAAATAAATCGCTTATAATAATATAATAGTTTTTTTGGAGGTAATAATAATAATATAATAGTTAAATATGTTAGATCATGTACGATAGTTTCATCATTTAACACTTATCCAACTTTTATTTTTTTTAATGGTTTTTTTTTCAACAGCCTACGCCACCATATTTTATTTCATATGTTTATTTAATTTTATATTTTTGTTTTTTATTACATAAAATTACAATTATCGATTATAATTAAATTAAAAAACACTTAACAAATCTTATTTTTGTTTTTTTTTAAAACAAAATTTATTTAAATAATTTATTTTGATTTTCTTAACTTAAAATGTAATACAACAAGGGATCTTCTACCGTACACCCGCCAATTAAGGTGTACCGGTACTCTTGTTTCAAAAATTTATACATTAACTATCATTTTTTATGAAAAAAAGCTATTTGTTGATATTGATATTTAGAAAATATCACTTTATTAGAAAAAATATCATTTCATTGTTTATAAAAATCATACTAATTTTTTTTACATTTTGTTGTAAAAAATAATCAAAATTCTCTATTATGAGTAATAAAAATTCAAAAAATTTAAATTTAATTGCGTTGACATTTTTGGTGATAAGATTTAGTTATTATAATTATAGGTGATAGAAAATAATTTTTTCCTACAAAAAATAACACATTTAACTATTATTTTATGGAGTTGGTGTACCAATACACTTAAATTATTAGAAGTACCATAGAATTTGCCATACAACAAACTAAGCACGCGACACACATTCCACTAAAAATAAGGTTAAAACTTCATTTAGTTTGCTAATAAAAAGATAAAGGTAGTGAAACACTTGATTTTTTTTCTGTGTCCAAATCAAATGAACCAAGTCTCTATTTATAGAGAAAACAAATCATGAATTTTGGTATTTTTTATTTTTTTTAAAATTAATTTACAACGAAATAATTGAGGTCCAATTATTAAAATAATAAGAATCCGGACAGCCAATCAAAACTTAGCACGGGTCCCTATCTATTCAGATTTTCTTTTCTCTCTCCGCCCTCTGCAGCCTCACGCGTTGTTGTCTGCGCGTGTGCTGCACGCGCCAATTCTGGCCAACCGCAGCCCGCCACGTGTCCCTCTACGTCAGATTAAACAATGTTGAAACCATTCAACTTCTCTTTCATCCACATCACCACTAAACATCACCATTGGAGCATTTTACTTGTTGACTATTACTTTCAACATGTCTATTAAACACCATTGAACATGGTCTTGGTGATAATCACCAATATATTCCCGTTTGGAAACATTTATTTTGTTGCCACTGATTTTCATCTGTTTCCTCTTGTTTGTCAACTAGATCGTGAACCGTGCTTCGCACGGGACAACGATGATCACAACATGTATATATGAAAAATGCATGGTTAATTGACATAAAGCACAACAAAATATGGTAGTCAAAAAGAGATCGCACTTGAAGCGTCGTTAGAATAGATAATAAATAGCAACAACAAAGTGTGTGCACTTTGGAAGGATCAAGTTCAAGCTTATAACTTTGCATATTACATGGCTAATAGACTTCTTGTACTCGTAAGTACCATAAATTATTGTTATTATAATGAAAATTAAAATCAGCACCATAAATATTTTCTGGGTGCAATCTGGTCGGAATTTAGAAGTGTGAGAATAATTAACTCTATTGGAATTAATTCAAATATAAAAAATTGATACAACTGGATTAAAGCAGTCTTGATATGGTTCTCAACCAATAACCAATGTCAACTGTAATTACATAAGAGTTTTCTTCTTAAACTATACAATTTATTTTATGGTAATGAGAGAATGTTGTAACTTGAAATAATATGAAATTGGGAGGCATTATCTACGTAGAGCAGACTAACATATAGTGCTTCTTCTTCCTCATTTTTCAGTATACTTCAGTTTCTGAGATTCTGTTCGTTCTCAAATGCCACACCACCTTCATAAAATAGTGCAGATAATGAGTAAACAACCATATAGAAGTGATGAAATACTTGTGTCTTGGTTGAAATCATTGGTGCACAACATAGAGAGATAAATACTTTGTAACCTTGTTATTATTAATTAAAATAACTACAAACTAACTGATCATCTATTTAATAATTTGATGAGAAAAATTTCTCCAATAGACTCTAATAGTGACCAAAACACAAAGTAAAGGATAACCGGTCCAAAATCCTTATTAGCAAAGAAGGTAATAGACAAAATGTCAAGGTGAAAGGTGTTTGATCCAAGGCAGCAAGTTTTTTTTTTAACTGCAAATATTATTAAACCCGGCTTGTGTAAGACACACAAAAACCAAGGGTGAAAGAGGAACGATTACAAAGGTGCATATATGCGGAACACCACAAAGGATTACCCAACAATTCTGTATATCTGAGGAACCTAAAAACCAACCGCCCCTAAATAATCCAACTGGAAACCAAGTTTCGGAGCCCCAAAAAAGGACAAAAAAAACAGAACAGCAGCGTACCAACTGAAGATCTAAAACCTCCCAGACTTCTCACTTAACTGCTCACCCAAAAACCTCAACCAAGGCTGATAGCAGGCCTGCTAAACAGCAAAAACAGACCATCAAAACCCGAAAACAGCAGATGACAGCAGGCTGCCAGCACAGAAACAATTGTTGACAGTAGCATACTCACGGCTAACAGGCGCACCAAAACAGCCAAACCCACCCGAACCAACAAAAAAATGGACCTGCAACCAAACAGTTGCTGACAACAAACTGAAAACAGCTAACATCCGAAACCAAAACAGCCACGACACCCCCCGATAAGACACCGCTCGATTACCTCTTAAGGCATTCTCTGGGATTCCACCTCCACTCATAAAACAAACAGACCAACATTTTAACTCGATCCATCATCCACCTCCAAGACAACACTTTTACTTCCTCCACAATCTTGTTTACCTTCATTGTGACATTATTAAAAATTCTATTATTCCTCGCTTTCCATAACTCCCAAATAACAATGTGCCAAATAAGCCGAAGACCTTTCCAGATTTTAATATTGGTCTCCCAACCATTCCAGCAATCCCAAAGAACGATAAAACTGGGAGGGATAATAAAGACGCGATCCACCCAACACATAAGGTGATACCAAACCGTCGGCCGCCACATGACAGGAAAGGTGTTGACAGTTTAAGGGTGCTGTGGGAGGTGTTTTTTGGCTGGGTTTTTCATGTTTTTTCCCCTTCTATTTTGCGGTTCTGTTGGTGTTTTTTGCCTAGCTGTGCCATTTAGCACATCCGCGTGTAATGGCTGTTGTCCCGTTTAGTACTTCTTGTGCCGGACTTATTATCAAAATATAAGCTGATTCAAAAAAAAAAATCATTAAACTACATGGTAGAACCCATCTTTAATCTTGAATATATAACAAAACAATCAAATTAAAAGGACATATGGAAGATTGATTTTCCTATGGACACAAATTCATATTAATAAACTCATCAGACCAAGGACTGCTTCCCATCTAAATAATTAAAAGGGACACATGAACCTATAAATGTTGCATAAAAAGCTATCAACCATAAAAGGGATACAAAAGAAATTTTGTTTTCACTTATACCACCTTTAGTTCAAAATTTTCGGCAAGTAATCTGATGAGCAGAAAAAGTTATCGACTAAAAAGGATGCTAAACAATTTTTTATATATGCAGGGGACTAAATATAACTACAATCATTTACTTCATTCAACATTCATATGCTTCCATAAGGACCTCTAAACCCTTAACCATATGTATTTTCAACATAAAGATAAAACATACTCAAAATAATACCCCAAAAAAAGGATTACTAAAGAAATGAAGAGAATAGACTACAGAAAAGATGAAGAACACTACACATATCACATAAAATAATTAGTACATAGAGCTTAAAATGCAACTCTGAAAAGAAATGAAGGTTTGCCTTAGGATTCCTCTTGGGTTAAAGATCTTAGTATCATACTTAATACCTTATTAAATGACTAACACACTTCAATCCAAACTAATAGAATCACACATATAATGTTATCGTTGACATATAAAAGATTGGATGGCTACAAAACATTCATTGATTATTCACATACAAAAAATAATCCTATGTTTTTGAAACCAAACTATATATAAGTTTAGTGCAGTGAAGTTCTCATTTGACACGG
The DNA here is from genome assembly GCA_958299785.1 of Medicago lupulina. Classification (NCBI taxonomy): domain Eukaryota; kingdom Viridiplantae; phylum Streptophyta; class Magnoliopsida; order Fabales; family Fabaceae; genus Medicago; species Medicago lupulina. Next base: position 2,603,289 of record OY283140.1, read on the forward strand.
AAGTTATTCTAAAAAGAAATCTTCAAACAGGTTTTGTAATTTAGCTACTAACCTCAAACCCCATGTTGGTCAAATTGAACGAAAGTTCCTATTACATACATTAAGAGATTAAAATTGAAACTTGTATGCTACCCTTCCAATCCCCTATTCATGTGACTTTAAAGCATCACATGTGAATTATATATATACAAAAGAAGGATTTGTACAACATATAAAAATCAAAATAAAAAAGGATTACAAAGAGGAGAGTTGACATGAAAGAGTAGTAAAAGATCAAGGTGAAATGTATAATACCATGGTCATTATTTCAAATTTCAATTACCATTCTTAATCATTACATGAAGCTAAAGCATACTACAACAACTTTTGCACCCCTGGTTCCAGTAAGGGACATGTTGTTACTTGGTCTAAAATCAATTAATTGGCCATAATTTACATATAAAAATTACTTGTTCGGTTTAAACATGTGAATGAAAAGCTCTCTAAAAGATTACACACCATGAGCATGCTCAAATGTATTCAATCTCAAACAAAATGTATGGAATTTCCTTCTACTTTTAATTGATGACAGTCAATTCCTATAATTTCAAAATTAGGAGGCAGGTTGTTAATGTCCTATTTTATTATGTCTCAAATTTTAGAATTAATATGGTAGGCAATCAGGTTTGGTCAACAAATAGTTGAAGCGATTTGTTTGATCATTAATTGTAGGCAATCAGATTTGGTCAACAAATAGTATCACAGCCTTAAGGTTTCAATTGCATAGATTAAGTTTAGGCAAAATTCATGTAAATCTTTCCTTTATCTCACGCCTCTCGTGTATTGCATAATTAAAGGGTGCATACATATACAACAAATCAATGGGTGAAACACAAAACAGAATTGTCAAAGCAAATCATGAAGGAAACAGAGGTCATTTTGTATTTCTTTAACAGAAAAAAGAAGAAAAAAAAACAACAGGTCCTTCTTTTCCTTTTTCAGCAATATGCATTTTGATTCCATTCACCGTCTTTTTAGAGTTTGGATTGTATTGCAAACTGTGATGTACTTGATGAGTTTATGCGATATTTAATAAAACACTCTAAAATCTGTTTGTCACTTCGATCAACGTTAACCGTTAATTTTAAAAAAAAATTGAGTTGTCATTTTTTTGGTTTTTTTAGATAACAAATAAGGTGTGAGGTGGTAGAAAGCACTAAAATAAAAGAAGCATACTGCATTTGAGTTCTTTTTTTTTTCTGAATAAAAAAAAAGAAAAAGAAAACTCAAATGTAATATACTTCTTTCATTTGAGTTCTTTTTAAACCCCCTAAAATCTCAATATTTAATAACCCTTCATTAAATCTCCCTTTTTTTAAGGACCCTTCGTTAAGTCCCTTATCATACTCTTTCTTCATTTTAATTTCATCTAATCTTTCTCAACCTTCCTTATATACCGCACAAAATCCACAATGATGTAATGAATGTCTAACGCAGATAAATGTTGCAGTACACTCGTCATCATCATCGTGTGCTTCGTTTAATGAAGATTGAGGAGATTGGATGGAAAAATATCTTTTGATCGTATCAGATCCTAACTTCCGGTCGGTATATAAATGACAATCTTAGAATTTTTAGGGACCTATGAACAAGTAGGGGGGACTCAAAAAGCAATTTCCACTTTCAAACTGTGAGTATAACTACAATTTCTGCTGCTACGGTCTCATATACTCCGATGGAGGAAGTGAGTATTAGTACAAGTGATGATATCAAGAATCACCGTTAAACACGTCACTGTTATGAGCATTGTTAATGCACCAAATTTCATTGACCCCGTTTAATTCAAAAGACTTGCTACAACAATGGGATTATGTAGTAACCAAAAAAGAAAAATAAGCAATGGGATTATGTATGTTGTGTATTACTCCCACCGTTCCTTTTTAAGTGTTTTTTTAGAAAATTTCCATCAAAATAGCAAAGTGTATTTTTTCACGTTTTCTTCCAATTATACCCTCCTTTTAATTCAACAATAAATTCATATTTTTTTGCATACACTTTATCTTTCCAATAAATTTAATATGTTATCTTTTTCTCGTAACAAACAGTTGTTAGTTATTATTTTTTTCTCCAACAAATTCCTATTTTTTTACGCTCTCTCTCCCAAAATAAACAATTGTCAATTTTTTAAATATTCCGCACATCTTTTAAATTATTATAAGTCAATATAAAAATTATTCCAACTTCACATTAATCAAAAACTAAAAAAAACTTTACTTCCTTCCAACTCCTTTAATCAAAGTTAAAACTTCAACTATGGCTTCAACCAATGCTAGATTCGCATTGTGCGACATCTTATTTATAGAATTTTTAAATTTATAGAATTGTTATTCATCTTATTTATAGAATTTTAACTCTTCTTCGAACCATTGTTTGTGACAAAATTTTGTTTAAATTTGAAGATAATAAGAAACAAACTTTAGCTTTCCAAATAGATAACATTAATTAGATTTATTGAAAAAGTTAAGAGTAATTGAAAAAGGGTATAATTGACAAATCATACCTTAAAAATACAAAAAGGACAGTTAAATAGGAACGAAAAACACACGCTAAAAGGACACTTAAAAAGGAACGGAGGGAGTATTAGTTACTTCATTATTAGTTACCCTTGTGGAGTATTTTGACCCATAAAGATACATCCAGTATTTAGAGTTACAAGAGAACAATTGTTCTAAATACAACACACGCAACTACTAAGAACCAGGAAATAGACATAGCAGCAAGATTATTTCATTTGCAGATAAGCTCAGAACTTCTTGATGAATTCATAAATGTGATTACTTATTTCCTCTGCTGCTTCTTCATTGTTGAAGTGGGCCACTCCTTTTTGGATAATCACTTCTTCCAGATTGGGCACATCTTCCTTGAATCCCCCACCATGGATATACTCTTTCATGTTTAGTGAGGTATATACCATGTCTAAATCACCTGTAATGAATTTCACAGGCACCTTGATTTTCACTCCATTCCATGGTGCCATCAGCTCCCAATTTCTGCAATACAAGTAATAATGCATCTTTCATTAGAATTGGGATCTCTGCTTATGAAACACTAACACATATATTGAAAACAACACTAAACACAAACATTGGACACGGCATTAACAAGTAGATACCAATAACAATTTTAAAAATGGAAGTGATTGAATATAACAACATGTGTCGGTGTCGGATATCAACATGTATCTAACACCGGGCACGTCTTCAAACCGAAATGTTAATGCTGCATAGATTATTGTCATGTTGTTCAAACATTTTACCAAAAAGAATTGTCAACATATATTTGTGGAAAACAACCAGAGGTAACACAAAGAATCAAAAGATTACAAGTTAAAGTTTCTATAGTAGTTCAATGCTCCAGTGAAGCCTGTTTTCTCAAATTTGGAGACAAAATAAGCAAGGTCGTCTTCTGTAAGCCAAGAGGGTAAGGTGTCAGGAGTATCTGGGTTGAATCCAGTTCCATACTCTCCCTTGGGAAGTATTGGAGGACCAGTTTTCCGAGTAGTGAGGATATTTTTCATCACATATGCAGTGCCAACTTCAGCCATCTGAGCTTCCATTTCGCCCGGTTCCTGTGATGCAGGCCAAAAGCAATTATGTTATTCAGATCTATCATTACAGCAACTTTCCACTTCATTTTAGATAAGCAACTCAAAACAACCTCCTAATATAAATTCTATTAAACAATCTCACAAACCGTAAATCCTCTCAATTAAATCTATCCAAACAGGCGTTTAGTAATAATCCACTAATCATACATCAGTATATGTCAATAACCCACATAAAACACCACTCAAACTAAGATGATAAGAGTAATCCCTGAAGTAAGTTATAAGTATTACTCTCTCGCACATCTATATAACGAAAAAAAAAAGTGATATTTAATGTTTTATAATCAGTAAATCTTGAAATTTCGTCAAACTCGTCTCATATAATATTAAGGATTACTTAAAGTAAATTAGGGGCTACAGAGACAAAAGTAGAAAAGTGGTAGTAAAGAAATAGAAGAACCTGAAATCTACATATATAATAATCATCTCCATAAGCAGCACGCATAGCATCAACGGTCTTGATTTTGGGGTTTCTTCGGAGTAGTGGAACACTGAGACAAACATAGGCTTTGATTCTTTCAGGTCGAAACATGCAAAGGTACCAACCAATGATAGCACCCCAATCATGAGCCACAAGAAACACTTGATCCACACCAAGCAAATCTATAAGTGCAACGAGGTCACCTACAATGTGAAAACCAGTGTAGCTGCTTATTGAAGATGGAGCCTCAGTGTCACCATAGCCACGTAGATCTGGAGCAACGGCGCGGTAACCGAGGGAGCCGAGAGCCGCAATCTGGTGGCGCCATGAATACCATAGTTCAGGAAAACCGTGAAGGAACAAAACAACAGGTCCTTCTTTTCCTTTTTCAGCGATATGCATTTTGATTCCATTTACGTCCACTGTTCTGTGTTCTATTCCTTCCATCTCTGTTTTTGGTTTTTGCTAACTAAGAACAAATTTCAATATTTTGATGCCGTGATGATACTACCTTATAATGGACAAATGAACCGACCATAAATAAATGGCTTAATAATAAATTAATAAAATTAAAAATTTTGTTGGCACCGATTTCATTTGTTTCTACTTGTTTGTCAATTTCTCCGGCTAACTAACGTATTTCGTTTTCATATCAAAATTCTCTTGTTTGTCGGTTTAACGTTTAATGGGGAGGATTCCTTACAGATATATAAAAAAAAAATTAAATTTTGATCTCTATAAAATTTTCAATTATCATGTTTAGTCTCTGTATTAAGAAAACTCGTGTTAAACTTTGCATTAAATTGTGTAAAAACATATAAAATATTACAAAACAAATTAAATATGAAATTTTCTTTTAAAAAAAATTAAATATGAAATTTTAGCGGTTAAAACTATAAAAATTCATATTTAATTTAAGTCTCGTTAAAAAAATTTAATTTTTCTTGGGACAAATTCTTATAATATTGTACACTTTTCTACAAAATTTTGTTCAAAAATATAAAGTCTACATGTGAGTTTACTTAAAAATATGGACTAAAAGCGGTGATTGAAAAATTTATAGGGACTAAAAATCGACAAAAAAATTTAGGGGGACAAAGACGAAAAATTGATATATTTATAAGGAACAAAAACATATGTAACAATTTTTTCTATGATGGAAAAAACTCTAATTCACCATTGATGTTCATATGACATGGTAAGAGTTAGAATAGATTGTACATGAGTGACACTATAAAGTATTCTTATATAGCGAAGGGTAGATTGCTGATATCTCGACATTTTTTGCCTTTGCTCGTCTGTAACCGTCAAGCGTTACAAATTGACATTGATGGAGGCAGTTACGATTGCTTGGTTTGGATTGTTGACTGGATTGCTGAATATATGTTGCTCTACATCTATAGAATCAAATTTGATTTCTCTAAAAGTGGAATCAAACATACACTTTGTCCCTAATTTTTTGAAATTTGATGTAATGAAGTGAAGTGGTTTGCATAAATTTTGTTGAAGTAGCTTAATTAAGATGCGATGACATTGAAATAAAGTTAAGATCATGCTAACTTATGCCCTTGTATATGTTTACGCGATGAAGATAGTGTATATGTGCTTGCTAAAACTATGAGTTTGTCTCTTAAGCATACAATTGAAGTTAGAGAAGCTCTTGGGTGAATATATGTTGCTCTACACCTTTAGAATCAAATTTGATTTCTCTAAAAGTGGAACCAAACATACACTTTGTCCCTAATTTTTTGAAATTTGATGTAATGAAGTAAAATGGTTTGCATAAATTTTGTTGAAGTAGCTTAATTAAGATGCGATGACATTGAAATAAAGTTAGGATCATGCTAACTTGTGCCCTTGTATATGTTTACGCGATGAAGATGTATATGTGCTTGCTAAAACTATGAGTTTGTCTCTTAAGCATACAATTGAAGTTAGAGAAGCTCTTGGGTGAATATATGTTGCTCTACACCTTTAGAATCAAATTTAATTTCTCTAAAAGTGGAACCAAACATACACTTTGTCCCTAATTTTTTGAAATTTGATGTAATGAAGTAAAGTGGTTTGCATAAATTTTGTTGAAGTAGCTTAATTAAGATGTGATGACATTGAAATAAAGTTAGGATCATGCTAACTTGTGCCATTGTATATGTTTACGCGATGAAGATGTATATGTGCTTGCTAAAACTATGAGTTTGTCTCTTAAGCATACAATTGAAGTCATAGAAGCTCTTGGGTTATTTTACGCATTACAGTGGTTAGTAGACATGCAGTTCGACAATGTGGAATTTTTGGTAGATTCGAAGATCACGATAGATGCTTTCAACTCAAATCGTCAATATGTAACCAAGTTTGGCCACATTATTACAACATGTCAGATTCTTTTTTCCTCCTATTTTACAAACTCTAGGGCAGAGTTTAATAGACGACAAGCAAACACGATTGTTCATGTCCTTGCAGGCGATGCCACGTTGTCAGCTAGTCCCACAATCCATTCTAATGTTCCCGATTGCATGAACAATATTATTATAAATGAAATGTTATGAGTTTTTTTTCTTAAAAAGAAAAATAAAAATAAAAACATATATTTTTACAAAAATTCATTCAAAATTCTGAAGTTCCTGAAAAGGAATGTCCAAAAATGATGATAGAAAATATTTGGAAGACTAAAAATCGAAACAAAATTTTAAAGGGACCAAAAATATATTTAACATATAAAATATTATATGCCATTTAGATTTAAATTAATGGGCGGACACCAAACATCGAATATGACAAGACTCTATCATAATTCATGAACATATATTATTGCACCTTCAAAGATTGATATCGTGTTAAGAAAATTGTCTTCAATTCATTCCTGCAATCTACAAATTGAGAATTAATGATAATTTTGATATCTTTGATAAATATTTCTTTTTGCACAAAGATGGGATCTTGTTTATATGTTTTACTTTAAAAATATCGGGGAGTTTCGAAACGATGGCAACAACATTCCAATACTTAATTTCAGGAACACAAGCGACTAGGCACCACACCACATCTTAAAAACAAAAACAAAAATAAACTTCAAGATATTAAGTCACCTCTCTTATATTTTGAAAATTAAACTTATTCATGTATGTATGTTGTGTATTAAGTATGAGAACTTCTACGGTACATCTACAAATTAAGGTGTATCGGTGTTCTTACTGTAAAAAAATTTAAAATTAACTATTAATTTTTATGGAATAAAGAGATATTTGTTGATATTTATATTTTAGAAACTATTATTTCATAAGAAAAAACATCATTTCATTATTTATAAAAATCATACTAATTTTTTTACATTTTATTGTAAAAAGTAATCAAAATTCTTTATTATGAGTACTAAAAATTCAAAAAAATTAAATTTTATTTTGTCTATGTTTTTGGTAAATAAGATTTAACTATTATAATTATAAATAATAGAAAATAATTATTCTCTTCAAAAAATAACACATTTAACTATTAATTTATTGATTTAGTGTACTAATACATTCAAATTTAAGAAAGATCCGGTTGGATAGATTACGTGGTGAACAATTGTTGTAAATATAAGACATATGCAACTACTAAGAATTAGGAAATGGACTTAGCGGCATAACTATTCATTTCCGGATCAGCTTAGAACTTCTTAATGAATTCGTAAATGTGACTACTGATTTCCTCTGCAGCTTCTTGATTGTTGAAGTGCGCAACTCCTTTTTGAACAATTACTTCGTCCAAATTCGGCACATCTTCCTTGAATCCTCCTCCATGGACGTACTCCTTCACGTTAAATGAGGTGTACACCATGTCTAACTCACCCGTTATAAATTTCACAGGCACCTTGATTTTCACTCCAGTCCATGGTGCTGTTAGCTCCCAATTTCTGCAATACAAGTAATAATTTATCTATCATTAGAAATAGGATCGTCTAACCAGTAACACATGCATGAGACACACACTTCACATATCCATTAGACACAAAGTTAACTCACACAGAGAAGCCGATAGTATTTTAAAAAATAATAATGTTAGTGATTGAATGTAATAATGTGTTGATCTTGTGTCAATATCCTACACTACACCTGACAAGTCTTTAATATAAAATTTCAGAGCTACATAGTTTACTATCATGCTATTGAAAATACTTATCCAAAAAGAAAGGTCACAATATAGATTTGTGGAAAACAAACTCAGGCATCACATGATAAAATATTACAAGTTAAAGTTTCTGTAGTAGTTCAATCCTCCGGTGAAGCCCGTTTTCTCAAATTTAGAAACAAAATAAGCAAGATCATCTTCTGTGAGCCAAGAGGGCAAGGTATCAGGGGTATCTGGGTTGAACCCAGTTCCATACTCTCCCTTGGGAAATATTGGAGGACCAGTTTTCCGAGTAGTGAGGATATTTTTCATCACATATGCAGTGCCAACTTCAGCCATCTGAGCTTCCATTTCGCCCGGTTTCTGTGATAAAGATAATAAAACTATTATGATAAGAGATCTATAATTACAACAATTTCTCACTTCATTTTACATATTTTGTATATAAATGAGTTGGATTTGTAGATGTGATCATATAAGAATTATCTATATTTCAGAGGTAATATTGTAATATGGTCGTAGTATTTAAATATAAGTTGTATATTGTAAATCCTATATTCTATTTTGCTATACTTCAATGGAATTGTAGTTGTTGGATAGTTAGAGACGTATGCAATATTGGCCTAACTTCGTTACAAAAATGTATGCTCAATGTTTGCATTTATTGTATTGTTCCTATTAGGTTGTTGTTTTCACATAAACATGTTATAAACGGTATACATAAATTCTCTTAAACTCGTAAGTGTTTATACTAGTAGATAAGTTCAAATAAGTCGATTTCAATAAATACCTCATAGTCGGTTTCATGGTCAATATCCCACCATCAAACTAAAAAAAAGTTTATAAAGTACTAAAGAAAGGGAAGAACCTGGAATCTACAGATATAGTAATTATCACCATAAACCGCACGCATGCCATCAACGGTTCTGATTTTAGGGTTTCGATGGAGAAATGGAACACTGAGGCACACATAGGCTTTGATTCTTTCAGGGCGAAACATACAAAGATACCAACCAATAATGGCACCCATATCATGACCAACAAGGAAAACTTGTTCCACACCAAGCAAGTCGATGAGAGAAATGATGTCACCAACTACGTGAAGACATGTGTAGCTGCTAATGGAAGTCGGAGCATCAGTGTCGCCGTAGCCGCGAAGATCCGGAGCCACAGCGCGGTATCCGAGAGAGCCGAGAGCCGCAATCTGATGGCGCCATGAATACCAAAGTTCAGGGAAGCCGTGAAGGAACAAAACAACAGGTCCTTCTTTTCCTTTCTCTGCAATATGCATTTTGATTCCATTCACTTCCACTGTTCTGTGTTCTATTCCTTCCATCTCTCTTTTTTTCTTTTTCTTGAGATAGCAAATATGAAGAAGTGTGATGCGGTGATAATGCTTAAATAATGGATATTGTTCATTTGTACTAGAAGGTGTGTGATACGAAAAATGAACCAATATAAACGTGGCTTAATTAGTAGTTATCACAAATGCCGTATATAACTATGAATCATTTATTTTTGTCAGCACCAACCAAATATCGTTTGTCAATTTCTTCCGATAATCATACGAAAACCGGTCCTCTAATTCAATTAGGAAACGATGTTATAATAGACGTATTGAAAAACACAACCATCTCATTTCATAAGGATCATGTTTGGATCTCACAATGACTAGATGTAAGCGATCATTGTAATAGTTAATTCTGAAGTTTCCCACTTAAGAAACTAGTCTTTTATATTGGGATCTTCTCATATGCCGAGATACTTTTGTTTGATAGACCGTTCCATTCCGTGAGAAGAAAATTACTGCAACAAAAGTTTTTTGTAAAGACTAAAGAAATGATATATTAAACACTACAATCGAAGTGTTATGATTTAAAAGTACAACAAAATAATATTTTATCTAATTAGTTTGTTTTCTCATTAGTCCCTCTCTTTCTTTAAATGAACATTGATTTTGATTATTTTCAATTGGGTATCCAAGAGAATTTTATAAATGAACGTATTTTCTATGTGATTGGTTGTGCAGTGTGAAGAATTGTTTTGATACAATTGATCTTGTAGAATTGATTTTGGTTAAAAGTTGAGTTTAGATACATTTATTTAAGTAAAGTCATCTAAACAATAAATTTGTGTGTGAAAATCAATTTTAAAATCGAAAAAATCAAAAGTTATAAATCTTAGCTTCAAATAGAATCCATTTTAGAGATATAATCAATTATACTTAATAGCGATCAAACATAGATTTTGTTTGAAGTAGTTACTATCTTTTCAACACATCTTCAATGTAGGTCTCACCATTTTATTTAGATCATATTTCCAAAACGTAAGATCTACATTGATTTAACTCAATAACAAGATGAATGTTAGAAAGTATTGAAAATAGTATTGCTAGCACTACTCACATGTTAATATTGTTGTTTCAAACTAGTTGGTTGTATCAGTCTCGCTTTTTTCTCTAAATGAAATTGTCTCGCAGTATAGAAAGGCTATAAGCTTTTTACTGACAAAAAAAAAAAATTATAGTCAGATTTTGTAGCACAAACACATGAGTATGATACAGGACTCCTGTTCAAGATTTATCAATCTAATGAATCCGACCCAAAACATATTAAACATGGTATTGAGAAAGGAAGGACCTCCATAAGTAAAGTTGCTAATACAATTTAAATGCAGATTCTTATATGATATTTTTGCAATAATCACAGTTTAGCACAAGAAATATATATCCAATAGTAAAAATAAAAAAATTCAACACTTTTTTTTTTATGAATGGTAGGAGGAATTTCGTCAACACTTATGAAACTAAATCCAAAATCAATGGCAAAGGATGGAAGCCGTTAAAGATAAAGGGCCATACAACATAACTGTTTGTTACAATGAAAATTCAGTGCATAATGCAACATTCAATTTGATTTTCGTTACCCATGTGATACCCTATATCAAAATTATCGGTCTGTGTTACCGCACAATTTCAACGATGTGACTCTTATTTCCCCTTGTAAATTGTAAATAAAGGACATAACTCATAAGCATCAAAGGTCAGGTGGGGGTGGGGGTAAAACCTCACATGATTTATTCTTCGTCGTCCAAGTTCAAGTTTACTTGTCACTAACGGTCGGATGTCTGCAACAAGAGTAAAAGGCAGCTGTTTTGGGTTTAATTCAACGGTTGATAGAATTGCGGATATCCATTATCCTCTCTTACAGCAACAGCAAGAAAGTAAAAATTGGTTCTTTGTTGACTTTGATGTACCCTTTAACAAATCCCTACCTTCTAAATGCTAATCAAAACTAACATTTAAAAAGTTTAGTAGTTCATTTCTCTTGCTCTCGGCGTCCTTATTTTCCTTTTTTTTATATCAAGTTTGATAAGAATCTACAATCAAACAAATGGAAGAAGAATCAATATTGCTAGTTCCTACTGCAAATAACAGGATCCAAGAAAAAGATAACTGTCATATAGACACTAATACCTTCTTACCAGATACAGCACGGCGACAGACATCATCATCTTTGTTGCGCCCTAAAAACTGGTGCAGTACAAAAAACATTTATCAAAACGAAGAACCATGTAAGCAAGTATTTGCATTGACTTTCCAAGAGAGATCATAAAGCAAACCTTGGAAAGCTGTATATGGCTGCTGGCTCCTATCAGTGTTTGGTTTCTATATAAAACTCTCATTACCAGTAAAAACCCGATCAAGAAACAGCATCCAAGCAAGTTAATCAAGCACACAGACATGTCATAGATCCAGCTCCAATTTCAAAGAGCCAAAACATAATAAAATAAGAAGGAAGGATCAAAATCATCTCAGCCTGGAATCTACTAAACACAGTAACATATGAAGTTGGGTATGTGGTGCAAATTCGCAGCAAAATTAATATTTTTTTCTTATGTATTCAAGTTTTGGTATGATTAAAGGAACAACAAAATTAGACTAATATTTTCAAGGTGTAGAAGATGATGGGATGATACAATTACAGAGGTGTATCTAAAGTTGATGAACCTTATTATGGATGAAATTATGTATCCCACACAGTGCAGATATTTCAGGCACTGTAAGAGTTGAATTGAAACTTTAAAGTCGAATAATATCAAACAATTTATAAACAAGCCAGTGTGGAAGACAATGTACAGAAAAAAGTGACCTACCTCTTTTAAGCAATGCTTCTGCAGCTTATGGTCATGACTTTTACTTCGCTCCTTTTATAACAATTATAGGTGTACTATCAAAACTCAAACCTTACCAATTGCCATCCTTGCAAATGAGAATTCTAAAGATTCATCGTTAAAAATGTCACTACTATGAATTTGTGAGCATGGTTAATGCGTCAATTTTCACTGGCGCCGTTTATTCAAAAGATTCTACTACAATGGGATTATGAATGTTGTTCATTTCTTAGGTACAATATTTTTTTAGTGATCCTGGTGGAGAGCTACTTTGAACCAAACAGATAGATCCATATCTAGCATTAAGTGGATAGAGTACAAGTGAACAACTGTTGTAAATATACAACACATGCAACTACTAAGAATCACGAAATAGACTTCAGCGGCATCATTATTTCATCAACAGGTCAGCTCAGAACTTCTTGATGAATTCATAAATGTGATTACTGATTTCCTCTGCTGCTTCTTGATTGTTGAAGTGAGCCACTCCTTTTTGGACAATCACTTCTTCCAAATTCGGCACATCTTCCTTGAATCCTCCACCATGGATATACTCCTTCACGTTTAATGAGGTGTATACAATGTCTAAGTCACCTGTAATGAATTTCACAGGCACCTTGATTTTCACTCCATTCCATGGTGCCATCAGCTCCCAATTTCTGCAATACAAGTAATAATGCTTGTGGAATTGAGATCACTCTTTATGAACCATGGAGACATATAAAACACGACACTAACACACAAACATTGATAATAATTTTTAAAAAAAAAATGTAAGTGACTAAAATGTAACATGCGATGGTGGCGTCAATGTCCTTCCAAAGAAAAACGGTGTCAATGTCAAATATCAACACATATCGGACATTGTACACGTCTTCAATCTGAAATGTCAATGTTACATAGATTAAAGATTAGATTACTGTCACACTGTTAAAACGTTTTCAGGAAAAAAAAATGTAAATATAGATTTGTGGAAAACAATCAGAGGCACCACAGAGAATCAAAAGATTACAGGTTCAGGTTTCTATAGTAATTCAATCCTCCAGTGAAGCCAGTTTTCTCAAATTTGGAGACAAAATAAGCAAGATCATCTTCTGTGAGCCAAGAAGGCAATTTGTTAGGGGTATCCGGGTTGAATCCAGTCCCATACTCTCCCTTTGGAAGTATTGGAGGACCAGTTTGGCGAGTTGTGAGGATATTTTTAATCACATATGCAGTGCCAACTTCAGCCATCTGAGCTTCCATTTTGCCCGGTTCCTGTGATACGGATAAAAAACAATTAAAAACAATTTCTCAAAACAACTTATAATTTCTTTATTTATAATATGATGGGTGTCCTTAGAATGAACAATAATTCATTCTTGATTGAGTCATGCTGGGTTTTAGAATTAATCCCTGTATTTAATTATATTAACTATCACTCTCTTCTACGGGTTGTATATAGAAAAAGAGAAAGAAAAAAAAAAATTAGGCGTTACACAGCGGAAAAGTAGCAGTAAAGAAATGGAAGAACCTGAAATCTACGGATATAATAATCATCTCCATAAACCGCACGCATGCCATCAACGGTTCTGATTTTAGGGTTTCTACGCATAAATGGAACACTGAGACAGACATAGGCTTTGATTCTTTCAGGGCGGAACAAACAAAGATACCAACCAATCATAGCACCCCAATCATGAGCAACGAGAAACACTTGATCCACACCAAGCAAATCTATAAGTGCAACAAGGTCACCTACTATGTGAAAACCTGTGTAGCTACTAACTGAAGACGGAGCATCGGTGTCACCATAACCACGGAGATCTGGAGCAACAGCACGGTAACCGAGGGAGCTAAGAGCGGCAATCTGGTGGCGCCAAGAGTACCAGAGTTCAGGAAAGCCGTGAAGAAACAAAACAACTGGTCCTTCTTTTCCTTTTTCAGCGATATGCATTTTGATTCCATTCACTTCCACTGTTCTGTGTTCTATTCCTTCCATCTCTGTCTGTTGTCTCTCACAAGGTTGGAAGGTCGTTTTGAAGTGGAAATTTACGGAATATGTTTCCACTATAAAGCATGCATTTAATTTTGTGGGTAGAAAAATTAATTTGATTCGTTGTCTTGCGTCTGTCAAATTCTCCGGTAATTCATATCCGATTCGGTGCCGTACACTAAATTGAATATGAAAACGATGTTTCAGGAGACGTACTTTACGATAGTAGAAAAACTACAGCCTCACACGGATTAGGATTATATCCATTCGAATTTCCTCGGAATAAACGAGCTCTGCCACGTGCTAACAAGTGCCAAGACTATAACCAAAATTAGTGCTTTGCAATAGAAACAAGAATTTTTAACCTTTTTATAAGATGATTTCACCACTTTTCAACGTAATATTTTTATTTTTATCCCCTTTAACCAATATCTAAGACACTTTTAACATGAGAAATGTTATTTTACATCACATGTAATTAAATAAATACTCTCTCGGTCCCGCAATAGATAACCTATTTGAAAATCTGCAATTTTAACTTACCTTGCTTTGACCATCTTTTTCTACTAATATACAAAGATAAATAATATCATATAAGATGTCGTTAGATTCGTCTCGATGAGTATTTTCAAAATATCAAATTTTCATAAATTTTTCTAATATATTATACAAGATATTTAAGTTCAAAGTTATGCATTGATACGCGTAATAGAGTTAACTGGGTCATGTATTAAGGGACGGAGGGAGTATGAGAAATGGTATATTGACAACATTTTGGTTGTCCAACATCGTATATCTATACTGTATAGATACTATATTATTTTTTAATTAGTTGTTTCTCTCTCTTGTAGTCACATCAATAGTTATAATTTATGTATTTTTATACTAGTTGTTCAAAAGTTGTTGATTTTTAGATGTTGATATAACATAACTCAATAAATATTGTATTGAACCATTTTGTGTTAATATACAATTTTGTCATGTGATAAAACTCATTTACCCCTTGAACACAATTTTTTAAGAAATTAGTGGTTTATTTAAGACACTGTCATTTTTTCTCAAAAAATTAAGAACGTTTTTTATGGGGGTAATTCATTTCCTTGAAAGATTTTTCTCGAAGAGCTAAGCCGAAGAAACAAGATACTTATTTTAAAAAATAGATAATGTCATAAAAAAATATAATATAAAAAGGACAAAAGTACAAAAAGAAAACACGTTTTCGGTTTAAATATTGAGTTCCTAAGTTTAAATATATATTTGGTCTCTACAAATATATTGTTTTTTCATTGCATTTAGTCCATGCAAAAAAATTGATTTTAATTCTTACAAATATACCTTATTTCATTCTTACAAATATATCTCATTTCGATTTTGATCATTGTTATTATGTTTTGGGTCTTGCTAATAAGTGTTCTTAAGACACTTGTTAATGATTTTACATTTTTTTCAAATATCAAATACATATTTAAATCAACTTAAATGATGTTCTTATACGATATTTTTACAATACTCTAATTACAGATTATGATCTTCTCATGTGGAAAAAAACAAACATGAAAAAATAATGCGAACGATTAAAATAGCTTAGAGAGATTGGTCAAGGACGGGTCAAGATGAGAAAATTGAAAAAAGATGAGAGAAAATTGTGAGAAAAATAGAGAGGATCAATCTCCCTCTCATCACACAATTTAGCACAAGAATGGTATATCCAATAGTAAAAATAAAAATAAAAAGAGGAATAATATTTAAACAGCCAATTTTAAACTTTAATGACAACATTTTTCCTCATTTTTCATTGGACAATAACAATAAAGAGATAAAAATGGAGAGATAATAAAAATACAATGAGAGTATGAGATAAAGTTGACACAAAAGTTGACTAAAAATGGTTGTTCAAATATCATTTCTTATAAAACTAATATTCACTTCAAGTGAAATGAATTGCTTAACTGTTTCTATGATTTGTCCATGCTAAAATCCAAAATCATAAGTTCATTGAAGATGAAGTGCTTAACTGTTTGGTACGCTGAAAATTTTATGCAAAGGACAACATTTTGCAGCATTCAATTTGGCTCATGATACACCCACGATACTCACAAGGGCATCACTAATGAGAACATCTAAATAGGTTTCATAGAAGAATAAACTCGTTCCTTGTTTATTTTCTCCATTAGAGAAATTTGACATGACAAAATGGATAGCATAAAAGTAGTTTAAACAAGTGGATATCCAGTCATTATTAAGGTACATTAGTTTTTTTTATCATTTGAGCAAAAAGGTGTATGAATTGCATAAGTATGACATAGCGTTGCAATTAAAAACAGTAGTATATGAAACTCAAAGTAGGTTCCTTAAAAATAGACCATTAGAGATGCTCTAACACCCCACCAACTATTTGTTTATCAAATTTTTTAGATTGTGTTACCGCACAATTTCAAAAAGGAATAAGCATTAATGGTAAAAAAAAAAGGGTTGTGTTAACCGGTGCCCCAGGGCGGGGGCACTAGTTAAGAAAGCTAGAAATTATTAATGAAAACAACTTTTTTGACTTTTTTAAAGTGGAACATTCCACTTTTCATCATTTTCCAATGCAAAGTTTCCATATTAATCTCCTTAACTAGTGCCCCCGTTTCCCTAAAATAAAACATATGATCAAGTTAATAAAAAACCACATGATTAGTTCAAGTTAACCCGTGAATAAAAAAACATCAATGAAGGCCGGATGCCTGCAACAAGAAACTATTTGTTTCGATTCACCTGTTGATACATACACAAGACACCATGAGCATCAAAGCCCCCCATCCATCTCTTCTTCTAATTTTGCCAAATCTTTAGAAGCATAGCTCCCAACCCCACCCCAAAAAAACCTAATCTATTGTATTTACAACTATCTCTTAAAAAAAATTGAGCATTTGCTAACAAGTGCCCTAAGAGCTCCTTAATGATTCCAAATTAAGAAAATCGAAAAAGTCATACTTCAATTTCCAAGCATTGAATGGATAATCTAAGGTTGTTAAGAGTGTCTTTAGTACACTCCTAAGAATTTCCCAAAAACGTTTTGGTGTAAGCAGACATATAGAGGAGAGATTGTTCCACTCCAAGGTCAAGTTTACAAGGCATAGGCATACCATATGTTTCAACAAGGATCCTAGAGTCGGTACTTGGTACAAACAAATGAAGTAACGATAAAGAACAACCAATCAAACCTAAAACCCTTATGTATCAGAATATGTAATTCAAATTCAAATTTGACAATTCAGTCACATATGAGCCCAGAATAACAATAGAGGGGAAAACTATTAAAAAAAATGGCACATAACTGACTACTCTCAATGAATCTGGCAAGGTCAAAAGGTTGTCATCTTACAAAAGCTCATCACAAAATCCATAAAAGAGGAAACCATTGATTGTAAACCACACATGTTGAACAAACTTGATCGCGGTCTTTCAATTGTAAGCACAATTTTACCGCACCCCACCCCCCTAAATTGTAGATTGCTTGATTCTGATAATAACAAAATAATTACGTACCCAAGTAAAATTGGTTCTTTGTTGACTTTGATGTACCCTCTTAACCAATCCATACCTTCTCAATGCTAATCAAAACTAGCATTTAAAAAGTTCAGCAGTTCATTTCTCTTACTCTCGGCCTCCTTATCTTCCTTTGTTTTATCAAGTTTGAGAAGAATCTACAATGACACAAAAAGAATAATCAATATTGCTACTGCGAATAACAACACCCAAGAAAAAGATAACTGTCAAATACTACATTACTACCTTCTTGCCAGATACAGCACTGCGACGGACACCGTCATCTTTGTTGCGCCCTAAAAACTGATCCAAGCACAAAAACAAACTATCAAAATGAAGAATCATATAAGCAAGTACTTGCATTGACTTTCAGAGACAGATCATAAAAAAATAACCTTGGAAAGCTGCACAGGGCTGCTGCTCCTTTCACCATTCGCCTTCTATATAAAACTCCCATTTCCAGGAAAAACCCGACCAAGAAACAACATCCAAGCAAGTCAATCAAGCGCCAAGACATACCACAGAACCAGCTCCAATTTCAAAGAGCCAAGACATAATAAAATAAAGAAGGAAGTATCATAAGCATCTCAGACTGGAATCTACTAAACACAGTAACATACATGAAGTTGGGGAGGGGGTGCAAAAGCAAAATTAGTTTTTTTCCCTCTATTATGCAAGTTTTAGTACGAGAAAAGGAACAATGACATTAGACCAATATTTTCAAGATGTAGTACATTTATAGAGGTGTATCATAAGTTGATGAATCTTATTATGGATGAATGTGCATGCAGAAAAACTTCGAGCAATTAACATTGAGCATATTCACTCAAATTTAGGAACAAAACAATGATGTAGATGAAATTAAGTATCCCACACAGGGTAGATATTTCAGTCACATTGAAACTTTGAACAGGAAGAATCCCAAACAATTTAAACAAGCCAATATGGTAGGCAATGTACGAAAAAAAGTGACCTACCTCTTTTACGCTGTGCTTATGCCGCTTATGACGATGACTTTTACTTCGCTCCTTTTCCTTATTCTAGCAAGGAAAGGAAGATGTAAGATGTACGGAAAAGTTTATAACTAGTAAAGATTGTAGTAGCAGCAAATCACCTTCTTTGGTTTATCGCTCTTTTTATGCTTCTTTGAACGATGAGATGTTTCATGCTCACTATCAGAAGAACTCTCACTTCTGTAGTAATAATATAACAAATATTGTGTTATGATATGAACCAGATTAATCAATTGATTAAATTATTAACATATTCCATTCCACAATTCCAATTCCTAAACAAAAGCAACCTAAACACAGATAGAAGTTCGAATAAACTGTTTCTGGTTGAGAAATACTTACGTAAAATTCATGGATCGTAAATTGAATTAATTCTGTGATGGAATCAAATTGAAATGGAACCAACCTGGATGAATCAGAGAGGGAGGAAAAAGAATAAGAATCGGAATCGGAGGAGTAGCGGTGATGCTTGCGACGTCGTTTTGTGTGAGAGTGAGACTTGGATTTCTTACGGATCTTAAGGGAGTCCTTGTTGTCGCGGTCTCGGCGGCTGCGGTGGTGGCGCTTGCGACGGTGAGAGGAAGAATCGGAAGAGAGAGAGGACGCCATATGATATGAGAGAAGCGATTTGGGAAGAAGGGTTTGCCTTCGATTGGGGAAAATCGGTCACCCCTACCCACCAATATCTTCTTCTTTTTTATTTATTTTTTTCTTTTTTGATAAATAACGCTACTGTCTCTTTCTTCTGTGTTTTTAAGTCAAGCGCGTGGGGTCAATATTTCTTTTGTTTTTTGGACAGAATATTTTTAAACAAAGATGAATAATTTGATGACTAATTGTGATGGATTATTTCCCTGAAAAAAATAAAATAAAATTGTGATGGAATTTTGTAAATAATACTAATCTTAAAATTTATTTAATACGGGGTCGTGTTTCTATAACTCAAAACACACGAGTCGCCTCTTAATTTTGCTTTGTTAATTAGTTCATGATATTTTAGTTTTTTTTAATCTAATCTTTTTTTTTAACGAACAAAAATGGTGTATATATAATCAACTGCAGCTATCCTCGCACAAGACGTGCAAAAAGGGTAACCACTCAAGAGTATTTACAAGGACAAAATGCTAGCCACAGCAAAGCACCACTGAAATATACAAACGACAAAAAATTATGGTGGACACCCATACAAAGGAGGGTTGCTTCCACCAGTCTTGATAACTATACACAAAAGTTGTCTGTTTTGACTTTAACCATAAAAAAGATGTCAGTTTAACCTTTTCGACGAGGATAGAAGGTGTCGAAGCCGTGTTATTGAACACACGGTCAATTCTTTTGAATCAAATTAAACCTTAATTGTGTTCAATTTTGTTATTGTTAGAACGACTATGTGCAAATGTTGATGTCTAGATTTCTGAAGATTCATACAAATTTAATCTCTTGATTTGTAAAAGAGTTTGCTGTACAAAGGAAGATGACAATACTGAAGCTGTGGTTGAAGGTTCATGGCTTGCTTTACATTCATAATGAATATGTATTTTTATATAGATTGTTTCTTCTTTTCTTTATTAACAACTTGTTTTTTTAGGATAAAAGATGCATTGTGCTCCTAACATGTATACCCTACAGAATTCTGGTTGCCTTGGTACAACAACTAATCTATGCACTAAACCAAGTAATCAACTTTATTTCAACTCTTTTGCAGTTTGCTTGCCATTGTCAACTCATATGACGCATGATTAGGCAACTTTGTTTCAACTTGAAGAAGCTTCTCGTCTTCGGCTTCTAAAATAAAAACCATTAGGAGTCCTTCAAATTAGGACTGGTGAGATATTTTATTACTTGTATATACCCTACACATAAATATATTTTTTTCTTGTTTACTCAAGCTTCATCTTTTAATATAATGTAAAACTAAGTTTGTTAGTCATTTTCTTTTAGAGTTTTCAGGTTTTCCCTATCGTATCTTGTAGTTTAACGACATTCAAATCAACCCAATTATACACGTATATGATTTTCACTAACAGATATTTCTTAAATATTATGTAGTTCTTATTTGATAGTGTGTGTGGTTTTTCATGGTAGTATTTTGCACCAAAGGAAGACCTTGTGCATACTATTTCTAGGATATAGTCTAGAGATCAGTGGAAAACTTCCCTTAAACTTGTCTTGAAAGTTTATGCACATTCTGACCCGGGGTTTTAGAATGCTGTACTATTATAATCTTGATGTTCTAAGGTTTCCGATTAGCGAAGAACATGAAATATTAATGCAACAGATCAAGCTGAGAATAAGTTGAAACATGCTGAAATGAACTATAGTATGTAGCAGCTGGTAATACTACATACAGTTTAGATTAACTTCTGATTTATAGCAGTATCTCAAGCCTAGCTATATTAAACTGTTGGAAATTGGCTTTACATTTGTACAAAATTACTTCAACCTTGCGCTGCTAGATAAGATAAATTTAAACAATTTTTCACTGTAGATTAACTACAAACTAGGTATGATAATTAATTGTTGTAGCAGCAATTAAATGTGTCTTTGCCAGCATTTATATTGCCGCTAAACAGGCCGTTAAGTAATTGCTGGTAAAAAATTTAGCAGCAATTTATATTGCCTCTAAAGGCTATGATAATTGCCACTAAAAGTAGTTATTGTTGTAGTATGGTTAATAAAAGTGAATTAGTTTGAGGTGCATATAGATATAGCCAGATAAAATACACGTATAAACTAGAGTGAGCAAAATTACTATATGAAGTATCTTGTTAACAAGTGACCAAGTGAAGTGGGTTTTTTTTTTAAATCCTGTTTATGTGAATATTGTCTATTTAAATCAATTTTATGCTTTTAAAATTACTTCTACCTGTCAAACATTGCCATCTAGGTGATGCTATGCAAGTTTGGTATCTTATGTTTATAGCTATTATTTCTGCATAATAAAAAATACCTTATAATAGATATCATGAATTATGCATTTGTAATTACTACGGTCACAGTTTTACTATTAACTCTAATTCTTTGGATTTTAAACCTAATTTAGCTCAAAACCACAAAAAGTATTGTGTGTGTTGTTGTTGCTTGGCATTCAAGTACCTATCGTCCAACAAGGCCTAATTACATAATAAATAGATGTATACTACAGTATATGCAAAGAAAAAAACAAGGCCAAAGAACTAGTCGTTGAAAAAGAAAATCAATAAGAAAAAACCTTAGTGACTAAATTGATAATCTATACATACAACAATCTGCAAGATCATATAAACAAAATCACATGCAGCTTGTGAATTGTCTGAAAAAAGACTTTACATACACACACTTTCAAAAACCAATGAGTACAATGTAAATGCAATACAAAACATATACAGAACAGGCACTGCAACACAAATATTCATATTTAGCACCTTTTGCAACATGCACGTACACACTCATTTTCACTCTCTTGAAAACAATTTAATTTCAATGAGTTGGTCTTGAAGGAAGAGTCTTAGTCCCTCCTGGAAAATAAGGAACTCTAGTTACCCTAATCCAATCATCTCCATGGAAGAATCTAATTGGCATGAAACTAGCTGCTCCTTCTGAAGTAATAGTCTTAACACCTTGCCATTTTACACGCTGTTTAACATCGGAACCAGGACCACGGTTATTGTACTCACCATAGTAACAAGTGTCAGTTCCTGTGATACCTGCTGGTGTTTGCCATGGCATATAACCTTCAGGTGTGATCAAATCACCGATATATGTATCCAAAAAGATAGTTCTTGAGAAATCCTTCCATGGACGAGCCAAGTAAGCTTTGTTCTTGAGTCTAACTGGATAGTATTTGGGATCTGCTACAATTGAACCTCCTTGGATGATTAATCCTGATGGTTGGTTCTTTTCCTTCCTACCTTGTGCAGTCACAATGCATTGTTGGTTTTCCAATGGCTTTCGGACAACGAAAGTGCAGTTTTGGAGAACAGCAATGGAATCTCCAAAGACGAAGTCAATGGTACCTGAGATAACACAATCACGGTAGAATTGACGCATGGTGTGAGCGTAAAGTGTGTCTTGGTAACCATCCATTCTGCATTTGTAGAAAATTGATCTGTCAGATTGGACTCTCAAGGCAACTGCTTGATGCTTTTCTGGTCCAGCAGAGTTTTCAAAACCAATACCAATGCCAACAAAGAAATCTCCAGTAATAGCTGCAATTCAACGCAAACATACAATAAGTACATATAACGAGTTGGGGAAAAAATGGCAAAATGAAATTAAGATCATCCATCCCGATGATTTGCTAAATTTGATCCTCTATGGTCGGATGTAGACTGTAAGATTAAAATAGAAAAACTTTATTCTCTTAATCTAGAAGTCTACCGTTGGCTACACCATACAGCTGGTTGTAGATGATTTAAGTGTAAAAAATATATAGGGGACTTGCACAATGCTGCGACGTGTAGAACCAACAGATTTGCAGACTTTATCTTACAATCTGATGGTTCTATATGTCTCTGCAAAGTGTTGTGTATTTAGAAGATCCATACACATAACTTAAGCATGAAAGATACCTACCAACGGTAGCGGTTTTGAAGGTACCAACTCCATCAATGAAGTTTTTATTGCCAGTAATGCGTGTCTTTCTACCACCATCACCGATGAAAACAACGTGAGTCATGGTTTTAGTAACTTCAACATACTCTTTATAAACACCCTCCTTGATGTAAATAACAAATGGCTTCAAGTTTTTCTTGGGAACATGCTTAAGAGCCTCAGTGATTGTGGTGAAATTTCCACTTCCATCCTTAGCAACAACAACATGAGCCTGAAGTTTCCTTCCAGTCATTTTATTAAGAAGTTTCCTAACACCAGCACGGTCATCAACCCACTCAGGAAGCTCAAAATCACCATGACCTAAAACATCCTCTTCTCCATCAACACTTTCCTTCAAAAGACGACGACCAGCAGGTCGTTTCATCTCTTCGAATGTTTTGGAAAGTTGGTTAATAATGGAAAGACCATTGCTACTCATATGCATAGAAGCTTGCAAAACCTCTTGCATTTTATGACCAGCATCGGTTGTAGTATTCTCAAAAGCATCCAAACATGTTTCTTGGTAAGTAATGGCACCACTTAACCATACTTTCAAACTCGTGAGGACTCTGTCGAGGCTATTAAGGTCAAAGTTAGAGAACCTTTCTAGTGACCTTTGGAATTCATCAATGGAAAGCTGCATGACTTGTTTACACGTATCAAGTGCTTGTTTAGTTCTTTCATCTTTTTCAGCCTCTTGAAGGAGATGAGTTTTTTTAAGTCCTTCGCCGATTTTTGAGATGGTTATGTTGAAAGCGAGCTTGATGAGTTCTTTTGGTTCAGTTATATTGCCAGCATGTGCTATGAGACTGTCCTCACATTCCTTTTTGTAATCTGTTGGTGCGCAAAGTGTTTTGACGGCTTTTACCGATGAAGATACGCGTGACTCTTTTGAAGCTTCTTCTCCAGGTTCCTTTTTGTTGTTGAAGCCTACGCTAACTGTGACGGCAACAACCATAGCGACTAATAAGAAGGTAGAGACGCCAATTATGGCGATTCTCTTATTCCTCTTGGAGTCTCCTCCACCAGACATTTTTAATATTTAGCAGCTCCCTATCAACACCTTCAATCTATATTAGATACATAAAAGTTAGTTACAAATTCATTACGCTTGATAGAACTTAGTTGTTTTAATTCCCTATATTATAAGTCTCATTGTAAAACATCCTTATTATTGATACAATCTCCATTTTATTTACATTTTCTCATTGTAATAATATATGATATAATCACACATAACAATGAAGGATAAAATTAATTAGAACAGCATATCATTTTTTTTTACACATTAAATAATTTGCTGTACCGGGGGAGGGAATGTATATAAGAATGTCCTTAAGGGAGATACGTACTTGGTGAAAAAAGGGACTGCTTTGTGAGTAAAAATGATGAAATGAAGGTTGTTCAGGCTGTGTAATCCTCCTTCAAGGCCCTTCAAAGTGTGTTTTTCTATCTATGCAATTATATTGTGAAATATATGTATAAATTTATTTATTTATATTTAGATGAAAGAAGGATGAAAGATTTCAAAGTTGGTTAAATCAGTTGAAAAATGTGAGGCTTGGAGTTGAGAGCTAGCTAAGAGGAGGTTATAATTTTTTTTCTATAAAAAGAAGGAACACGGAAAAGCCAACCTATGTATAGCAATACTCTCAATTTGTTCTTGATAATTTTGATTATTTGGGTTTAGCTAATTAAGACCTTGTTTGACGCTTATTAAGGCCTTGTTCAGCTTATTTCATGAACACACCATATATATGATATATCTCATAAGTCGTAATCCAAACAATAGAGAGACCATAATTAAAGGTAGGATCAAATAGTTGACAGGCGATTTTTAGTTCAGAAACTAATAACAAGTTTTTTTTTTTACAGTCTAACTAAACTAATAACAAATTATTAACAGATTAAATGGTCTAACAATAAAAAAAATAAAAAAAATATTTTGACGTTAACCCTCCAGGGGGAAAGGGCGCCTGGTAATCTGGAGTTCGACCGTGAGGTGCCGAGCCAAGAATTGTTCCACCTAGGAATCGAATTAAGGTTCTTCCGAATAATTCGGTCTTTGTGAAGCTCATTAACAACTTGATCTCAATTGCTTGGTTGATCTAATAATAAATTTTAGTTTAGAGATTTTTTTAAAAATTCTTAAATAATTGAGGAAAGTATTTAATGAACTATGTATTGCAAAAAATTGTAGAAATTTTACAATAACTGGTGCAACTGCACCCACAAATTAATTACATTCTACAAAATACACAAACATAGTTTTCCTTAAAAAAAAAAAAAAAAAAGTTACACAAACACAGTTTATTCCTAAACATCTACTCACTAAAATATAATCTATTAAATATTCCATCATTAATCAAAGAAAATGGTACAATTATTCATCTAAAAACTGAAGTAGTAAAATTATTCGCTTCTAGTTTACATATAGTAATAACTAGGATCAATAAATAACAAATAGTATTCATCAATTGGCTTGGAAACTCAATTGCTTAGCCCTGCTGTGAACTTAACACCTGTTCTAGGCAACCATGAACCGCCGTTAAGGAACCGCTGAACCGTAAAATAACCGGCGGCTGACGCGTCTTTAATGACATGATAACCTGGCCATTTGACCCTACCAGCTAGGGATGAACCAGGTCCATAATTCCTGTATTCACCGTACCACAAAGTGTCTAATGCAAAGTTACCGAGCCACTCGAGCCACCCTCGAGGTTGAACCATACTACTCATGTATGTGTTAATGTAAACTGTTCTAGAATATTCCTTCCAAGGCCTCCCCAAATATGTAGGTTGTGAGGCCAAAACATAACTATCTTGGATTGTAAACCCTGTGCTTTGATGTGGACTTTTCCTACCTTGAGCTGTGATTGTAACCTTTTGTAATGGAAGTGGAACTCTTGTGTATATCTTGCAGTTTTGTAGCACAGCAGCTCCATTGCCAAAAATGAAGTCTATGGTTCCATAGATTTCGCATTCACGGTAGAACTGTCTCAGTGAGTGTGCGTAAAGTGTGTCTTGGTTTCCTTCTATGCTACACCTAAAGAATGCAGATTGGTCTGAATCGACACGCAATGCCACGGCTTGATGGTTTACCGGTCCAGCAGTGTTCCGGAATGTCATGTCCTTCGCAATGAAACCCTTCCCAGATACAGCTACACATTAACATTTCAAATTATCAACCAATTCAGTATATACCAATTCATTCTCTAACACACTCTTTTCAATATGTAGGTGATAGTACAAAAAACAACATAGATTTCATTTCCTTACGCTAGAGAGGATATACTGTTAGATAAGAACTCTACTTACCAAACGTGGCGGTTCGAAAAGTGGTCCATCCTTGCATGAAATTGCGATTGCTTGTAACAATGGTTTGACCAATACCATCACCAACGATCATGATGTTGGTCATCTTCTTCTTCATATCAATATTCTCCTTGTATAGTCCCTTCTTCACATAGATAACATGCCTCCTATTGCTATGACTAGGAGCTGCATTAACAGCTTCGTTGATTGTACGGTACTGACCGCTCCCATCCAACGCAACAACCGCATCTGCAATCTTACCGTGCGGCTTAGATTTAAGTAGCTCTTGATCAGCCTCGGTCATCCATTCAGGAAACTCCAAACTTTCATCAGTACTAGTTTCATGCAAGGTAGTGTTCCTTGGAGGCCTAAAGGGTAAGCGATTAAGCTGAGTGTACAAAGACAGAACATTACTGATAAGCTGTGTTACTTGTGTTAAGCTTCCACTAATGTAACTCTCAAGACGTCTATCAGTGCCTTCAAACCCTTCAATACATGTGTCTTGGTTGCTAAGCGCCGCACTTAGCCATGCTTCGAGGTTTCCTTCGTATTGCGCGGTTCTGTCGCCGGCTCGAATTCTCCTCATCTCCCCTAACGACCATGCAAGCTCTGACACAGAGAAATCAAGGAGCTCCTTGCAATCTTCTATGGCAAGTTGCTCGCGGTTATTAACAGAGAATGTACTGATCTTTGTCATGTTGTTAATGGCACCTATGGCTTCATTGATTGTGGTTCTAAGTGCAGCATTAATGACAGAAGTTGGACTTGGAGGGCCTGTTCTGGTTAGCTCGTTATGAATGTTTGTGAGGCATGTGTTTTGGTTTTCAACATCCATGCAGGCTTGTGCAATCAAAGCTTGCATATCTTGAGTTTGGATATCTGAGGGAATTTCATCTGGGAATGAGAGAACTTGATCAAATGATGGTAAAAGGATGAGAATGAAAAGGAAATTCACAAGCAAGGCCATCTTTTGGTTGTGACAGAAAGACAGACAAAAAATTTAGCTTATGGTCTTTCGAAGAAACCTTTTAATTATTTATAAAGGTGCAGGTAAGGATTTTTCCTTACAAAGTTAATTAAAGCCTTTTCTTCTGAGTTTAAATATTCACATTCCTCTAAACTTTTTTTATAGACAAAAGCTTCACGTTATTCTAATGCTTTCTTTTGTTGTAGGCTTGGCATGATATTCCATGCTTTGATGAGCTTCTTGGTTTCATCACGGCTAAACAATGATTCCCACTTTGATTGCAATGTAATGAACACAGTTTCTCACTTTGGATCACATTTTGATCAAAAGTATAAATAAGACTGCTGCTTCTCCTATCAAACATAACCATAAGTCAAACTCTTAAGACATAGTGTTTCCTTATAAAGGTCCTAACCAGACCAGACTGAACCTTTATTTTTCCCTTGATCATTAAGCAAAATAGACAACTTAAGGCCTATGAATCCCAAACCTACCCTACTAGTATTCTTTACTTCGTGATAGCATAAAACTGAGTTGGATCAGGTTCCAAGTTGCTTTTAGCATATATTTGTCAAATACAATTAATCAGTTCCTTTTACTAGTGAAATTCAACTTCAATTACA
Source organism: Medicago lupulina (assembly GCA_958299785.1). Lineage (NCBI taxonomy): Eukaryota > Viridiplantae > Streptophyta > Magnoliopsida > Fabales > Fabaceae > Medicago > Medicago lupulina. The sequence goes on from OY283140.1 coordinate 2,631,629, forward strand.
TGTGGCTCATGAACTTCAATTAAGGATGAATCTTTCAGGAGAACTCAAATTCAAATCTGGGTAGGAACAATCATTGACCAGACTTTACTTACTTCTCGATCAAACTTCGGATTACCAAAGCTTCCTTCTCCTAAGAATCGGGGAATCAAGAAAAAAATTACACGTAGATATCTAAATAATTTATCTGGATTTATTGTCTTTAGGTTCTCAATATTTAATTTGGCCAATTTCATTGTTGATTGAATAGGACATGTGAGAATCCTATAAGAAAGCGATAGACAAATGCAAAGGAGTGAAAAGGAGAGAAGGAAAAACATACAGTAAAAATATATATAAAAAGACAATTCAAGGGGCGATCTAAAAAATATAATCAGTGTCTCGTGGTAGTATCCGTACATATCTTATAGGATATAATAGAATTCAAGGGGGAAAACATTAAAATTATGAGCCGAAGATATCTTAAATCAGCAATGAAGCAACATCACTTCAATGAAAAGCAAGTATAATATGTCATATTATAGATGTCAATTAAGTTAGTTGCATTAATGCTAAGTTAGTAGGAGTCACTTTATTTATTGTTGTTTTCGACTCTATATATAAGTGAGCTGAGTTGGTTAAGTCATAACCACCTTCATTTTTGTCAAGTTTCAACTTAATCTTGTTGGTTTTATATATAGAGCTCGAAAAACAATAATAACCCGTCTAACTATGCAACTAACTTAACTAACTTGATTGACAGCTAAGTGACACTCTCACTTCCTAATTCACAAACAGCGTAGCTAATCCCATCTGACCTTGCACCCTCGTTCATGGATTGTTTCGAGTATGTCTGAGGATATTGAAAACTCGAGAGAACGTTGCAGTTTGACCTTTTTAATCCGACCACAACAAGATATAAGGGCATTCTCCAATCCTTGTACAGTGACATTAAAAAGATACACAAGTTTTGCATCCTGGAGGCGCTTCAGGTTACCCATAAGCAGGCACAACACATGATCTGACACATTACAGTAGCTCATATTTATCTGTCATCATCATAACTACGTTGAGTTAGAACTTGAACTCCTAATACATAACATTGATTGATTGCATCATTTTAAGATGTCTTTATGTAATAAATGCAAATGCATAACCTATTTGAACGAAAATTAACATATGTGCTCCTACAAAATATAAATAGACACTCATACTTTTTCAAGTATATAACAATATGAGACGCCAATATAAAAGCCGTTTCCAGTTTGGTTTATCAAGAGTGTATATCAGACTATCAATTTTGAAAAGTTTTAAGAGATTATTCGATGAGAAACGGATTTAAACAACAGATTATTTAAGAACAGAATATGATTTATTGCATGTATCTCCGATTTGTAAAGAACAAAACGATATGATATTGGTATCCAGTCAATAGTTGTGCAAATGTGATTTTTTTTTTCAACAAATGTTCTTTCTTTCATTTTTCTTTTGGATAAAAGCTTTTATGCAAAAGACATTATCTTCAACATCCAGCATTACATGTTATTTCAAAATGAAGCAACATAAGAGCAAGAAAGATGTGCCAGAATAAAGAAACTGCTGTGCTTTAATTTGTCTTCAGGTCAAGCGCAGAAGATAAGTTAAACGTGTGACAGCAAAGAACAAGAAAATTATAAAACACACAAATTAAACATGCAAATATTCAAACCCATGCATAGAGAACTGGTACATTTAAATACAGACAAGGAAAGAAGAGTAGTGAACCCAAACAAGACACAAACTAGGGTTCTTCGCCTTTGGAAAACCATAGCTATAAATTTTTCAATCAGGTTGAACTATAAAACAACATACACCTTAGAAAGTAACAATCCAAGGTAGTGTCAATTATGTTCCTTGAGGCATCTATTCAATTTTTATAGGATGTTGAACATAATTTTCTTTTAGAAGGTGTAATCAAATAAAGCTGATACCACTGACCTGCAGTAGGTTTTGTGAATAAAAAGCAAGTGCCTGAAATCCCGTATCATCAATTTTTTCACAATGTTTCAAATCTAAATTAGCCAATCTCTTGCAACTGACTGCAACTGCTTTTATACCAATGCTTGTGATGTTTGAAATCCCACGCAACTCAAAATCAGAGAGTTCACCGAGATTGCTGATACACTTCAACCCCGTGTCTGAAATCCTATTGCAATACGCTAGGTTGAGCGTGGCCAACTTGTTGCATCCGGTTGTGAGTGCTGCTAGCCCATCATCTCCTATACGTACACAGCTGCAATTTAAAAACCAAAAAAAAAAAAATAACAAAACAGGTTCACCACTTTATCTACAATTTTAATGAATCATAAACATTTAACCGCGTTGACTAAAGTTCAATTACCGATAGAGGTCAAGTTCGGTCAATTTTGGGCAGTTACAAGCAATGTGCGCCAATCCTATGTCTGATATGTTTGTGCATAATCCTAACTTCAATCTTACAAGTTCTGAACATCTTGATATATATTTCAGTGCTGCACGAAGACGGAATGTTGGAGTTAAAATAATCGGAACCATCGGCAATATTATACAAGACTGGTATCTGATATACTTACGGATAAAACTTCAATATTTTACCTATGTCATTTACGCCAGAACAGTCAGTAAGATCAAGCTCTTCAAGCATCAAGCAACTTGATCCAATCTGATACAGGCCGATCTCAGTAACCATATCACAAGACTCTAACTTCAGACATGCAAGGTTTGGACAAGATTTTGCTATAGTAGAGATGGCTGCATCAGTGATGAAACGACAACAAGTCAAATCAAGTGTCTTCAAATTGCAACAACCTACTACCTGCATAATCCCCATGTTGGTCACCCCAATACATTTGCTTAAACCAAGTTCGACCAAAGATTTGCAATTGGAGCCGATGATCTGGAGGATAAAGTCCGAAACTTGAACACCGTCAATTCTAATTACGCTCAAGTGCTTTAAATTCTTCAAGCCGTTAACGAGAGGTGCTGAAAGCTCCTTCAGAAAATGTCCGAGGAACAGTATTAGTCTATATCATACTTATAACAGTAAAATAAGGTACGGAATCAAATATATACACCAAAACTTTAGATACAAACTCACTGAAAGGCAGTATCCTGCATTGATCTGCTCAAGACCCTCATGTCCTCTAATTACGGATAATAAGCCGGATGGGCTAACGCAGTTACACCTTGATACATCAATTGCCTGCAACACATTAAAAGAACACTTGCTAAAGAAATCTGTGTCTATGCTCAAACTCCACAAAACCTCCTTGGCCAAACTTTATTAATTTTAAAGTCATGTCACACTTTATAACCTTTGAATAGAAAAGTACCTTGAGTAGTGGACATCCTTTTTCAAGAAACTGCAACCCCACATCATCCACTAAATAGCATCCCACCATAATGAAAACTTCAAGCTTTAACAAAGAAGCTATTGATCGTAAAGATTCGCCGGTAACCTAATGATGTAAGATGTCAAAATAATTTAAAATATTACTCCCTCCGTCCCAAATTGTATGTCGCTTTAGGAAAAAAAATTGTCCTAAATTATATGTCGTTTTATAATACCAATGCAACATTAATGTCACTTTTCCTATAATAACCTTAATTATTTATTACTCTCTCTTCTTTCAATTCTTTCATTTATCTTTCACATATTATTTATTAAGGACAATTTTGTAAAACAACTCATAATATCTCTTTTTCATATCATATTAATTGTATTTCTTAATATGTGTAAAATGCCCAAAACGTCATACAATTTGGGACGGAGGGAGTATTTGAATAGACAATAACTCAAACTTAATCAAGCTTGTTTATTAGCTGAGCAAGGTGATAATATAAAACAGAAAAGCGTATTGTCATTGAAATAGGCTCCTGTTGGCAAGCGATAAGAACAGTAAATCGCCATAAGCATTATTACCACATATATTTCTTAACGATTACTCTTAAGCATGAAATAACAAGAGAATGTCATTCAAATGATAGTATTACAGTTTACTTGGGCAAATGTTTTTGACCGAAATGCAAAAACTACTTTTCATCACTTCTAGTCAAACCGTGGTTTGAAGGCAAATTTTTGCCTAATAGTAACCAAACATGTGTGTTTTCTGAAATCATGTTTAATTAATAGAGATAAAAACAAATAAAATTTTGATAATTCACACAATGAAACCAAACATACACTTAGCTTTCCAAGCTTCAAGACTAATGGCTCAACCCCACCACAGGCCAAGTATCCTAACTGGAAACGTGAGTATCCATTTATTCATCAATGGTTCACACTACTCACTTTCAGTGACTTACTTTAAAGGAGCCAAATCCCACAAAAGTTGTCATATTACGTCATGTCACACAAATGAACGAGAAATTATAAATGAAGAAAGGACAATCCTAATCTTACTAAATTAGCTTTATCAACAAATAAACAAAATTACATTGGAAACAAAAACTAAAGGTGACATTTTTTTTTAGACAATTATGTTTGCAAATATACCAATTACTGTGGAGTTTAATTGTGTAAAGTTAGATTAAGCAGAATTCAATCATGTCTTGCCCTGTCATTAAATGGATATGAGTATATGACAATGTGGCGACACACTGACGCATGTGTAAAATAACTTTACACCGATGGTGCATACAACAAACCTTAAGATAGGAAACATCAAGAAACTTCAACTCCAAGCACTTCTTAGAAAGAAGATCAATCCCAAGATCAGAAATCTCCAAACACCATTTCAAACTCAACTTCTCCAACTTACTACACCCAACAGCAATCTTGGCCAACCCAATATCCGTTACTCCTAAACATTTATCAATATTAATCTCCTTCAACTTCCCACCGCACGATAACGCAGCAGCCTCTCTATCACCAAAACCCCAACAATGTGAAACATCAACCGCTTCCAACAACGGAAAAGCCTTAACCAACATCTCCAACCCAGTGTACCCTAACCCGGTAACCCGACTCAGTATCAATCTCTTGATTCCTAGAGTCCAACTCAGTGATCTATGGTTCAGTAAAGTCGATACTGCTCCATCCTCGATCCATGGACAAACGGAAAGATCAAGTGATTCAATGTTTTGATACTTTTGAAGCAAAGTGAGTACGAATTCAATCCGGAGAATCCGAATGGTTTTCCGGGTTGTTGATTCGACCCGGAGAAACTCCTTACATACTAACCGGAAAGATTTCCGATCTGAATCGAGTTTATCCAAAACTCTAATAAGTAAATCTTCTGTCAAGTGACAGAATACAGATTCAGACAACATTAAAATAAACAAAAAAACAAAAGAAGAAAAAAAAAACAGAATATTAAGGTTATTGTGTTTGTTTTGATTTAGGTGGGAACGAAAAGGAAGAGAAGACGAAGATGAAGAAGAAGATGATTTGTTTGTTTGGAGAGGGAGGAAAATGGTGATGGAGAATTGCGACGAGGTTTCGTTGGTTTCATTGTTTTTGTTTTTAGCGTGAAACTGGGTCTAGAGAAGAGTACTATAAGAATGAATATAAAATTAGAAATATGAATGAATGAAACAGAATTTAAAAGAGTAGTTGTGTTTGTGTAAGTTTTGTTGTTGTTTCACTTTCACTTTCATCATGTACGGGTACGGTAATGTCCTTTTTTTCTGTACCTGTTCTTTGTCTTGTTCATACACTACTGTTTTGAAACAGTAAACATTAACTAACCTTTTTAAATTACCGTAAATGCCCTTTCCTATTTTCGCTAGGGAGATCTGGATACGAGGAAAGGGAATTTAATGTAGTAATCAAATTTGATTTGTCCTACTTGGATACTTTAATTAATTGGGATGGTGGAATAGTTGAAATAATATCCAATTTATTATTTCAAGTTGAACAAGAAAAGGCCATACTAGTAAACTAAGCAATGGATTCTTGATAATAAAAAACAAAAATTAAGTAATGGATTTGGTTTTACTAAATAACATATCGTATGATAAAATTTGAGTTCGATTTTTAGTTGGAACAATTTATAGTTAGGTTATATTTATCTTTTAGATTATCAAAGCTCAATCCCCTGATAATCAGAAGGTTAACATCATACTATAAAAGATAATAGTAACTTATATTGCAAAAAATAGAATGCAAAAAATTGTGTATCGACTCTAAAAAAAAAAATTGTCGGGGTCTATTAAATATAGTCATAAAATACAAAATTTTAGGGTTTCATTAATCTATAGTCCTAGAAACCATTTGAAAATATTTAAATAGATCTCTGAAGTAAAAATGTTGTAACCATGTACTTAAACAATTTTTTTAAAATAATTAGACCAATTCAAGTAGGCTATTCAATCCTTCCATTAAGCAATTGTTCGGCAAAAGTTAGTCAACGTTGCGTGTCATCTAATAAGATTCTTAAATTTACAATTTATAAATATGTCCTTGAAGTATATTAAATCATAAGAAAGGTAATAATATTTCCAACCAGGTTCTATTAAGTAAGTCAGAAGAGAAAAATTAAAATTGAAAAGGACACTTTTTAAACCTTTGATGCATTGATTCACAACTTTCACTCCAAAATATTAATATATTTGATTTTTAACTAGTGTCATTGAAGTAATGGTTAGTATTTTCTTTTATTTTATATCAACATGGAAATATAAACAAATTTTTGATGTATGTTGCATATATATATATACTAGTAATAGACCCGTGCTTCCGCACGGGTCACGTAACATTATGGTAATCATATAAAAAATAATTGCATTGTTAATATCATTAAATATTTAAAAATATTAAATAAAAGTTATTAACATTAATATAATGTTTTTTATTTAAAAAAACATTAATATAATGTTTTTATTGAATTATTTTTTCTTATATATCATTAAATATGTTAAATATTTGAATCACGTATGTTTTGGATTTTAATTTTTTATGTATGCGAAAACAAATTTGAGAAAGTCAATAAACTATTTTTTTTAAAACTCATAATTATTTTCAAAATATCAAAATTAATGTAATGTTTCTATTAAATAACTTTAATTTATATGTAAAACACCGTTCAATGTTTGCATCACACCCATTGTAAAATTTATGCGTTTTATCTGTAGAAATAATTTTTTATGTAAATATATGAGAAAGTTGATATGATAAAATTGCGGAAACTCATTAATATTGTCAAAATATAAACATTAATATGATATTTCGATTGAATAAGTTTTTATTTTATATGCAAAACACCGTTCAATGTTTGCACCGCACCCGTTGCAGATTTTATGTGCTCGTATATGCATAAATAAATTTTTATGTACATATATGAGAAAATCGATACGATAAAATTTTAAAAACTCGTGACTATTTTCAAAATATCAACATCAATGTAGTGTTTCTAATAAATAAATGTTTATTTTATATGCAAAACACCGTTCAATGTTTGCATCGCACCCGTTGCAAATTTTATGTGTTTTATCTGCAGAAATAAATTTTTATGTAAATATATGAAAAAGTTGATATGATAAAATTGCGGAAACTCATTAATATTGTCAAAATATAAACATTAATACAATGTTTCTATTTAATAAGTTTTTATTTTATATGCAAAACACCGTTCAATGTTTGCACCGCATCCGTTGCAAATTTTATGTGCTTATATATATATATATATATATATATATATATATATATATGAGAAAATCGATACGATAAAATTTTAAAAACTCATGACTATTTTCAAAATATCAACATCAATGTAGTGTTTCTATTAAATAACTTTTTTATTTTATATGGAAAACAATGTTCAATGTTTGCACCGCACCCGTTGCATATTTTATGTGTTTTATCTGCAGAAACAATTTTTTTTTCTAATTATATGAGAAAGTTGATATGATAAAATCGTGAAAACTCATTAATATTGTAAAAAAATAAACATTAATATAATGTTTTTATTAATTAAATTTTTATTTTATATGCAAAACACTTTTCAATGTTTGTACTGCACCCGTTACAGATTTTATGTGCTTATATACGCATAAATAATTTTTTATGTACATATATCATAAAATCGATATGATAAAATTTTGAAAATTCGTGACTATTTTCAAAATATTATCATCAATGTAGTGTTTCTATTAAATAATTTTTTATCTTATTTTTAAAACACCGATAAATATTTGCACCGCACTCATTAAGGATTTTATAAACTTATATATGTATAAGACATTTTTTATTTAACGATATGTGATAGTCGATATAATAAAATTTGGAAAACTCGTGTCTATTTTCAAAATATCAACATCACTATATTGTTTCTCCAAAATACCGTTAAACATTTACACATCACTCATTGTAGAATTTATGTGTTTATATATCCAAATCAAATTTTATGTATACCGATATGAGAAAGTTGTTATGCCTGAAATTTGAAACTGATGATTATTTTAAAATTATTAACATTAATGTATCGTTTCTTTTTTGAAGAAATTAATGTATCATTTCTATTAATTTTTTTTATATGCAAATTAGTAAGATTAAGAGATTAAAAGATATAAGAATAAACTATTTTCCTATACTTATAGCAGAAAAGAGTAACATAGATTGTTTTCGTATATTTATGCTATAATACACTGTTTTTTCTTATTATTTTACAGAGAATTGATGATAAACCCCACTAAATTAGTGATATTAGAAGTCCGACCGACGATTTTTTGTGCAATTTATTTAACAAATAAAGAGAATCAGATAATAAGGAGAAGAAAGAAGAAACAAATTGACTTTTTTATTTGTAAAATATAGGGAATTAATTAATTTGTTAGAGTTGTGATGACATTATCCGTAATTTTTTTTATAAAATTAATTAATTTCATAATTATCCTTAGAAATTTGTTACGATTGTGATGACCATTATCCATTATTAATTTAAAAAAATTAAAAGGATTAAATTAAATTTTGCAAAATGACGATTATGCACATAAAATTAAGGAGATCATTAGTTTTAAAGAGGACGATTATGAAATTTTGTTGTACTTCAACTTTTATATATTAAATATTAATAAGGAGATCATTAGTTTTAAAGAGGACGATTATGAAATTTTGTTGTACTTCAACTTTTATATATTGTTAGTAGATATAAGGGAATGTCAAACAATGTCAAAATAGACATTGGTTAAGCATCCAAAACAAGAAATTTTCATTAAAAATGATGTAATAATAATTTGATCAAAAGTAACACCTTATATTTACAAAACAAAATTTATATTCATAGATTCTTTAACCAATGTTCGGGAGGACAAGTTAACAAGACCATATATATAAATTTGCATGTTTTAATGTCAGCTCACATAAATTTTGTAACATCTAATTCGAGTCTTCAATCCTTTGCCTCTTGATGTAACTTTAGTTCTGCGCCAATTTTGTTTTCTTAACTTGCTACTACTTCTGAGGAGTTTCTATTATGCGCAAGTATTTCATGTTGCATACGAGGCACAAGTTAGTCAACGGATAGGTTATGGAAGGACCACAAATATTACCATGCACCACAAACACATTACATTTTGATTTTCATCTCAGTTTTCCCTCTCTTCCCTGCATTTCTGGTCTCTTTAAGAAAGAATGTCAACCCCTCCAATTCCAACACAGAACAATCACTTTGACGCCGGTAATATGTCCACCATAGTTTTCTCTCTCAACAGTAGAAGGCGTCAACCAACAAAATCAATCCTTGGTTGGTTTATTATTACAAAAACCAACCACAACCGCAGCAACAAAAAAACATGTCAACCTCAACCCCTCTGACGCCGGCACACCACCACCAATACGACCAACAATCACTCTCTCATCTCACCAATTATGCAAATCCAACGCCCATTAAATAGAGAGTGATCGCTAGGAATCGTGACAGAAGTTGGAATGAAGAATTATCAGTCGAGTGTATGCTCGCTCAAAATGTTAAAAATGCTTCGTTCGCAACATGTTATGCTTGCGCACACTAGCCTTTGCCCTACTTTTGAGGGGTCAAACTTAAAAAGGATAGTGAGAATATACCTTGTGATTGTTTTTTTGGGAGCCCTTGTACAATGCAAATGGAGTAAATAATGACTCCACACTCGCTATCGAGTTACTCACCATCTAATTCGAGTATACTAATAATCTTATTTGATGAAAGTACATTATTGGATCCTTTATACCATATGGAGGATGTTAAGTACCAATAAGCTCCAAACACAAGATCGAACAGGATTGCAATATGTCCAAGATAATGTCATGGTTAAACTAGTTATAATGTCAAATTGCTTTGATATGTGGGAGAATCACGGTACACGAACAACATCATGTGGAAAATAATAGTATTTGAGATGTAGGTTTTACAAACAAATCCTTTGGTAGATTTCATTTTTGTCTACAAAATGCAGTAGGCAATGGGCATGAAGTATTAAGATCATAAACATTCCATACGAAACAAAGCTCTGGAACATAAAACACCACAAGCTTCTCCACATTAACATCTATTCACATCTGCAATTAGGTACATTGGTTTTCAATCTTCAGACTATTAAACCAAATTATGCAAATACAATATTTTCAACTTTTCCCAACATAAAACAATGCTAAAACCAGATTTTAGATTCATAAATGTATGAAGAGAAGACAAATTTGAAAATATTTTAAGCATAAATCATTTTCACAATTATATTTCTCTCTACTCAAGAGAGTAACATAATTAGATATTTCATTGGAGTATCTTAGTTGCGAAGATTATTTTAAGCCTAATATTTTCAATTTTAAAAATTCAATTTCATATGTTTGAAATCTATAAAAAAAAAAGTTAAAATTGTTGTTGAATATGTTTGGTGAATAATCTAGGAAAATTGTTTTGGTTTTGGTGTGGAGAAGTGTCAAATCAAAATTGTTTTGGTCTTGGTTTTGGTGTTAATGTCGCAGAGATTAGTTGTAGTGATTGATTATCTAATTTGCAGTATCCATCAATATCATTTCTGTCAACACTTACACGATGATAGCCATTAAACAAGATCAGTAGCAACAAAATTTACCTGAAATTATTAAAAAAAAACCTCACTTTTAAAGAATAACAGAAACACAAAAACCAATTAACAAATTAACAGAGCAACAGTCACCAATAGTAAGACATCAACGCAACTAAAAATCCTTAAATCCCTAATTCTGTAGAAAAAATCCCTAATTTCGGACATAACAAAAACCCCAAAAACAATTCCACAACACACATATATTATTAATGGTCCTAATTGCAAAACCAACGAACCAATTAATTCAATTAAATTCATACAAGAAAATCTCGAATCTAAAAACCCTAATAAGGGAGATTTGAAACTGAAAAGAAGCATGAAATTATATTAGAAAAAATATTTAAAAAAAAATGAATCGAAAATCAATAAAAGTGTGAAGAAAAGCTCAGATAAATGTGTGGAAGGTTAAATTCCCAGGCCTTACAAAAAAGCCTCATAATGAGCTGGGATACACATTGTCATCATAGCAAAAAAAATAAAAAAAATGAACCAGTAAATTTCTTTAATGAAGGAAATACGATAGAGGAGAAAAGAGATCTCAAAAAATTACAAAGAAACCTCTCCATCGTAATTCCTTCGATTAAAAATATTGAATGGATCAAACGAAAAGACTAACAAGTGATGAGGCAAGACAGAACGGCCAAAGGGGTATTTAAAGAGAGATGTATTGCTAGGGCTACGTGGGATGGATGGATATATGGATCTTGTGACAACAGAAAACCCGTTCTATTCTTTTCAAGGCCCAAATTGTTTTCAAATATAAAAGGCCCCAACTTCATGTTTTTCACAAACCCCATTTTACTCCTACTATTTTCATTTTAATTTTTTTTATAAAAAAGATACTTTTTCAGAAGAAAAAATATGTTTTCTTGCTACTCCAAATTTCATTTATCCAAATATATTAATTACAGAAATTCTCAAAACGTTAAGGTTTTTAAAACGGTAGTAGTTTAGATTCTATACAATTTTTATTTTTATTTTTGAATTTTATTCTTAGAGGGGTGGGAATGTTTTGCAATTTATTTGTTCACTTTTCAATCACAAATTCTCACTAAAGAAAATTTAAATTTATTTTAGAATCTATAGATAAAAGTTTTGTCTTGAAAACCTTACTTGTTTTAGATGTTTTTAACTTGCATATATACTATGATTGAAGTTTTTAGCCATGTACATGTACTACAAACATGGCTTAGATGCCTGAGTCTTGCTATCTAATGCACGTTCCTTCAATATCACAGTTAAAAAGTACTAATCAACAACTTAAAATGCTGCTTGTTGTTGCTTCTCAACCAATTAAAATCAAGTCAACTAGTACTTTAAGTTCCTTATTTTTCATAGGACAAATCATGGTATATGCATGATTTTTGCAATATAAATTTCTTGACTTGTTTACTGGTTCAAATGATCAAATCACGTTTTTAATCTGATTAAGTAGAATTAATTGGAACAAAATACAATCAATAATTTATCATGCAAGTCTTCCCGAGAATAATATTTTTACTTTTGTATTTATATATCACGGGTTATTTGTTGTTAAATTATAAGATTTATTTTTTATTGATGGCCAAATTGTTTACAATTGACACTCAAACAATGTATTATGCCACTTTCGTTACTTAAATTATTGTGGAAACATTATAGGCTAGAGCGGAAAAGATGAGAGATAAGACAAATTATCCTCACGAAGGCTGCAATGGGGAAAAACCTAAAGTATATGAAGTATTTAGAAAAGAAAAGGATATTTTAGAGGAAAATTCTAAGAAAAAACTCTCTGAAGTGCATGATGTTGTTATTAGGAACGTTGCCTCTTCTATACTCAATCTAGAGGCAAGAAAGTCCTTGTTTGAGAAGGGAAATGAGATAGCATATCCTTATCAAGAAAATTTAACGGCACAATTCAACACAACAAGCACGGAAGAGAGAACATAAGAGTGTGTTTGGATAGAGGATTGTGAAATTTTTGTATTTTAGGTGTTATTTTAAATCCATCAAATTTTGTAAGAGAGATATTCTTTTCTAAATGCCTTGAATTTTAAAAATGACTTAAATATTTTCCCAAACAATGAAATTTGGTACAAATCAATTTAAATACTCTAAAAAATTACTTTCCCTCATTAAAATGCTTTATCCAAACACACTCTAAGGCTATTCAAGAATTCCAATCGTGGGGCAAAGATGGGTTTGAAAAAGAGAAACTGAAACTATCTAACCTACAAGATGAGATAGAAAAAGGAAAACTATCTAGCTTAGTACTTATTCCTCTCTCACAATAATCATTACTTACAAATTTATGAAGTTTTCACAACAACAAAAAATGAATCGTATGGAAGATTTTTTTCCTCGAGTAAATAGAACATACATACAAATAACTATTTTGGAAAATTCAAATTTCTTTTTCAAAAAATTCAAATTTTGAGTTTTCCTTAACGTATTTTATTCAAACAACTCAAAACTTATTTATTATTTTTAAAACAAAAAATATTTAAAGAGAGAAATGGTAATTGGAAACTTTCACATAATTGTAAAGGTATAGTGAACAACTTGATGATTTATAAAAAAATCACTCAATAAAAAATATTATTCATAGTTCGATTGGTGAGTTAAAACACTACAAAAGTTTTAAACATAAATTCAAAAATGAACTCTGAACCAACTTTCATAAATTTGTCTATAAAAAAAAAATCAAAAATCATGCAAGAATTTTACGGCACATAAGTTTTAGGCCTTAGTTCAATTCCATCAACAATTAGCCCACCTTTTAAGTGCACACCTTTGACTTCTTTGAGACACATTCTCACCTCTTGAACTTGAACTTTTTCGGTGTCGAAACTCCCTAACTCAATCTCCAACCATTCATCATTGTGCTCACAATTGCAAGGGCAAGAAGCTTTCCCATTTCTTTTGCAGTGTGAACGAATGTAGACATTTTCTTGTGATTTGTAATTACCAACCTCAATAGACACCTCTGATGGTAACGAGTCTAACCCATAAGCACGATCCGCAATTTTCACTTTTAGATATGCTCCATACATTGTCTTTGGAGATAACATTTCACTGTTTATGCTACCCTTGATTTCTAGCCAGCAAATGGTTCTGAGTTCAGCAGCTTCTGCAAACCTATACACAAAACCCAAATAAGGGGTAGGAATTTGTTACAAATTGTTCACTCATTTTCAATCACAAATTGTACCCATCTTCCCCATATAATAAAATGGTTAAATATGTTTTTTCTTTTTATAATGTCATATAATTTATAAAATTAAGAGGACTAGAAAGTCAGTATTGTAATTTTTAGGTATAAAATAGTAAATATAATCATACATCAATTAAAAATACAATCATCCCTTAAAAAAATAAAAAAATCATAGAAGTCAAAAACATATTTAATCATAAAAAAAATAATATTGAGCAACTAATATAAGTATTTTAAGACTGCATGTGTGCAAGTAAGTAAGGGGACAAATTTGATTATTTTTTTGGGTGAGTTGAGTTTGTTGTCTCAAGCCATAGAATATAAAAAGAAAAATGAACACTTGTTAATTGGAGAAGTAGGACAATCCACGAACCTCGAGCCTTGAACTTGTTTCCAAGACCAATACAAAGGGGTGTTTCCAAATGTAATTGAAAGTTGCCTTGCACTCAACAAGTAACATATTTTGCCTGTTGTTTTCTCAATTGAGAACATCTGTTTCATTGACAAGATATCGTTAAAATTAAAATAAATAATGTAGACTGCTACAAAATCAAACGTTCTTGCTTTCCCATTTCATAGTGTCACTTTTAAAGATAAAGTTCCTAAAATATCTATGTGGTGTGATTTGATTGGATGCATGTGTAGAATTTTTGCTCTTAGTACACAGCAGCTAAAAGCCATCCCTAAAAAAAAAAAAAACTAAACGCTTAAAATTGTTGTATAAAAATCATGAAACAAGCGAAGTTTTTGTTTTACACAAATATCTAATGAGAACTCATGTATTGTCACATAAAACAAAAATTCTTAACTGGTGACTTTTGTATCCACAGGCAACGGAGCAAATATGAATTTAGATTCATATTAGTACAACCTACATATATGAATTAATTATATTCATATTTGCTCCCCCGCCTAAGCACACACAAGCAACCTTAGGTTAACAATGATTGCATTTATATTACAATTTTTTATCATGTGTTCCCTCTATTAGAGGTATCTATTCTCGATGTGTCAGACATTGAATATGTATACAAGTTTTAGTCGAAATTTAAATATTAATTCATCATATTATAGGAGTCTAGCCTCTTTTATTACAATCAACCCGTGTTGATTTATATCACAAGTTATGCAGTTTGATTTTCTCCTGAGGAAAATTATGCGATTTCACGTTATAAATGTTGGTGCTTTCTATATTATGTTGTAGATTAAATATTTTTTAGCATAATAAATATATTTTAGCACCCTTAAAAGTGAATATTATATTTTATATCTCTAAGGTTTTGAAGAGTGTTACTAACAATATACTTTTTTCGGTATTAAATATTTAATTGCACTTTTGGACCCTTATCTTTCCAAAAGTTGCAGTTATAGACCCCTAACTAATTTAAATACAAAACAGACTCTTATGTTTTGATTATTTGGTAGTTTTGGACCCCACCCCATTGTTGACTTGGTCGTTGCTAACGTGGCACCCACATCCCATTAGTGAGGTGCCACGTGTATTATTTATTTTTTTTACTTTTTTTAATTCATCCACGTCAGCCACGTGGCACCTCACTAATGAGATGTGGGTGCCACGTCAGCAACGACCAAGTCAACAATGGGGTGGGGGTCCAAAACTGCCAAAGAATCAAAACATAAGGGTCTGTTTTGTATTTAAATTAGTTAGGGGTCTATAACCGCAACTTTTGAAAAGATAGGGGTCCAAAAGTGCAATTAAGCCTTAAATATATACAAACAAAAGTTATATTTTTAGTCTTGTAAAAAAAAAAAGTTATATTTTTAGTACAAATGTATACTAAATAATTTAACTTTTTTTCTTATACATTTAAGATTGAAGAGAGTTTTTTTTTTAATACATATTTTCCAACGCACTAAATTTTATTGGTTGAAATATAAAAGAAATCCATTAATTTAAAATATATTTCAATAAATTTTCTTATAGAAATTTAATGTGAACCATATACATTTCAATAAATATATAAAAGGCATTATTTAAAACATGTACTATCTATATGTCCTTAATTATAAACCACTTTTGAGAAAAAAGTTGTTTCTAAAATATAAACCCAATTTTAAATTACTATATACATTTTCTTCAACAAAAAAAAATTACTATATACATTTATTTATTTTTCTAATATATTCATTATCAATATTACAAGTGTTTTGGAAGATGAAAAACTAAAGCTAAACATATTATTGGATGACATATTTTAAGCAACGAGTCGCGTGACTTATCGATATAGGACTATAAATAATTATAATATTATTTTTCCACACTACTAATTTCACTTCAAAAAATGATAATTGTAAAGTAATTTGATTTTTTTTTTTTTTTGAAATATCTCTTTCATACTTTTATTGTATACTTACTCTCTCTTTCTCGGCTGTTTTTGTCTGAAAATAAAAATATTTTCTAAAACATTATCGCAAAATAATGTAGAGATATCATTTCTCAACCATCTATCCTTTCTTTCCTTTACTTAAAAATTCAACAAAATTGGTGTTTTTTTTGACAAAACAATTCGTGTATTTTTGAATAGTCACGGTTAGGCATTATACATGTAAGACATTTCTTAAAAAAAAATAAAAATACATGTAAGACAAGTATACGATGTCTTGTCCAAAATTATTTTTTATGAATAACGAATATTCTTAATGCACTTGTTATAAGTGGTTAAAAAACACCGACATAGCACAATAACATGTAACAAAAAAAAAAAACAATAACATATATATTCAATAGTATACTAACATTTCTTGATTGTTTATACTCACATTGTCAAAATAAGTACTATGAAATGAACATGCGTTGTTGAAAATTACCTTGTTACCGTCGTCAATCAGTTGCGGTTTACATAACCTGGCAAATAATTCTTTCTTTGAGGAACATGGCAATGGGGGATCCACCATCCTAGAAATAATTTCTTGATAATTATGTGGCAAAAATTTCTCCCACAGAAAATCTGAATCAGCCATGGATTGCACAACCGAGGAGATTAGAGAAACCCTACACACATCAAGAGGTGATGTAAATGATAAAATGTGTGCAAAACAATCTTCAGGCAAAAGTTTCATACTATATTATTTTTTCACTAATCTTGAAAACTTTGAAAAGAATTCAAGGTGCTTTGATTTCTATATTGGCAACTCAACTGGTTATGCTTTTATATATTACAATAAATGCTTTGTGTGACGGGGTCCATATATACATATCGCTAGTATGACGACATATTGTTTTTAATATGCAGGAGGATGTCAACATTGAGCCAAATCATGTGCACATCCAAAATCAGATTGCCATTTTCCTTAATTTAGAACCGAATCAATGAACTAGAATGCTACTCACCCAAAAAAAGTCTACACCTTCTCTCAAACTATAACAAGTAAATGAAGTCATTTTTGTTATGATGCTGATAAAGAATTATAAATCATTGATTCAGATTAATGAATGGGAGATATTTCCAACATACTATTTGTATATATTAAGATTGTCAAAAACAAAAGATAGTGGTTAAACTTCTTAAAAAAAATCATGGTTAAAAATAGATTAAGAAAAAAAATTAATGGTTAAAAACGGGTAGGGATTACATTTGAAATGAAGTTTCATTTGGTCCAAATATGATAGTAAAAACTTGAATTCTAACACGATATCTTAACATCCCTAAAAAAAAAACACACACAATATCTTAACATTTTTTTTTTATTAATTTGAGTATCACACTAATTTTGTAAATATTTGATTGTTGTGTCGGATACCGAATTTTTTAAAAAAACTTTTTGAATATTTAAACTTAGTATTATAAACTAGAATTGTCGTATAAAGTTAGATTCTCTAAAATTTCATGTTAAATCTCAAAATAGATCTTAATCTCATTTATTAAGATTGTACAAACTAACTTGATTAGTAGCAACAAGGACGTTGATATGCACGAGCATGAGTTCGAACAATAAATTCTCCATTTTTAAGATATGAGTCTAGCCACGAGACTATTTGGCATAAGAAAAAAGAATTTATTTTCATTGTCATATTAGTTTGTTGATATCTTGTACTACATTACAATATACTAATGTTAGAAAAACTGTAAAATAATGTATGCATCAATGATGAAACTGGGTACTCTCTTAATTAATCAAGCAAGTTAAGAATATACAATATTGTTGATTTTCCCCTCTAAAGTCTAAACTATACACACTCAACATTATGTATGTTTGGGCCTAACTTCAATGCCTTCAAGAACAAGTCCTCCCTTCAACTGATGACCAACTTCCATGAGACTCATTTTAATCTCCTCATCACCTTCACCACTGAAAAACTCCCCAATCTCAATCTCCATCCACCCATCTTCTCTCTTAAATGGTACTTGAATATTTCCTCCATCTTCTTGTTCTTGAATCACTCTGTTTCTTCTGTTCCCGTAAAATAGTGTCTCCATGTTACGTTTGTTCTCATCTTTATTGCACAAATATGCTTTCCCTCTATTCACTTTGTTTCCTAACACAATTGATACTTCTGAAGGAGTAGAGTCAAGTCCGTACGCTCTATGAGAGACTTTCATTACGAAATATGCTGCATATAACGTGTTTGGCGTTAGAATCCTCGTTCTAATTTTGCCTTCTATTTCTAACCAGTTCACTGTTCTCAGTTCTGCCACCTCTGGGAATCTGCAAATATTAATTTAAGTTAATTTTTGTTTACTATCAGGGAGTACAAATCAACATACTCATTTTACACAATAATTTTGTATCCTCTAAATTAACACCTCTCCTAATAAATTAAAATCTTTGTGTGGTATTTAAAATGGATTTGATTGCAATACATTTGATGATAATGCGAGATTTTTTTACACATTTAATCAACTAGAGTCATAAAATTATGAAAAAGTGATCAACTTTGTATCAGCAAAAATGATAATAAAAATATGATCAACTTTAATCATAAATACTTTTTTAAAATCAGACATTAAATGACATGTGATTGTAGAATCGTATAAAAAACTTGCACATTTTTTTCCTGTAAATAATCATTTTCTATCTTGAATGTGTAACGAATAACCACAATAGTCACTAAATCTACGTACTGAAATTATGAAATAGTCCTTGGTTATAGATTATGTTAATCAAAATAATCTCTGACAAAAACAAATAATTCAATTTTCGATCAAGAAATGCTTACATATTTCTTATATTATTACGACTAATAGAGCGTACAATCACAAGCAATTATTATGACAAATAATCAAATTTTCAACCCTCCAAAAGCTCCTAAGTCACGACGTTATAAAAAGTATTTTAACATCATGAATTATTATGACTAACAAAGCGCACAATCATAAACAATTTTGTAATTTTGCTACATTAATAAACTAGACTATTATGATTATTTGTCTTTTTTTTTATCTCAATCTTCTAGTTTTCGTGGAAAAGTACTCTATTAATACAAAATTTAGTTAGAGTTATAGATATTAAAATTACACTTTATTTCAAGGAATCATTAAAAAAAATTGAAGGGTTCAAGGAACCATAAATTAAAACTTTTATTTTTGTGGTGGTCACTATTCTTTGCATATATTATGCATTGTCGATACCAACTGAGTTAAGCTCAAGATGACACCATAAATTAAAACTAAAATAAATATATTAAACTCTTAAAAGATTACATTTAAAACTCCTTTTTTGATAGTCTAGTTAGTTACTTGTAAAAAGAGAATTAGTTGGTTAATTGGCATTGTAAGATAAAGTTGAGTTGACTTGAAGCTAAGAAGCTAATAATAGAATTACCTTGATTCAGGGGATGATTTCCAACTCCAAAACATTGGGTCAATGCTCCACGCTATTGACAACTCCCTTGCTGATAACATATAACATTTTTTACCCGAAAATTTCTCCAATTTGAAACTCTGTATTCATCACATGACAGAACAGAACATAGTAAAATTAACAAAAACTAAATTAAGGTTAGTTAGAAGCAAATACTAACATAGTAATATCTAGTAAATTACCTTATTGCCACCGTCAAGAAGAAGGGGACGACAAAATGAACGAAAGAGTTGCTTGTATGAAGAGATGAATTTGAAAGAGAATTGATTCACAGCTCTTGAGACAATGTCTTCGTAATCAGAGGGTAAAAATGTCTTCCAAACCAAGTCAGAATCTGCAACTGACACAAAAGTGTTGGAAACCAATGAAAATCTACATGTATCTTGTGGTGATGTATGTGACAATATTGCAGAAACACAATCCTCCGGCAAGGAAACTATTGATGTAGTGGAATTCATTTTGTTTCTTGGTTGTACGACGATATTTATGTCTGTATTTTATTTTATGTCTTAGGGTAACATCGGTGGAAGAAAAATTAGGGAGAAGATAACTATTTGAGAGGTTGTGGGTTTTCCAAAACTGGTACTATTAAATTTGGGGTTGAATTTTTGTTATCTTTATATGTAGTCATGACATGACATATAGTATGTTTTTTTTTTGAATAAATGACATGACATATATGTTGGCAAGTAGCCAGGGCAATTTGCACATGCCAGCCAGCTATAATAGCCATCTTTAACGGATAGTCAAATATTTGAGTGTTGGCATTATGATTTTTTTTTATTTTTTGGAAGAATTTGGCATTATGATGTACTACTATTCAATTCAACAAGGGTACATTGAATAAATAAACACGTCGTTTATATCTAAATATCTTAAAACTAAAATTAAATTTTTATAACACCGACTTTTAAAACTGAGGACTTGAGGAGGTTAAGAATTGTGACAACAAAAAGTGTTTGGTAGATCAGAACTATAATAAAAGTATGATAATATCTGTTTTGAATCAATATGATACTTTGATTTTTTTGGGTTACAATATATGATACTTTGATGATAAAATCAATCCCAATATAACGAGTAAACAAGTAGAAAAATGAGTTTCCTTAAAAAAATAGAAAAATGAGAAATGTTTCAATTAGGACAAACCGCATTCTTTTTATAGTAAGCGAGAGGAACTCCTTCATAAGTCTTATGTCTTTAAAACATACGGTAACATATATTTATTATGTCGATCTAATTTTATAATATGATAAATGAATTGTTTTGATTGATATCAACACGGTATGAATAACTATCCACCTTTTATCGATGGATAACATAGTTATCACCTTGTAATAAATCAACCATTTGACTGGACATTCTATCAAAAGAGAAATGGTGTATGTCTTTGCAATTTATACCCACTGGACTATCCCTACCTTGTATAGGCTAAGATGGTATGGACAACAGTATTTGGTAACATATTTTATTTAGCACACTTTCTATGTAAGTTTACCCCATGGCTTATAACGACACTCAAGGTTTTAAAAAACGGAATTGTTCTGGGATTTCGAATGTTATAAAATGGTATCGACAGCTACCGTAACCGTTTTTGTACCTTCGAATGTTTTAAACTTAGGATTACACGTATTACTATTTTAATATTTTCTTTAGATATAAATATAAAAAATCCTTAAAATAATTATCCTTAGATGAAGTTTTAAGCAATACTACTTCCCAGATAACTTGCACAGCAACAGAACTAAGGATAAAAATAAAAAAAATGTAAAGTCATGGGACTTTTCAATTGGCTGTGGTCATGGTCAATTCGTGCGAGTGGAATCAAATTGCGTTTGCGCACACAGCTAGCACTCTTTCTGCAGTATAGGTGCTTTGACATTCCTTCAAAAAAAAAAGGTGCTTTGACATTTTTTTTAATTATACTTCAATCCAATCTTATTATCAACACAATTATTTAAATATCTATATGTAGTCAAATATGGAACATTGATAAGTATATATGACTGGCTGATGTCGACCTATTCTATGCTTGTTTTTGTGTCTTTTGAAGAACGGATTATAAACATTTTTCAACGCTGCATGTGGTTCCTTAAATGCAACCCAAATTAACTAGTCAAACTATCACGCGGCGGTTTATTAGCTACTACCACATGAAAATGCTTTGAAATCTCGTCTCACTAGAAGGAAGATTGAAAAGCTTGATTTTTGGTTGGCTACTGCCCCGTCATTGAGGCACCCATTAGGGTCCGTGAGGCGGATGATCAATTCATTTTTCAGGTGTTTTGCACTCAGTTTATGATTTTTCTTTGTTGATGCACGTTAGTGGCATGAGCTTAGTTTAGGCTAACTTAACAAGGTTTGCTAGGTGATGGATTTGAACTGGAAATATTGAAAAATGATAATGATCTGGACTTTGTTTTAGAGTAATTTGATGTGTTTTACAAGTTACATAATAAAAGGCATAACGTATGTATATGTGTACGAAAGTTAATCAACAATGTCACCAAAACTGTACAATTATGGAGACCTTGTATGTTATGTTTCAGTCCTTGTGTGTTATGCTTTAGTTAAGGCGGAATAAGTGCAAAAACTTGAAATCAAGGTCCTTCACGAGGTCGAAGAAGCAATGATGAAACATGAGAAGTTACCTAAAAATCCTAGAGTAATTGGATACAAGTTCTATAAGAGAGTGAAAGGTATTCCAAGGATTGAAGACGTAAATGTTAATCTTGTGGAACTACATAGTGTGGTTTGATGTAAGGAGAAAATTGAGACTTGGAAGCTTGTGAGACTGCTGAAGATGGTTGGATTCAACTTGGGCCTAGGTCAAGGTTTTGATGGAGAGAGCAGCAATGTGGTTAATGGTTAAATTAACTTAATCACCAATTTGAAGTCAGTGTGGATAATTGTTGTGATTGTGCTCGTAATTCAAATGGAAGATTGGAAAGCTAGTGTTTTAATTGTCTACTGCCCTACTTGCGAGGCTCCCGATAAGGACGTGAGACGACCGTTAATTGATGTTTTAAGGTGTTTTGCGCTGCCTAATCCATGAGGCAGACAACTCTTGTAAATTGGGTCTTTAGGTGCACATGACATGGGTGAGGCAAGTGACTTGATTCTAGAGCGCTACTTAAACAATTTTTCACTTGATTTATTGAAAATGGGAACAAGAATAGGAAACTTCAATGAAACTTAAGGACTAAGTTTTGGTGTCTTTTGGGTTGAGAAACGCCTTGGAGAGTGAAAATCATTAAGGGGATGAAATAGGGAAAATGATAGAAATCGGAGATAACTCTTGGTGAACAATTGGTAACAATTTTTCGGTCACTTTTGTAACTCTTTGCTCACAAGAATAGATTGGAAAAAGGTAAAAATCAAAGTTATTCTTTAATGGTTATTGAAGCCAAATTCTTGAAACTCTTTCGTATCTCTTGTAAAGACACGTTGATAGTAGATTAGAGATGCGTTTCTCCCCCATTCATTTTTTGCCGAACCGAGTAATCAAATCTTGGTGTATTTGTTCATCTACTCTCTTTATCTTGTTGTCTTTTCTTTGATTTTGGTTTTGCTTTACACATAATTGTTTATTGTTGTTTGAACTATTTTGATTATTGACCGTCATTGATGCTTGTTCCATGCATATGAGTTTACTGGTGTGATTTGAGTTCGAATTCACAACAATTAACATCCATTATGGGTTACATGGTCAAACTCCACAAGTGAGTAACATGGCTACAAAAGCATGCTTGACTCAAATGAAATGTGTGAAAACTCTTAAGGGTGGCGCGTTGAAGTGTGATGGCTATTGTAAGCACATATTCATCTATCTTAGCCAAAACTAATTTAATTATCTCATATTCTTGCAGCAATGACATTTCTTAGCTTAGTCTAGGCTGACATAGAAAAAAAATTAATCCAAGAAGGAACAACATCAATTTTGGACATTAGAGGAAAAACATCTCCGCATTAGACGGGTTAGCCTGCCAACCTGTTAGTCTACCTCTTGGCGGGGTAGGGCGTGTGATTGAGCACACCACCTTAAGTTGTTTTGTCCCATTTTTACAGGCTAATAGCAAGTTAGTCCTAAACGGAGTGGGTTGGTCCGAATTGCCATCCCTACCGAGGTGCATTGCTTGATTATGTAAGGTTTCTCACCTTCATGTTGCCACATGTGAAGGGATTTCAGACACCACCGACTAGACAAACTAATCAGGATGTCATCATTGAACATGATCATGCCATAGACCATCCCTTCACACTAAGTATCACACAAGATTGTCTCAACATATCAAATGAGATGTTGCGTGATTGTCAGAAGTTGGTGACTTCCGTGATGTCGTTATGAGGATAAGGGATGTGATGGTTCCAACCACTACGGATCAGATATGCAGGAGGAGGCGACAACCTGAGGAAAATTAATGTTATTTTTATTTGTTTTTGAAAGATGAAGATTTTTTTTGAGAGACTTGAAAGATGAAGAGAAGAGTGATAAATAATAATGGCGGATCTTCTTGAAGATATGATTTTTAATCATTAATTTTTAACCATATCTCATATTTTTAAATTCACATATGTTTCATGTGGTTAACTAGAGGGACCCATCACAAAAATTGAAGGAGACAAAGGAAAAAAAAAAGATATTTAAGTTTTCTCTAAAAAAAAAATATTTAAGTTTCTTTTTCGTGAATCAAAATATTTAAGTTTTTTTTTCGTAAATCAAAGTTAAAACTTAAAACAGAAAGAAAAGCTCAGAAACCTCTGCCTCCACCGCCGTCTGCCCTCGCGGTGGTCGTGTACATTGGCCCCTACGTCAAGCCCTCTGTCCATTCTTCAGGTTTTCTTCTTTTGCTTATCAACACATAAACACTCTTGTAACATGTTTACCATTTCAATTTCTCTACTTCAACAACACTATATATTTTCCCCGTTTTTTCACTTTGATTATCTAGTAGTGATTTATCTTACTTTTGGCTTTATTTATTTGATTATTGCAGAATTGCAATTATATAACAGGAATGTATATGTGTATTACATGGAGAATACAACCTTTTTGGATAAACAACTTAATTAATTGCTTATTTCATATAAGTGCTTATGCATACATTTCTTTTTTGTTTTTGAAATAGACAATGTTAGCACCCTAAACCACCTTATGTCTCACGTTACTTATACATAAGTTATTTCTATAACAAAAAATAAAATAAAGTCAAATGTAGGCTATAAGCTGTTTTTATAAGCTATTCTAGAGGGCTTATAGAAATAAGCTGAAAGAAACTTATAGACATGTCATAAGTTGTTTCCATAAACTCTTTCAAACACTCGAAATTGTTTATGTTAGTAGATAAGTTCAAATAAACCAATCCAAACAAACACTAAAATAATTGACTGGCATATCGTTGAAACTATGGAGTATGGACAATTACCATACGTTTATTTGTGAAGGAAATTGTTTATTAAAATCTTTTATGTGATGAGTCCATATGGTGTGCTTCAAAAGTTTGAGTAGCATAACAACCGAGCATTAACATGAATTCGTGCATTGTGAAATGTCACTGCATA
This sequence comes from Medicago lupulina, assembly GCA_958299785.1. Classification (NCBI taxonomy): domain Eukaryota; kingdom Viridiplantae; phylum Streptophyta; class Magnoliopsida; order Fabales; family Fabaceae; genus Medicago; species Medicago lupulina. Next base: position 2,657,205 of record OY283140.1, read on the forward strand.
TGTTATTGTTAGATTAATATAAAATATATTAAAAGATATTTTCTAATGTTAGAATATTAATTATACTTTCCCGAATTACAGGCTGGATTTGAAATTTTTTTAGTAGCAAGTGAAGCCTGATGGCATCATTTTCATTCGAAGCAAAATCCGGTGCATTGGTTTCTTTACAAGATATGCGCCCATCGTCTCCTTTTTTCAAGCAAGGAACGTCAGTCAGAATAATTGGGAAGTGAGTGCTCCCATTCTAATTTTGATGTATTTGTGACTTTTTCTTTTGTTTGGAAGTTTCACTCTTATAGTGACATTGAAATATGTGAATTATGTTCTGCCTTTGGGTTTTGTTGCTGATGATGATGAATGAGTGTGATTTATGTTCTGCCTTTGAAATATGTTCTGCCTAATGTTGATGATGAATTATGAACTGGGATTACCTAAATACCTCGAGCACTTATAATGCTTGACACTCATTCTTATAATGCTTGAGGTATTTAGGTAATCCCATCCTCAGGTCTCGTTATGCATTTATGGCCTGTTTGGGTAAACAGTTTATTTGTAGCTTATAGCACAAGTGTTTATCATGATAAGCACTTACGCATAAGCTTTCATAATATATTTATGTAGAAATAGATAAAATAAATTTGAATTGTTTTTTTATATACGCCATAAGCTGTTTTTATAAGCTATGTCGGAGAACTTATGAAAGTAGGCCGAAAAAAGCTTGATAAGCTGTTTTCATAAGTTCTTCCAAACAGTCTCACAAAACTTATGTCAGTAGATAAACTCAAATAAGCTTAGGCTTCAGAGAACTTCTAGTAACAAAGGTTTTGTGGATACCAGTAGTAGTTATTTTGTGTCTGGTGGGGTTACCGATTGGCTTTTGGTTTTGTCTTGGATTTGTAGCGGCACTGCGGGAACAAATGTGATATTACGGCAGTTTGAATATGATGTAGTGTCAGTCATGCAAATAGGAATTTTGACAAATGCTAAACAGGTATAGATTTTCACTAGCTAGGAGAAAGTTGGCATACTTTTATATCTCAGATCAATAAACCCCTCAATCTTAGAGGTTCCAAAGTTGCTAAAGATATCAATACATTGACTCATTTCCCAAAAATATATGTTCTCTACCGGAAGATAACAATGTTTTCTTGCTAATTCATTTTGATGGAATGCAGGTCTCCTTTTATTTTCATTTAGTCTGTTTTAATTCTAAGGAATATTATTTGACACATCTACAATCGACCATAAAAAGCATTCCAGTTATTATCTGGACCTTGCAGGAGGTTTTATTTAGCTCATTAAGTAACACCTGCATTAGTTTTCAGCTATCAAACTTGAACACAAGGTCTTTACTGTAATTCACTATAAGTTATGTTGTCGAGTTTATTCTATGTATTACATTAACTATTGTGTGAAATTGCATCGTGTGATTTTTCCATTCATTGATGGTTTTGATGGATCAACCTGAGAATTTTAACTCTCTGGCTACATAGTAGTACTAAAGATAGTTCTGGTTACATTTGATTTTTCTAGAACCAAACTTCAGTTTTGGTCCTTCTAATTCTTATTATTATAACATTGCCCCTGTAGATTTTAAATGGATTCATTTAAGATCGCTTGTTAGTTTTCTTGTTGACTTTAGTCAAATTTTAGTCTTTCTTTACGCTCTAAACTGCATGTGACACTATATATTGCTGATTTGGCTTGAATAGAACACCCGGGGATCAACATAAATTTGAGAAATATCTTCAACTGAAACAATGGGGGACCCAGACTGAATTTGATAAAACTAGGAGGCTGAGGATAATTAACCGTAGATGACTGGTAATTGAAATGGTCCATGCAAGTTCTAGTGATTTCTGAATGTGTTTTTGAACAAGCCAAACTAACCTACCAAAATTGGGAATGGGGAGAACCAAACTTCAGACATTGAGAGGACTCCAAGGTCCCAAGTCAACACCACCAAGCCAACCCAAGTGATTTTTTAAAGTTATATATAAGAGAAATGGTATTTTGACGCACAAATTTTACATCCAGATTTGACAACAATTTTACATCCAGATTTCCCAATCATGGTTAGTTATGTTTATTAAATGGTTAATGAATATATCAAGGTATCTGAACTAATTAACCATTCACAAAACACAATTAATCACAATATTGAATGTCATTAACCACGTTTTTTAGATGTATATTTTAACACATGTATTTTTAATCACAATTGTGGCTAATAAATAACGCAACTCTATATCTAATTATCTATTTCCATTCAATTGGTTCAAGCCACTGTATGATTGCATTTAGAAGACAATGCTGATGTGTTATATATCTTTTGATGTTGCGAATTATGATTGTGAAGTATCATGGAATAACTTGTGTCATGCGTTCCACAGGTTACAGGAATACTCTTTAGAGACAGGCGTAGCAACAGTCATCGATGGTAATGACATTCTAAAAGTTAATACTGAGCATCTGAAGGACATTAAGTTTCAAGTTGGATCTCTCTACCAATTCATTGGCGAGCTTCTTATCCGAACTGATAATGAGGTACGTGCTTGTCAAGGTTTGGCTAAAGCCTTAGCCTACCCGATTTTCTATTGCAAACTCACTTGGATTCATGATATACTTTTATAAATACACATTCACCCACATCCGGTGCATGCATAAAGGCATGATTCATTCAAATAAGAAGATAATTGAGCACATTGTTCTTTGTTTTTTGTCAGGGAGTTTTGCAGGCACGTGTTGGTAGAAATGTCGACGGGATTGATCTCGATCTTTATCATCAGTCCTTGCTGCTTTTGAAACAGTTTCAAGCCAATCATTTGAATAATTCAGCAACTTAACTTTGTAGGATTATATTTTTCTCATAATACAAAAAGATAGAAGGTTGCTCACTTAATATTTTCATAGAAGTATGTTGTCACATAGAGACACCGAAAGCATAAGCATATTTATATGCTTCTTGGACAAGGGGGTGATGTTGCACTCAAACTCTAGTGTTTGTCATGTAAACAGAATATTTACAAGTTACAACCTTCATGGTGACATTTCATTTTAGTATATTCTTTCTTTTGGCTGCAAATGGGAAATGGTGACATCAAAGAGTATGGCTTTTATTTGAGTTGGATTAAGCTGTGCATGCTTCACGGGGACATTTAGCTGTAAATGTGAGGCTCTGCGACAAACTTAAGGTCACCCTGATTGTGCAATGTAATGAATTTTAATATGCTTTAGCGGTCTCTTTCTCAATGGTGGTTCATCACATTTTTTCAAAATCTTGTTAGAATTTGGATGCTATGAATCTATAACATATTTCCATTTGTTTGGGAGAATTATCGGAGCCTATTATTGACTTGGTAGGTCCCGTGATTTATGTGGTAGCTGCAGTGCTTGAAAAGGTACGGTGCAACTACTAAACGTACAAAAATTCTCACATTTTGTCCACCACTCATTCAGAAATATCATTTTTGTTGACACGCAATGGATCATTGTTGATGGCGATGCATTTCTAGATTGTAATGATGGGATATTTGTTGGTTTTCATGACCCACATATGACTCCATATGCTTAAACTCATTTGATTTTGATCTTCATTAAGCACGCTCTTGACAAAGTGTACATATATCATTAGTGTACTAATGGATCTTAATAAATACTCCACTCCTCTAAACATAAAACTAAAGTCAATATCCTAGTCAAATTATGTAGATCCCTCCTTTCCACAAGTTAGTGTTAATTAATGGTCCAAGAATCTTTTGTATTGTTCTTATTGGGTTATATAATTCATCGGGAATTTTGAGCGAGGTATTGAACAAATATAATGGGGGTATTGCATCCACTAAACCAAATAAATGACGACAAAACGGACATCTTTTGTTATGGAAAAGCAGCTAACAAAGGAAATTAAACATGAACTTTTGACATTAATCTCATTACATAGTTGATAGTTGCAATTTGGTAATAAATAACTGTATGGCCACAATTTACTTGTCACAATCACCTGCCTTACCAATAGGAAAAAAGTGGAACTGCATGCACCGCCCCAAACGTGAATGTTGGTTCTCACAATTTCTTGCTGCATATCTTCCCGCTACACTGTTGATATAAGTGACAAAAAAAGGCATTAAAACTTAAGAGTTTTTCTTCTTGCATGGTTTTATCTGGTTTGACTTTTATTTTGAAGAGTTGAGGAATTGTATTAAGAATTCAATGTATGTTTGGATTGATAGTGAAATTTGTAAAATTTCGGCAGCACCGTATAATTTTGTGAACCTCAAAATGTAATTTTTGTCAATGTCTTTGGCAATCCAAACATTGCACTCAATTAGAGACTTATGCTTAAAACGATAAAAGGAAAGCTTTCGTGCTGATCACTCGAGCTGAAATTAGAGGGTGATTGGCATTGGATAGCTCATCTAATTACCGATTTATATGACCCATGACTGTTACACCCCTCAACCACAAAATTGATGTTATTTAGAATCTTGTTAAATGTTAATGGCATTGTAAAAAATATATTTTTGTTTCTTTCCAAAACCCGTGCATAGAGAATAGAGATCCGAACACTCCTACCGACAGGGAAGGTCTTGACCAAGATTCACCATATCTGCCCATATATATGTGACTATACATATATGTGAACACTAAAAAAAAAACTACTATGTGAACACACTACCCGTGCTCAATCATAATAGTAAGAAATAAAATATAAATTAGAATAGAGACAATTTGTTAGTATAAATCGTTAAGCTATACTTTCTACCCAAAAAAATCGTTAAGTTGTACTCTATCAAAAAACGAAGAATCGTTAGCTCGCATAATTGTATACCCGTAATAGTTTTCCGAATAATTTGTGTACGTGCAAATTTTCATCAACAATAACATAGCATGAGTGGGAGGTTTATTACTTTTAGATGAATGTTATTTGAATGACCATTTTTTTTGGACTGCAACAACCAAAATATACAAAAAAATATAAATATTTATATAAAAATTAAAATAATAAAGAGAGAAAGTAAAAACACAATATTTATATTAAAAGAAAATTATCACAAAACTGGTTGTTGAAATAGTATTTCTTTTACTCTTGTTTGTTACTTGAGCTACTCGTAAATGGAATATTGGTGTAGGTGAGAGGGTGGACCATGATCGATGAGACCTCTGATCGAACCGTCCACTGAGTCACACTGAACTTTCCACAACATTAACGCATGTGGCCCCATTACTGGTCACATAACCCTTTTTCAGGGGTAATATTAAAAACAACTACGTATCTAGCACCACCACATATTATTCGGTCCAATCCAATAAATGAGTTAGTGGGGTCACTACTCACTTCTATTATTAGGTGCTAACTAACTATAAATTGCAAATTCTCTTTAAAAAGAAAACAAACTATAAATTGCAAATTCATACTACTTGAAAATTCCTGCTTAAGATGCTTAATTTATATGTTGCTGCCTAGAATTCACATACTCAGACCTGTCCTACATTATACATTGTTGTTGTTTTAATTTAATAATATGTTTCTACTTGTAATTCCTGGTTTGTCATATTTTTCTTACCTAATAAAGCACACCCTAATAATAGAAGGTAAAGAGGGTAAACCACAAGGAGTCAAGGAACTTTGACATTAGTGATATTGCACGAGGAAAATAACAGTAACCAAACCTTGTCTAGTACTAGTAATACCGCTGATATGTGCGATCCAGCCAAAAAGCAAAAGTAAATTCAAGACGGAACACGTGAGTAAATATATAATGCTGGATTTATTTAGTTCTTCTTAGTATGTGTTTCGATGGAGGATAGATTCTATCAATTTTCTTTGTTTTTATATCAAGTAGTTTAATAATAAGAGAAATTTATCTTATAGATGAATAAGTGGGTGGAGTATTTGACTTTCTACGTATACAATGCATTATTTCTCATCAAATGAGTTAAGTTCTCATGAACTTCTCTTAATTTTCTTTATACCATTAAAACTCATTTTTTTTGCCAACTTTTCTTTCTCTCTATTCGAATTGATGGTGGAAATTTTAACGGATCCTCGTGTTATATGAGACAATTTATTTTTGTTTGGATGAATGATAAACAAAAAATAAAACCAAATCTACTAACAATATTTAAAAGTTGAAGTACATCAAAATTTCATAATCGTCCTCTTTAAAACTCATGATCTCCTTAATTTTATGTGCATAATCGTTATTTTGCAAAATTTAATTTAATCCTTTTAAATTTTTAAATTAATCATGGATAATGGTCATCACAATTGTAACAAAATTATACGGATAACTATGAAATTAATTAATTTTATAAAAAATTACGGATAATGTCATCACAACTCTAACAAATTAATAAATTTTCTATATTTTATAGAAATGATACATTATATTCTTCAAAAAAGAAAAGATACATTGATGTTAATAATTTTAAAATAATCATCAGTTTCAAATTTCAGGCATATCAACTTTCTTATATCGGTATACATAAAATTTGATTTAGATATATAAGCACATAAATTCTACAATGAGTGATGTGTAAATGTTTAACGGTATTTTGGAGAAACAATATAGTGATGTTGATATTATGAAAATAGACAGGAATTTTTCAAATTTTATTATATCGACTATCACATTTCGTTAAATAAAAAATTTCTTATAGATATATAAGTTTATAAAATCCTTAATGAGTGCGGTGCAAATATTTATCGGTGTTTTAAGTATAAAATAAAAAGTTATTTAATAGAAACACTACATTGATGATAATATTTTGAAAATAGTCACGAGTTTTTAAAATTTTATCATATCGATTTTCAGATATATGTACAGAAAAATTTATTTATGCGTATATAAGCACATAAAATCTGCAACGGGTGCGGTACAAACATTGAACGGTGTTTTGCATATAAAATAAAAAGTTATTTAATAAAAACATTATATTAATGTTTATATTTTGACAATATTAATGAGTTTTCACTATTTTATCATATCAACTTTCTCATATAATTAGATAAAAATTTGTTTCTGCAGATAAAACACATAAAATATGCAACGGGTGCGGTGCAAACATTGAACGGTGTTTTCCATATAAAATAAAAAGTTATTTAATAGAAACACTACATTGATGTTGATATTTGAAAATAGTCATGAGTTTTTAAAATTTTATCGTATCGATTTTCTCATATATGTACATAAACATTTATTTATATATATAAGCACATAAAATCTGCAACGGATGCGGTGCAAACATTGAACGTTGTTATGCATATAAAATAAAAACTTATTAAATAGAAACATTGTATTAATGTTTATATTTTGATAATATTAATGAGTTTCCGCAATTTTATCATATCAACTTTCTCATATTTTACATAAAATAATATTTCTGCACATAAAACACATAAAATTTGCAACGGGTGCGATGCAAACATTGAACGGTGTTTTGCATATAAAATAAAAAATTATTTATTAGAAACACTACATTAGTGTTGATATTTTGAAAATAGTAACGAGTTTTTAAAATTTTATCGTATCGATTTTCTCATATATGTACATAAAAATTTATTTATGCATATATATAAGCACATAAAATCTGCAACGGGTGTGATGTAAACATTGAACGGTGTTTTGCATATAAAATAAAAACTTATTCGATAGAAACATTGTTTTTTTTTCCTTTTTTTTGCCGCCAAACTCTAAAAATTTATTAAAACGGGGGAAAAATATGTACAAAAAGGGGGGGGACTAGGCCAAAACCCTCAAAAGAAAAGAAACATAAAAAAGCTAAATCAGACTATAGAACACTAAGGAAACATGTAGTTAGGCAAAACAACTCTATCACGATAGAAATCTATATGCAACTCTGTCGGAATTCGGCTGCAAATTTCTATTTTGCAACTCCAATACTATCCCAATACCACGAAGGAACACATTCAAAAGAAATCATCGGCTCCTCAATAAAAATAATAACGGTTTGTGAGACAGAAATTAATTTTTTAAAGAAATTTTAGTATCAAAATTGCCAATACCACGGACATTCCAATAGAGGAAAATCATTTGGAAGGAGGATGTGTACCCTTTGCACGGGTGTTATACGAAGACTTTCCTAACACTTGCTTCTTCACTTCTTGCTGCTGTTTCTTGGATAGGACTTGGGTAAAACCTTCGTCCGCCGTCCGTTGATCATATTCACGAATTCGGGCATATCCAAGTCACTTTGGACATTTTTCGAAACCTGAATTTCCTTATGGTGAGTGGGAAACACACGCACACGAGCATCATGAGTGATCCTAACATCTGCTTTGTCACTTGCGTTATTTCCTGTGTTATTCGACATCATTTGATTGTTTGCTGTCTGTTCTAATGCCATAACGTCCATCAATTGTTGTTGTGGTATTGTTGCAGTACCTACAACAGAATTTGCTTCCTGAGTTTCAATGATTTTCTCCAGGACATGGATGGAAGTGCTAGGTAACCTCTCTTTACGTATTTCAGCTTCCCTATCTGAGTAAATAGTGTAATGGCCAAAGGCTCTCTGTCAGTTTGAATTGTGTGCGCCTCCATTGGCAGAGATGCTGTCTCGGATGAAAGTTATACCTCATCCTGCGCTGCTGCTAGCTCCATGACAGGCATAGAAGACCGCGGTAACTCACCATGAGGTATTGGTTCTGAAAAACATGTTGCATTATGTAACACCCCAATTTCCCGACTTAAAAATTTCATTTAAATAAACACATAAATCAGAGTACGTCACAAAAGGAGTGTCACATTCATCTTTAAAACAAATTAGATAATAATTTATCCTTCGCAAAACATTCAATTATGGCAGCGGAAAATCATAATTCAAATCCTTCATAAAGGTCTTGGCTCTAGGCCATCAAACATCTCATAAGTATTTAAGTCTCAAAAATTCATCTCAAATCTTAAAGTCACAAAATAGTTTCATCAAATGATACATAAGGAATAGACTCTTAACAAGACCTCATCCCGTTACGTATCAGAGCACCTAGACATCACACGTGGACTCCTCACATCGGCGCACCTAAGCTTGGTTACCTGCACTTGCCCACAAGGCGGCAATTTCAACAGAAGGGGTGAGATTCACAACAGAAATATTAACATATAAATCAACATTTATGATTAACAACATAAACTCATCACATACATCACATATTAAAATACAAAGATAACATCATCGTCGTAAACATCTCAAATAGCACATCATCGTCTCAAACATCGTCTCATAATATGTCAACAATTTGACTCAACTAAATGCAACTCTAACATCTTGACATCATGCATGTGGTACCATATATAAGCATTAATATGCTTCACCGTCGCTTTGAGCAAATGCTCCACCGTCGCTTTGAGCAAAAGCTCTACCGTCTCATAATATGCAAATGCATGGACACGACTCTTTACATCTTAAATAAGTTAGCACAACTTCTCAAACATCATTAACAATTCAAGGCTGACACATTGCAATTATAATAATTACATGGCAGAAGTTCATCTCATTAAACACATATACCACAACACATAAACATCATTATAAGTCACTTAGCATCATGTTTACAAATCATTAAAACATGAACAATACATCACTTTAGCATCAACGTAAGGGAACATCTTTAATCCTCATTACAGACTCTATCTCATGTCGTAAACCATCTCTAATACTACCCAAAGGTGTTCTCTCAAAGTCCTATGCGAAACAGATCGCAAAACGAAACAATGGTTCAGGAATACACTCACTCGCCACGGCGAGTGTTTTGCTCGCTAAAGGCGAGTACTCACAAAAGCTGCTCGCCAAAGGCGAGTTGAGGGCGAGCTACAGGCGAGCAATCTGGGTGCTCTCGGCCTTTTTGACATTTTCGCCTAAAATCTTCGTTTTAAGGTTCCCTAAGTCCAATTTGGTCCTAACAACTTCACAGGTCAATCCTATAAATAATAAGGCACTCAACACCATCTAAAGTTTGGCAAAAATCCCAAGTTTAAGGGTCATGCTCGCCACGGCGAGCTATACTGCTCGCCTCGCGAGCGATATAGGTTTACTCGCCACGGCGAGTAGTCACTCGCCACAGGCGAGCGATGTCAGAACCACTACGGGTTTGCTCCAATTCTCACCAACTCGTCTCAAATCTCTCATGCTAAGCCTCTAATTCTTCAACAATGTTATCCTAGGGAATAATCTAGGTTCTGTAACACGTTCCTACAGCAATTCACATCAATCTCACATCAAATCCATCAAATTCATCATAACCCTAATTCATGAAACTCATCTCAAATCCTTCCCAATCCCTTAGCTAACCACAAACAGATGAATTATACTTAATATTACTGAAGTTAGGCTCACCCTTACCTGGAAAAATTGCAGAAATCGCAGCCTAGCTTCACTTCTCTTCTCTTAGCCGTTTCCTCCCTTTTTCTCAAAAGTCTGTAACGCGTATACTGACTAACTCCTTGACCTAATTTCGTTAAATACTTCCTCCCAACTTATCTTATTCTATCTCAACCCTCACAACTCTTCCTATTTATAAATATAACCCCATCTCTCAAAATTATATATTTTTACTACAAATTTTTATTTTTCATATAAATATATATATAAACACCACATATATTATTTTATTAAACAATAAAATAATCACCACGTCACAACATCATAACTACGTCGCATAATCACCAAAAATCATATAATATATAATAATATACTATATTCTCTAATAAAATAATTAAATAAATAAAGAGGGCGTTACACATTACTGTGGGGCACAGTCTCGGTGGCAACTGCTGGCTGAGGGACATCAGTTGTTGCATGAACATTAGGAATGGCCGTTGAAGGCTCGGGGACAACTGTTGCAGCAAGATCACTAGGAATGGCAGCTGAAGGCTGAGAGATGGCAGCAACTGGTGTGGGAACAGCTGTGTGCGTGGCAGTAGAAGGGGCATCAACTGGTAGGGGAACAGCTGTGTGCGTGGAGCAGAAGGGGCAGCAGCTGGTGGTGGAACAACCGAAACATAACGTTGGGTACCTGAGGAAGAAGCTCCATTGACAACACGTGGTGGATTGCTTGCTTTATCATTTGCATTAGTAACGTGTTTCTTCCCACGGTCAGGGGCCTTGGCAGCCTCCGGATTCAACCTCTTACAGCTCATGACATTATGTCTAATGACATAACAATGGTGGCAAAATAACGGGCGTCTTTCATATTGCACTTCTACATTAAAAGCAAATCATTCCCGTTCAACAAGTATTTCGTCGTAAATCCGCTTCGATAAGTCAATATCCACAAGGATGCGTGCATAGTGTCCGAAGGCTCTATTACGTGTCGGTCCATCAATCGATATAGGGGTACCGACCACACTTGCAATTTCCTTCAACGTTCTCTCGTGCCAATATTCCTGAGGCAACGCGACAAGTCTGATCCATAATGATGTATGTGTTTGTGTCTGGGAATAGTGATTAAATTCCTTCGTCCATTGGGAAAGGCGAAGGAGTCCCGGTTGTAGTGAAACTGTACCTGCCGTCCAAATCCGACTAAAGTCATCCGGATGTTCAAATAAAAAATCGTAGAAACCGCGACCAAGAGAAACCATTTTCCATTGATGGACTATCTTCCAAATTTTGCCAAGTTTAGAAGTTAAATCTCGAGCGGTGTATGGTTTGTCGCCTTTAGACAATGTTAGCCTTCCACGTAGTGCAAACTGACATTCTTCCAGACCCTTAACGTATTCATCTTGGCAAATTCGTATAGAAAGGGAATCACCTTTGATACAAGGAACCGGATAAGGAGGTTCTTCCTCCGGAGGTGAGTGGAAACCCCCTACTGCTGCCGCAAAGGATTTTGGTGGGGCGGTGATCAATCGTGTAGCCGTGACAGAGGTAGAGGCTACTGGTGTAGGAGCAATCCGCACCGGAATTGACGGCAGAGAGGTCGGTGATGTCAATTCCGCCTGCCAATCGTACGACATGGCACAGATCGTGAAGCCAATCAAAGAAAAAAGATGTCAGTGCACCAATCAATTACCACTTTCCAAAGACCCTTCACGTGAATGTAATTTGGCCACCAAAAACCAATCAAACTTGGTAATTGAAGGACAAAAAATTGAACGTGAAAGTGGTAAGAGTGAGTGGACAATTGAACAACAACACGTAATGAAAGCAGTCGATAGAAACATTGTATTAATGTTTATATTTTGACAATATTAATGAGTTTCCGCAATTTTATCATATCAATTTTCTCATATATTTACATAAAAAATTATTTCTACAGATAAAACGCATAAAATTTACAATGGGGTGATGCAAACATTGAACGGTGTTTTGCATATAAATTAAAGTTATATAATAGAAACATTACATTCATTTTGATATTTTGAAAATAATTATGAGTTTTAAAAAAATTTAGTTTATTGACTTTCTCAAATTTGCATACAAAAATTTGTTTTCGTGTAGATAAGAAAAGAAAATCCACAACATACGTGATTCAAATATTTAACATATTTTATAATATATAAGAAAAAATAATTCAATAAAAACATTATATTAATGTTTTTTTTTCACAAAAAACATTATATTAATGTTGATAGCTTTCATTTAATATTTTTAAATATTTGATGATATTAACAATGCAATTATTTTTTATATAATTACCATAATGTTACGTGACCCGTGCGGAAGCACGGGTCTATTACTAGTTTATGTTAAAGATACAAATATGAACTTGTAGTTTTTAGTGGGAAGACTCTCAAAAGTGAGTATGGGCGAGAAAACGCCAATCTAAATAAACGCTCAAGTGAATTAAGTCTTATAGCTCATCTAGTCTGATGAAAGCATAGGTATAAAAGAGTATTGATATAGTTGCTACTCTAATTGATATATCTTAGTCTAAAATTTAGTTTAACCATCAACTTTTTGATCCAATTATATATATAATAAAAAGATTCTCATATCTACAATGAAATTCAAACTAAAATCTTTATGAAACTTGATTGAAACCTCATCAACCAGACAATGTAAGTTGTCAATAAATTGGTGGATTGAGTCACTGAGGGTCAAATCCAACGCATTATTGAGCAGAAGCAGAGAAGATACAGAGCTCCTGGCTGATTTTTGTTTCACCTAAGGAAAGGAGTTGGATTTGGATTTACGATTTGAAGAAGCAAAGGTAGTTTTCAATATTAATTTAATAAGGAAAGGATACTAACTTTTGTTGTTGTCTTGGTTTGCCTTTTGTTAAAGCTCAGTCATCAACTTTCCCTTTTCAGATTAAGTGCCTAATCCGTGGGCGGATATAGATTTACTAGTTTTGTCCCACGACATCTATAGATTACTTTTTCCCCCTCTTTTCAAAATTTAGAGGCATATTTTTATATTAAAATTTAAAATTATATGTTAATTATATTATGAATTATAATTAGAGAAAAATATGTATTCATTTCTTTTTGTGACAAGTAGTTTAGTGGTTAAAAGTTCATCTCTTAAGTACTATGACACATGTATATATAATACAATATTCTGACCAATTGAGTTACGCTCACATTAATACATGTATTCAACTTGAAATTGTTAAAACATAGGGACCAACTTAAAACTTTTAAAACAAAAATGACCAATTTAAAATCTAAAACAAACATAAGGGACCAAACATGTAGTTAAGCTTTAATTATAATAAAATAGATCTGCATCCGTTTTAATTTGATATCCAGGCCAAGGGTCTGAAACTCAAGGCTTAGAGAGAAGCAGACTCCTATGTCTCAATCTTTTACAACCGGACCAACCTCTCGGGTGCCAATTTTTTTTTTTAACTAATAACCTTTTTTCAAAACTAATCTAACCCAAAAACTTTTGAATGAAATGGTAAGGAATCTCTTTCAACTTAACCGAACGTCTTAACTCAAATCCAATTTTAAAAATGTGGTGTTAAATCTTTTACAAAGAAAATTTTTATCACTCACTATAGTTTTACCTTGTTCAAAATATTACTTTCTACCGTTGTAGATATATCTGGCTCACAGAAGGAAAAAAAAATCTAATCCCATATTAGAGAACACATATGAGGATTATACAGCCTAGCATCAAAAGCTACCCATAATATGCGTCTCCATTTTTTTATTTGGGACCATATTTAGGGAAAAATATGTAGGCCACACACACACACCCACATATATATATATATATATATATATATATATATATATATATATTGGCTTTGCAATCATGAATACGACTCAAACTAATAAAATTATTCGTTTTGTAGTAATTGAACTCATTTATTCCATTCTCCAATGATGAATTGGTTTCGTAGATATTAATATTTTTTATTACATAGACATCTTCTTATTTTTTTCTTTCGAAACTACGTAGACATCTTTTTTTTATTCCTTCTACCTACTACTTTTTATATATACTGTAGTATTTTATAAGTTGATTTTGTTAATTAATAAGAAGATAATCATAAATAAAAGTTTTGGGCGGTATTGGTCCATCTAAGAGGCCATTCAACTGACTTGTAGGAAAATTCAGCTAACTTAATTGATTAAGTTATCGCCGACATACTCTGGTTATATATAAGTTTTTATTTAATCATCGTCGACATATTCTAATTAATGGTCTATAATGTGTTTTTTATTATTTATCGACAAAAAAAAAAAACCATACAGGATTGTACTGATAAATTGTTTATTTAAGTAAGTTATGTATATCTTTTGAAAGAAGTAAGTTATGTATATTATTTAAGATTTATCTTAAAAACTATTTTTTCTAGGGAAATCTGGAAAAAAAATTAAAAAGAAGAATTTATTATATATATATATATATATATATATATATATATATATATATATATATATTGAGTTTTTCTAAATGATATATATATATGGAGCTATAGGAGAATTATCATGTGTCTTGTTAACGAGTGTTTTCGGGGCCACTCTTTAAGCATTGCAAAAGAAGAAATTATTTCATAAAAAAAGTTAAACATTTCAATTTTCAATGCATTTATTACCTAATTTTCAAATAAAAATTACCTTTTAAAGGTCTTAAAAAGTGTCCCATGAACGCTCATTAATATTTCATCCCCTATAATGTTTTCTTAAGGGATCGATCCCTATAATGTTAATCATTGATATTATAATAATTTTATAAGAATAATCATATTTTATTTATATAAAAGGAAACACACTAATAGATCAAACTCACAAATTATTATCTCATCTCATATAAAAAGGATATTTCGCCTTAATTGTTGTAAAACTTAATTCGCTCAACTGGCTAGTTCATTCAAATTAGCTAATCTTGTAATAATAATAGCAACCAAGTAAAAATAAGAACCATGATCGTGAATGCTAGCTCATATTTGTTATTTGATTGGTGGCAATTATACACCTATAATAATTGTGAGGAAATGAGCTTCATTTTCCTGTTTGATCGTTTCATAAAAGATTTTTTTTAAGAGTTTTTTAAAAGATTTTGACTCATTAGACACAATAATGTCCGAATCATCAGGATATGTAGGTTGAGCAAGTACCAATAATAAATATAATATACAACGTCACAAAAATGGTCAAATTTGCAGAAAAAAATAAAAAAGATTCCTATTATACGGTAGCCATATATTCGAGCCGTATTTAAATAAAGAAATGTTAGTTTGGAATTCTATTATTTTTTTAAAGAAGTTTGGAGTTTTATTCTAAAAAAACGCGAATTGCCTAACTTCCTATAGGTGGGGAAAAAAGCACATGCTAGCTAAAAAATTCCCTAAACAAAAATACACATTAAATTTTGTTATGAATAACATTTTCATAATTTGATAAATAAATAAAGTATAATAAAACTTAATTAACGACCCAAAAAAATTATGCACAAAATAATTTTGTCCCTTGATTTTATACAAGATTATTCATGACTTGTGATCTGATAAAAGTGTCCAAGTCATAACGAGTTTTTCACTTTAACTTAAAATTAATATAAATTTTTTACGTCCAAGAAGTTTATTTTTATAACTTTTGTGGAAACACTATATAAGATTGTTGTATGCAAACTTTAACATTAAACCAAACACATAATAAGAGTGTTGAAACTTGTGTTCGCACATAATTTCCAACGTGCTTTGGTTGTAAGAAATGACAACCCTACCGTTGTTTCAAACAATCAATTGAGGTTAACAGTTAAACTAGGCACATTCATTCATTGTATGTTTTGGGCAAAATTTAAGAAAATAGGGCAACATTTTACTTTGACCTTTTATGCATGTAACTTGTAAGGTAAGATCAACATTTTTAACAGTGTCAGTTTCCTGTTTTAGTAAAAACAAAAGAAGGCCACGTAACCCTTTTCGAGCCTAGAAACTTGACCACGACAAGGTGTAGCTGAAAGAGATTTGATAGAGATCGTTATGGAAGATATTTATATTTTTTATTAGTCACATATAAGCTAATACAATAAATACAAAATTACATTGGAGTGAGCTGGTATATATTGTATGCTTGTAATTATTATAAGATCCAAATAAAGAAAAATTAGAAACAATTATGTCTTTGTTTCCTTCTCCGTAGGCCATAGATAAATAGGAAGAAAATAGTAGAAACCAGACAAAAATAAAGTCTTCATAAATGGATTCTCATAATCTTTTTACATCTTTTCTTTCTCGAATTCTCAGCTCACTTTGTCGACATACATTCCTGTTCCTCAACTCAGCACAACTGCACCTTCTCTAAGGTTTCTTAATTGCTTATCCATTTATTATTTTTCTTCTTTAGAAAATACAAACATAAGAAAATGGTATTTTTCCTATTTTTATTTGGAGTTTGTAACAAACATGTTTTCTTTTTAACTCTTTTTGTTCTTTAGATGTTTATGTTTTGTTCTGACTTTGATGAATTTAAGAGGAATTCAACTGTTTTTTCTTCTTTCATCATTATGTTAGTTTGTGTACAATTGAAGTCAATTATGTCATTTTTTTTAAGGATAAGAAAAATGATATTTAACATATGTGAATTATATGATTTTTGATTTTCTCAGGCTCACATATGCAATAAACAATAAGTTTCTCTTTTTCATGATACTGAATCATAGGAGAAAACAAAGCAGAAATAAATCAATATTTTACTTATTTTATATTCCAATTCAGAAACAAATAACTTTCATTTTGTGTGGTGGAATGGAATCCTCCTATGGAACTTAATATATACTATTAAGAAAGCTTAAACTGTTAATTTTTTTCTCTCAAGTTGATTTAAACAATTAGTGCTTTATTGCATAACAGTAATTCAGTAATGGCCACGCTTAGCTAGCTACTGTTTTTTTCACCAGCTTTTTCTGATTTCTATATCCATATTCAGTTTGATCCATTTGCATATAGTATATTCAATTTTAATATTCATTCCTCTACACAGTGAATTCCTGAAATTCTCCTCAGTTTTCAATTTTTCATGGTCACAATTTAATTTTAAGATTTCTAATTATTAAATTCTGAGATTCTGAGTCTTGAGAGTCAGAAATTGTCTTCATGTTAAGTCACGGCATTCTCAACTTGCTTAACATGTCATAATTATTTCATAAGAAAGACACGAATAAAAATTATTAATATGGTTCCTTTCTATGTGCTATTGAAGAATTTCTTTTCTTACCTGCTCCTTTTTTTTTTCTATATAAGTTTGTACTAACCTTAATCTATTTTCAATATGCACAGATTAAGACTATATAACATAGACACATTAAGAGGAAGTATATCAAAAAATTGAGGAATTGATGGGGCATTTTTCCTCTATGTTCAATGGTTTGGCAAGATCATTTTCACTAAAGAAAGGAAGAAATTCTGTGAGATGTGAAAGGAGAGAAGCTGTTGAAGCAATGGCAAAAGAAGCTAAGAAAAATGACTTGATTTTGTGTAGCTCTGGCACTATTAATGTTGATGGTTCAAACAACTTTGCCTCAGTTTTCTCCAAAAGAGGTCAGAAAGGAACCAATCAAGATTGTTGCATAGTGTGGGAGGTATGCACAAAAATTAAATACTATATAATCAAAAAGCTTTTTTTTGTTATTGTTTTTAAGAGCTTGTTTCGAATTCCGGGGGTTTTGACGAAATCAAGGTGACATCGTGAGTTTGTTTAACCTTTAAAGTGTAGCTTTTGTCAAAATCATTACCGTGATTCTGTCAAATCCAACATGTACTTGTTACATTTTTGGTCCTATTTATAATCAACCATTTTATTTGTCTTTGATATAAAATTCAATTCTGGTGGTTAACCATCTGCATCATTGTGGTCCTATATGATTAAATTATAGGAATTTGGATGCCAAGAGGACATGATATTCTGCGGTATCTTTGATGGACATGGGCCATGGGGTCACTTTGTGGCCAAAAGAGTAAGAGAGTCAATGCCAAGGTCTTTGCTATGCAATTGGCAAGAGACACTTGCTGCACAACCTTCATCACTTGATGATCATGTAAAGGATATTGATCATGTTAAAACAGCTGCAGACAACAAGCAACAAAGATTCAATATATGGAAACACTCTTTCTTGAAGACTTGTGCTTCCATTGATCAAGAACTTGAGCATTGTCGAAAGTTTGACTCGTTTTACAGTGGAACAACTGCCCTCTCAATTGTTAGACAGGTAAAGACATAGAAACAACTTTTGAGAATCCATAGGGAGAAATTCATTAAAAAAAAATATTAGTTATGATTTATAATTTATTGTGTTCAACTATTGAACAACAATGCCATTTAACACTAAATCACATGCTAAAACAAAGATTTGTGAACCTATTGTGCAAATTCTTGTGGCTTCACTTTGATCATTAATCATCCATCACTAATATATATACTAGTTAGCAGATTTTTAAACAACGATATAGTTGCGATATTAGGGTTTTTGATGTCTTTGAAATAAGTGTCGTGATAAGAATGGCATCTGTCGTATTTGACGGAATTGGATTCCATGCAGTCACACATTTATGTTTTTAACAATCTCAATCATTGATCTTGTTCATACGACTCATATGATAAGACCTACATTTACCAAACTTGTAACATGAACAAATTCACGACAGGGAATCCAGATCCATATTTGATCACAATTTTCTATAATATGAAAATTCACGACGCGACAATGATTGTAAAGAGACCAACCAATATATCAGTGAAGTTCTTGCTTTGAAACTTTACCTTAGTTAATTTATTTTATAATGGTTTGCAGGGGGAAACAGTTTTCATAGCAAATGTTGGCGACTCTCGTGCAGTATTAGCTACAACATCTGATGATGATGGAAATTTGGTAGCAGTTCAATTAACAGTTGATTTCAAGCCAAATTTACCTCGTTAGCGCTTCTGTTTCTTTCATTCTTTTTCGTCTCTAATAGTCATAACTAATATGTAAATTGGCTTCTCACCGTACTATACTTGCATAATTGCAGAAGAGGCCGAGAGAATAATTCAGTGTCAAGGACGTGTGTTCTGTTTACACGATGAACCAGGAGTGCATCGGGTCTGGTTACCAGATGTAGAGTCTCCAGGACTTGCCATGTCAAGGGCTTTTGGTGATTATTGTATCAAAGATTATGGTCTTATTTCAGTGCCTGAAGTAACTCAGAGGAATATAAGTAGCAAAGACCAGTTTGTTGTGCTTGCCTCTGATGGGGTAAGTATCTTGTCCTATAAACTAGTTACTATGATTGAAATTGTTTGCAACATCTTGCTAGTTAAATTTTTTAGTCACAAAACAAATCTTACCAGTTACATTTATTTAATCTCTTATAGAAAAAAATTAAATAATTACCGGTCATACTACAGTCGGGTAGTTGGTTTGGTTCTAGTACAATTAGAACCAAACCAACCACTGAATTGACCGATTCCTAATCCAACTGGTTGAACCAAACTAAAAACATAATTGACTCTTAAATGTATTGCTGAAATGTGGAGTTACATTAAGTGCTTGTGGTTTGTTTTGTGATGCAGGTTTGGGATGTGATCTCCAATCAAGAAGCAGTAGACATTGTATATTCAACACCAGACAAAGCAAAATCAGCTAAACGTTTGGTGGAATGTGCAGTGCATGCATGGAAACGCAAGAGAAGGGGTATTGCCATTGATGATATTTCTGCTATTTGTCTCTTTTTGCACACTCCCATTTCCTCTGAGCAAGATAGCCCAATTGACACTGTTAAATAGACTATCATGTAAGCCCAACTTCATGATGTTGGGTTCATGTAACCTTGGTCCAGTTAGGGTAGAATGATAAAAGCAATTGCAGTTTCCTTTTATTTTTCTATTATCTTTTTATTTCATTATTAAATCACTCATCCTATTTTCTTTTTTTTTTCTTTGTTCAAATATCTTCTTTTTTTAATTCAATGGGGCCAAAGTCTAAAAACAAAATGAACTAGAACAAAATTATACGGAAAAAGATTATAAGGTTAAGGAGATTGAAGTCTAAAATAAATAAATTAAGTAGTTCTTTTATTCGGTTGAGTGGAGAGAGAGAAAAAAAAACCGAAAAATATTCGGTTGAGTGGAGAGAGAGAAAAAAAAAGCCAAAAAATACAATACTTAACAAAAACTAATCACAACATAAGATGTACATTGCTAGTAGTATAAGCAAAAAAAACTCTTTTTTTACTCCTTCGTTTCATAATATAAATAAAAAAACTCTTTTTTTTCCTACTTCCTCTGTCCCTATATCCCTATATGTAAACTTCTTTTGTTTTTTTAACATTTCTTAAGAAAAGTTGTCAGTGTAATTAATGTGTCTGTTTTATGTGTTAATATTACTAAATTGTCCTTTATTTGTATGTGTATTAAATTTGACTTTTTAAATTTGAAGACAAGTTAGTAGTATTAATTGGGGGTATGTTTAGGAAAAAAATAATAAATGCATCTAGTAATTTGAAAAGGAGTTTAGATTTAGGGACAAAAATAAAATCAAATGGGTGTTTACATATAGGGACGGAGGGAGTAAAATATAAGAAAGAAGACAGACTTTTATCTTATTTAATCTTGTTTTTTAAAAAAATCTCTTTTTCAAGATTTTTTTTTTGTTTATTCTCATAAAATTAAATGCAAATTACATTCAATTTTCTCTATCTTTCATTTTTTCCATAATCAATAGCGAATGAAAATTGCTTTTACATATTCTTATAAAACTTTTTCCAAAGAAAACACAAAAAACTATACTCCAAAATCTTATGTTTTAGTTTTCTTAATAAATGTGATTTTTTTTTGCTTATAATTTAGGACAGAGAGATATTTAATAACCTCTGCAAAAACAAGGATGTCTTTATTAGTACCAAACTACTTCAAGTAACATTGTATATACTATCAAATAATTTACAACATAATCAACATCAACATTTAAATAGAAAAAGTAAGCTTTGTTGACTAAACAAACGTCACCAGAATTTTGAGTTCATTTTCACTCATCCTCGATGTTATCTTGCAACGAAGAATTATAATTAATGTTTATCTGTTATTTCTGTTTATCTTGTGCAGAATCGTGTTTTTAATAAACTTATGCTGATTAAAAAAAAAATCTACTAGCTCCTCTTCCTAATGAAAAAGGTTTCTTCTCTGTCAATCCTCACCACCTACAGCTACACCAACCTCTAACGTTTGTTTCGTTGATGCTAGTTTTTTTTTTTTTACTTTTGTTAATATGTGTAAATAATTCTAAAACAACACCCAAAAAGGAACAAATGGAGTATGTTGCAACTTTTTCTTCACCGTAATTTAAACTTTGTACGTATTTTAAGCCCGTCAACTTCTATAATCCTTAACTTAAACTCATGATCGGTCCTAAATTTTGAGTGCTCTAGGCGAAGTGAGAATTTAGTGCCCTTATAACAACTTAAATTTTGTTCTCTGTTTTTTTTTTTTCTGCAAAGTCATAATAGTATTTTCACAATCAATTTTATTTTTTTAAAGTAGATTGTGGTATGCAGATAAGATTTTAATTAATAATAATATTATTTGTGTTAATTTGAAAATGATTAAATATCTTTGAAGAGTTTAACAATCATAAAGTTTGATTTGTCTTCCTTGTTGTAACTTGGTGGTTTGACTGTGAAAATATTTATACGGAATCATGAGTTTGAATTGGGGTCGTTATTTTACCCATCTCATATGTGTTTATTTAAATATGTGTTGGCCCTTAGATCAATAGTAAAAGAGAAGTTTGATTTTAATTGAGCAATTAAAAAATAATATTTTTTTGGTTAAGTAGTTTAGTAGTTAAAAATTCACTCTTAAGGTGAATAAATTAAAAAATGTCTTTTTTTTTGTTGTCAATTTATCTAGTGGCTAGAAATTCACTCTTGTGAATATGAGAAGTGTTCAAGGTTCGAACCGCAACCCATGTATAATAACATATACCATACAATATCCCTATGGGTGTTGCTATTTGCAACGAAAAGGTTTTCCAAAATGCTCTCGCGAAGCGGTTAAAAATGAGTCAATATGACAAAATGGTTGAAACGATTTAATCCAATAATTCACGGAAAATCATGAGATGATGTTTTTTTTTTTTTTATCAAGTAGTCTAACAATTAGAAATTCATATTTTAAAGTAGTGGTGATGTTATGTATCCAAAATACACTATTCATGATAATTCGTGAAATATCTATAGTCATGTTATAGATAATTCATCTTTTTTTAGGATAATATATCTCAATTTATATTTTTTCTAGGATAATATCTTTCAATTTACATTTAAATGTCTATGTCATGCTATACAAAATATTTTTGGTGCCCCTCAAAAATTAAGGTACTTGATGGTCGCCTATCTTGCATATGATATATTATATATATTTTTTATCTTATGTATTAACATTATAAATGACTTATAATATTTTGTAGAGTGAAGACTCAATTAAATTCTTTGTATAATTTTTACGATCCAATCTAATCTACGACAAAATTAAAATAAAATTAGTCCCTTACCATTTTATACGAAGGATAAATTAGTATTAACTCATTAAAACAGCATTTTGATTTGTTAAAAAAAAAACTCATTAAAACAGATTGTTTAATTTGTTTTTAATATAAAAATGTCAATGACTTGTTTGAATTTTATTTTCATGAGTGTTTGAAGTGGTCAATGGATCGAATGTGTCACAAACAAGCTGTTGATCTTGAAAAAAGAATAAAAAAACTGTTGTTGATATTTATAGCCAAACGAAAGGTAGTAGTACTTCTATTTATGAACTTTGGACCACCCTTTCAAAAAAAAAAAACTTTGGACCACAAAATCCCGCGGTTAATATAGATAGATTAAGGAGACGTGAGTTTGGTTAGATTAGATAGATGTTGGAAATTAATCAATCCCCAAACATGCTACTTTTGAGAAAAAATTCACTCAGACCTCCTACCCCACAAATAAAAACATACGAAATATCCCTTTTACCCTTAGATAATTATTATTCAAATCTGTATCAATCATCTTTTTAATAGGCGAAAAAGATATATATTATAAAGCTATTCTAGCACAAGACATACCAATAATAGACCAGAAAAAAAAAAGTTTTATTAGAAGGAAAGTGATATTGGTATGTCTTTATTATCCCCGCAAAAAAGCACCTAGCCAACACAACTCAAGAGGTGATATATATATATATAGCCCATGAACGGATCCAAAAAATTTAGAAAGTGAAGTCAAACTCGTTTATCATAAATATTTATATAAAAATATATAAAACCATAACCATTAAAATGATGAAATCATTACCATTAAGTAAACCAATGAAAATTACAAAAAGTATATGACTGTATATCAAAAAACTAATGACACGAAGAATTACAACTGTCCTATTCGTGACGTCATATTTTAAAAGCGTTGTAAGATTTTTTCATTTTCAACACTATCAAATGTATATCACTCTCAATGTATGTTACCAAACAATCATTCAAAAACTCATCTCCCATACGATTGCACTTTTTTATTTCAATGTATAAAATAAAAGCAGTACTACTATTTTTAACAAATACAATATAATAGTTTATATTGTTTGTTTGAAGTGTATAAATTGAACATGTGTGAGCAACCTAAAAAATTAAAGTGAGGTTTTCTTCAAAAAAAAAAATTATAGTTGGATCAAATATATAAAAATATGATATTATTGGTTAAAAAAAATAGACAAAAAGTGGGGTCAGCTGACCCCAAAAGAGTCTACTTGCATCTGTGTCTGATATAGCCTAAACAGAGATTTTATAAAACCGATGTTTTTACCCTCCCATTCACTAACGTGTAATTTGTGTTTATATTAATGTTAAAATTATAACTTTTTATCTTTAAGTTGTATCCAATCCAACTTATGTTTAGATATTATGTTCAATCCATATATGTCTATATCATGTTTACGAAATTTTTAAAAAATGGAAACATCCAATTTTACTTTTTATAGACTAAAATAAAAAGTCGTTGTATTTGTATGTATCAAAAACGTATTTAACCATTGATATTATAATCCATCTTTAATGATAAAATCCCGTCCATGGCAGAAGTTTATTTTTTAGCTTAAACACACTTTTTACCCTCTGAGTTTGCAAAAGTTGCAATTTTGGCCCCCTATTAAAAAAATGGCAAAAGTGACCCCCA
The DNA here is from genome assembly GCA_958299785.1 of Medicago lupulina. Taxonomy (NCBI): domain Eukaryota; kingdom Viridiplantae; phylum Streptophyta; class Magnoliopsida; order Fabales; family Fabaceae; genus Medicago; species Medicago lupulina. The sequence goes on from OY283140.1 coordinate 2,681,800, forward strand.
TGTCTACCCCTTTTGCAAAACGTCAATTTTGACTCAGTCAACCATATGTGGCATGTAACACCTTGTTTTCCCAGCATAAAAATTTCTTTAAAATAAATAATCAGAGTAAACACATAACGGAGCGTCACATTCTTTAAAACATCTCAAGTAATGGATAAATAATAATTTATTCCTTCAGGAAAATAGTCATTTAAAAATATTCAAACATTGCAGCGGAAATCATTAAAATCATCACAAAAGTTTCTGGCACGCAGGCCTCATCAACGTCTCAGAAAATTCTCAACATAATCATAATCATGAAAGTCAAAATAAAAGAATACGCAAGGAACAGAGAAAACATAATCAAAGGTTCCTCATCCCGTTACGTATCAGAGCACCTAGACACAACCGAGGAAAGCCTCACACGACTGCACCTAATCTTGGTTACCTGCACTTGCCCACAAGGCGGCAATTCCAACAGAAGGGGTGAGATTTCACAAACATTAAACTTAAGCATATAATTCATCAATTTACAACTAACAACTTAAAACATCAACTAATCACATAATCTTCAACAAGTACAATCATAAAGCAACTCATCATAGTTCATCATATTCATCAACAGATATAATCTCAAACAACTCATCATAATCATGTATAGAAACATCATCAAAATTCATCATATAGAAAACATCATCAAAATTCATCATATATAAAACATCATCGCATCATCAAGTTCATCATGTTAAACAACAAATGCATTCATAATTATTTCATCAAGACTCTTCTTCAACAACTCAACATCTTAGACACCTTAGACAACTCGACACGACTATGCAACTTCTTAACATCTTGACATCTTAACATCTTATATGCATGTGGTACCATCCGAGGCATAAGCTCCCATCGCTAAAGGTCAAATAGAACCTGTCAGACATCAAGCCCCCATCGCTAAGGTCGTAAAAGGACCTGTCAGGCATTAAGCCCCCATCGCTAAGGTCGTAAAAGGACCTGTCAGGCATTAAGCCCTCATCGCTGACTATGCTATGCAACAACACGACTCAATGCAACGACACGACTCAAATGCAACAATCTTCAAATATCACATCTTTATATAACACATCTTTTAAATAACACATCTTCAAATAACACATTATTTTCACGTCGTTAAATAACACATCAATTTCACATCATCACATAATCATATCAAAACTCAAATCATAATCAAAGCCAAACAAAACAGCACATGAATCCAATTTAAACAACTTCATCGACAAATATAATCATTAAATTCTCTCATAACCCTAACTCTCAAAAAACTCTCAAAACTACACCTAATCATGCTAATTGCAATTTCAGAAATCATATACTTAATTTTAATGAGAGTTAGTCTCACCCTTACCTTAATTCAGATGAACAAAGCTTACGAAAGAGAACAAAAGTGGTGAAAACACCCAAATATACTGCTGCAGTGCGCGACAGTTTTCTCTTAACTCCGAACTTGTTTCGACGATCCGAACGGTGAAAAGGTAGACCCAGGTGTTGTGAACCTTGTATCCAAAATTCGTCACGATCCAACGGTTAACGAGTGAGAAATCGCTGTTTTACTGAGGCAGATTTCAGAAAAACGGGAATTGCTTTCTCTCTTTTCTTTTTCTTTGGTGGCTACTTTTCTCACAAAAACTGTTTTTACCTTAAAACTATTCTAACCTAGCTTCTCCTATTTATATATCTCTTCTCCTCTATCTTATTTACTCTTATCACCAAAAACTACTCTCTTCCCTAATATCTTAATAATAATAATAATACACCAAATAACAAATATATTTCTATACTAGATAACATATATATATCCACACAAAATAACATATATATTTCTACATAAAATAACAAATATATTTTCAAACCAAATAACAAATATATTTCTATAACAAATATATCTCTACATAACAAACATATTTCTATAACAAATATATCTCTACATAACAAACCTATTTCTATAACAAATATATATTTACACCACATAACAAATATTAGCATATTTCATCAAAATATATATTATAAATCAAATAATAATACACTAAAAATACAATAAAATAATAAAATATTAAATATTAAAAGTAGGGCGTTACATGGCACGCCACCTGTGTATTTATTTTAATTTTTAATTATTTTTAATTCCACACTTATAATTAGCTAATAAAAAAACAAAAAAGAACCAAAAAAATAGCCTGGCACGTGAGAGTTTCAGCGTCCTCTTCCCCTTCCAAACCAAATCTTCATCTTCCTCTTCCAAACCAAATCTTCATCATCTTCTCCTTTTATTTTCCAGAAATTGAAAATTTATGACCCAAACCTTCTTCTTCTCCTTTTTCATCTTCATCTTCTCCTTCATTGCTCTATTTTCGGACATTCCATTTTTTTTCTCAAAAAAGAACAAGGGTCCTAAGATTCAAAGGAACATCCACTAAACACACTGTAAAATTGAAAAAACAGGAGTCAAAAACAAAGGTGAACTTCTTTCTTTCAAAAAACAAAGGTGAACTGAAACCAATACCATCCTTTTTCAGTTTTCTTTTTGGATCTTATACAACCATCCTTTTTTCTTTCTTTTACCACAAAAGATATGTCATGTCTTTAATAAGAATCAAAATTGAAATACAATTGGTACACCTAAGAAGTTACGATACGCACTACCAAACTGCACCACAACCCTTTGATAACACATTCCAATATAGTTTTAGTAAATTAGATTGATGGAAGAAAGTGAACAAGTGAAAAGTGAAGAGAAAGAATAATCAGAAGAAAAATTATGAAGTTGGGGTGCTGGAAATGATATGTTACTTAATCTCACGAATCATTTTTAACATTCAAGGTGATGATGAAATAATTTGTTTTTGCACTATTTATAATGTTAATGATTTATGGGTTGTTATTGTTTTGCTTTTAATAGATTTATGGGTTGCTATTGTTGCTGAAAATCTATTGTAATTTCATGGTTAATTGATTTTTTGTCTGTTTGTTTTGCTGGATTTGTTGATGTTGCTTTTGTGTGAATGTTGTTATGCCCATGTTACTATTATGGTTTCTAGGTTTATAGATATGGTGTCGTGTTTGTGTTCATGTTGTTGTCTCTTCCCTCATGTGCCCATCTTCTTAATTTAACTTTTTGATTTTTTTTTTATTTCTTGAATTATACGCGTGGAATTTATGGATTAAAAAAAATAAAAATAAATACACAGGTGGCGTGTCACATATGGTTGACTGAGTCAAAATTGACGTTTTGCAAAATGGGGTAGACATGGGGGGTCATTTTTGCTATTTTTTTTAATAGGGGGTCAAAATTGCAACTTTTGCAGACTTAAAGGGTAAAAAGTGCGTTTAAGCCTTATTTTTTCTCAATATCATCATCATACAATAATTACAGGGTTGTGGAATTGAACCAAAAAATTGTAGTTTGGCTCTTTAGTTGTTTCCATTTTATGACAATTCATTTTTGTGGATGAATAAAAACCATATTTGTGCAGACAAATTAACTCAATCAGTTACCGTCCATTGCATTATGCTTAATTGGGACTCTCCTAAAACTATATAGGGGGTAGGGGTGTTCACGGATGGGTTTGGGTTGGGTTTCGTCAAACCCAAAACCAAACCAAATAGGGTACTTTGGTTTGGGTGAGGTAAAATAACCACCCGTTATACTACTGAGTGGATTAGGGCAAACCTATTAATTTTTGGGTTGGGTTGGGTTGGATTGGGTAATGGGTTACCCAACTTATTTTTCTATTTTTTTAATATTAAATGACTAAATGACAAATCCTTAAAATAGTACTCTACTTTTTAATTTTCTTAAAAATAAATGTTTAACTTATTTTACAATAATTTTATGCATCATAGACTATCAAATAATAAATTTCATCATAAAATACTTGCAACAAACTAAAGTTGCATGACATAAAATTGCATTAGTATCAAAATAACCAAAAAGTGCATAATATTAATTTATAATTTTAGTATGTTTTGATTTTCAATATATAGATAAAAAATATTGACATTATTGAGTAATTGAGTTTTTTGGGTTTGGGTCTGATTTTACCCGAAACCCATTTATTTTTATGAGTTTTCATTTTTTAGAAACTATACCCACCCAATTACCCAACCTATTTTTTTGGTTTTTTGGGTGGGTTTGACCGGGTTTTTTTGGTTGACCCAACTCATAAACACCCTGTATGGGGGACTATTATCAGTCGGCGTTAAGTTGGGACTTCCCTAACACTGTATGTATACATTATTCAGAGTCAAATGGTACCTACCCTGTGGCGCATGCGTACACGAAGTCGAGCTAGCATATAGCCGTGTAAGCAACAATATTTTTCATGATCTTACCTGCGTAAAAAATGGTTGTGATTGTGTGGTTTCTTTCACTAATGCCCGTAGATTAATATATCATCTGCTTTTATATGATATATCACTAATGTCGGTAAATTGATTGTTCCGTGTGAACTAGTTTAATTGGAGTTTGAACCCTTTATTTTTTTCACTTATTAATCGTTAAGGGTGAATTTCTAACTACTAAGTTAATCAACGATAAAATAAAATAATGAAAATTGATGAAAGATTAATGAACTATTACTATTCATTTTTTACATCAAAATGTTACTATTTGTGAGATTAATTTTCACGTCGGCACTAGTTTTCTCTCTTTAGATTCTTGTTTTTCATTGTCTTCATTGAGGGGTTGATTTTAGATCAATTTTTAATCAAAAATTACCCATCTCCATCTTTTTCTCTATTGATGAAAGATTAACGAACTATTACTAATCATTTTTTACAACGAAATGTTACTATTTATGGCATTAATTTTCTCTAACAAGTCGGAACTAGTTTTTTCTCTTTAGGCTATCTCTTCAATTGTCTTAATTGAGCGATGATTTTGGATTAGAAATTACCCTCTTAATCTTTTTCTCTATATTTAAATATAAAAAAGTGATTTTTCACATAATCTAGGTTTTTTTTCTCAGTGATTTTGTCATCTAAGTGCAACGATGTGTTGTTTGTCGTCTTGTGTGACGTTATTTGATCTATCATCTTGTTGTGGGGTTCACTTGGTTCCTATTGAAAAATCGGTTATTCATCAATGATTTGAGCATCAATGTTGTAGGTTTGAAGACATTGGTATTTTGGTCACTTTAATTTTATCATATTATTTGTAGACATTTTATCATTGTATGTTATTAACTCGAATGTTGTGGCTTACAAGTTTGTTTATAGATTCATCATTTACGTTTTTAGCGATATCAAATGATGTACTCTATTAATTTTGAATGAATATCGTTTTGCTTTTGTAAAAAAAAAAATGTTACTCCTTTGATATTTTATTATAAATCATTTTGACATTTTCATACATATTAAAAAATGTAAATAATTTTGTATTGAAAAAAGAAAATAGGAGTGATTTTACAAGATTATCCATTATTAATGACACGGGAAAGAAGATAGAGTAATAATCATCAAGGGTATGATAGAAAAAAATCATTAATTATACATTGGTATCATAAAATGACTTACGATAAAACCAACTTTTTTTTAAATGACTCGTAATAAAATACGAAGGGAGTACATAGTTTAGCAATACAGTTCTAACATAAAACATTAATTATATTCAATGTTATAGTTGATTTTTTGACTTTCTATAAAAAAAAAGTTGATTTTTTGACCCAATATTCAATGTTAAAGCTAAAGTATACAAGGCCAACGTAAAATGTTAAAGTCGGATTATCTTTATCGTAAACCGTTCAATTTTTAAGGAAATACGATCCTTTTAGTCTGGAGTTTGGTTCTCCCGAACAATTTGTTTGTTGGTTGAACACATTTACCACTTGAACGTGGTTATCTGGTTGTTTAAATCTTGGTTTTAGTTTATAACATCAAAGTATGAAATTCAAATGTTATCGAAGTAACCTAAAAGGACAATTAACGTCGCTTTAATAAACAATAACTTTGTCATCCTCTAATTATTAAAAAAAATGGTTGGTGAAAAAACACCACTATGAGCTTGTCTCATTTATGTTCATTTTTATTTATTTTTAAAGAATATTTATTTATTTATTTTGAAATACATGTATTAGTTTTTAACATTATTATATGATAGTTTACGTATAAGAGTATATACACCACTTTGTAAAAAGAAAATCTCTATCTTATAATGAGTGATTCGTTTGAGAAAAAAATTGTTATAAATAGTCAACGATTAAAATGGTGATTTTATTAAAATGGTGATTCTTTTACCAAAAAAAGAAAATGGTGATTCATGGTGGAACGAATGAAGTAGATATGTATTTAATGTGTTTATACATGGTCCTTTAAAAAAAATCACAATTACTCATTGACTTTTTTTAAGAAACAATTACTCATTGACTTGACTCTAACAAAAAAATGAAAATTAATTTTAGCACCAGTTTTTGATAAAATTTTAATAAATGTTATTAAATTAATGGCATAAATATGTTTAGAATACCTATCAATTTACCATTTTTCCTTTTTATCCTTATAAAAATATATATTAATTTTCGGTGTACCATACTTGTTTTCCTAAAAATAAAATAAAAATAGTACCATACTTGTTGATTTTGGTCCTTGATTGTTCTTGTTTTACACATGTGGGCTTAGCTCTCATGAGATGGGTTCTGAGTTCAACTATTGGTTAACTACATTGACCCGAAAGAGATGGCACCTAACCTAAAGAAAGAGAAGGACAACAACACATAACTAAAGTGTAAAAACAAAAAAACAACAAAAAAGGAAATAACACGACAAAATTTAACGTGGTCCCCACAATCATACTTACAAACAAGCGCGTGTTCTTCACACATCCTCGTAGATATCAAAATCCAATTTCTCGCGACAAAATCCAAAATTAACGAGAAGACAGCGATATATAAATCAAAATATCATTATATCGTTTCAAAAACGAAAGCGACGGTAGAGAAAAGATAGGGTTTTTAGAGTGGACGTGTGTCCGAATATTCACTAGATTTTAATAACTAGTTTCAAATCCGCAAAACTCTCCGCAGCTTTGCTTATCACTTATCTCTTACAAAACGATAGCTTATATTGATAACTTAACTAGCTTATCAGATAAGCAGTTGTACTTATATCTGATAGGTCAGTAGAAAATGAAAGACCCTTATCTCAGTGTGTATAAATGCATCGAAGATAGCGAGAAACAGAGTCTCTCTCTCCTCTCTCTTTCTCTCTCCTCTTTCTTATCCGCAGTCTTTGAAACAAACCCTAGAATTTCTCAAATTCAGAGCTTGTGTACTAATCCTGTAAGATTTTCAGATTGTGAACTCTGTAAGTTGCATGGTTTATCTTTAATTTGTTTTTTGTAGATGGAATTGAATTATTACACTGTTTTCATTTTGGTTTCAAATTTAATTCTTGTTTAATTTTTTTTTTTTGGTGTTTGAAATTGAAGATCGGTGTTCAGATTTGAGGATCCGCTATGACTTCTTTGAGCAGAGAATTGGTGTTTCTCATACTCCAATTTCTGGAGGAGGAGAAGTTCAAAGAATCTGTGCACAAGTAATTATCATCCTTGTCCTTTTTCTGTTGTTTTCATATTGTTGTTGAATTTTTTACCGTACAATTTTTCAATATTTTGAGCAAAAATATTGTTTTTTAAATTAATTATTATATTTTTATATTAATAATTAATTATTATTACCATCGTTGTTTTTTTCTAGATGAACATTTTATTGATATTGAAAGGGGTCATTGGTAATCGGTTAATTTATTTGTGTGGTAGTTTTGATCTTTAGCATGTTCTGGATTGTGATTGTGAATTGTATTGGAAATGGGCTTAATAATAGGGATATGAGGGGAATGATTTTTTTTTTCCTTCAATTTTTTGTGTTAATTTAATGTTCTGGATTATGATTGTGAATTGTATTGGAAATGGGCTTAATAATAGAGATATGAGGGGAATTTTTTTTTTCTTCAAATTTTTGTTTTAATTGAGAGATTATTTATTTGTATATGGATCATTGAGTGACAATTATCTAATTGACTATGTGTGTGTTGTGAAAATCATAATCTAGACAGTACATCAATATATAATTACTTTCTGCGCATTGGTCTATTGATTTTTTTTTTTTTTTTTTTGACAAAAGGTCTATTGATTATTGAATTCTGTATTAAGATTCAACCATAGATTTTCGGTGTCATGAAACATAATTTGCATTGCTTCGTTGGCCGTTGTTCCATTTGGTTTCCGGTGAAATATGGAAAGAAATTAATTGCTTTTGAATATGAAAAATGCACTTGTCAAGTGCAACTCTTGTAAATATTTTAATGGTAACAAGCCATTTCGTTCTGTTCCAAAAGGCTGAGATTTACATTCTCTATTTCGTTGCTGAATGTTTCCCATTTTGTACTTCATCATTACTTCCTATTTCTTTCTTTATAATGCTTGTTTATCATGTAGGCTTGAGAAAGAATCCGGGTTTTTCTTCAATATGAAATACTTTGAGGAAAAAGTACAGGCCGGTGAATGGGAGGAAGTTGAGAAGTATTTATCAGGGTTTACCAAAGTTGATGATAATAGATACTCCATGAAAATATTCTTTGAAATCAGGAAGCAGAAATACCTGGAAGCACTTGATAGGTATATATTATACTTACAATTCTTAATCATTTTTGGATTTTTCTATTGTAACTGTGTTTATTAAAGTACTTGACATGTTGCTTTGTGTTTGATGTTTTTAAATTTTAGGCAAGACAAGCCAAAGGCTGTTGAGATATTGGTGGGTGATTTGAAAGTATTCTCGACCTTCAATGAGGAACTATACAAAGAAATAACCCAGCTGTTAACTCTTACTAATTTCAGGTAATGTGTTGAATACGTAGTCCAGCGTAATACAATATTGTTTGTATGCCGTATCTTATTTTGTCTGTTACATTGATGAGAAAAACGAAGTCAGTGTATATTCTTGAATATTATTTCAAGACTCATATAACGATAACAGGGTAGAGATTGTGAAGTACTAAGTTTATCTAATTGTGTTATATGCCTTTTATGACCAGTAGACTTGCCAATTTATTAAGCTGCAAGACTGAAAAGTTTTTCCTTTTCATTTCATATGCCAGGGAGAATGAGCAGCTGTCTAAGTATGGTGACACCAAAACTGCTCGAGGGATTATGCTGTTAGAGTTAAAAAAGCTCATAGAGGCAAATCCTCTGTTCCGTGATAAGCTTGTCTTCCCAACTCTGAAGTCGTCAAGATTGCGGACATTAATCAATCAAAGGTATAAATGCTATAATAGTAGATAAATACGCAGGTTTAAGTTTTCAACCTACTCTCTTCCCGCCCACAAAATTCATTAGAATTTACCGTGTTTTCTAATTAACTGCTTCTAGTTAATTGGGTTCTTTTTGAATGGAAATTGAAAGAAATTTGTGTGTCTTTATCCTTTCCGATACATACAAATACTATATCTCTTTGACTTTTACATCAGATTTTAACGTAAAATCGATTGTTGATTAAACTACTTGATTAATGATAAGAATTTGGAAGCTGGTCACATTTTTCATTAATTTATATTTTTGGATTTCTAGTGTGTTATTCCTTGCCTTTTCTACCATTAATCCTTATCCACCCTTTGTTAATACAGTTTGAACTGGCAACACCAGCTATGCAAAAACCCAAGGCCAAACCCAGATATAAAAACTTTATTTATTGATCACTCGTGTACACCTTCCAATGGTCCTCTAGCACCAACACCTGTCAATCTTCCAGTTGCTGCTGTTGCAAAGCCTGCTGCTTATACTTCTCTTGGAGTGGGAGCTCATGGTGTATGATACCTTGCATTTTAAAAAATTGGTTCCTTACACTTAAAAATCTAATTTATCATGTTTAATGAATATTTTGTTTCCATTTATTTTCTATAGCCCTTTCCACCTGCGGCAGCAACTGCTAATGCGAATGCTTTGGCCGGTTGGATGGCCAATGCCTCAGTTTCATCATCTGTCCAAGCAGCTGTTGTCACAGCATCAACCATACCTGTCCCTCATAATCAAGGTTAAAAATTTGTTTCTCTTATTGTCCTTTTATTTTATCTTAAAAAAATGTGCACATTAATTTTGCCAATAACTAACATCATAAGTCACATTAAATCTTATTCTACACATACTAAATTTTTCACTTGTCTAGCTTCAGTTGAACAATATTATTATAACTAGTGTCCTAGCAGTTGAAATTGCATTTATCTGGCTTTGTGAGCAGGATGGCATGTTCTGAAGTTTTGCTTAGTATTTTATGTATTCAATAACCTCACAATGTAAGAGGGTGTCATGATTTGTGCTCCTTCCATTTGCCCATTTGTTTAACAGTGTCGATCTTGAAGCGGCCGATAACACCTTCAACAACTCCTGGCATGGTTGAGTATCAGAGTGCTGATCATGAACAGCTAATGAAAAGACTCCGGCCTGCTCCTTCTGTGGAGGAGGTAATATCAATAATCTTCTGTTTAGGATATCATTAGATTGGATTTCTTTATGTGAGTAAATTGTACGAATCATCACTAATGTTCATTTTTGTTATCTTAGGTTTCTTATCCTTCAGCTCGACAAGCCTCTTGGTCGCTGGATGATCTTCCACGAACAGTAGCTATGTCTTTGCATCAAGGGTCCTCTGTGACAAGCATGGATTTTCATCCTTCTCACCAAACCTTACTCCTTGGTATTTCCTATAATTTTTATACACATGTATAATGTTCATTACTAAAATCCTGACAAGTATTATATGAATGCATTTTCCCATTGAGCAGTTGGTTCAAATAATGGTGAAATTTCACTTTGGGAACTTGGGATGCGAGAAAGGTTGGTGTCAAAACCATTCAAGATATGGGACATATCAGCATGCTCATTACCATTTCAGGTTTGAATTTCATTTGTTAATGAGTTCTCATACTGTGCAATATTCGAAATCATTGGAGTCTTATAGTTGAGAATTTAATTTCACAGGCAGCTGTGGTCAAAGATACACCTTCTGTTAGTCGTGTCACATGGAGCCTTGATGGAAGTTTTGTGGGTATGTGATGTTTTTAAAATATGTTTTGTAGTTGTCAGACTCAATATCTAACTGGTTGCTTTGTTGTAGGTGTTGCATTTACTAAACATTTGATTCACGTATACGCCTACAATGGATCAAATGAGCTTGCCCAGCGTGTGGAGGTGAGAGTTATTCTTATAAGGCTAACTGAAGTTGTAATTGCAGTTTGATTTAAATTTCTTTCTTTGTGCAGATTGATGCCCATATTGGTGGTGTGAATGACTTGGCATTTGCTCATCCAAACAAACAACTTTGTATTGTCACTTGTGGAGATGATAAGTTGATAAAGGTGCACAAGATCTATTAATTGCCGTTTTGGATTATGCAAATAAGTTGTTATTTTTTCTGAAGAGGAAACTTTTAACAGGTGTGGGATTTAACGGGACGAAGACTATTTAACTTTGAAGGGCATGAGGCTCCAGTATATTCTATCTGTCCTCATCACAAGGAGAACATTCAGGTATGAGGCTCCGGAATGTTAATTTGCTTTCCCATCTTTCTAGCACCTTCTTTCATTCCACACTTCCAATTCTTTCATTGATAATTTGGTTCTAGGAAAATCAAGTATTCTGTGTTTACATGAGTTTTTTATGCATATTGTCTACACTTGTATTATTATTGTAACACCACTTTAATGTTACTAAATGTTGTTATTGAACTTCACAGTTCATATTTTCAACTGCCATTGATGGAAAAATAAAAGCCTGGCTATATGATAATATGGGTTCTAGGGTTGACTATGATGCCCCCGGTCACTGGTGTACTACAATGCTTTACAGTGCTGATGGAACTAGGTAATATATTTTATCGGGGATAATTATCAGATAATTGTGATGTATTAAATGGAAAACTGTATCGACGTGCCTTCCTTTTTTTGTCTTACCCTTTTTTTTTTAGATTATTCTCTTGTGGGACGAGTAAAGATGGAGAGTCATTCCTTGTTGAATGGAATGAAAGTGAAGGAGCCATTAAGAGAACATACAATGGGTTCAGAAAGAAATCTGCTGGTGTAGTGCAGTTTGACACAACCCAAAATCGGTTTTTGGCTGCTGGTGAAGACGGCCAAATAAAGTTTTGGGACATGGACAATGTTAATCCTCTAACAAGCACTGAAGCGGAGGGTGGACTACAGGTGGGCTTGACTGTTTTAAGTCTCTTCTGGAACATAACTTACACTTTACGAGACGTCCCTCACATGATTGTTTGAATTTATTCAGGGACTTCCACACTTGAGATTCAACAAGGAAGGAAATCTTCTTGCTGTTAGTACCGCAGATAATGGATTCAAAATTCTTGCTAATGCTGGTGGTCTTAGATCCCTAAGAACGGTTGAAACTCCAGCATTTGAAGCATTGAGGTCTCCTATTGAATCTGCAGCAAACAAGGTTTTGATATAGTTGTTTTTTTTTTCCTTGGTTCTTGATATTTGTATCAAAACATGAATTAATAGTCTGTCATGTGTGTTGTTTAGGTATCTGGCTCTTCTGCTGTTAATGTTAGTCCTGTGAGCTGTAAAGTGGAAAGGAGCTCCCCTGCGAGACCTTCTCAAATTCTTGTATGAACCTGTTCCTTTAAATTCAGTGATCATGACTATCGTATACTAGTGATAACTTCACAATTGCAAAGTCATGTTTAAGTACTACGAGTCTATGAGACATGTTTCACTTTTCCCCCTAATTGCACACAAGCATGTTGAACTTCTCGAACTTGCCTGATATTTTTATTCTTCTGGCATGCTTAATTCCACTATGCTATGCCATTTTTTTTACTATGGATGATCATCTTTCGGATATTTTATCATTTGATGCCTGCATTTCTTTGTGGATTATAGGGAACCAAGTATATTTCTTAATTCAATAGAAAAGAGGTATTTGGGCTCTCTCAAACTTCAGAGAGAACTTATCTGCCTAACAATCAGTACCAAACTGCATGATCTCCTCTCTCCTTCCCTTCTCCTAAATTCTCCTCTTTAACATAATCCCGTTTTCCCATGACACTACCAGTAACTCAATAACTCTCCTCTGGCCACACCTTCCTTTTAGAATATATTTTATAGTTTCCATATTGCTGGCTTCTTGAACAACACAGTTAACTTTTTTTACAACACATTGATTGGTTTTGTTATTTTCGATGTAGAATGGAGTTGATCCTGCGGGTAGAAATGCGGAAAAACCTAGGACAGTGGAAGATGTAATGGATAGAACTAAATCATGGCAGCTCTCCGAAATTGTGGATCCTGCCCACTGTCGGTTAGTTACCATGCCTGACAGCACAGATACTTCCAGCAAGGTTTGTTGACTGTTGATTATGTGACAATGAGCAAGCTATTTTCTATTATAAACTGTGTTCTGTGAACTTCTGTAACACTGGAGCATATATAGGTTGTTCGACTTTTATATACAAATTCTGGTGCTGGTCTTTTGGCACTTGGTTCAAATGGTGTTCAGAAGCTGTGGAAGTGGTCTCGGAATGATCAGAATCCTAGTGGGAAGGTAAAGTAAATATTTACTTGCATCTCTCTCTAGTCGTTTTTCTTTGGAGCTCTTTTTTTATTACCTTTTCCCCTCTCAATAGATAACAAAATTCTGACTTGTGTATTATTTTAGGCGACTGCTAGTGTTGTTCCGCAACATTGGCAACCCAACAGTGGTCTTTTTATGACCAATGATGTTTCTGGTGTCAACCTTGAAGAAGCAGTTCCTTGCATTGCACTCTCAAAGAATGATTCATATGTTATGTCAGCATGTGGTGGAAAGGTTTCTTTATTTAACATGATGACATTCAAGGTATGTGTCGAAGGACACTGCTGGGATATTCACATTTCATTCAGTTGCTAGCTTTACTGGTAACTTACAGTGTACTTTCTTATAGGTAATGACAACATTCATGTCACCACCTCCCGCCTCTACGTTTCTGGCTTTCCACCCTCAAGATAACAACATCATAGCCATTGGGATGGAGGATTCAACTATTCATATTTATAATGTTAGAGTGGATGAGGTGATTACTATCTTCAATTGCTTACTTCCTTCATTTTTGGATTTATTATTTTTTAATAATCTCATGTCTTTTCTGGGGATATCTTCTAGGTGAAATCAAAATTGAAGGGTCACCAAAAGCGAATTTCTGGTTTAGCTTTTTCAACCAATCTTGGCATCTTGGTTTCATCTGGTGCTGATGCTCATGTATGTCTTTTAGCTATTCTTTCATGTTACATTCAGAATGACATGGGAAACCTCTTATGCATATCATTTAGTGCCCAACAACACTAATAATTAATTTTGGAGATCTCTTTGTTAGTTATCTGTCATTGGATTTGCTTATATTTTCTGGACTAGGGTGATTTATGAAATTTAATAACCATACTTTATAGAAATGATTTTTAAAGGTGCCAATACTTGGTGTGTTGCTCGGTACCATTTTCTTTTAGTTTCCAAGCGTACAGTGTGCATTTTGAAAACCATTTATTCGACTGAAATAATTTCTGGGCAGCTTTGCGTGTGGAGCATTGATACATGGGAGAAAAGAAAATCAGTTCCTATACAACTACCTGTGGGGAAGGCTCCTGTTGGTGAAACTCGTGTACAGTTCCATTCAGACCAACTCCGATTATTGGTATCCCATGAGACTCAGTTGGCAATATATGATGCCTCGAAGATGGAACGCATTAGACAGGTAAAATTGTACTTTTATCTAGTTTTGCTGATGTGGCTACTGGTTGCTGATAAAACTAAAATTGATCTATCTTTGTACATCAATTGTTGCAGTGGGTTCCACAAGATGTTCTGTCTGCTCCTATATCATATGCAGCTTATTCTTGCAACAGTCAGTTAATTTTTGCTACATTTTGCGATGGCAACACTGGGGTTTTTGATGCTGACAGCTTGAGATTAAGATGTCGCATTGCACCATCAACATACTTCACAGCAACGACTTTAAGCGGGTAGGTTTCAGTGTAACAGACTGGATCCAATTTTTAGTTTTTATTCTATTGAATATTAAACACTTGATCAAGATATGTCGTGAAATTTTAGTTTTATTTCGTGATTCATGATTTGGCAATATTCGTGTGTTGGAACTTGACTCGTTCGAGGTGTTGTATATATTGCAGAAGCCAAGCTGTGTATCCTTTTGTTGTGGCAGCTCATCCACTTGAGCCCAACCAATTTGCCCTTGGATTGACTGATGGGTCAGTGAAAGTGATAGAGCCCAATGAATCAGAGGGAAAGTGGGGATCCAGTCCACCTATGGATAATGGAATGATGAATGGTAGGGCAGCATCATCTACAAGCAACCACACACCCGATCAGGGTACACAAAGATAAGAACATTCATTGGATCATACTATAGAATATTCTTTCCATCTGTAATTTTCGCAGCTTAGATTTTTAGTTTTTGATTCCTCCTTCCTGCTTGTTCGTCACCAAAGTCCGGTAAAGGCTAGCTTTGACATAAAAGTTTAGTTGTAAGCTCTTGTACATTTGTTCCAGTCACAACTCAATTACATTTGTTGTACTTTATTTAAGGGGCAGTGTTTCTGTTTCTCGATAACAATCTGAATTTGTGCATTCTCAAATTTCTTTATATCAAATTTTGGTCAAATTGTGATTATATATTGCAACCTAGGGAATGTTGGAAACAATCCCCTCACGTTCATACTGAGTGAGTATTGCTATTTAGCACGAAGTGAAGCAAGGAAGAATACCATGCACAGTTAGAAACCAGTTAATATTAGGGGTTATAATGATTGGTTGGGTGGTTGCGGGTGAGACATAAGGGTTGAAAATCAGAACGGGGAAAGTTTTATATCTCACTCTCAACTAATATTTAATAATTTACGAACATTTTCCTTTCAAATAAAAAAAGCACTAGATTTTTTTTTAATTAAAGTGGCACTAATGATCATTTAAGGGGATTTTAACTCCGAACCTCGTGGTTACAATGTAAAACACTTGCTATGTGACGGGAATAGGTTCTTTTGCCGTGGTGGTGACACTGAGCTCTAGTAAGTCTAACGGAGGACTTGAGGTTGAAGACTTAAGTGAGTTAAGAAGAACGTGGTGCATTCTTTGAAAGTTTTCTCTTTTGAGTGGTTTGGATTCATTCTTTGAAAGTGAAGCTCTCTTTGGAGTGGTTTGGATTCATTCTTTTAAAGGGAAGCTCTTTTGCTTCAGAAGGTACAAGTATCGCTTGAGACTGAGCACAGTCTCAGTTCAAACAACACAGGAACTTAGGATTAGTGATCTTGTTATGATGCTTAGGGAAACCAAAATATCTATTGTGTATCCTTCCTTGTGTATTTGGTTTTGGAGTTATCCACCACAGCAACTCAATGGTTTGAAGAACTTTCTTATGAAATCACGGAAGACGAATCAACGTTTGGTTGCTTATTACAATGGTTGTATATAATTTTGAAAAATAGGAACATCGTTCAATATTCTCAAAATAAGAAAGATCTAAGAACAATTAGAATGAATGTTTTATACTTTAAAATAGTTGAACTAGTTGCTTTCACAACGTCCAAAAAGGAGCCGCAACTGGAGATAAAATCACCAATATCAACTTTCATAAGAGAATGAGCAACAAAGTGCCTTTGATCATTACGAATACAACCACCAATATCCACCTTGTTGTGATCATGAGAGAACGAGGCATCAACATTGGATATGTATCTTCCTAATTGAGGTTTTGACAAAACTGATGATGGTTTCAAATGCTGTTGTACAGTAGCAGAAATTCTGGTTTCTTGGGCATTTTTCCACTCCGTAAGCAACCTAAACCAGTCACATACCACTGCTCTAGATTCCGAGTCGTTGTTCCAAATACTCCACATAGTGATTGCAAATATACAAATCTCCTCTGCACTAAAATTCTGCATAATGCAGAACATGATTTCTGATACGAACCTGCCTGGTAGAAGTTCCTGCTGCACTGCAGTCCACATCCCCAGCGTTTGCCAACATTGCGAGTTGTTCCTGCAGTTAAAAAACACCACGTTGTCCTCAATACCAACGTCGCATAGAGCGCAACTATTAGGACAATGATCACTCCGCGGTTTTGGAGTCGGACTCAAGTAGGTAAACAATTTCTACAAATACGTCATCTGAAATGATTAACTTTTGTCGCGCCAAATGAGATTCCAATTTCCATCTCTTGAAAAGGACTCGTATCCATAGTCTCGTCTATAAAAAAAAATCGGTACACACTCTTTTACCAAATAGTGGTCATATTTCCAAATGATTTTATCCTCTTGGATAGATTCAATAAGAGGTGTATGTTATATCTTCCCGGATGCTTCATTTTCATTACCAACTAGATCTTGAATCAGATTAAAGTCCCACACTTTTCTGTCAACTTGCACCAGGTCCGAAACAGTGGAGATTGTCAAGAGCTGGTACCATCGTATAATCAATTATGCTCCCATATTGCAATATTATGACCTGTGTCAATACACCATTTATGTCCTCCGCGAACAACAAATTTACATGTTTCGCCAAACATAGCTTGGATTATGACCAATGTTGCATTCAAGAAAGTCGCTTTTAGAAAAATATATAGCTTTGAAGAGTCTAGTGACCAAACTTCTTGAATTAGTCATAAAATTTCAAGCTTGTTTACCAAACATTGTGTAGTTAAAAACTCTCAAATTCTTAAAACCCAATAAAGGTCTATGGCCTACCTTGCCTCAAGTTAGATTTTTAGTTAAGCAGTCTAATACCCAGTAAAATTCATATTTTAAGGTGAATATGTGGGGCGTCTAAAGTTGAAACCACACTTTGAGGATATAATATGCATCGTCTCTACCAACGACCGAGTTAAACTTATGGAACAACTAAATTGTTTTTTTAAATAAACAAAGTCAATGTTTTTTTAAAAATCTATTTAACTAAACAAAGTCGGATGATGGGTCATTAAAAAAGACCACCTAACAGGGCCCACTTAAATAAATAAAAATAGTATATTATTATATTCGTATATTTAAGCATGCTGCCCTACATCAATTTTTTTGTTTGTTTAGAAAACCATTTTACATAGGCCATTAATTATTTTATTTTTTGTATAAGTTCAATTAATTTATTCTTTAATTGACATAGTGATGCAGTAGAACAATGAAATTTGATTGGCTAACTCTGTAAAATAATTTTCAGTGAACCACCATTAAACTTGAATTTTTATGCCATTTTGTAGATCGTTAAGTGGATTACAGAGATTCTTTCAAAAAAAAAAAAAGTGGATTACAGATTGACAGGTGGTCTGTTTAACGTTGTTGATTATGCACCATGTCCACATTAACTTTGTGAGCCAAAACACTAAAGCTTTATTGCCTTAATATTCATTTTAGAAATTTCAGGAGTTTATCATTTAGTACTTTACTGTTATGATGGTGGCCATGAATATATAAAAGAAAGGTTATTATAGGATACCACTTCCGGAAAGGGGAGCAACTCAAAGAAGCAAGTGGCACCCCTTATATAGTGGGTCTAGTGTGTCATTTTGCTAAAAAAAACTAGTAATCATGATTGACAATATTTTATGTGTAACAATTCAACTAAGCAGTGTGATTACACAATATAAATGTTCAATTACCAAATCGATATATACAACTTGATGGACAGCTGTCTTTGCAAGGTTCAATCAGTTTATGATTATACTAACTGGTACAAATTAAATAAATTACAGAACCAAATAAGCTGATGACTGTATCAACTGCGTGTGATGAAAATCGATTGTTATTATTTTGTCGTGCCACTACAGGGAATTTTATTATGTAAACAAATCTGGTGCGACTTTTAATTAAGAAAATTATTTTTGGACAACACGCGTATAGGCATCGAATGTTACTGTTTATATGCAGTAATTGATGGTCAACTTCAATGACATGCAAATATTTTTATTTGATATATGCAAATATTTGATTAATTCAATTTATTATTGTTGATGGTTTAACGACCGTTGATCAAGTGGTATTGCCTTGAGACCTGAGTGTGCACAGCCACATGTATTGGAATGTGAGTCTACACTCTTCAACCGCGGATCCAAACTGTCACTATATTACTTATTTTTTTACTAACCACTACATTACTTAACTAATCTTTGTTGCTAAAGTAATATAGTCACGCTCATAAAATCTTATTATAAAACCCAACATAGAAAGTTGTCATTGGGTATATTATATCCAGGCCCGACCTTGAAGAAGTGCAAGGTGCTATACCGGGCTGGGCCTCTAAATATTACGGGTTTCAAATAAAAAATTATGTCTAATATTCACTCCCCATTTAAATAAAAAAAATTGTTATTTCTTTTTCTTTCTTCAATACACGTTTGAGTTTTTTTTAGACTCTAGTTCTCCTTCATGTACATAAATCTGATACTATCAGACCAACCTAATTTGTAAAATCACTTAATCAGTCAATTTGAAAAGTTATTTCATTGAAAGAATCACAACAATCATTTTTTTTTCCGCATAAACCATTTGTTTTCCCTTCCCACAACGAATGAATGACAAATCCAAACGACACTGTTAGGTAAATTTCATCTCTCTTGTACTTAATTTTCTTTTTTTTATTTCATTTAATGTTTACAAGTTCTTATTCTGATTTTTTAATGAAGTTTAGCTACACAAAAAAATTACGCTTTTATTTTGCTAGGGACCTATTTTAAAAAGAGAGCCGAGCCTCCTATTTGATTATAAATAGGCCACATTCTTGGGTTTGTGCAATTAAACCTCATTGCCTAATCAAGTGACAAATTCCATGCATCCTTGTAATTGGAATAGTTTAAAGATGGTAATCCTTCTACTCTTTCTGCTAATCACTGGTCTTGGTCCAGTGATCAATGCATCTTCCCTAAGTGCTTGTTCAAATTGTGGTAACTTTGAAGTTCCATATCCACTCAGCACTAATGATGACTGTGGTGACAAAAGGTACAAAATTTACTGCAATAATGATAGCTTAGAGTTCTTGTCAGCAACAGGGACATACTATAAGATCCTTAAAATTGACCCAAGTGCTAACAAGCTTGTAATTAAACCACCCAATATATTTAAACACACTTGTTATTCTTCTGATCTCATTGGTGGAGGCTTAGTACTTGATGAAAGCTTACCCTTCAATATTTCTACACTCAACACTGTCATGCTTCTAAATTGCTCTGATAATATCCTTCAATCTCCTCTAAACTGTTCTTCAAACAGCATATGTAGACAGTTTGAGGAAAAAGTGGAGGAGGGAAATGGGTGTATGAGCACTCTTTGTTGTCATTACTTAAAAGATTCAGTCATGAATTCTCATAAGATCAGACTCAGGGTTGGGAGTTGTACTGCTTACACTTGTTTGGTGGATTTCAAGCCTGATGAACCTTTTAAAAAATGGAACTATGGGATTGAGTTGCAATGGCAGCCTCCTAATTAACTAAATTGCATGCATGTTCATTGTGTCGATGTTATATTTCGCAATGAAACAACTATGTTATGTCATGTCTTACTAAAAAATGAAATTCACCTCTAACTTCTACCGTGGAATCAGAGATGGATTTTATTTTGGTCTGTAATATCTATGGGTGATGTGTTTCTTTTTTTTCTGGTATAGTTATATTGTCTTTTTATCGAGAGAAAATGTGAAAAATAATGTGAGTGTGTTGCTTATGAAGGTTTATGGAAGAAGAGATCACATGGTTATGTGTATGTTCCAGTCAATTTGGGCATCACTTTGTTGTGTTAAGGTTGTCTTACCATGTTATTTAGTTTGGTTTTGTATCTCAATTGTGTGTATTTTTGTTCTTATAATGCATAAGTGATAGACTTTATCCTACTATTGTTTTGTATAACATAAACTGCTGATATAAGAGCATATTTTCTGTTGCATTGACACTGTTACACGCATTTCAGTGAATATCATCCATCCATCATAAATCTTAATCTGCGAATTTCAATGAAGAGAACACTCAACACCTTGAAAATACAAAGATATAAAGGGAAAACCCTGGTTGGAGTTTTTATTTGAACATGAAAGACATGTAATGTATGCATGGAACCATAAGAGGTACCACTAAGAAACTAGGAGAAAAGACAACAAAATAATATTAATTCAATAATTGTTTGTTCAAGAAAAGGTGCTAAATGAATATGCACCAACTAACAAATGAATATGCACCAACGAACATGCTATGACCTGACACAAGTAATACATGTTGGGGTACATTTGATTCAAAGTTTGATCTATGACCAATGCATATGAAAAACATTCGTTGAAAAATGTCAAAACCTTAAATAAACATTAGTCACCTCAAGGGATTACCTCTGCAGTTGCATGGGGGACACCTCATTGGTTTTTTTTAAAATTAACATACGCCTAGTATGTTCGCAACATAACAGTAAAATAGTAGTAACTCGCTATGTATAGAGTAATTAACATTTTTGGCTCTACCGATTTAATATGGTCTTGGATCTAATAAAGAGGAATTTTAGGCAAGACTTTATTAAAACTAACCAATATAATTATATTTTGGTTATAAATATTTAGATAAAAAAAAATAAAAATCGTCGATATAAATATTTGGTACACAATCACATCTAATAGTTCATATAAGAGATGTTCTACACTTTGCAATCATAAACATCCAGAACAAAGGTTGAAGATGAACAACACACATGAAAATCTGAGAGCCCGTTATTTTTTTTTATCAATTTGGTGTCACTGCGCTGGCAGTTATGTGTTCACTAACCTTCTTCACGACAATGAGTAACAAAAGAACTATCTCGATCAACAAATTTGACCAGAGATCACAGAATCCTGATATTCGGAGACGTTAGAGAATTCCTCTAGTCTCAAAAGGGGCTGTACCATTGAAGGTCTCAAATGGGAGATGTAACCATAGCTTCAGTTTACTTACAAATACAAACTGTTAGCTTGGCACAAACCACCTATCTACTAGACACCATGTTTGTCCTATCAGTCAGTCCAACAGCTGAGCACAAGCCAGAATCAAATTTGTAACAACTTCCAAAACACTTACTAGACCTATCTTACTTAACCTCATTTCTTGCACATCTAAGACAATCACCAACGAAAATGCAAAATCAAGCATGCTCACCGTCGGATAAAATTATACAAATATTTACTATGAAACCATAATATTAGATAATTACTATGCTGTAACGGTAGGTCTGCTTGGCCTCTTTCCTTCCATGGCATCTTTTTTATTCCGGCAGTTTGTGCAGAGAAATGGGCCTTCCCATGGCTTAGATGCTGGAGAAAAGAAAGGTCCAGAGTTCACTGATAGACCATTACCAGGGGGTTGATCCACTTGGCAAATAGCACAGCGGAAAATCTCAGAATTCTTATCAAATGGAAAATCCTTACCAAGCCTGCAGTTTCGAAATAAAAGACAATTTCCTATTACACTTCAAGATAAATTACTATTCAGTAAATAAATAAAAGACAATTTCCTATTACACTTCAAGATATATAATGCAAATATGAATTTAGCTGGGATTCATGCCATACCTTTCTATAAGCATTGCAGAACCCTCTTCAAAAAGCTCTTCCACAACACCAACTGCAGAAAGCTTACTAGTGGCTTTGTTAGTAGAGTTCTCAGATTTCTTTCCAAAGAGAAGTGTGGTTAGCATATTATGCTTCTTTTTTGAAGTAGGTGGTAATACAGGGTGGTCAGAAGGAATAATATCTACAACAAGGCACGTTGTATCATCCTTCAGGCCTCTAGATCTTAGAGCTTCCTGGGAGAAAAGAAAAGAAAAGAAAAAAGATTTACTAAATAAGATCTTATGCCTCTAGATAACCAGACATCCATTCCAGAAAATGTGAGAAGAATGCCAGAATTAATCACCTTAACCACCAGCTTTGCAGCAAGCTCCGCAGGTAGACCCCGACATGACATGGCGGCCATATCATTAGATAAAGTGTCCCAAATACCATCAGAGGCTATAATAAGCCTTCCACCAGCACTTGAAAGCTGAGGAAACAACAGACAAATAATGATTCTGAGAAATCTAACTTGGAAATGAAGGCTTCCACATATAAGAGACACCAAATAAAAGAACGTAATAATGAAACCGACTCACTTTTACTTGCTTAACATGTGGTATTGGTACGATATATTCCCCCACATCTGTGTCTCCAATTGATCTAGATAGGCACAATCCACCGGGCCAGCAGCGAAGAGGACCTACCTACAGACATATTTGCCAACCAAAATCAGTTGAGTTTAAGTAACCGTTACTAGTTACTAGAAGGACAAAAGTGGTTACAGCATACCTCATTGCCCCCAAATATATTGAGTCGTCCTACTTCGCCACCACTGGCAGTAACACGCTCCCTCTCTTCTGCATTCTCTTCCAGTCTATGATCAACTGTCAGGAGAGAAACTACACCTCCCTGAGTATCTAATATGCAACGAGAATCCCCAACAGATGCAACAGTGACAGTCCATCCATCAACTATAACAAACGTAGCTGTTGTTCCAGAAGTTTCCCCTGTGTATGAAATTAAGATGTCAGAATCAGCGACAGAAGATCCATGAAGCAAGCAAATAAGGTTTTGTATGTACCCTTCTTCTGAAACTCTGTGTCAGTCTTCACAAAACCAACAACTAGAGCGCGAGGAAGGGCCTGTAGCCATGCATCCCTGCTGATATCTTGCGGTATTGCACTCAAAACATTATTAAGCAAGTTTTCCTTTGTATAAATAGCAGCTGATATACCATTGTGCCCGTCAAAAATCTGCCAATTAAAAATTCCTTATCAACATCATAACCATTGCAGGAATAAATTGATGCCCCACTTGCTACTTATAAATGTGAAGAAAAGAAAAATAATATGCTTCAATTCTCGTTTGACATCTACCAAGTCCTGTTTGGATAAACAACTTGATAAAGTGCTTATAGCATTTAGGGCCTATCATATAAGTGCTTATGTATAAACTATTACAATAACAAGAGATAAATTAAAGTCAAACTATTTCATAAAAACTATGAGCTGTTTTCATAAGCTATCTTGGAGAGTTTGTCGTATTAAGCTGAAGACAGCTTATGGACATGTCACAAGCTGTTTCCATAAAATGTCTCAAACAGTCTCACAAGTGTTTATGTCAGTAAATAAGCAAATCTAAACGGATCCTAAAACCGAAGAAAGACAAATGTATCTCCACTATGCATAATCAACTTCCAACTCAGACTCAACTCTCAACTAACATGCTACATTCAATTTCTTAAAATTCAAACATTTCTCTCTTCAAACATTAAACTAAACACTAAAACAAAGTAACTCAACTAAAATAACTATAGGAACAAACAAAACAAAGAATAAAGTAATACCGCAAAGACGGAAAACGCGGTTGATGGATCCCCGGGAACCCTGTGGCAATCTGTTTTGATTAAAAAGTAATCTTCTCCTTTCCTGGCCAATCCAGCTTGTCCAAATTTGACAAAAGGTTTTTCAACTTTCTCATTTCGAATCTCACGGCCAATTAAAGTGGCCAATGGAACTGGTGATGGCTTCATCCTTGACAATTCACGTTTACTCATCTTACTTCACAATTCAACATTCTCTAGAGAAAAAAACCGTACCTAATCATCCAAACAAATTCCAACATAAATTAAAAAATAATAATAATAACTAATTAATTTTAAAAATTTAGATCTAGAACTGATCGTGGAAGCTTGATTAATAATGTGCATTTATAATCTGGTGAAGTAAAATTAGTAGCAGAAAATGTAATTAAGAGGTAAAGTATGAAGAAATTACGCGAAAAAATGTACTGACATGTGGAAAATGCGGTAGATCGAGAAGATGATAAACCCTAGAAACGGAGGATGGGAATGGGATTCACTTCGGTGATAATTACAGAGAAGAAGAGAACACAGCTTTTTCTGTTGTGTCTCCCTGTAATTTGATTGGTACAAAAAGACTATGAAAGGAAAGAAAACAATAAGAAAAAGGTTGTCTTTTAACAGAATCTTGGTAATGTTACTTTGGAAATAAACATAAAAAAAATTAACATTTTCTTTTATTTTTATTTTATGAATTTTTAAAAGAAACAATTAAAAAAATTCCATTTTCAATTAAAAAAAAAATCAAAGTCAAAAAAACATTGTAGTGATATTTATATTTATAAAAATATATTAACTATAAACAAATTAGGAGAAACTATACTTAAAATATTTTACATTTTCGTTTTATGTTTATCACTTTATCAATTTAAGTATGTTTTTACCAAAAAACAAGCATGTATGAATGAGTGTTTTTTTTAATATACTGTTTTCTCTAATTTTATTTGAGAGACTATCAAACACTAAACATGGTACCTTTCACATTTAGAATTCAAATTTATATACTCATTTCTCTAGACTCAATCCAACGCTTGTTTTTATTTCATATACCATTCTTTTGTGACATTGGAGATGTTTCATACTAATTTTCTATTTTTTTAAGGTAGTTTTAAATTTGAGTAAAAAAAAAGGTAGTTTTAAATTTGAGTAAAAAAAGGTAGTTTTAAAATTTGTTAGTGTTCCTAAAAACCTTTTCAGCCTGTTAAGTTTGAAGTATATGTTCTCGCTTAATTTTATATGACATGCAATGAGTTTTTCTTAGTAAAAAAAATATATTATCTTGATTGTTATATTTAGTTAAACTGATTGTTATTGAATTTGTTTATTCTTTGGTAAAGTAACATAGTTCTTAACAATTGCATAAATATTGTGTAAGAAAAATAAAACAATTGCATAAAATATAGATTGATTCAATCAAAGGAATATGAGAATAATATTTCTCCCACACAACCTCAAAGTGTGTATGATAATATGATCTGATTGATTCTACTTTTAACCTTTACAATAGAATATCCAAAGAAACAAAAAATAGAAAAATGTTGAGCACATAGGGACAACTAACAGAGGTCCAACCTATGCACGCCTGGACGGCCAACAAGGTCCAATACAGAGAATTATCACTACATATAAAAAACCGCAAGCAATATTACTCAACTACCCTCATAGACTCATACAATTGAGAATTCAATTGTGTATTCTTGGCCACATTGACACCTAGTTAAATACATGAAACCACTCAATTGGTTTATTGTCCCCACACTAGCCAAATTGCACAAAAATCTCTGTCAATCTTAATCCACAAAATTATATTATACATACAACTCTAAAACCATAATCCAACTCTTAATTTTGTCCTTCCGGCATCACACTTTACATCCATTTGTCCTTTTGAAAAATTCATGACATTAAAATATTTTTCACTGGTCAATTTGAATTTCCTTTCAAATTTCTTACTAAAATTTTAATGTCATGAATCTTCAACCAAGCAAATTAATGTTCAAGTGTAGTATTAAAATCATAAAAAAATTGTATTAAAAGCTCAGGAAGACAACAAAGCCTTTTGCCACTTTGAACAATATCTCTCACTTGGCATTTCCAGCCTTCCTTTTTGCATCAATAGGATGCTTTCTTGCTTGAATAACTGGGGTTGGTTGTTTCTTTGCTGGAGAAGGAATTAATGATGGGATCATACTCCTATTTTCATGCATACAAGGAACATTGTTAATACCTATGATTAGATGACTCAGTCAAAAAAATTATAAAATTACAAGTCGGTGAGGAGTTCTTAAACCCTTGTGGAATTAACATAAAAATATGAAATAATTACCTGATTTCTGGAATCTTTGATGGTCTTTGATTAATAGATTTCTTTGCATTAGAGCCTAATCCATTTGAAAGTGCGGTTGGTTTAGGTGCTTGTATTAACCAATTCATGTCTGATTCTGAAGAATCACTTGTTGCAATTTCAAGTTCATCAGAATCATCAGTGGTCATAGTGGTCATCTCAAACTCAGGTTCCAAACACAACTTTGAATGTTCTGAAAGAGAACTTGGACTTAGCAATGGAGAGAACTGTTTACTTTCTGCTTCCCATTGTCCCACTAAGCTATCATCACTAGTTAAGCTATCATTTCTATTCATAATCTTATCATTCCATTCACCTGAAACGGATTCCTTATCATCGTCTTTTCCATTGTTAACATGTGACCATGGTGGTGAATGCCTGTACATGTCATGAATATCTAGGCTTCTTCTTTTCAGCTTTGGTGCACTCTTTTTTTGGCCCTACATGCAATTATTCACAACACTTGCAAACATCAGTTACCATGTATGAAAAGGAAATCTTACAGAAATGACCAAAGTATCTAAGGTTTGTAAATTACGAGACCAAAATGAAAAGAAAAAAATCTAATAGACCAAACTGTCTAGCATTTGTAACTTACGAGAACAAAATGGAACGAAAAACACTTAATGGACCAAATTGAAACCTAAAAATAACTTAAGGGGCCAAAGTACCATCTAGTCACTTACTATACTTTTTCATTGCTTAACTCATATGATCACATAATTTCATGCTTTTGACGAGTCACTGAAGTAATTTCATGGAAGTAAGAATAGCATGTTACCATTATGCTACTGGAATCATCTTTTGGCACTTTACGGCCTCCAGAAGATGGCCAATTACGTTGTAAGGGAGGTGACGATGCATAGGATTTCAACTTTGGTGTTACATGTCCACTACTGGAAGGTTGTTGAATGTGTTCTGCTTCTCCATCCTTCCTAGCTAAGGCTGCCTTCAGCATAGCAATCTGACGAGGTAAATATGACCAAATAAAAATTCAACACAAAAATTTCACAATTTAAAGATCTAAAGAGTTCTGATCATACTCTACTGTATTTTCACTCGGTAACATTTTTACATTACATTTTAAAATAGCTAAGTATAGTGTAGTTATTAAACTAGTCGAGAACAAAAAACAATGTAAGAACCTGTTCTTTAAGCTCTTTCACTTCTGTGTTATCTTTATTCACTCGCGCGGCTCCAAGTTCAACAGTGGAGACTCGTTCGGCGAACTTGAGTGTACTAAGTGTTTCTCCGAGAGCATCAGGTTCCGGACTAATATGAACAAACATAAGAGTCTTGGCCTGCCCTCCTAATATATATAAAGAAAGAAGTTCCTTAATAACTAACAATAGATACAAATTCTCATGTGGTCAAAGAAGTATTGATATGAAAATCATACCAAGTGCATCCTGAAGTAGCTGAGTAAGTTTACTATTCCTATATGGAACATGTGCATTCTTGTGAGCAAGGGAAGCAATTACATCTCCTAATGCGGAAAGTGACTTATTGATATGTTGAGCCTCCTTAAGTCTATCTCCTGTGGCCTCGGTTTTATCAGCCCTTTCACTTCCTGCAAGGTCAACAAGATGCATACAACCTCGAATAATGCTTCCTGATACCAAGTTCTTTCCATGAACATGAACTGTCAAACAGCTGCAATTATATACCAACCATTATAAGGGTCATGTGTGTTGGCCAAGGGAAACTAGTACTTACCAATAAACCTAACAATGTCATTGCTATTACCTGTGAGAACGACTGCTACGGTCATTCATGGCCGTAGAACCAACGGCACGATTTTTATGTCCCAAGTTCATCAAAGTTATGACATCGGAAGTGGTTGAAACTGGAACAAGGTTTGCATCTGGCACGTTGATGCCATTATTGGAACTGTTGCGAATTTCTAATGTGTGTATGTGTTAAGGATTACAACAAGGAGAAAAATGAATCAATAATTGAGCATGGAATCCACATATATAGTCTTAATATTAGTTTATTATAGTATAGATAGACAGATTAAAGAAGGATATCTTTTGTTAGAACCCTCTGGAGCTAGTAGGTCTCTAACTTGCTCATTGTAAATCTCAAGCATCTGAACAGAGATTTCATAGGTAATGGTGTCTTTCCTCTGATCTGAGAGAAAGAAAAGATCTCTCAATGCACGGTAGTTAACACCTATGGTTTCCTCATCAAGATTATCTGGTCCTGCCTGCGTCAATGCATATCAAGTATTAATGGAGTTATTTTCATTTTCACAACCCAGCACAGAGAATCAACAAGGTGTTGTTTACATAATTAATCTAGGGTTAAATATGTTTTTCTTCTGTACAAAATATACCAATTTTTGCTTTTAGACCCTATAAAAATTTCCTTCAAATTTCCGTTCCCCACATATTTTTTCTAACCAATTTTAGGCCTCGCTTTTTAACTATAATGACATTTGTCTAACGAAAGTCCACGTGGCAAGTTCCATGTGACTCATTTTTTGGTGTGAGATTGTTGAGACCTTCAAATATCAAACACTGATAAAGTCTGAACCTCTTACCATAGTGTATGTTTTTCCTGATCCTGTCTGGCCATATGCAAATATACAAACATTGTAACCATCAAGAACAGAACGAATCAAAGGCTGCGTATCAGAGAAAACTTCCCCTGCAAGAATACCACAAATAACAGTGACGATGAAAACATACCTATTAGCAAAACAATTTTAGTGAAAATGTATATAATAAGACCAACCTTGTGTTGAAGAAGAACCAAACACTTTATTGAAGTTAAATATCTTCTTTCCCTCTTTACCAAGTTTGGAATTGGGAGGTATCATGAGTGACATACTTCCTTCCTCCACGCTGCTGACAACGCTATTTTGACTCGTTTGGCCACCCAAGAACGGTCGAACTCGACAGTACACCCTAATATTTCCTGCGAAAATGCAAAAAGTTTGTCCAATCATTCTCATTCAAAACATAGACAACTTAAGAGCATAAGTATACCTAGATTACTGAGTCTTCAACATGAGAGTTTACCTTTCAGATCTTGCACTTGATTGTATAACTTGCGGTTTTCTTCAAGAACTTTATGATATCCAGAAGCAGCAGCACCTAGACTATGCAAGTGCTTACTTAGATTGATCATATCCTTCTGGTATTCCTTTTGCAGAAACTGCATCCCCGATTTCGTTTGATGCACAATGTTTTTCACTTCCTAAAGAATATTAATATTGAACTTGTCACTTTACCAGATCAATTCAATATTCAAATATTGAGTTCCATATGTAGTATTACAAGTTACCTGAATACTTCTATGCTGTTCTTGGACTAAACTTTGTTGCTTCAAATTCACGCTGTTTGATTCTTCAGCATCACTGTTGTATTTCTCATCATAGCATTCCTCTTGTTTGTCTTCCAATTGTTCTACACATTCCTCTTGTTTGTCTTCCAATTGTTCTACGTCTTCATTTTCTTCCATCTTTATAATTTTTCGGACAAAAATAAAGGTTAAGCAGTTGAGATTGTGATAATAACCAATCTAAACATTTTCATCTACGCTTGAAAGATAAATATTTTCTGGAATATGAATTTTACCCCTTCATCAACAGAATCAGCTTTTGAAATTGATTGTTCTGTTTCAGACAATTCCTTGTCTTCTTGAGTTGTTTTGAACTGAAATTATTAAAATTTTATCATTAGATTCAGAAAGCTATAAGATTCAACAGAACTGAGAGAGAGAGAGAGAGACAGAGATGCGTGCCGTTTCTTGTTGAATTTGCGTGCGACGTTCAAACTCTTCCATGACTTTGTTAAGAAGAGTCTCCACTGCCTGATGCATCAAAAGATGTTATATACTTAATATAGGAGATACAAGACCAAAGAAATATGAAAAGCCTAAAATAGGTACAAAGCCACAAACAACATTAGTTTTTAAATGCTTTATGTTACTTTGTTACATACACAATAGCTAGATGTGGCTATGT
The DNA here is from genome assembly GCA_958299785.1 of Medicago lupulina. NCBI lineage: Eukaryota > Viridiplantae > Streptophyta > Magnoliopsida > Fabales > Fabaceae > Medicago > Medicago lupulina. The sequence goes on from OY283140.1 coordinate 2,712,554, forward strand.
TACTTGGAGAGCAAGGAAAAAATCACTCAAAAGAATTTACAAAATGATAAGTGGTTTCATCTGAATCGATTAAAGAAGAAATAGGCCTTACAATGGGAATTTCCTCCGGCTTCTTATCAGACAAATATTGACGAACTAGCGAGTTTAAGGAAGAAAATGAACCCTGCACATACAAATTCATGAAGCTTAGACAGATTAGTTTTACCATTTTGACAAAAAAAACAGTAAAATATTTATAAACAATGAAGTTCTCTCTAACCCCTTCATGTCGATCTGGATCACTCGTGTATCCATCTTTGTCACCTAATGTCATACTCCATAGAGACTTCATGAATGGTTCTGAGTTTTTCCTCAAAATTGGTTTCCCAGATGTAGGTGGTTTTTGACCATATTTCAATGACCCTGACCCACTTCTTCCTACAAGTTTCCCTTCAGCGTAGGATTTCAGTGCCAAAACACAGTTCACTACCCTTGAAGATTTTCCTCCCTATATACACAGAAAAATGCTAAAACAAAATGACAATTGCTCGTAATAAATATTAATAATATGCGGTTAAATTTGATATAATGTCAGTGTAAAAGTCTAATATTGTCAACAAAATCACAAGCAATCATACACGACTTTAGAAGTCATAATGATTAAAGTCAAACGTTTTTTATGATCTGACTATTACGATTGTGTAAAAAAAATTAACACCGACAGTGTATATTGATTTTAATCAACTGAATCCATCCCATGAAATAAAAGTACTAATAAGCAAAATATTTCAAGTTTGTTAGAATAAGAACCTGTTCCAAATCAGAAGCTTCAAAGGTAGGAAGTCCCAATTCTTCAACAGCTACAAGAAAGTTCCTTACATTTTCAAAGTATTGAAAAGCAGATAATGCTGCTCCATCAGGAATAATAACAGAATCACAAGGGCCTTCAACCACCTAAAGATACATACAAATTCAGTTATTGTCATAGATAATATATATGTAGAATCATATTTTTGTGAAATGAGAAACAATATACCTTGCTCACTGCTCCAGGTTGAATTTTGTTGAGAGCATTACAGAGGATAATTCCACTACGCAAACCGATTCTAAAATCTTCTTCAGAAGGTTCGGCTGGCAAGTCTTTCCCTCCAACTACTCCAACCGTTTTTCGCAACCAACCAGCTGCTTCATACCTTCTCAGAGCTGCAATAAGAGACAAATTTTATCTCAGTTATGTTAAGATCTTCTAAGGCCGCTGCATGGTGCGAACCATTTGATTTAGGATCTCTTTGAATTGGCTTATTTGAACTTATCTACTGGTATAATTACTTGTGAGATAAAAATATTATGGCTCATATGAAAAGATTTTGACTTTATTTTATCTTTTGTTATAGAAATAGATTTTACATAAACATTTATATAATTAAGTTGTTTATTCAAACAAAGCCTTGGAGAAAGGCCAATAAAACATAAATTTTGAACCGGACAACATCATTAGCCATAAAAAAAAAACATGATCATTGAGTTTCACAAAAACTTGAATTCATGACATAATGATCATAAATATGATGAAAATGAAAAATAAAAATCTTGAAGGAAAATAAAAGAAGAAGAGAAAAGGGATATATACAAGCTTCTTCGGCTTTTCTGGAAGCGAATTTGAAATCGCTAGAGCGGAGAGTTTGTTGTTGAAGAACATCTTCAACGACAGAAACAACAGAGAATGGTAAAACTTGATCGGTTGACATGATTAATTAGGCCTTAAGAATGAACAAAAGACCCAGAAATCAATTGAAATTCTAAATCTATATAATAATATATTACAAAATGGCTGGTATAGAATTCTTAGCTATAACAATGAAAAAAAGATGTATAGCTGAATTCTGAAAGAAAAAGAGAAAAAGATATATAGAGAGAGGAGAATGAAGAAAAGCTTGAAGAAGAAGAAGAATGAAGAATGAAGAAGAAAGAGAAAGGCTTTGAAAAATGTTATGGTACTTTTCTTTCCCTCGCTTTCTTTTGGTTCAATGTCGTGTTCTATAATAATATTGGATTGGTGTTTCACCCGAACCTGCTTCCGACCCTCTCGCTATGTCATCACTTCATCATGGTTTATATTTAGTTTAATCAATGGTTAATACTATTGTTTTAGGATTTAATTTGTTTGAATAATTAAGATACAAAAGTCTATTATGTCACTTTTTTTTAATAAAAATAAATAAAATAAAATACTTTTATTATATTATTGTTTGTTCTTAATATTTTTCCAAAAAATATAATGTGACTATATACATTTGTAAAATTATTTATATTGACAATGAATATTGATTAAAGATTTTTCATTTGCATATACCAATGTAAAAAATTTTATACATAAATTAAACAAACCACAAATTTTCAAGAGTCTCTTAATCATTTGATCTAAGATTCTATCACTAACATGTGTGTATGAAATAATATTTATCGGAAGAAATCAATCTTGAATCTTGAATCTTGCAAATGACGTGTATAGTTTTTTTTTTTAAATCTACCACAAATATATAGATGTGATGTGATTTGATAGAATTTTAAAAAAAAAGTATTTACACCATTAGAGCATATAAATAAATCTCATTGATTTTTTTGTTTGACTCAATTAATCTCATTAATTAACTCATTTTTTTAATACATTGAATAATTTTTTAAAATACTCCATAAATAATATTTTCCTTGAAATAGTTAGTCATTAATGTTATTTTCTTTTTGAATGAAAAACCAACGGACTATTTATTTTTATTTTTTCAAATAACCAACGACTATTTATAGAAATAACAATTTTCATTTTTTTTCTATTGTCAGAGATAATTTACTGCCGAAAACAAATATACTAGTATTTTTCTATGATAAAAATTAAAAACAGATATTAGTTCTCAACAACAACAAATATAGTTTTAACTTTTAATTATGGATTCTTTTCTTGAAGGATTTTAATTATGGATTCTTGTTTTCCTTCTAATGTCACCTACGTATAAGAAAGAGGTTTGTTATAACTTAGTACTCAGTTTTTTTTTTTAGATATTAGTACTCAATATATAAAACTTTAAGAAATATATAAGTCTGAAATTCTGACGTTGATAGGTTAAAACTTAAAAGTAATTTGATTGTAAATTCTAGTTGAAGTTGTGGTTTTCTTGATTTTGTATGAAGTGTGTGAATCGTTGAGTATTTTTTTCATAAAAAGAAAAGTTTTAAAAGAAAATTATAAATAAGTTTGAATTCTTTTTGGTCAAAATAACATATTTCGTAATTGGGTCTTGCAATTATTTTTTTTCCCTTTTTCACTAGCTCTAAATAATTTATTTTTCTCTATAATATTTTTTTATTTTTTTTACTAAAAAATCATGAATCTTTTTAATTATATATTTTAATTTTTTTGAAAGAATTATATATTTTAATGAAAGCTTAGATTTAATTAAAATATTTTGGATGTTAGTTTGGTCGTAAAAGTTTAACATTATAATTTCACAAGGGACAAAGTTAAAATTTGCTCGAGACTGTTATAAAACTAGCCATTAATATCAATTTAATTAATAATATAATTTCCTTCCTTCAAAAAAATAAATTAATAATATAATTTCCTCTTTCCGAACTTAATTTTTTTTGTTGAGAATTCCCTCGAATTGACATGTTTTCTTTAGTTTGTTGTCGTAAAACACAAAAAAATCATCATTTCTTTAATTTACTTGAGATAAATAAAAAAGTTAGGCTGTAAATATTATGATTGAGCCTTCTTATTTGTTTTCTTTAATCTGTTTGCCATCACTAATTACTCTGCCAACTGAGCAAAAGCCAATTCCATCTTATCAGACAATTTTTTACTTTTTTTTGAGATCACTGGTCACGGTATAGATTTCATGTAATACTACGATCTTGACTAACATGGTAAAATAGATTATCCTTGTATCTTAATTGAATAGGATATCAAAGTTAAATTATTATATTTCAAGCATTAGACATCTTAATTTAATTAGTCCTTGTTGTGATTATTACAGCATGGATAATACATACTAACTACGTATACCACTAATTGGCAAACACTCCAGCTCCTTTTACATGTAAAGTCTTGGACATGTATCATCATTAGGCTTCAAAGAATTTGGACATAGTAAACAAAATCTAACATCAAAGTACCCCTCCAAATGCATGATTATAGCACCATAATATAAATTAAATGAACCTTTAAAGATTTAAATTCTTCTGTTCACATGGATCGTTTCCATATTCCCCCACAATTTCCCTTAACAATGTATAAATAGTTAGAATAACATCTCTATAATCATTAAAGTTGGTTTCCCAACATAATCTAATTGTATGGATCATTCGTGAATGCTTATCATGTTGACATGTCAAAATGAATCTAATATGGGTTCTTTCGGCACTCTCCACTTTTTTGATTTTATTTTTCTTATAATGTGCTTCAACATTTATATACTATAAAGTCCCAAGCTAGCCCACAGCTTCTCTGTCGTGAAAAGGATGTAGAACACAAGTACTACTTTTTATCAACGTATGATTTTATTTTTGGTCACGATGCATGGACCTTTTGTTTTTCTATATATCCAGCTCTTAATGAATTAATTTCGAAGCTTCAAAAGCATCTAATACCCAACATGTCATGCAGATCTCTTAGCTAAGGTAAGGGGTTACTATCACTTAATATTTGGGACATTATTTGTAAAGCATGAAATTTATAACAAGATGGGTATGAAGTACGTATCACTCGTTAATTCATCTTTGGGAAATATCAATTGAAATTTCAATGTTGATTAAATAACTACTCATGCAGTGTTTTAGTTGATCATTATGTGAGAATTGAGATACTCGTGAACTAGAGAAGAGTACGTGTTTTATGCTATTATGTAGGTGTATTTTTACTTGATCATTTTTATCAATTATTTGGATAGGAAGAGTTCCACATTCAATTTAGTTATCTGTTGTGTAATGCTATCTCAATTTCTAAAGAGAAAAAGTCGAATGGGGCCAATGCGAAGGGATAAGCACCACACTGTACAGATGTTACCTTAGCCTAATTAAACTAAGGGTCATGCTCAAGAGAGACATAACTCACAAGAACATTTGCTAATAAGTCAAAATAGAAATAAATGATAAATTTTACTATATAAAAAAAAAAAATCAATTTTAAAATTTTAAAGTGTTGAATGTATCATTGTCAATATTTTTTTAACTTTTTAACAAGTATACTTATAACATTTGTTAGCATTCCTCTTAATCTAATCAATAGTCCCCAATGTGATTTTATTTATTTACTTCAATTTAATTTATTTTTTACTAAATTACAGTTTTGATCTAATTTAAATCATGTACAGTTTCGATCCCTCAAATTTTTTCGAGTTAAATAAGTCTTTTTACTTTGCAAATCGCCTAATGTATGCAATACAATATTCATCTCCTTTCATATAAACATGACTATTATTTTTAATAAAAGAGGACTTAAGTCTAAAGGAGGAAAAATTTCTAATATTTTTCCTCAAAAAAAAAAAAAAATCTAATATGACTTGAAGTCTTGAACAGATGTTCGCGATAACCAAATCCCCACAACTAGCTTGGTCACTATTTTTACTAGCACCGTCATTACTCCATTTCACTCAATCTAATGGAGGAGAAGCCAACTGATATAAGCTTGATTTAGGAACCTCATAGATACATCTCAAATTAGTCATGATATATATGTTGATAATTTCTAACCTCCATATGAATATCCGATAGGTGGAAAAATAAAATCTTAAGTTCATTTTTTATCCCCCAATTCCCTAAAGCATGACAAGCTTTCATCCATGATCCAATTGCATGCCATTAGCATTAGACACATTGAAATCAATCCAACGAGGCAATGATGAAGATTTGCCCTAAAAAAAACAAATTCCCATTGTCATGGGAACCACATTAAGCCAAATTGTCATTGCATTCGAGCAATCGCGTAAAACATGCAGACCTGCTCAAACCAAATTGGATTTTAGATAAATAAAATTGGTAAGGCCTAGGCTACCTTTGAAAACTCATAGGCAATTTACCCTAAACCAATAGAAAATAGCCATGTGTCTTTCACTATTTTTTTTTTTGGAATGTGTCTTCCACTATAACAAACATATTTATTATTTTATTTTCCAAAATTTAGCATGTATTTTATAATTTGCATATTCACCCCATTTTAAATCAACGACATTTTACAAGTTAAACCATCAAATTAATTAAATGTTCCCTCCAATCCAATCATCACTCTCCAAACTATTTTTTTTTTTCTTTAAAACCAAAGTTTACGAATGGCTTTGCAAAAATCATTAAAAATTTCACCTATGGGAATCGAACCAGGGTGCTCACACTAACTAGGATCTTACTCCCAACCACTTGACAAATACATCTTTTATGAAATAATTTGGAATGCAAATATATATTTATTTTTTTTGGTTACAATGCAAATATATGTTATTAGTGAGCAATTGTATAATTTTCTTTATGCAAGTGTCTTATAAACCTAGCTTTAGTAAAAAATAAATAAAAATTATATGTGTGTATATATTCCTAAAAGAAAAAAAAATATGTGTGTGTATATATGAAATAATAAATCTTTCCATCCTTAAAAATAAAAAACTTTCTTAATAAAAAAGTATGAATTCATTCATTTGATTTTTTATATTTTAAATATTATTTTTTTATATAAATTCATATTTTATTTAGATTCGATGAACTACAACAATGTTTCATTTGTAATCAATCGAATTGTGATTTATTTTAAATCTGATATTTCGTTTGGATCAGATAAACTATTTAAAGGTATTCAATGAAAATTGTGAGAATAAATGTAATGTTTCGATTAAATATTTTTGCATTGTATATGTAAAAAAATATGTTAAATATTTGTTTTGTGCTCCTTGAAGATTTTATTTGCTTAAATCTGTTGATACAAGTTTTTATGTATCAAGATGAGAAAGTTAATATGACAGTTTTGAAAACTAATAACTATTTTTAAAATATTAATGTAGTGTTTCAATATTATATTTATATATATATATATATATATTATTTTATTTGCAAAACATCGTTAAATAATTGCACCACACAAGTCACGAAATTTAAATGTTTATATTTGCGGAAGCAAATTTTTATGTACCGATATAAGAAAGTCGATATGATAAAATTTTCAAAACTCGATATTATTTTCTAGATGAGTTACAAGCACATTTGAAAACAAATAAACTTGAATTCAACAAAATCATATCTTCTACAAAGAAATTCACTACGGAAGCCCTTTTAAAGGAAGTTATTCAGGAACAAATGTAACTCTTTTTACTTCTGGAACAAGTGCAAAAATTTATCATTAGTTTCATATCTTTATTAAACATCAACCCTTGACGGGCACTGAACCTCGCCAAACAACAACCCCTAAGTGGGCTCTGAATAAAGACATGACGCCAACCCAAAGAAGGGCTCTGAGCACTATAATTCGCCATAGATTAAAACACAAGGGGTCCTCCAGAGAGGCTCATCAAGCTAGCTTGAATCCCTTCCTGGGACTTCCCGCCATAGCAATTGTTCTGGACCGGTCAAAGACATGGGCTTAACTGCTTAGGCCCAATAACAAATCAAGCCCAAATGCTGCATTTGGTGAAATTACTCGCAACACACCCCTTCCCTACGAAAGGGGGGGGGGGGGGGGGGGGAGGGGGGGGAGGAGCAAAGGAGCCTAGTTCAAACGTTTTGCAACGTTCGACAACGTCTTTTTACCCACGTTTCCGCGAATATCTCACTGGCAGTTACACTTCTCCTGATTTCGTAACCGCCGGACACACGTGTGTCATTACAACGGCTCTGCATTCACCAACCTCTATAAATAAGAGGCTCCTTGCAGCCTCCAAGGTAGAAGCTCTTTCACACTCTCACCCTCATTCTGAAACTGTATCTGACTTGAGCGTCGGAGTGTCTGCAGGTACACACCCCCCATTCGGTCCAACGCTCACCGGAATATTTCCACCACCGTGAACCACCACATTCAATCAAGCACCGACACCCACCTTCTGATCAGATACGATCAACAATCATCTAAGAAAAGTAGCAACAAGCAACATAGCATCCAAACAGACAAATTCACCACTTTGCCTTGTCCCAAGTCTCATGTTTGGGGGGATGTGGACCGTCATTATATTCCCAAGGGCTTGGAAGCCCTCCAGAAAGGCTTTGACGCCCTCCATAAGGGCTCATGAGGCTTAGACGCGCCCTCCTAGGGGCACCACCTCACCTAACTTCAAGAAGTCTATAGAGCTTCGTAAAAAGACCTAACTTCAAGTACGAAATTTTTTTTTTTTTGAAAAAAAAAATTATTATTCAAATTATACAAATAAACAAATTTTCCAATAATAATGTTGATGTAATTTGAAAAGATAATTACGTTGTTACAATTTGAAATCTCAAACGTCAATGCCAAGAACTTACACAAATAATCCAATCTTCAAGGTCTCTTGAAATCGAGCAAACCACCTTTTAATACATAAATGTGTAATTTTAATCCACTAAAATTAAAATCCTAAGATTTGATGATTTTATTAATTAAAATGAGTGAGGGACTAAATCTCACATTTTTTCTAATATGTTCTCGATCAATCTATTAATTTTGCTACTATGCATATAAAATAGAACAAATATTTCTCTTGTACCAAAAATAAATAAAATTAGAACAAATATTTAATGAAATACTAGATTAATGTTGATATTTTAAAAATAATCATGAGTTTTTTAAAATTTTATCATATCAATGCAAAACGGGTATTTCATTAAGGTTATTTTTATCATAACAATCATATGATAAAAAATTTATCATATCAATATATGACTTTTATTCGTATAAATACCTTTGTTACTTGTTTGGTTTAAGGTTATAGTCATTTTTTGTACTTTTTGTTGTTAATAAACCATACGAACAATCTTCTGAACTATCTTCTGATCAACCTTATGAACTCTGACCGGGTTCATAATCTTTAATGTTCTTTAATCACTTGATTTTTGATTTGATTTACACTTTGTTCATGTCTTAGTTAATCACTCAAAAATACATATTAAATACGAAGAAACTATTAAAGGCCATTAATCCTTTAATCATCATGTTTTGTTTATCTTTAAAACATTTTAGGGATTTTGCCTCAATATAGTTTTCAAAATTTTACTCATCGACTTTCTCATACTGGTACATAAAAATCTATTTTCGCAGATATAAGCACATAAATTCAACGACGAGTGTGCTTCAATTATTTAAGAATGTTTTGCAAATAAAATTAAAAAAAAAAAGATATTTAATAGAAACACTACGTTAATGTAAATATTTTCAAAATAGTTATTAGTTTTCAAAATTGTCAAATTAACTTTCTCATCTTGATACATAAAAATTTGTATCAGCATAATATAAACAAATAAAATCTTCAACGAGCGCAATGCAAATATTTAACATATTTCTTACATATAAAAAGCAAAAATATTTAATAGAAACATTACTTTATCCAGACAATTTTTGTTTAATACCTTTAAACAGCTCATCTGATCCAAATGAAAGGTCGAACCTAAAATAAATCACAATTTGGTTGATCACAAATGAGACATTGCTAAAGTTCATCGAATCTAGATAAAATTATGAATTTATATAAAATAATAATATTTAAAATATAAAAACTCAAATGGATGAATTCATATTATTTTTAAAGAAAGATTTACTATTTCATATATATACACATATAAAATGTTTTTTTTTTTACTAAAGCTGGATTATAAGTTACTGCAAAAAACAACAAGTTATTCAAAAAAAAAAATTACTGCAAAAAAAATTGCTCACTAATAATATATATTTTGCATTCCAAATTATTTAATAAAAGGTGTATTGGTTAAGTGGTTTGGGAGTAAGATTCTAGTTAGAGAGCACTGTGGTTCAATTCCCATGAGTGATATTTTTAATTTTTAATTATTTTTGCAAAGCCATTCTTAAACTTTGATTTTAAGGAAAAAAAAAAAAAGGTTTAGAGAGTGATGATTGGATTGAAGGGAAAATTTAATTAATTTGATGGTTTAATTTGTAAAATGTCATTAATTTAAAATGGGGCGAATATGCAAATAATAAAATACATGCTAAAATTTTGCAAAAAAAAATAATAAATATGATTGTTATAGTGGAGGACACATGACTATTTTTGATTGGTTTGGGTAAATTGCCCATGAGTTTTCAAATGCAATTTAGAAAAAACCAATAAAATTACATTAAACTCAACCACATATTATTTTAATATTTTATTTATTGAATTTTTCATTTTTTTAATGACACCTATTGTTTCAATTTCTGTATTGTTTCATATGTTCCATAAATGATGTATTCTTGTTACATCTTATGCTATACACACACAACAACAACAACCATAAGTTTTATCCCGCTAAATGAAACCTGCTACATGAATCAAATTATATCATAATATTTTAGAAATAATTTTATTTATTTTTTATATCTCTTAAAATAAATTTTTTTTTATGAAATAGATGTTATTTAACATGTAGTATTTATATAAGATAATATAAATATTGTAGTAATGTATCGAAAGAATTGGATGATCCATCATATTTAAAATGTAATTAATTGGATCATATATGAATTTTTAACCAATCAATTAAAATTGAATCGATTACATTTTAATATTTGGATCGAATAATATTTTACTTTAAAATTGGTCTAAATTGAAATGTCAACACCTAAATGTGTCTTATGAAGACGAAGATCAAATTATGATCTTCCTGACCACACTCATTGAGCACCAACTTACCAAGTAGTTTTTTTTCTCACACAAAAGGCATGTTTCCCTCCAATGTTCATGGTGCAAATGATGTTTTAAAAGCATGGTTCGGATCCTAGGCTACAGCTTCGGGTGAAAGCCTCTATATAAAAAAATAAATAAAAAAGGTCTGAAGAATACTTGGTTTAGGTGGACCCAAATAACATACACTGCAGGCGTGAATAGTTCTTTTAAGCCGGCCAAATTCTCCACCCCAGCAGCTCAAGACTGGTGCCACTACCCACTTTTTTTTTTAAGGAACTCCCCACTTTTATTAATAGTTCGCTATATATATCACTTTTTTTGTTACAATACTCTTTAGACTTCACAAAACAGATGGCTATCATAGGTTAAGTATAGCTTTTAAATAATTTATTTACAATTTTATAATAGATTATTCACTTTGAAACTTAAATGATTACGAGTGTAGTTAACAAAATAAAGTATATTTCAAAATAATAGTAAATGTTTTGTTGGTCAAACGAGTCATTATTCTGTCAACTTTTATTTTAATAACATGATCTGATGTGCTTGTAAAAAAGACATGAAAACATGGTTTGATATGATTTTGCTTAAAAATATATTTATAAAGTATATGTTCATCATCGTATTCATAGCATGAATTGTTTACATGACAGTGTTTTACATTGTCTGATTTTTTTCTTAGAAAAACAAACATATTCGTACCATATAGATTTAAAGTCACTAAAAAGTGAATTTACAACTTCCATGTTAATAGTATAAAATGATTGAGTATATATGCCTCCATATATAACTGTATTCAAGTTTCATTAATACTCATGTCTTTGGATTTACAACGTTGACGTCGTCAAAGTCATTGATTAAATATGCACTTACTCAAATCTAATATTTCAGCTTGAATCAAATAAACACCGCATTAAGACAGAAAATAAAAAACACACCGCACAAAGACGAGAAATGAAAACAAACGGAGTCATGCAAAGACGATAAATTACAAAAACAAACGTAAAAAACTGAAATTATGTCGAAATCAGTTTAACTAAAAAACGAACTAAAAATAATTTGGAATGGTCATTTTGAGTCAAAATTGATCTCAAATCACTCTTCTTCAACGGATAAAAAGAAGAAGGGAAATGGTAACGTGTGTCCTTAGAACACTGTTTAAAGACCTTAAAGAAATGAAAATATTTTCGATGTGAATTGAACGAAGAGGAAGTGAATTAAACGGTTTGAAAAAAAGAAGGTAATGAAGCAACGTTGGTTTTAGTGACTAGAGGAGTGTTTATTTTTCTTAAATTTTTATGACACTGTTATAAGTATAGTTTTGAAACTCGGCTCGAACCGGCCGGTCGAACCGGGAACCAGTGGATAGACCGGTTCGAGCATACCTTCGAATCAGTCATGCAGTTGGCTCGGCGAGAACCGGTCAAAACCGATCAAACTCGGTAAAAATCGGTGACTCGACCGAGTTATAGGCCGAACCGGTTCTTCTCTTTTAATTAATTTATGTTACAAAAAATGACACAGATGGGAGTTGAGCCATTGACCCTCCCTTTAAAAAACAACTTCCTAACCACTAAAACACTTGTTTTTTTTGTTTTGTTTTTGATATGCTTTTATAAAGAATATATTAAACAAATTTTTGGATAAAATCATAATTGTCGAAATATTGAATACCGTACAAAGCAAACACCCATCAATTATTCTTTTTTAGTTGATAAAAATACCTCACAAAATTAATGTTTAATACTTTACAAAGTAAATACCTATCAATTTTTTATTTTTTTTATAAAAATATCTCACAATATTAACGGACAAAAACATAGACATATATAATTATAAAGCCTCCCTAAAAAAATATAATTATAAAGTTCAAATATTTTATTTAAAGCTCATGAATGATTACTTTTTTTTTCACACATGAATAATTAGTCTATGAAATTATGTTTGTTGGATATTTATTTTTATTTTATATATGTTATTATTATAGATTTTGGAGTAATCGAGTCACCGGTTCAATCTGATTTAATATGTTTAAATACTATACAAATTTATTCTAAACACCGGATTATCTGACCGAGTCATCCGATTTAATCTGATTTTATCATGCGATTCAACCAATGACCTGATGGTTCGACCATCAACTCAGTGACTCAGTGCCTCTGTTGAGTCGAGTTTTAAAACTATGGTTATAAGAAGAAGAAAATTGGGTCCTCCCTCCATTCCTTTTTATAAGACTACTCTAAAAAAAAAATTGTTTTTAAATAAAAGACTATCTACAAATTTTTAGATGCATTTATTACCCTTTTTTCAAGTTCATCCCTCGTTAATATTATCAATATACCTTAAAAGATGTAAACTTAAAATTAAATTTCTCTATATACAAAGGGTAATTTGATAATAATAATATATATTTATGATAAATTTATTACTTCGAACACTTTTATTGATACCGCAATTTTTACAAACTATTCTTATAAAAAGGGAAGGAGGAAATACATATTGAATCCTTGTTCCGACCAATTTTTATTTTCTTTTAGTCTTAGGATCCTAGATGGTTGCACCCCAAGCATAAGTCCATGGTTACATATCGGGATGCATTATTATGTCAGGCACTTGAATATATATATATATATATATATATATATATATATATATATATAGGGGATGTATCAAATAAGAAGTGATTTTAAAATGAGAAGTAAGAAGGTTAAATAGCAGCCGTTAGATTAAAATACACAGTTTAGATTAAAAGTTGGTTTTAGTGGAAATCATGGGGTGGTTACATACAATTTAGGTTTTAGTGAAAATCATGGGGTGCTAGATCCACGAAAACTAAGAATATGAACAATCACCCAATGATTTCTACTAAAACCTAAATTGTATGTAACCACCCCATGATTTCCACTAAAACCAACTTTTAATCTAAACTGTGTATTTTAATCTAACGGCTGCTATTTAACCTTCTTACTTCTCATTTTAAAATCACTTCTTATTTGATACATCCCTATATATATATATATATATATATACACACACACACAGTGGCGGAGCCAGGAATTTTATAGAGCCTGGGCAAAAAAAAAATCGCAAAACGTTACTTCCTTCCTGCAAATAATTTCACATTTCCTGCAGATAATTTCACATTTCCTGCGGATAATTTCACATTTCCTGCGGATATATCTTTCCTGCGGATCCTAAAATCCTAGTATTACCTCACCTGGGAACCTAAATCCATGGCAAAATCTGCAGGAAATGTGTTTCCTGCGGAATTTGCCCAAAAATCCGCAGGTAAATCCGCAGGAAAAACTAAAAATTCTAGTAATGGCTGGGCTTGCTACAAGGAAAGTTAGAGCTGAGCCTGGGCACTAGCCCAGGGTAGCTGGGGGGTGGCTCCGCCCCTATATATATATATATATATATATATATATATATATATATATATATATATTCACTAAAACCTAAATTGTATGTAACCACTCCATGATTTCCACTAAAACCAACTTTTAATCTAAACTGTGTATTTTAATCTAACGGCTGCTGTTTAACCTTCTTACTTCTCATTTTAAAATCACTTCTTATTTGATACATCCCCTATATATATATATATATATATATATATATATATATATATATATATAACATAGACAATGTGAGTTCTCTTGTGTAAAAATAGGATAAGGCTGCGTACAATACGCCAAATAGTGGAACTCTTTTTCGGACCTTGCATATGCGGGAGCTTTAAGTGCATCAGATTGTCCCTTTTTTTTATGTTATAGACATAGACAATGTGGGTTTTGCTCGCATATTCACCATTTTTTGTTTTTAACGAAAATATATTTTTTTTGTTAAGAATGTACTCTATTAATTGAAGTGAATAAATATCATCTATTTTTTATCAAGAAAATCAAAATATACATTATATTCATTAACCAAATTTTATGTTTAGATATACAAAAAAAACATATCAATGACTTTCAAAATCACAATTTTTTGTGTTTAGTGAATGGTTGATAAAATATGATATTTTGTTATACTCGTTAACAAACTGAACTATGTTAACCATGGTATTTAACTTGTATTAAAATATAACTTTTTTTTTAGGGAAACTTTCTAAGCAAAATAAATAAAAGAAAAATAGTTAAACATTTTTTTTAGAATAAAACCAATATTAGTAGTAGATAAGAAAATACACGTATGGTGCCAAAAACCTGTGCCGTGTAGCTCAGCAAAAGAAACTTTACTCTACAGGCTGGAAATTCATTTATCCACTTTGAGTGTGGACGCTACGCTACGCGGTGGTTCTTGTTCATTTACGAAACGGCCGTTTATCTTTCTCTCTCTAGCTATCTACCTTACACGTGTACGTACCTGATCTCCAAGCGATACGCTGTCGTTTCAAATATAGATGTTGACGTGTTCAAGAAGCTTCCAAAGTCCATGCGCCGTTGAACTGCTCTTGATTTTTGTCTGCAAATATTTATTTTTATTTTTGGTAGTACAAGTTTCGATTGCAATTTCACGTGCAAAAGTTTTCTCTTTTCTCTTTGTACAAAAAACTAATTTTGTTTAGGATGTTATTAGCATGATGTTTCCACCGTCGCTTAACAATAACTAATTTATGTCTACTTCAAAAAAGAAAACTTATTTATATTAAAAAATTTATAGGTAAGATCTTCTCTTTCAATTTGAATTTTTTTATACGCATAAGCGAAGAATGGAATTCAAGTCTACATACTAACTATAGTCTTTTACAATCGAGTTCAATCCATTGTTCGAAAATTCATTTTATTTTTATTAAGGGAAAATAAAAGTTAAAGCAAAGCTACCATTCGGTTTTGGAATGCGTGAGATGCTATCATATTAATCTTCAAAAAATGTTAAAAACACTTTGTGTAACTTTCTTTAACATTCATTTTTTTATTGTGTGACCTGTAAACCCATGTGAGTTTCACCATTTCAGATCCGGATCCTCTCCTGCGGATTCTCTCATGCTGCCAATTCTGCTGCAATATCAACCATTGGTCTTCCTTTAAGACTGCTTTTTTTATTTTAGTTTTTTCTTTTGAAACTCCTC
The DNA here is from genome assembly GCA_958299785.1 of Medicago lupulina. Taxonomy (NCBI): domain Eukaryota; kingdom Viridiplantae; phylum Streptophyta; class Magnoliopsida; order Fabales; family Fabaceae; genus Medicago; species Medicago lupulina. The sequence goes on from OY283140.1 coordinate 2,728,448, forward strand.
ACCGTTAGATTAGGAGCAGGATGGAGAGCTGCACGGAAATCGCAGGAGACGATCCAGTTTGCACCATTTCATACTATGAGGGTGTCTCAGGTATTCCATAACCAAAATGATAATCTTGCATTAACTTTTATTTTCCCTTAGGAAAAGAAAAACGAACTTTCGAATTTACATTATATCGATGTACTCTATCAATTTGAATAAATGAATATCATTTATTTTTGTAAAAAAAAAAAAAGATGACACCATAAAACATGTGCCAAGACGATTGTTTTTTAATGTGTCATGTGTGTTAAATAAATTACAAATTTAACCAAAAATTGAAATGATTTACAACTCTACTTGGCATGGTATTCGTAATATGTATTCTATGATCATTAACAACTCTACTTGAAAGATTGACAATAATTCTATGCTTTATTTTTTGAATGAAAAATGGCTCTCATTCACCGTTAGTTACTACCTCTAAATACTTGAGAATTTAAAGTAGTCTATTTTTTTTTTTTTTCGTTTCCAATATCTATGATTTTATTAGTCATGTTATAGAATCATGTTATAGGGTGTCTCTAGTATTCCATAACCAAAATGATAATCTTGCTTTTAACTTTTATTTTCCCTTAGGAAAAGAAAAATGAACTTTCAAATTTACATTATATCGATGTATTCTATCAATTTGAATAAATGAATATCATTTATTTTTGTAAAAAAAAGATGACACCATAAAACATGTGCCAAGACGATTGTTTTTTAATGTGTCATGTGTGTTAAATAAATTACAAATTTAACCAAAAATTGAAATGATTTACAACTCTACTTGGCATGGTATTCATAATATGTATTCTATGATCATTAACAACTATACTTGGAAGATTGGCAATAATTCTATGCTTTATTTTTTGAATGAAAAATGGCTCTCATTCACCGTTAGTTACTACCTCCAAATACTTGAGAATTTGAAGCAGTCTCTTGTTTTTTTTTCCTTTCCAATATCTCTGATTTTATTAGTCATGTTATAGAATCATGTTATAGGGTGTCTCACGTATTCCATAACCAAAATGATAATCTTGCTTTAACTTTTATTTTCCCTTAGGAAAAGAAAAACAAACTTTCGAATTTACATTATATCGATGTACTCTATCAATTTGAATAAATGAATATCATTTATTTTTGTAAAAAAAAAAGATGACACCATAAAATATGTGTCAAGACGATTGTTTTTTAATGTGTCATGAGTGTTAAATAAATTACAAATTTAACCAAAAATTGAAATGATTTACAACTCTACTTGGCATGGTATTCGTAATATGTATTCTATGATCACTAACAACTCTACTTGGAAGATTGACAATAATTCTATACTTTATTTTTTGAATGAAAAATGACTCTCATTCACCATTAGTTACTACCTCCAAATACTTGAGAATTTGAAGCAGTTTTTTTTTCTTTCTTTCCAATATCTTCGATTTTATTGGTCATGTTATGGAATCATGTTATAGGGAAATGGTCTATTCCTCTTTTGAATCGGCAAAATTTTCCTAGTACTGCACATGTTATATAGAATTTGTTACAATCCCTCTTTTGATGTTTCTGATGCTTTGGTTTGGGAAACTTCATGTTCAAGAGCAATGCATATGGGGCAGCCAAGAGCCATCCAAGTTTGGCTTCCTGTGTTGGCATCTTTCTAAACTATAGAGGTAAATTTATTGGTGGTTTTGACCACAAATTAGGAACTTCTACCACTCTTCATGTTGAACTTTGTCGTTGCTATGCTTTCTTTTGAAATTGCTTATGATAGAGGTTGGTTTAGTTTATGGTTGGAACGTGACTCCCATGATCACCGTCAAAGCCTTTGATAAGTTTTCGTTGGTGCCTTGACAACTTCAGAACAAGTGGTTAAATTGTTTGGATTTCATCAAGAGTTTCTCACATTTTGAGAGAGAAAAATAGTTGTGTTGATAAATTAGTCAATTATACGTTTCAAATTAACAATTTTGTTTAGTTGGGTAACTTATCATTTGGTTGAGGAAATGTTTAAAGGAGTTAAGAAGTATAAGATATACAATTTGAATTATTTTTAATTTTTTTGCATTGACGTCGGTTTTTGACACACTAAAGGTGAACGACTAATTCAGCTCGTGCGTAAAAGCATTTGCACTAACTAAGCGTTGTTGCACTGACCAATTGTTGTTGTTGTAAATCGAAACCGGTATTCCCCGAATACGTCATTGAAATGAACAATTTGGTTTATATCATTCGAATTATGATAGAGGAGAAAATATTAACTACTTTCTTAAAAAAAAAATATTAACTACTAGAAAGATTAATTTTATTTGATTGGACTATGCCCCACATTGTATTAAGGACAACTTTTTTCGTAACAAAAATATATGTTTGTTTTCTTTATTCGCACTACAATCTTCTACCTGTAACTCTATTTTTTTTTTTTTTTAAAATATTAATTTCTTGACTTTTTTTTATTAATTTTGTTATGAATAAATGAGTGTCTTGTCAAAAAATTAAATAATCCATTGTATCTTCTTACAAATATGACATAAATCATACAATTGAAGTCTTTTGAAAGAAAAAAAAAATCAATTGAAGAACATCATATAAATACAATATTCTATTTTTGTATAAAAAATAAAAAAGTTATTCTATACAGTTAAGGTAACGTCCTGTGCAGGGGTAGTTTAGTAATAATTGGGAGCGTACCCTACACACAGGTCTGATCGTAGGATTGCGGATGCCATTTGAAGTTTCTCACAAACAAGGGAAGGGAATGATGTGTCTCTCTCTCTCTCTCTCTCTTTCTCAAATTTGAAGCAAAACAAAATTCATAATTAAAATATTATTTAAATCAATAACACCGAAACTGATTAAGAAACTGCCACAAAGTAACGTTTTTCTGCAATTTCGATCCTTTGTCCCTTCTCTTCTCTCTCTCAGGTACCGATTCCTCTCTCTTTATATGATTCTCTTCTTAATTTCAATTTCAATTTCGTAACCCCAACTTTGATTCCCCTTTTTCGATTTGCTGGCACCATCGGTTGAATTTATGACCCAATTAATTATGAATCATTCTAATTGATTGATGTTATTTTATGCCAATTGCTGAATCAGATCTTTGATTTTTTTTATTATTAGGTATCGTTGATAATTTTGTTACCTCATTTGATTAGTGACTATAAGGGAATATTGGATGGAAGAATAAGGACGATGAAAGATTTGATTTTGTTTTGAAAAGTTTTGATTTTTTTGCGTGTTTTTGAATGGGTTTCTGATAAATTGGGGTTTTGGGTGTTGTTTGTGTGTGAGAACAGATGGTAAAGGGAAGAAAGGTTAGTAGCAAACGTGATTTGAGAAAGAGGGTTAGGTCAAAGGGGAGTGGTTCTGACGATTCTGATGAGGATTATGTGGTTTCGGATGATGCCGGGAATGTGTCTGATTGTCCAGAGGATGATTGTTTTTCTTTGGATGGATGTGCGGCTGAGGATAGTTTTGATGGGTTTATAGAAGACGGGGATTCGGAAAAGGAGGTGATTCAACGGGTGACGAAATTTAATAGATCGAGGGCTAAAACTGGTGTAAGGCGTCAGCGGACTAATGTAAGTAAAGCCTCAAGGAAGAGACAGAGGGTTACTTATGTAAAACAACCGGAAGAAGAACAAGATGAAGAAAAAGGAGACGAAGAGGAAGAAGTAGAAGAAGAGGAGGAGGAAGAAGAAGATGATGATGATGATTACAATGATGGTGATGAAGAAGAGGAGGATGAGGTGGAAGAGGAAGAAAAAGAAGAAGTGGAAGTGGAAGAGGTAGGTGGAAATGATGAGGACGAGGATGATGAATTTAAACGGGAGGAAGAAGATTACGCAGACGAGGAGGAAGAAGAAACAAGGGGCAGAAAGAAGAAAAAGGATAATTCCATTTATGAAGATGAAGAATTTAACCCGGATGAAGAAGATCACACAGACGAGGAGGAGGAAGAAGAAACAAGGGGCAGAAAGAAGAAAAAGGATAATTCCATTTATGAAGATGAAGAATTTAACCCGGATGAAGAAGATCACACAGACGAGGAGGAGGAAGAAGAAGCAAGGGGCAGAACGAAGAAAAAGGATAATTCCATCTATGAAGATGAAGAATTTAATCCGGATGAAGAAGATCACACAGACGAGGAGGAGGAGGAAGAAACAAGTGGCAGAAAGAAGAAAAAGGATAATTCCATTTATGAAGATGAAGAATTTAATCCGGAAGAAGAAGATCACACAGACGAGGAGGAGGAGGAGGAGGGAGAAACAAAGGGCAGAAAGAAGAAGAATAATAATGGCACGAAGATGGGCAAGAAGAAGGCTTTGAAGAAAAGGGTTTCTGCAACTTCTAGCAGAGGTCGAAAAAGGAGTGGTTCTAGAGTTTCAAAGAAGCCCAAGAGAAAGAGAAGACGAAAGAACGGAGGATCAAGGAGGAAAGTACAGTGTGATGATGCAGATGATTTATTGGATAATGTCCCAGCCATCAGAACAAATAGCAGAAAGAGATCAGTCCTGAGAAGGAGAAGGGTTATCCTTGAAGATGCCAATTCTGGCTCAGATTGTGAGTCTAGACCATCTGATTATGAGTTTACTATCTCTGAAGAAGAAAAAGAACAGGTGAGAGAAGCTGTGGAGTTGTGTGGAAATATAAGAAGGAATTTGAGGAGAGCTTCTCTTCGAATGGAAAATGAAGTGGTTGGAGTATATGAAGATCTACATCAGCAATGGAAGCCTCTAGCACGGAAGGGTAAGGAAAAGATAGAGGAAACTCAAGGAAGAAAGGGTAAGGAAAAAGTAGAGGACTTGAAGAGTGAGGTGGGAAAACAGGTGTGTGGAATTTGTCTGTCTGAGGAAAATAAAAGAAGAGTAAGGGGAGTACTAAACAGCTGCACTCACTATTTTTGTTTTGCTTGCATTATGGAGTGGTCAAAGGTTGAATCTCGTTGCCCTTTGTGTAAGCAGAGATTCCAAACAATCAGTAAGCCTGCACGATCAACAACAGCGGAAGAGGCGGTGATACAAGTGCCCGAACGTGATCAGGTATTTGAATTTTACTTCTCGTAAAATCTTGACCATTTGCTTATGGTTTTACAATTCAATTTGTTGATTCTTATGAAAATATTTTGATTTTACATGCAGGTTTATCAGCCAACTGAAGAAGAACTCAGGAGCTACATTGATCCATATGAGTCTGTTATGTGTTCAGAGTGTCATCTAGGTGGAGACGATGGCCTCATGCTACTCTGTGATATATGTGATTCCCCTGCACACACTTATTGTGTTGGTTTGGGGAGAGAAGTACCTGAAGGTAATTGGTACTGTGATGGTTGTAGACCAGTTGCTTTGGCATCTTTAAACTCCCAAGCTCAAGAATCTGATTTAAGAGCGGCAACTCAAAGCCTGCCTTCCCGGCCATCACCTGTTCGTATACGAGAAAGTATAGACCTGAACCTGATGTCTTCACCTCATACATCTTTTAGTCAAGGGTTCGGGCATCTTTCATCTTCTAGATTTTCTGGCAGAAGTACCGAAGGAGCTTCTCCGATGTCTGGAGGTGGGGCACCAACTTTATCAGAGAGACGGTGGATACACCGTCAAGTTCAGCAGCTACAAATTCAGCAGCTACGTTCAATAGATAGAATGGCTTCTACAACTGGCAGAACTAATGGTGTTTCAGCTGCCGGTACAGCAAGTAACTTGCATAGCTTTGAAATTAATAGGGAACCAAGTTCTCAACATACAAGAACACAGGACGTAGGAACATCCTATCACACATTTTTTGAGGAGAGATTAGGCAACAACATCTCTCCATTTATGCAGAATGGAGACCCCTTCTCCATAAGAATGAACAATTCAAGGGGGCCAGTGGTTCAGGATTCAACCATGTTTTCGAGCGGGCCTGCGAATGCAGCTATATGGCCTGGAATTTTGGGGACATCGACCTTATCAGATTATGGACCAATCCACCCATGCAGCAGCAGATCGAACATTGTCACTGAGGTTGGTATGCCTGCTACTGTCAAAGAAGAAGATAACTTGCACGTTTTAAAGGAGCAATTGCAGTCAATGGTTAAAAGTCATCTGAAGAGATTGTCTCGAGATGCTGATTTGGGTAATTTCTTCTATCATTTATTTATCATGGTTTGTCATCATTCATTAAATCATAAGGCTTCGACCATTACTAGAAATCTGTAATGGCTTTTCCTATGAAAGAATCTTCGTTGAGTGTTTTGCTTTGTCTTCATACTATTTGAATTCAAATTCTTTAACATGTCTTTTATGTATTGATTCAGGTTATAGTACTTTCAAGGACATTGCAAGGAGTTCTACGCATACCATACTCGCTGCTTGTGGACTCGAGCACAAGACGAGCGAGGTTTGTACTGTGCCTCCACCATCCGTCTGTCCCCACATTGAATTAATTGCTGGTGGACAAATGAGTATGATTAAAGGTTGCTGCTCCTCTTGTTTTGATTCTTATGTAGGAGATGTGGTTAAAAGTATTTTGGACACAAGAATGTCTTCACAGTGGTTACGATTAGGACTTTAGGCAAAATATTCTTAAATGTGTCCAGAGAGGCACACCTTTTTTCTTAGGAGCTAAGTTAGGACAAGAATTTCTTTGACAGTAAGGACAAAAATTTCTTATTTACTTGTTTATGCATACATTGACATGATTTACTAACATTTCACAGAAAGGTTGCCCTTATGTGTTCATTTTTTATTTAGTTTGTTACATTTGGCACTCTTACTCATACAGAAGATCATTTGAGCCTTACGCTGGTTGAAATGTTTTACATGTTACAGAATCAAAAAGAATCTATTTAAATCCTCATATAGAACTGGCAGAGTGGGATGTACAAAGGGATTGGATTCGTGAAAAAATATAATCCTTTGGACCAGAAAGCGGTCCAGTAAAATAGTATAATTTGAGATGAGTTTTTATTCTATTTTTTTATTTATATACCTATTGTTTAGTTTTCGATCACGGGAGGAAACAACTTCGTTGGTTGGTACATTTGGTTGGAGAAACAAGGGTATTATACCGATAGATAAACCAACTTTGAGAATTTTTTCATAATGTTAAAAAGTCTTTGTCAAGTGGCAAATGGCTTCTTCTGCAATTGTTTGACTTTTTTTTATTCGTTTTTCTTTGAAAAATGAAAATCCCAAATAATAATCCAAGGTTGGAATAAGGGTACATCATAATTTTCTAAGTCAACTGTGCATCCCAAGATATTGAGCGCGTTTGTTTAATTTTTTCTTAATAAAAAATAAAAATCGCTTTTCTTATTTTTGAATGTTTGTTTAGAATTTTCAAAACAAAAATTCATTTTTGGCTGCAAAATGAAAAACTATTAGAATTAATTTTTCTTAAAATCTATTTTTTGTGAAATCAAGGAGGTAACACATAAATAAATTTTATATAGTAAATAACTGTTTCCATTTTTGTTAGTAAAATTCGTGCAGAGAACTCATGATTTCATATATCAGAGTATATTTTTTCGGCTTCTAGCTCAAGGTTCTTAAAAGTCTCTTTCGACGCCATTGATTAACATACAGTATCATTTTTGCTCGATATAATTCTCAAGAATAAACAAAAATGGTCCAATACGTAAAAATACAGCTCATACCTTACAAAAGTGAGGATTTAAATCTCATTGTCTCTGTCATGATCTTGATAGAAATTCATCTATAAGCACTTTTTAAACTGTGAGATGGTCATGATCAATGGTGGAGGGTAGTGCGTCTATGGGGCAGCCTTGGCTACCCCTTGAGATGGTTATAAAAGTCAAGCTATGGACTGGCATCTCATAAACATATTCATATTTTTATAGATAATAATGATTAGCATATTTCTCACCAAATTATATGAACTGGAGTAATATTTTTTGGACGATCTCTATTTCCAATGTAGTCAGAGACTCTGACTAATCTTCAAGGTTATATGCAGAAGAGATGAAGATAGAGACTCCTCTAAAAAGTGATTTTTTAAATAGTACATGAATTCAAAACTCAAACTCAAACCCATATACTCAGAATTTCAATCTCTCACACACAAAATACAGATATTAATATTATTCGGTGTATGAAAAACAAGATATTATGCTGTTGGTTCATCAAATCATTATAAGATAACACAAACAAAATGAAGATATTTGCTTATAAAAAAAACAAAATAAAGACATGTTATAAATTAAATTAGGTTTATTAAAATCTTAGACTAAGATATGATTATCAGCACGTGTCTTGCACAAAGCTGTTCGTCAAATGTAACATTCACCCTCATTAGCATAACTCAACACTCTCCCGAAGTTTATGGTGTCTTTTCAAATGAATATAACAAAATAATCCCAACACACACAAATGTAAATGTCATGTACAGTAGGAAAGTAACTTGCTCTATTTTCATTCAATATTTATGGTCTGAAATTAAAGGATAAAATGAAACATCTGAACTAGAAACTTCAGTTCACATGCAACATAAATTACATTCATTCTCCACATCTTATTTCACAACGATCAAATGCATTCACCACTTCACTAGGGCATACCGTAGATTGTAGGGATCGCGTGCGATTGAAGAAGCTCGTCACCACAGCAGCAACCAGCAGTCATACAGATGAATTTCTTTTATAAATTGTCATCAAGGAAAGTGGAAAGCAATAGTCCTTGAACAAACTCACATCTTTTTTCCTTTTCTTCCTTATCCTTGACTGACAAGGTAGGCGTCTCCACATTTCTGAACAAAAATAATATGTTTAAAACTAGAAGATACAAGGAGACAGTTAAGAATGCATTGCTTGATGTATGCTGTCTGAAAACATGCCATTGGCAAGGAACAACAACTCATTCTTTTGCAAGAAGGCACTTAGATTCATTGAAACAGCACAGATGTGCCATTATTATCAATGGCATAAAAAATCATGTTTAAAACAAGCAGATAAAAGGTGCAATTGTTGAATGTCGGAAGCTATAAATAATTCCAAAATGCACTATGACAACAACATAAGGATGGAATTAGAGGTGCAAACTAAGTATTGTCATTTCCACCTTTGAAAAAGACAATTAATCCAATGAATAAAGTGATCAACCCTCATCCTTTCAACTTTCAAGCAGTAACTGAAAATTTTATGAATAAAAAAAATAAGTAGATCAGACATGAGACCACATCCCCACCTACACAAAAAAAGCTAGTCATAGTGGGTGTGTGAGAGGGAACAGGATAGGGAGGAAGAAGACCATCTCAGGTAATTTCATCCGGCAAGATGTACTGTTAAAAGCAGTAAAAGCACGGGTACGTTCCTCACTGTCCAACCTCCTCTCTCATGAATTCACCCACACACTTTCTCTCTTTCACATTTTCTTATTACTTTCTCTCTCTTGGACTGATGGAGAGGAACCAAGTGCTAAAAGCACGAATCTGATCCACTGGAGTGCTGCGCACATCACTAACACTGCAGAATCATTGGATCTAAGTCCAACACTGCACCTGAATCTAACGAATCTACAGAGGTTGTACAGTATGCAGCGCCAAAGAAGGTTTCAGATCCATAAAATCACTCCTTTTATTAGGAATGGGTGATGGAGACAGTTCAAAATTCAAATACACCAAAATGGTCTATTTAACATGTTTATCTACAATGTACAGTAACTGTCCAACATGTTTTACCTGCTAAAATGTATGATATTCTTGGGTATTTATTTAGCTTTTCAAAACATTTGTATCAGACAACCTACCTCAGCATATCACAAAAAGATTGATATGAAAACCTAGCTTTGGGGATGTAGACAAAATGTTCATGTACTTGTATATGTTCAGGGACAGTGGTCATGTGATATTCTATACTGTCTTCATCTTTGGAGGAACATAAACCATTTTAAGACACAATTTACAAACAAATCTCCCAATAAAATTATAAGTAATCACAGTGACCCTTGCATTAGTGGTAAGGAGAATTCTACCGTGCAATAGTTAAATAGGTTATGTATGGTGCACAGCATTTATTTTCAGTTGGATTAATCAATCTCACTAAATTTATTGTAAGCCTTACACGCTAAATTTCCCCCCCTCTCCCTCCTGTTACAGTACCCACCACCACAAGACGTCACAAACACCGGGAATCTAAAACTCCTGCCTCTGTTTCTGCAACATGGAGACACACCGAAGTGAACAAAATGGGCAAATAAGAGCAATGGAACCCTAAGTTAGGAACTCCAATCACACCTCTCATGCTCAGCCTCACACCCTCAGTGAGTCACCTCCCCGCTCAAACACGGTCACCTCCACTCACGTCTCTGCTCTCAACTTCCATTGGTGTTTACCTATCATAATTCCAGGTTCGTTTTTGTTGATGATCATGTTCTATGTTCACTTCCATTTGATGATAATCATGTTATTGTTGATTTTGATTTCGTTCTTATTCATGTTTCGATTCTAGGATGGAAAGTCAATTCATATTTTGTTTCTTGTTTCCTTTGTGTCGCCAAAGGATATGCTTTTGATGTAGAGTTTCCCTTTAATTCCCTTTCATTCAACAATTTTTTAAAATAGTGGAAAGTAGTGGGAGAAAGACGGGAAAATTTGGTGTGGATGATGGTGTATCATCAAATGAGATGGTACTTACAGATCCAGTGGTGAAAAAAACTTATGCAAGGTGCAATAACTAGATTATTTGTGCACCATAGAATTAGCCTAGTTGTATAGGTATAAATCATTATGCCCCAGACCTACGTTAGTGTTCTTATAATCTCAACAAAACACAAGCCATGTTACATAAAATTTGCATTATTTGATTTTGAACAAGAACAATGCCATTTCTTCAACGTCAAACATGAGTCCAAATTATCAAAAGCAATATTGCATGAAAAGCAGCAGAAGAGAACAATGTGACATCACCACCACATTCAGGAATACTAGCAAAAATAAGCATATTTTCTCGAAGATATAGTGGACTAGTGGAGACTTTTTTTCACTAAAAAAAGAAAATTGACAAATGAAATAGACATACTTTTTTGATGGAGTCTCTTCTGAGCTTTTTCTGGACTGCCTTGTCCCAGTAAGAAAGTTAGGTTGACTCTGAGAACTAGAAAAATCATCAGCAACGGGCAATATAAAAGACGATAACAATGGATCGGCTGCTACGTTTGACGATGACACTATACGTGAAGACCCGCCCAAAAGGGATTGCAAATTTCCTTCTCGCAGCTCCTTCCTCAATAAAGACAATGTTGAATAAGATCCACCTTTCCTTGATTTCCTCTTTCGCTGCATGTATTCACTAGTTAAGGAATTCAATTTATTGTATACAACGTACCACTACCACCCTGATGTTAATATAGACATAATAATGAAATAACAAGATAATTCTACGATATAATTAAACTGGAAACACGCTCTCCAATGCAGGGGTCAAACACACCAACAATGTGCGTGTGTGACCCTAGACATAACAATGAAATAACAAAATAATTCTACGATATAATTAAACCGGAAACAACTTCTAATGTCAGTGTTATGATGTAATTGGTTACAAAACTTTAATCTTTCTTTGCATACATAATCATGACCATTTGAAAAGTACAAACACAAAGGGTATAATATATAAGACCAAAAAAACACATTAGTGGTGCATTTGACTAGACTTTACACAGATATCCTTAAACCAGCAATCCATTTATATTTAGAAAACATTATACTTGGCCAGGATTAACATGAAATTTGAAAGACATGAGTATACAAGAGTGTGCAAGAGTCACTTGATTAACCTTAACAAAAGCATACAAGAGCATGTTAGGGTTGGGTTAAAGATAATTGATTTCATTTTATGCTACATATCTCAAAATGTTAAAATAAGGAACCAGGATTAACTTAAAAGACCGGACAGTATTCAAGACCATGTAAGAGTTGGCAGAAACAAATATTAACTGAAAGAGAAAAGGATATCTTAAGTATGCTTCCATGTTGCAGGGCAATGTGTGCAATCATATCAAGCCCCACCCTCGATGCACAAACGGGACAAACCTGAACAAAAGGATATCAAAGATTAGGTAGAATTCAACTTTCTCTCGTATTGAATACCAGGGGGGTGGGTTCAAATTGGCCCTCTTAATAAAGCGGGAAAAGAGTAAAAACATTTATAATTTTGCTGATGTAGAACAGTAACCAAGAGTACTCCTTTTAGGTAGGTACACTTATTCTATTAACAAACAAACCTAGAAAACTTCTGTTACTTGGTTTAAGACCCTCTCTTCAGAAATTTAAATATGAATAATTAACTACGCAAAAGTCTGGGAGATGTTTAACCAACAGTCAAGTTATAAACCTAAAATAGCCAAACATCCTGATGAGATAACGTATTCTAATCTAGCATAACATAATCAAATATAAAATAAGTTCCCTACATAACAAATAAATAGTCCCAACTAAAAAGAAAAACACTTAGTTTTAAAATTAATAAAATGTTAAACAAACTACATCCCCGAGAAGTCATCTTGAAGATACATAAAATGTTACACTAACAAAGACACGTACATTGGACACGACACAGATAATAATTTGAGAAAATAAATTAATTGAATATAATAACATTTGTCGGTGTCAGACACAACCACATGTCCAACACTAGACATGCCTTAGGCCAGAAGTATCGGTGCTACAAAGCTCTCAATGAAGGGTATACACGAGACGCCGAGGACAAAGTGACAAACTAACTAACAAGCAGTTTTAATTTGAAGGGCAACCAAGCAAGCCCTAATTGAACAATATAGCAATTTAGTGATTGCATACATACATACCCCATTTTTGGCTTCAAGTGGATGGTCTTCATCAATGTGGCAGCACAATCCAACAATATCAAAATATTCAGAACAAAAAGGGCATAAAAACTCCTCCTTCAAATCGTCATTATTATTATCATCAACAACAACATCATTTTCATCAAAAGTAGCACCAGCCATAAACATATCTGATCGGGATTGAAGAGCGGAGAGATAGGATTTGGAGGAGGAATAGGAGGAGAGAGGAGTGTTCCAATGAGAAGAAGATGAATCAGAGTCCATAATAATAATTGTTGTTGATGATGAAATTGGAAAAAGGGTTAGTTATTTGATCTGAAACTCAAATCAACCGCAGTGAATGAACAGTGAATATTGATGTGATACTGTTGAGACAGTGCTGTGTTGTGTTGATGAAACAAAAGTCGATGATGAATGAGGTGCTGCTTTGTTTATTCTTCTTCCTAACTAATTTCTCAATACACTCACAGCGACCCAAAAACCACGTTCATCTCTTTTCTCTTATAACATACTCCCTCCGTCCTAAAATATAAGCAAAAATTGAATTGTGGAGGTTGAAGGGAGAGGAAATTGATACACTGTTAGATACAATTACTCCCTCCGTCCCTTAATATAATCCCCTATTGCTTTTTTCACATTTCTTAAGAAATGTTGTTGGTGTAGTTAATGTGTCTGTTTTATAGTACAATTTTACAAAATTAACCTCATTAAAGAGATAAAGTGAAAAGTCAATTTATTGTACTTTTAGAATTAGTAGTAGTATTAAATAAGGGTATCTATGGAAAAAAATAATTAATGTGTGTTGTAATTTGAAAAGGGGGTTATATTTAGGGACAAAAAAAAAAACAAAAGGGGGGTTATATTAAGGGACGGAGGGAGTATTATTTTATTTTTGGTTTAAATATGATTTTCGTCGCTGTAACAAATAATGCAATTCAAACTGTTTTTTTTAGGGAAAAAAATCAAAACACGCCCAAATTACAAGGACGAAAATCATATTTAAGCCATTATTTTTCAAACAAATAATTGTTTAAGAAAATACTTTTTTTTAACGTCTTGTCAGTCGATAGCTACAAAGACAATAAAATGTATGTTGGAGAAGTTTGAATTCAGATTTTTCACTTTTTCATATAAGTGTATTGTATAGTCGCTTGACTAATTGATACAAAAAAAAAATCATATGCATTTTTAAAAGGCAAAAGTTGCAGAATACTCTTTTTGTTAAGAGGACAAAAATAAAGTATATCATCCATCTTGTGGTTCAAACCCACGATAACAAGGTTAGGAGCCTTGCGCTCTACCACCTAAGTTAGACGAGCATTAGACATTTTAATCATCATTATTTCTAAAATTGTATATCATAATTGATTGTGATTTTATTATGCCTTTAAAACTTAAAAGACTTCACAATTACACAATATATATTTTGATCTATTCTCTATTGAGAGAGAGAAACGTGGTATTTTTTTTTAAGGAAAATGGTAGGCATGACAACAAAACACATACCCGCGGTTACCCGTCCGAACCAAACTCAATTTAACTGGTTTTTTCTGTTTTGACTGAGTTTGGGTATAGGTATGAGTTTTCTCCGATTTCAAAATATGGGTATGGAATAGGTAACGGATATATAGGCACCCACCCCGAACTCATACTCATACCCGTCCCAAATGTAAAAAACTATTTTATCTTAATATGTCATGTTATTTTGTTTGATAATTGTCATGTTAATAAAACCACCATCAACTAAAAAATGTTAAAGTGAGTGTATTGTTGGATAATGTATTACAATGTTGCTCTTGGGGATGCAAAAAAGCTTTAATTTTTTATTAAAAAAATTATACAATGCGGGGACGGGGATGAGGCAGGGATACCCAAACCCAATTTAATTTTTCATCCTGTTGGATATGGATAAGGTAACATATAAGTATATGAGAATAGGATATGAGGACGGAGAAGGTAAAACTCGTCCCCACTCCACCCCAGAAAAAATGATATTTTAAAGTTTATTTGTTTGGTTCAATTATTTAATAATGGAACAGAGGTTCTAGAGATGCTTTTGCTTCCCTCAAATTTTTTTGAAGGAGAGGAGAGATGAGTTATTACAGTTTACAATATTAATTATATTGACGTAATTCACTACACACAAAAAATATATTTTAACATAATTACTCTCATATTTATTTTAAAATGTCGAATTTATCCTTGATGAAAAATTGAAAACTAACTACTAAAATGTTATGTATAAAAATCTTCTATTTTTTTACCATAAAAAACCTTTTATTTTATTTTATTTTATATAAAAAAATCTCTTAAGCGAGATTTTGATTTTGGAAATATTAGAAATACAAAAGATAATCTATCCAAATTTCAATAAATTATAGTTTTACAATGGCACGAGCCTAAAAACCCTGCCCAATTACCTTCTAGGTTGTCCAAATAGAAAGTCCATCACAAACATGAGACATAGGTCGAATACTATAAAGGGGTTGACCACTTCATTTTATCGCATGGTGCAACACATGCCAATACCTTTACAATTTTAATATGACAGAGTATACAAGAGGTAGGAAATATGACGGAGTATATAAGAGATGGGAAGGAATCGAACCTAAGACCATTATTATCACTTTAGTACTTAGTTTGTTCTCCCATTTTGGCCACCAAGGCAACCATATACGTATACAGAAAAAGAAAAAATAAAATAATTAAATAAATCTCATAACAAACATAGATGGATCACATATAACTAAAAAACCTTTGTAAATCGTCAATCGTCCTATAAAATTGTAAGGGTTTGACATTTACACCCTTGAAATTTATAAATAGAAAAAATGACTATAATTTTAAACACAATTTAATCATTATATTAACTAATAAAAACTACTTTGACAGCAAGTGATATAATTTTGAGACTAATTTACTGGTAGATGACATAATTTAGTGACTACTTTACTATCATGTGATATAATTAAAGACTAATTTGATAGTAAATTAGATACAAATCAACAAAATGTCTAATTTGCTCAACATTAAAGTGTTTTTTATCTATTCACAAATATCAGAATATATGAATAATTTGAAGTAACTAAATAGTGGTTTACTATGAAAAGTGAAAACCCCCATTAGAAGGTTCAATTTGGGTCTAACCTCACACACAAGGACTTGGTTTTTAAAATCGAAAAAATAACGACGTCAAGACAAGTGAGTCATCTGAGTCACGTTGTTAACTAACTCGGGTTCGTGTTATAAAAGTAAGCAAATAAAACAAAAACAAAAGCAGTAGTGATGTTCATTGTTCATGCCTTGCAACTTCTTCACTAACCTCGTTCGTTCGTTCCATTGAAACCAGGTTTCCCTTTCTCTTTCTCTTTTCCTTTTACGTTAACGTTTTTTCTTGCAAAATCATCTTCAAATATCTATATTCACCCGTTTATTTCGCTTATTTTATTTCATTTTTCTTATTATTATACTTGGTCTTCGATGCTTATTACCCTTTCAAAACAAAACCTTGGAACATTTAACGTTTCTTTCAATCACTTTGCTCCTCAAAACTTAGCAGATTCACGTTTCTCTCTTATCAACAGCCCTTAACTTCTTCAACCAACGTGCTTGCGTGTGTCATAAAATAGTAGATTCTTTACACTTTTTTGCTTGTAATGCAGTAGGTATGTGTTCAATCTTCGTGTTGTCCATGAATGTACTTGTTTGTTACATCTTCTGCTTTTCACGATTTCTTTTACTCTACTTTCTGTGTTTCCACGTTTTTGTTGCTTTTGTTATTATCATGTATTAATAGTGTTGTTTGTTTGTGAGTTTCGATTGTGAACTTGCATACAACTGGATCTGGGGTTTATCATCTATTTCCTGCTCATCGAAATTCTTCACCTTTATGTAAGTTTTTTTTTTTTTTTGTTGACGATATTTTCCCTTGGTCATTGCATGGTGTATTGATTTTGAATCTGTGTCAACAATGGTATCTTTCATAAAAAAGTTTACATTTTTTTAGTTTATTCACAAAGAAAAAATAATAGCTTTTTATGTGAGTGATTTAGGTAACCATGTTGAAGTGAGGGTTTTGATATTTGATTGCTTTTGCAATTTAAGGGGGAGCCTTGACGCAACCGTAAAGTCGTTGTCACGTGACTGAAAGGTCACAAGTTTAAATCCTGGAAATAGCCTCCAGTGTAAAGAAACAAAATAAGGTTGCGTACAATACACCAAAAAGGTGGGCCCCTTCCTTAACCCTATAATGAAGATTTTCTTACCAGAATATTGCTCATTTTGCTTGTATTCTATTCCAATCCCGAGTTCATTAATAGTTATCATAGTGAAACGTTTTGAGAGCTCATTTTTTACTAGACAACATATGCAAAGGGTTGTAAATTAGAAAACAAAGCAACAACTCATGTTTGAAGTATGCTTTTTGATGATGTTATTTAGTCTACATGATTTGAGTAATCTAATCATGAAGATAAGTGTTATCTAATCATGGCATAAGAATAAATGTTATAAGATGGATGATGATCAAGAAATGGAGAAATTCGAAATGGAGAATGATTTTGAAGGTTGTCGAGGGAGGTCCAACGGAGGTGACGTCCAATGCCCACGCGCCGTTTCGATGTGAATCTTTAGCTTCAGTGATTCGACACTCTATCAATTTTTCTTCTAATCTTGGAACCCTAGTTTCATCTCATATTCACATTCTTCCAATTTGAAATTAACCAATTGATTCATTCACAATTCTGTATTCTAGATTATCCCCTATTTTGCTGTTTGTTGCTAGGTTTTGGAAAAAACTTTTCTCTCCAATCATTCACAAATTTTCTTGTTATAGATGAGGCGCAAAAATTAATGCAATGAACATTACAATCTTGTTGTTTATCACACTTTTTCAACCAATACCTAAACTTAATGAGTTTTTTGTGAATTGTGATCAATGCAGGAACAGTTAACAAATGAGGTAAAGCACAACCAGCACAAGTGTGGTAAGCTGAGGTGATCCTATAGAACATTTCGTAAAGGTAATTCAATTCAATATGGATCACATGTTTATAGCTATGTTTATGATAGAATGATTCACATGTTTGGTAATGTTATCCTCAATTTTTAACTCTGTAAAGGTACCCAATTACCACTTCTCATTTGGCTATTTAGCAATCCATGTAAAGTTATGAAAAACAAGTAGTTTCTTTATACTGATTTGATTACAAAACCTTGCAATACAGACTTCTAAATATTGCAGCAATTGAATACTCAAAGATACAAGTATAAAACTTGTTCATTCATGTTTTAACAATCTTGAGATACAAAGAGGTTTCCCAGTGACCAAACCAGATCAATAGTACAAATGATCCTCTCTTAAATATCCCTTACAGGCCAAAACAAAATAATTACCAGTACAATATCAGTCAACAACAGTAAAAACTACAAAATCTATTTTTCTACTGATTATTGATTACAATACATATGAACTACAAACAGAGTATTGACTGCAATTTACCTAAAGTGAAAAAAGTCAGAATAAAGCAATGTATTTTAGCTTGACTTCAAGGCAAAATGATGTCATTGGTCACTAGGTTGGCGGCATATAGGGCATTTATTTGATTGAAACTGCAAACCTTTTGCACACTCTCTTCCATGATTAGATAACATTTACTTTAGTAACAACTCATTTTCTTTATAACATTTATTCAAGCCTTGATTTGAGTTTATAGTTATCAGGTTTTGTTTTCATATACTTCTTGGCAGATGTCGTCCTTTGAGGAGAATGATAATGATGTTTTTGTGGACCATGCGTCTCTTGAGGAGAATGATAATGATATTTTCATGGAGCATGCGTCTCATGAAGGCCTTGATTTGAGTCCTAGAATAGGGCACGAGTACCAGGTGGAAATTCCCTCCATGCTTAAGAAATCAGAGCAGCTTTCACTTAGAATGAATCCTGCTGATTCAGAAGCTGTGCATGATCAATCACTTTCCTTTGCAATTGGTTTACCCATCCCAGTCACACTGATACATAATGAAGAGCGTGGATATCACGGAGACATCAATTCATGTCAATTGGCCCCTGGCAGATTGAGTAGCTCCTGGAGTGATGCGGATACACAAAGTTTTCTACTTGGTTTGTTTATGTTTGGGAAGAATTTTATTCAAATAAAAAGATTCTTAGAGAACAAATCGATGGGGGAAATACTCTCGTTTTACTATGGAGACTTTTACAAAACTGATGGATATCGTAGATGGTTGGAGTGCAGGAAGAAAAAAGGGGGGAAACGTATGACAGGACAGAAACTTTTTACTGGACCGAGGCAACATGAACTTTTGTCTCGCTTGATTACTCATGTCTCTGAAGAATCAAAAGATACTTTGTTACAGGTATTCAACTGTGCCATCTCATCGCATGTTTAGTCTTTCATTTAATGTTTCAAAGTCAAAGCTTCACTAAATTTTGAAGCGTCTTATTTCTTTAATATTATTACAATTTACATGCTCTGTGCATTTGATACAATGGTAATTGCAATAGAATAGCCGAGTGAGTTATCATTTTATTGTGACGTACCATGATTATTTGAACCTCTATTCCCATACCAGTACCTTTTTTTCATTACATCACACCAGTTATGTGTGTGTGTGTGTCATTTGCTTCAGTCCTCACTTTGTGTATATTTATACTCAGGTGTCCAAGTCATTTGTGGAGGACAGAACTTCTCTTGAAGAATACGTATCTTCTTTGAAGTCTATTGTTGGACTTGGCGTTCTTGTGGAAGCAGTAGGTATTGGTAAGGAGAAGAGAGACCTTACTAGGTTTGGTGTTGAACCTGGGAAGAACAGTCGTGGGGCGTTTTCAGCAACACCTTGCAAAGCTTTGTCTTCTCTTGGACCGAGTGAAATAATACAATCTTTGACTGGAGGATTTCGGCTGAGCAAAACCAAATGTAATGATCTCTTCTGGGAAGCTGTTTGGCCCCGCTTATTGGCAAGAGGTTGGCACTCTGAGCAACCAAAGTATCGAGGCTATGTTACCTCCAAAGATTATTTGGTTTTTCTTATTCCTGGTGTTGAGAAGTTTTCAAGGAGAAAACTTGTGAAAGGTGATCATTACTTTGATTCTGTTAGTGATGTCTTGAGCAAAGTAGTAGCTGAACCTAATATTCTCGTGCTCAAAGAAGAAGCTAAAGTTGGTAGCTGCAATGAGGAAGAACCAGAAAAGGGATCAAATGAAGATGATTTATCTGACAATCATCGTCAATGTTACCTCAAGCCCCGATCTGCTACCTACAATAAAGATCATATAAAATTCATGGTTATTGATACCAGTTTGGTGCATGGCGGAAAGCCATCTGATCTAAGGGAATTGAAATATGTGCCTGTAAATTCAGTGAGTAAAGTTGATGTAGATGCTGCTGGTAAAAAACATACGAGGAAAGTAAACCATGGCAAGGATATGTCTAAAAGCATTAAACGGAATGCGACAAAGTTGACAGTTATTGATACCAATAGACTTTCTGACAGAAAACTATTGAAGCTGAAATTGAAACAACTGAAATATCCACCCGTTGAATTAGAAGATGCTCCTACAACTACTGGTCTTCGTAGAGAAAGTAAGGACTGCTCTTCAACTGATGATTCACCAATGATGGTGGAAGCTAAGATGCTGATATGTGACAAAAAGAAAATCAATAAAACCGACAGTCGCAGAGGTGTATCTAACAGTGGTGCTACCAGTAAAAAAGAAGCATATAATAATCTGGATACTGATGCAAACAAGATGATCAAAAACCATAAAAATCAACACGCCTGTGTGTTTGATGATAATCAACTGAAAAGGATCACGAAGCATCAGTCCAATCGGAGAGTAAGATCCGGTGACTCTGATCATGCAGTTGTTCCTATTAAAAGGAGGAGATTGACTGATTGTGCCAAGGAAGAGAAAAGCTGCATCATTGAGAATTCTTCAGGAGGTCTGGGATCAGATAAACTAGGAATTTCTCGGTCTTCTAGCTTTCGAGTTGCCAACTCAAATGTTTGTGATCCAATTAGTAATCAGCAGAGTCAAAGTTTAACTGCTTCTTCAGCAGACAGAAACTTGGAAGAGGAGGATAATGAAAAAAGCATTTGCAACGACAGTAATCAATACGTGAGCGTTTCTTGTGCTAAAGTTGCGAAATGTGAATCTTTCAGTTTCAACATGCCTCAGGTTCCGGCGAATTCTGAAAATAGCAACATGATAAAGGCAAAAGATCCATGTCTAACAGCTGCCACTCAGGAAGTAGTTGAGGAGCCTCTAAGAATCCCTTGTGATGTTGGTTCTTCGGAACAACAGCCTGATATAAATCCAAGGAGACAGAGCACAAGAAACAGACCGTTGACAGTTAGAGCATTGGAATGTATAGCAAATGAATACTTGCATGTACAAAAGAAACAAAAAAAGAAAGACAACCAGACCCACAAAGATCCTTTCAATCCTTGCCGCAAGGCTCGAACAAAAGGCAAATCAACGTTGCATCGTCATTGTTCAGATCACGGGAATGCAGTTGTAGTACAAGAAGAAAAGCATTTGATTGGAGATGGTAGTGTTAGCTAAAATATTTGCAAGCTTAAGTTAAAGAATAGAGATCAATGATGGTTATTTTTAAGCTACCTACCTATCTGTCATCATGGAATTCCGGCTTTTGGAAATAAATTGGCTTTGAATGTGCTGATGCTTCTCCTGCCTGACTTGCAAATTGTGTTCTAAGGCTGCCAGATGACTAGGTCTACAGTACATATTTTTTGGTCTATTTTGATTTTTCAAAAAAACAAAAAACTTTGGTCATGCTTTATTTTATAAATGTTGCCAAAGTAAGAGAATATTAGAAATTTTATTTTTATGTGTTCATCTTCGGATCAATTCATTTATACAACATTTGTTGAACGCTATCTTGATCGGTCTTGGAATATCCAATGAATGTTAGACATTACTTGGTGAGTGTGCTTGGAAAGTGTAACGTATACTTGAATAGATCAATAATAGATGAAACCATTGCAAATTTTCATGGTAGAGTATTGTTTGATATCTTAAGGTTGTTAATGAAAGGATTCATGGAATCATTGTAACCATGAAAGAGTAGTTCCCATTTCCACATTCCCTATAAATAAATACTTTCAGACATAATCTCTAAAAAATTGCTTATAATTTGAGGCATACGAGTTTTACACTTTTGTTGGATCAAAATAAGGTCTTATCAAAGACTTTTTGGTTACGGTGGAATTAATGTGACCGTATATCAATTTTTCTATTGTATATCTATTTTATCGCATCTTAAAAACTTTTTGACGCTAGTAAATAACAAAAACGAAAGTGTCAAAAATAAAAAGATATAAGTCGAGATAAAAATTGTTGTAAATGTGATACTTAAGAATCAAGAAGTTCAAATTCAAAAAATCTTAATATATTTTCGTTACCCTTGGTCGTATGAAGTTAAAAACTTCAATTAAGCCAAAAAAAATGGTATAGTTATTGCTTTAGAAGCATCTACATTAACTATTATTGAATTAATAATTTTAACGAAGCACTTCTAACAACAAGCTCTCGTAGCTCAGTTGGTTAGAGCACCCGTTTAGTAAGCGGGAGGTCTTGAGTTCAACTCTCAACGAGAGCAATTTCACTTTTTTCATTCATGTTTTTTTTTGCCTTTCTTTCACCGCTTTTAACTCTTCATATATTTGCGAATAATGACATTTACTTTTTTTAGCCTCTCACGTCTCTTCTCACCATCTTCCATAGAGTATGGTTTCACTTCTTATATAATAAATTGTTATTGTGCTGATATGAGTATAAGCTTCTTCGATTTCATTACTCTTGTTGGGCATCCCCCCAATGTCACTAAATTGTGTGTCATTTTATTTTACAGCATTCTCGTTACTTCAATTTTACACCCTTTGTGTCATGTTCAATGGAGCAACAAATATGTACTCAAAAGAATTGAAGCGTAATCTATATAAAGACGACCTTACTTATTACTTTTATTATATGATACGACTAGTGTACTTGCCCTTTGTGGTAGTTGCATTTAGCCGATGCCAAGATTTTTCGCAGATGAAACTTAACTTCAAAGGGAAGTTATATTCCTAGTCGCTATTTACTACACGTAATGGAACATATAAGAGAAGAGTGAAACACAAAGGTATTGCCAACGTTGGTGGTTTTGGCTTAGTGAAATGCCATAGTGGATGTAGGTTTGCCATGGCAGTGAAAAGGATTTGCTGTAGTGTTAGTAAACAGAGGATAAGGAAGGAGGAAAAGAGAAACTTGAGAGCTTGAAAAAGAGTAGAATCATCTAATAGAATTATATGTGAATTAATATGGGATCCGGATTGCATGTAGTCAACACTGAGTGCAATCATGTAGTCGGCACATATGTGGTCATCTGATTCAGATTGGACGGTCCAAATTTTAAACACGTATTTTATATTTAATAAAATCTGCTTGAAATCTAGACCATCTAATCTTAATCATGTGTCATAGATGAACCGACTGGATGCAGTTTGGATCCACTTATACGATAAATGCCAAGTATTTAGAAACATCACTAGACGTTAACAACCAGTAACTGATATCTATCAAACTACTATCTACTTTACTAATAGCAAGACCTTTCCTTCCCTTTATGTAAAATCTTTGGAAGTCAGCCAAATTTGAAAAGGTAAAAATGATTATCAATTTTTTTGTTAGAAAACTATCACATAATCCTCTCCTGTCTCCTCCTTTCTCTTCCCATCCAAAACTCCAGAGATTTGCAGGTATTTTCCTTATCACTACTTATTTTTACAGTTATGCCATCCATTAAAACCAAATCAGTAATATTCTCACTGCAAAGTAAAAGTTTCAGCATTTAGTACACAGCAATGATAGTTTTATTGAGAATAAAAGCGTTCCTTTTCTCTTTCAAATATTGAGTACACTTTCTGGTTATAAATAATTTGTTTGGTCACATATCAATGTAAAATATCACCGGAAAACTAGTTTGAATTCTTCTTCTTCTTAGAGTTGATAATATCTGCTTCTGTGAATGATTTTTCAACAAGGCCGGATAGGGTCAGTTTCAGATCACAAGTCAACTTGGGAAGAATCAAGGATAATGTGTTCACATCTTCCATGGCTCTGTGAGCTGGACCATCCACTTTAATTTCGTAGAACTTGCGGAGGGAATCAAGGGATGCTGAAGGAAGTTTTGTTCCTGTAAACACTAAAAACATTACGGATTTCATACAGAAACAGCAAGGACTTGTGTGCGTGTGTGTGTGTGTTTGATGAGTCCTTTAAACAAAGAGAAATGAACCTTCAGACTTCATTAGTTGACGTGCTAAAGGAAGAGTGTCAACAAACAGCCAATTCGGAGGAATCTGTGTAGAACATCGACGAAACTCGTTAATGACGAACGGTACATCAAAAGCGCGAGCATTATGACCAACCCATAACACGTATCCCCTAGGTTTCTCGCGGCTTTTAACATAGTGAAATAAGATGGGAACCAGGTCCTCCATCCTGCAAAAAAATATCATAAGAATTTAAAAACAATCAATGTTTTCCTATGTAAAGCTAATTAAATGGTTCCAATAGACTCAATCATCAATGTCCACAAACAAATTGGATCATAATCATATGAGGATAATTACTAAAAACATGATGAAAAAAAACTCTCAATCTAACATGATACATAACTTGGTTACATACTTAGCTACACATTCACAGTACGACCATGCACAAGGACAAATGAACTTTGGAAGAAGAAGATTTAAACAACCACATCTGAATAAGTTTTGAGAGTGATGAATATCTGATTCCAAACTTCAAACACACTCATTGTATAACAAACATATGGTATCTGATAAATTCCAACCCATATTATTAGTGCATGGTTAGTAGAATCTTCTTAAACACCTTAAATTGATGTCTTATCAGTTTAAACTGTGCATAATCATGCCCTTTAATCACATACATCAATCAGGAAAACTAGTGGTTCTACTGACCCTCATAAATTGATCCGGCAACTATGTATTCTCACTATAAGTAGCCACTAATTACTTCAGGACAACGCTACACCCATTTAACAGTGAAAGACGATTAATGGAGCATAGGAAGGCTTCAACAATGTGCAATGATCTAATAACCATAAAAATACACTCCAAGGTAAGGCATTTCCAATAACAGAATGTGAGTTGATAACAAATGGAAAATTAAAACTGAAGTGCTCAAATAAATTCCAAATATAACTGTCGAACTATTTTAGCATTGTCTAATCAAATAAATTCCACATATAAGCGAAGGTTGTGTCCCAAGGACAAAGAGGAATACTCTATTTTGCAAAGGTAAGCACAATCTCCAAGAGCCACAGAGATATAGGTTACCTTGGAACACCAGGTCTGCTCACCATCTGTGTAGTAATGCCATGGATATATGAATTATAAACACCGCGCTGAGGATTTACAAAAGTTTGAAAAGTGCTGTTTGGACCACCCTGAAGATCTCGAAGCGCAATCTCAATGATCCTTTCATTCTCTCGGCTAAACCCGGTGGTCTCAATATCAAAAACAATAACAGTGACTAAGCTAGATAAGTCTTTATTCTGAGCTATCTCTTGGTGTATGTCACAGTACTGAATGTCCGGGAATTGACCCAACTGTGTTTTATTTACATTTACTGTAGAACTGGTTGAAATTGTTTCACTCAATATTTCTTGCTTGGTGCTTCTTGATTTGGTGCCCGCACTGCCTTCTGTATTTGTAGTTATAGGTCTTCGAGTCCATTTTTTTCTGTGCCCTCCCTGAAGTCCATAAATTCTAGAACCAAGCAACCTTACACTAGAATTCTTTTCACAAATGTTACTGAAGCTGTGGAAGGTTTGACCCCAATTATTAGCTAAGCTGTGTAATCTGCACCTAGGTACTTGCAAAAAGGAAAAAATCATGGAGCCAGTCTTCATCTGAATGAATTAAATAACGACAACTAAAAATATTATTTGATCAAGGATTCTTCATCAAGTGAGCAATCAGCTACAACCTGAAAAGTAGAAGAAAAAAAAGATAGAATAGTTTTTTGAGACGAACAGAAATGAAAAATCTGTATAGGCGTGCATTAAGATATGAGTTTGATCTCTTAATGTTATATCTAGCAAAACAGCAAACCATAAATTTATAATTAGTAGTTACAAGATACAAATTTGTGAAGAATATAGAAAGATATCAAATTAAAAGAAAAAAATTCAGCAGTTGGATTTATAGATTTCTTCAAAATATTTCCATGCCTGGAATGACAACTAGGTTCTGCGCAAAACATACATATAAAAAACCTACATCATTCTTGAATCAGAACAAAAGAATTGCATGAAAAAACCATATAATAAGCTACCACCATTGGCAAAATCCTGGTGTAAAGTAAAAGTAAGATATTTTTCCTTGATACCAAAACAAGTCCCTGTTTGGATAAACAACTTATTTGCAGCTTATAACACAAGCACTAATCATAATAAGTGATTATCTATAAGCTATTTTAATAGCAAAATATAAAATTGTTTTCTTATACGCTGTAAGCTGATTTCATAAGCTATCTTGGAGAAGTTATGAAAATAAGCTAAAAACAAGTAATGAAAAATGTCATAAGCTATTTTCATCCGTCCTCCCAAACAGTTTCCAATTCCAAACAGACCCTGAAGAATTTTTGCAGGTTTATGAATATTATGACAAGAATTAATTGACCTAGCGAGAAGAAATTGAGCTGAATACCTCAAAAAGGAACCACATTTGCGATGGTTCAATTTCGAATTAAATTTATTATCGCAAAATAAGAAATGGTATAACATGTTTGAATCTGAAATCGTAACAATACACGAACAGATTCTATGCATATTTCGAAAAACATAGAAAGAAGGTTTGAAAGAGGAGAGGAAGTTACCTGAAAGAATGTGCGAAGAAATTGAGAATATTTGGTAGTTAAAGAAAAAGAGAAAGATGAAGAGTGTGTTAATGTTATTGTTGTTGTAAGAGAAAAAGAACAACGTCGTAGGTTGCGGATCGCCTCTTGTTTCTTTTAACACTCAATTTCCTCTTCCCTCTTTTTTATTCATTCAATAAATCTCTCTTTTTTATGTTACCCTATCCCTTCATTCATTTTTTTCATCATCACATGGATGGATCTCATGTCCCTAAAAATACAAAATATGAAAGACAATTTTTTTAGTTACAAAAAAATAGAAATACACACAATGGGTTATTCACCAAAAAATGTAAATCACTAGTTAAAAGTAGTAGTTGCTTTGCTTTTTGTCTCCCTATAACTAAGAATTTCGTTTTCTATTAATTGTTAAATCAAAGACTCAGTACGAATATTTCTTTTTCTTTTCATATAATTCAAATGCAAGTTATCCTAATCAAATAGGATAATGTGGTTAGATAGACGTAATAGAAAAGACTAATAAATGTCTAACCATTACAACATAAATCGACTAATACTCTAAAAAAAATCACACTCCAAAAAAAAAAAATCTAGATGTGGTATTCACCAACACATACTAGTATATGGATGAAAAACTCCACGTCGAACTAAATTATCTTTCTTAAAAATCATATTATTTAACAAACGCGAAGCAAACAAATTAACATTCAAAAGATAGTGTGTGAATTAAATAGAAAATCAGAGTCTACTATTAATACAGCTTCAAATATGGTTAGGTCTCTGTGCCAACTTATTTTCTTTCTTGTAGAAGAATTTTTTTCAAGTAAGAATATTCGTATAACTGGGATGTGGTGAGGTATACAAATAGTTATACACGCACACGACTTTTTGGTCTATTAAGATTAAGATCTAGTAGCTGACAAAATCATGTGCGAGTGCGTGCGACTATGCCTTGCTTGAGATGGTTGCATACGTTAGGTTGAGTGGTTCATATTTATTGATTTTCAGCACACAACACAATAAGCCAAATTTATTGTTATGTATAATTTAGATTAATATTTACTAGTTTTTTTTTTATTCTAAAGACGGGCAAGGGCCAAACTATAACAATGCTGCTCCATCAAAATTCAAATTTAGACATAAAAGAAGACCTAAACAAACGCATATTTTGCGAGTGAATTATTGAATGTATGCCTGCAAATAATATTGTAGGATTAGACGTATTTTGTAAATTTTATGTTTACTGCAAAAAAAAAGAACATACTACAAACCGGGGTTGAATATAGCAAAATAAGTTAAACTCCTACAACATAACAAATAATAGGTTTGATCTAACAAAAAGAGTTAATGTATGTTGTTTTTGCGCTCCAAAGTCATGTTCACGTAGAGACGACATTTGATAGCCTTATAATAATGCGCATATGTGACTATCCACCGTGAAAACAAAAATATGCATAGACTCCAATAACGTAACGAACAAGATTTAAATCCCACTTCTTAAATAAGATTACCTAAAATGAAAGGAACCTATCGAGAGAGAAAAAAACACTACTCCCCCCGTCCTATGATAGATGACTCATTTGAAAATGCGTAATTTTGACCTAACCTATTTTGACCATATTTTTCTACTAATGTACAAAGATAAATAATATCATATAAGATGTCGTTAGATTCAGCTCGATGAGTATTTTCAAAATATCAATTTTTCATATTTTTTTTCTAATATATTATTCAAGATCTTTAAGCTCAAAGTTATACATTGACATACGTAATATGGTCAACTATATCATGTATTATAGGACGGAAGGAGTATAAACTTAAGGTGTTCAACAAAAAAAAGTCTATAATTTCAAAGTAATGACACATGGCCATATGACCAAGACATTGGTGAATACCACATATGATCAAGAATAAAAGTCTATAATTTCACATGGAAGTAGCAGTAGTTGCTAAAGTTTTACGGTGCATATTGTAAACTTAAAACGTATGGTACATTTAAGAAATATGTATATTAAAAGTAACATGTAAATTTACCAAAGAAAAAGAGAGTTTAAAATACAAAAATTTAAAACTATAAGTGTTCGTGGAAAAAAAATCTCTATGCAAACGAAAAAATGTAACTTGAAATAGAATATTACTTTAGTTGTTTTCGAGGGGTTCATTTAGTAATTATGTTTGATAAAATGTTGTGTGTCGTCGAAGACTTGTAGCTTCTGGCGCGTAATCAGGGCCTTGAGCTAATTGTTGGGCCAAACAAGAGTCACTGCACAATAGTGTGATTTAAACAAGGACTGTTTCTTTCCCCACCCCCACTTTTCAGGGGCCGGGGGAGAAATTTACTTAAGAGACCATTATACCTTAAAAAATTAATCTACTTCACACATTTAAAGTTAGAGGATACACTCGTTTATTTAGAAAAACTTATTAAAAATACTAATGGTACAAACATCATCCAACATAAATGTCCTATTTAAGAAAAAAAAAAAAAAAAAAAGAAGGAAATTTTACTCTATACCTCAAAAATTATACTTATGCCTGTGTTAACCATTAAAAATCGCAATTTTAATCCCTTCTAAAATCACACCCATTAAACCCTTCAAGTTTTCCGGAAATTCAATATAGTTGACAAGTTTCTTAAAATAATCTATCATACCAAAAAACATGATTGAAGTATTTTATAATCAAACAGAATTAACAATCCGAATTCAACTTAGTTCTTTTTAAGCATATTCTTGGTCATTAATAGCTATTCTTCATGAATTTATAAAAAGTATTAACTAGTATTTCATTGAAAGAAAAAGAAAAAAAAACTATGATAGTTCTTTGTTAATCCCCAGCACCCTTTAAACTTTTCTTCCACTTTCTCATCACTCGAAAATCATCAAGCAAAAATCAGTACACTTACAAACAGCAACACTTCTTCACTAAAAGGGATGAAGAAGACACAAAATCCGGAGATTGAACAACAAAAACCCTAGAGTCCAAAAAGATAGAAAGAAACCAAGGAACAATAATAACAATCACACATTCATAAATGTGAAATACTTACACTAATAACTAACCGAGTCTGAATAAATTAGCATAGATATATATAAACAGAAGAGAAATAAAAAAGAAAAGGCACTCCTTTTTGGATTTGGATGGCCATCCCTAACAAGATTTGGAGAAGTCAGTGAAATTTACATACCCTTTCTAAAAACATAAAGAAAGGATATATTATATTATCACTTTACAATGCCCCAAAGAAAGAGAAAACAAAAAAGAAAAGAGGTTAGATATTTAACAGCAAAAAGCTTTGTTGATTACTTCTAACATTTCAAGCAAAAACAAAGCCACAAGAGAGTGCCATCAAACACACAGCAGCTTGTTCCTCTTCACCTAATTTAATCCTTCTTTGTGTTTTCTGCAACAAAAACTCTTCACCCAATGCCACTAACTTCATTTTCAAACACCAACTCAAATCATCATTATCACTACCATCACTGCTACTGCTAGTACCATTATGTGCACCTTTCTCTCTCTTCCTTTCCCTTTCTTGTCCTTTGCTACAACATCCCCTTTTCTTTCTGTACCTGATTCCACAAGCGTTGCACAACGTCTACATCACCCAACAAAATCATCAAAACAAATCTATTCATAGTAAAATCAAAAAACCCTTTTATCAAATAAAATAAAACAATAATAGATAAAATGGAAGTAAAAAATGATGAAATGCGTAAAAAAAATAATACCTTGGGTCCATTTGGTCCTCCTCTCCAAAGTGGTGTTTTGGTGGTTTTGCAATCAGAACAAAATTTCTTGATCACACCCATTTCATCGTATGAACAACATTCCTGTTAAACAAATAAAATAAAATAAAAAACATTTCAACAACAACAACAATAGTAGAAGCAGCTACCTAGTTAGCTAAAAAAAAACACTTGAATATACCTTATCCATTTGATCCATGATTCCCATTTGATTCAGAAACACCGAAACAATAATGAGTTAAATTAAATATGAACGAAACGGTAGTAACCGAAACGAAACTTTGTTTGTACTGCAACAAAACAAACACTACACAGAGAGTGAGAAAGAGAAACCGACTAATGTGGAAGGAAATACCCTCAAAAGAATCCTAAGACTGACCTACATACATATAATGACTCAAATGCCCTTCTTTTTTCCCTAAAATATAGTGGCCAAGTTTTGAACTTTGGAAATGCCACGTATTCATGTGACGTGTATGCTTCTGCTGCCAACAGAATACTAAGTGGAAATGGAAATTTCAAGATTATTCATCTTTGGACATTAATTATAAGATTAGCTTAACAATGGTACTTTTTTAGTTTAATTCATTAATTAATTAAAGCAGTGGCAAATTAAGTAAGACCGTATATTAAAGATGAGGTTTTGTGTGGGCTAAATATGAAAAGGATGAGGTTTGAATGATTATGCAGGATTGATTGATAAATAATTAATCATAACAGGATGGGGCGACAGAATCTAATTATATCTACTTTAACTATTATTTTATGTGATACGGTTATCAATATCCATATTCGGTTTGGCATGAAAATAGAGGCAAAATTGTATACACATAGAAAATGCGTGGTTGTATTAAAGTAGGTAGAAATGTAGAAATGGTGGTAGTATGATAATGGTGCTCACGGTATAGTAATGTTAGTATAATTTCAGATTTCAGATACGCCACAGGTACAGGTGCTGACATACCTTGACCAAAATTCACTATTTGAACTGCTTCCACAAATTTTGTTTCCTAAGAAAAAATCATGCTCATTGTTTAATAATGATCAATCTTCAATAAAGTATGGGGTGTTAGTGATGATCTTTCCTCTTCTAATTGAATTCTCTACATACATATGAATCATGATTAAATTCATACTTATTTATTTAAAGGGTCTAAATCTCCTATCATTTGAATCAATTTATGGTTAGTATTAAGAAGTATATCTCATTCTCCTAAGGAGAATTTGAAGGTTGTAATTAAATAATAATAAAAATAAAACATTAAAAGTGTTTCGGTCATAGCGGAACAAACGGTTACAAGAATTGTCAAGAAAATATTGAGTTTTTTTGTTGACGTTGTCAATTAGTCTAATGACTTGATTCATACATTGAAGAAATGAAAAATCCAAGGTTCGAACTTCCACTCATGAACATAATGTCTTCCGTAACTACCCATTGAACTCGATTTACATAACAATATTTTGAATTTTTAGTTGATGAAAATATACAAATCAACCAAGATAACATTAACCTCATTAATTGATGGTCGAACTTATTTTTTATGAACATAAATTCAATGAACAATCATTATAATTTAAGATTAAGATGCTTTGAAGATCAAACAATTAAAGGTAAATAACCCTCTGATCACATTTCTTATTTTAGTTCTTTAAAAAATATACGTCACGAAAATAGTTTAATTTTCATTATTATAAACTATAAACAATTATTACCTTTAAAAGTGGTAACTATGCAAGTATAAAATATATATGAATGAAAAAATTGTAGAACATTTTTGCACTATCAATAGATAATTGTTGCATAATGATTCACATAATTTGGATCCTTGGTTTCGTTGTGTAGAGAGACAAATTGTGTTTTTACAAAACTGTCATGCAAAACTTACTAGGAGGCACGTTAGCTAGAGACTAGAGTGGGTCTGGGTGATTCTTTCCCTGGCCCCAAATTTTGCTCAATCCAAATGTATTCCGAGTAATTTGTTCACTCAAATTTTGCATTTACCAGAAAATGTATGATTGAACTCCCTTTTCAAAGTGAATTGAAATAAGGCAAGGCGGTTAATTTAAGCCCTTGCTTTCGAAATCTAAACCATAAGAAAGATTTAATTCATATTTCAATCTCTAATATAAGATAAAATTCTTTTTTTAAGTTTATTGAATAAATAATACTTGATTATTAAATAGGTCAAATACATTCGTTATTCAATAAATTTGAAAAAAAAATATTCTTTTATATTGAAGAATAAGGAAATATATAGTTTAAAAATTGCTACTTACAACAAAAGATTATTCCACGAAATATTCACAAGTCACTATTCATTTAAGGGAAAGATAATTTAATATGTCAATCATCATATTAATAAAATTATTTAAAACGCTTGACTTTAATCATAATAACTAAAATCACATTATTTAAAATGCTTGACTTTAATCTAAGTTCCTAACAACTAAAATCACACAAATGATTGATTTGTTAACGTTGTAAAACTTTATACACCAAAACCATCACCTGAAACCACGATAATAACCTTGACAACTATGCAGGATAACGACATCGCTAGTACTGGAGTCCTAAAACTAGAAGGCAATGCTCAATGCAACGTTAGCAACAGAGTACTGAGGGCGTGTGATAGGGTGCCAAGAGAGGATAAAGTGAAGCAAGATATCCCTGAGTAATAAAGGCTTAATCATATTACACTACCTTTATTTGGGGATTTATATTAGTCCCGTGTTAAAAATTGTTAAAAAAAAGTGCAGATGTGTCATGTGTCCTTTAATTTGTTTAAAGGATAAATCCACTCTCTGCCCCATTGTTTAACAACTTTAAAAAAGAAGCTGATTAGGAATCGTGAAATTTAAATGTTAGCTCAAATGGAAAAAAAAAAGATTGGTTGCAATTTCTAACATAGGGCGTAGAACTTAAAGGAAAATGGGTACCTACCCACTCTAATTTTGATTTAATCTTAATTTTGGTAAAGTGGAAAAGATATGTCATTTGCATGTCACATATACTACAGCTAACCTCATTATTTGATTGATGGAAAGTTTCAATGTGTTAAATGATATCAATTTCAAGTGCCCTTACTTGATAACATTTCCCATAAAGACGAGGGATAAAAAGGTGATTAAGCCAATAATCAAATATACAACCGTTTGTTAAAAAAAATTTGCTGCACACTATTTTTGGTAAGTCATTTTCCCAAAAACCATATTTGTAACACCACATGATGAATAGAAATCCTAATGAATAATAAATCTGAGGTATACTTCGGTAAAAAAAATGGACAGGGTAAAAAAAAAACTCCAAAAGTTCCTTGCAACTTTAATGATGAAAGAATAGTATCATTTGGTATTTCCCAAAATACCTAGAATCATAAGTGGTACGCTGACTCCAATCTTAGCAGGAAAAATAACGAAATTAACATAAAATTCTGTAGAAGAGCCAAATCACTTGAAATGATCACTAGGCCAAAAGCAAACTCTAATATTTAACTCGGAAGTGGCAAGAAAAGCAAGCCACAACCCAACTGTTCCTCTGTTGTATGTAAAACCAGCCACTTCAAAAACCCAAGCCGGTCCAGTAACGGCCTATTTACCAAGGCTGAACCTTATAGAACCTAAGAACAATGAAACGACACTGACTTGACCCCCCAACTGTCGAACTGCCATACTGGAGGACCTCACTGATGGACCAGCCAAAAAACCTGCAGTCAAAGAAATTCAACATGATGTCAACACAATACAGGATAACACGAGAGGAATGCAAACTGCAAAATTTTACTTTGCTAGTTGTGCTGAAATGTTTGCAAAAATAAAATAAAATAACACAACAACGCCAAATGTAACATATAGATTACCTTAATAAAACATGAATACCATCTAGTTAAAGTTGAATCCACCAGAAGGCACAGCAGGAACTTCGGAGCCACCAAAGTTGAACCCTGATTGAGAAGCATCACCTGGAGGCATAGCCTCGTCATCTTCCTCCAACCAGTATGTCTCAAGAATCTTCACAGCCTTTTCATAAATCTCAGTGTTGTCATGACTCTGGAGGTTCTCAATTTTCTCCAAACCCTCAGCTTCGTCAATCATTTCAGCATACCGATTCACACCATCAGTAATGCCTGCATTCTTATCAGCCTCCCCTACCTTTAAGATGTTTTCAAGCCCTTCAAGACAAACTGTCACAATCCTAGGATCAGGACATATGAGTAGATCACACAAGGGCTTAATGCACCCTTGACTTACCAGGTACCTGTCAACCAATTTTAAATAGAATATGACATCTCAGAAAAAAGAAAGAAAAAAAAAGCTATAAAACCAACAAAATCACCAGGGAACATTGCAAATTTGAGGATCTCTCCATACTTGAGTTGTTCATGAGATCCACCCGATGTAGCATTTGAGATTGCCCAGGCAGCTTCCTTCTTGATGTCAAACTCA
Source organism: Medicago lupulina (assembly GCA_958299785.1). Classification (NCBI taxonomy): domain Eukaryota; kingdom Viridiplantae; phylum Streptophyta; class Magnoliopsida; order Fabales; family Fabaceae; genus Medicago; species Medicago lupulina. The sequence goes on from OY283140.1 coordinate 2,763,394, forward strand.
GCATTTTGAAGCAAGTTGACCAAAGGACCAATTATATTGGCATCAATCACATCCTGTAAATTTTCAAGAATTAAGAGAAATATAAATGAAGAACTCCAAATGCAAAGATAACACAGATTTTAATTATCGCAATGCACAAACCTGAATCTGTTGCTTGTTCCCAGCTGTGATGTTCGATATTGTCCAACAAGCTTCCTTCTTGATGCTTTTTTTATAACTATTAACCAAGAGATTCATAAGAGAAGGAAGAACTCGATGGTTGATGATGACCTGGCCAGAAAAGAACCCCATTAACACAAACCAAAAACAAAAGATTCATAAGCTTACTTCTGCATTTTCTTAATTTCATATACTTGTGGAACAGTTTTTTCCTACAGGCAATTTCCTCCATGAGTTTAATTTTAATTTCAGAATTAAAATCACTAGCTCCAGTGGGTATTACTATTACTATTTCTCTTAGTACAGAATCGCAGAAGTAACTACTGTATATAAGAGATGAAAGAATAAACTCTTGTACTTAATACCTGTGTCTGCAAGTCATCTCCAGTGACAATATTTCCAACTGTGCGTAGAGCGGGAATAAGCACAGAAGGAGATGGGTGACTGAACAAAAGCAAAATAATAATTAGAATTTCATATCACAATAACTAAGGGGAACAACTTTGAACAGCTAAATTTGATATTTCAGAATACCCACAGTAGAAGCTCAACAAGCCGGCTACAGACACCAGCTTCAATAACGCCTTGAATTTTGTCATTTGCGCCATCAGAAAGATATGAAAGGGCCCAACAGGCATCAGTCAGGACTTCTTCATCATTTGAATGAATGAGACTGGCAAGTGCAGGAAGAGCAGGTTTAACCTGTAAGCAGGCGGGATGGTAGAGTTATAAAGTCTGATATTAAGAATCAATTATTACTCGTTAAAATAGTAGAGTCGGCAAAACAAAAAAACTGGAAAAAGCAAGGATGGAGCTAGCAATTAGCTCTGCAAGTATGAAACACAAATTAAATAATATAGCCTTCACATACAAACCACAAATTTGACCACCTTTAATTACAAGATGCCACTGAAGAACATCATAGCTACTGCACACACTGCAATTTCATAATTTTTCAATATAAACTATAGCATAGATTAAGCAATTTGATAATTTTTTAACATACAAAGTGTTGAGGATAGCAGACATAGCAACAAGAAAATTCAAACAAATGGAGCAAGTAAAAGATTTTCATTTCACAATAGCAGATTATTTAAACAAATATAAAGGTGCCAAAATTTCTTGTTCAAGTTCTAGGTATCGTGCATATAAGCCCATTTGTGCATATAGAGCCTTGTAATTACTCATCTGTGTGTAAGTAATGAATCTTATTTTAGAAATATTATGCATAACTTTATACCTGATCAAAAGCAGGTTGTGGCTTTCCCCTGCAGAAGTTTGAGAGTGTCCATGTGGCGTTTCTGAGCATAGAAAGTTTGGCATGCTCATTCAATTGCGCCAACAGAGGAAGCAAAGCTCCGTGACCGAGAACAAGATCACGGCATCTAGGCGAATCTCCAGCAACATTTCCCAATGCCCACACGGCCTGACAGTCCACACAACACAGGAAAGATGTTAAATTTCAGATGAGATAGATTACACTAGATGGTCCAACACTATTGCAAGGCAATGTCGACATTTTTGTGCATAGGTTCAACAACAAGTTAAAGAAAAAAATAAACTCAAAGCAAATGCATTTAGCTCAACCTCACTTGCATGCACAATAGCGCATGCAAACATCACACCTAGAATCTAGAAACAGCATACAAACCAAATCTAAAATCAAAGTGAACAAGTAAGTTATCTAGTCAAGCTAAACAATCCTCCGGTTAACTTCATTAACAAGAAAAGAAGGGTATCTCCCAATAAAAAGGAAGAAACCATATAAGTTTTACTGATAGACAAAAACAAAGGCACAAATTGCATAAGGTATATAAAGTAAACATACCTGTTCACGGACATCATCACTAGGAGAAGCAAGGAGCTTCACAAAAATCGGTACAGCACCTGCCTCAATTACTACCTTAGTGTTTTCAGATGTTCCAGAAGCTATATTTGTCAAAGCCCATGCTGCCTCAAACTACAACATACAGTAAACAAAATCAGTGCAATGCACAAATAAATATAAATATTTATTGCATAAAATAAAACAAGGAAGATAATAACCTGCAGCTGTGGAAAATCTTCCCTCATCAAGAACTCAATAAAGCGAGGAACTACACCAGCTTGTATAACCTCCTCAATTGGTGGGCTACGTTCTGGTAAGACATAAAAATTGTTAACCAAATGTCCCTTAACAAATTGTATACAAAAAGAATGAAAATAAAGTTACGTAGAACAACATCTAACCAATTGAAAGCAACTTCCGAAACTGAGTTGTTGCCTCAAACTGCATGTTATTATCATCAGTCCAGATTCCTGTAACCAAGGCTGGTAGGTGTTCCAACTGCAGAATGATACACATACACATTGAACAACAATTCAGTAAACTTCAAGTTCATAAAAACCTACCATGATATTAATCAAACTTTGTAGCTACATACAGATAGGAAAGACACGGTCACAACATATAACCAGTGAATATGGTGAACATGTTTATATCATAATCATAATCATAGTATCGCCCTTAAAATTAACAAACCCTGCTAAATCTCAAATGAAGCATAACAATTAACAAGGTAAACTAAAAAAAACAGAGTTACAATTAGTCAATTAACCTAATCGCTAATGGTGGTGGAATGAAATAGAGATTTTAATCATAATTTGAATTCAGTCAAGAACAAAAGCTATGCAATTAAGTATATATACACATACATATAATAATAATAATATTCAAATGAATCAAAACAACATAAACACGAAAATTAACCTAATTACTATCATCAATTTTGTAATTAACCTAATCACTACTATCAATCAATATTGCAATTAACCAAATCCAGTAGTATCAATTTCTCAATTAACCTAATCGCTACTATCAATTTTGCGGTTAACCTAACCACTACTATCGATTTCACAATTAACCTAATCACTTATCCAACGTAGTGAAGTAGAAAATCGGAAAGAACAAGTAAAGTAGTGAGATCAAGAGAATCTATACCTTTTTCTCGAGTAGATTAGATTGAACTGATGCAGGCATCTGCTGAGGTTGAAGTCCTTCACGCCTCTTCTTCTGCAAGCTTTCTTCCCTCCGATTCTTCCGGATCTCAACCAAGTTATCCTCTCTACGTCTCCGACCTTCTTCCGCATCAACCGCCACCTTGTACCGATTCCGACGACCCTCGGTTCTCGCGTTTGCGTTAGGACGATACGACATCGTTTTACAATCGGTTTATCGAACGGAACAGAATCGAAAAAGTTTGAGTTTCAGTTTCAGAGAGAAAATTGAAGTGAAAGAGCGAAGCAGAAAGGAGTGAGGGTTTGAAAAGAGAAGAATGAAGGAAATGGGTTTATATTGCAGGGTTGAAAAGTGGAATTGGGTATGAAAGTGGACTTGGATCGGAATAGAATTACGGAAATGCCACTAGTTTGAATTGGAAGATGAGGGAAAAAGTTACTTTGATTGGAGGAAGGGAAAGTCACTTGGACTGAGACCTCGTTTTTTTTGGGTAGATTTTTGTCTTTGACTATGACGTCCCTTTGAACGTTGTCGTTTCTATTTTTTAACCAATTTTCTCTAGGGCATTGTGTCAAAGACCCAAATATGTTATTTAAATCCTAAATGGTACAGTGTGTACAACTTTGTTATCTAGTTAGATTAATAAATTTCATCATATTACTTCCTTAAAAATAGTTATGCACAACTTGCTATTAACGCGTCCATTAATCAAATTTAGGGAAGCAACCCTAACTTATTTTTACTTTAATAAAGCAGAAGCTGATTGTTCTGTGAGCATAACTCAGTTGGTAGGACAATGCATTATTATATGTAGGGGTTAGGGTTCGAACTTCGAGCACCCCACTTATTCACCTTATAACGTGAATTCTAGTCACTAGGCTACCTGATAAAAAACAAAAAAAAAAACAAAAGTTGATTAGTGCTTCTTCAAAATGTGATCCTTTCTCTCCCAAAAAATCATGCTTCTCCTTTGGAGTTAGAAGCCAATTAGGTGTTGGTTACAAGGTTGTTAACGAGTTAGCAATTTCGCACAATTGTATGAGCAATAGGCTCAAAGGATTATGGGACGATATTGATGGAGTATATCAGTATCTGGTTCTTTAGAGCGCGTTTTTTTTATGAAGGAAAACATGAACAATGATAACTCGACACGAGATTTTTGACAAATGCAAGACGTCATGAACAAATAAGTAATTTTGACTTTAAAACATAAGGTCAATTTTGTCATTTCATTTCCGTCCTCCTCCTCTTCTCTGTTCTTTACGGCCACGCTATTCATCTTCCACCACCACCCAAAATAACTTCATCTTCTTCTTCTTCTAATTTGGTGATTAAATTCTGGTGTTTAATGAAAAATTTGATTTTGGTATTCAAACATGCTTGTAGTAGAATATTTTATTTTGAACAAAAGAGAGAATCAAATATTTGAGATTTTGGAATTTAGAGATTTGGGTCCTTAAACAAACATTTTCATTATAGAACATATTAATCTTTGTTTTGTTGTAATGAATCAAAATCATATTTTTATAAGGGTCCTTAAACAAACATTTTCATTAGAGAACATATTAGTCTCGGTTTTATTGTAATAAAGCAAAACCATAGGCAACTATTCTTCCAATGAAACTTGCATGCACTAATTTAGATTTTTATTTCATGAATAGGATTGGAAGAAAAAAAATGTGATGGTAAAAAAGAGCATCTCTCCTTTTCTTTTGAGTTTAGGGTAATTTACACTAACTTCTCCTCAATTTTTTTTCGATAACACAAACACTCTCTCTAGATGTTAACCTTCCTTATTTTGTTATTAAATCTACATAGACCTTCCTTTAACATAAAGGTTGTTTAATCTCCATTTGCTCCTCACTTTAACTCAGGCCCTGACGAGTAATGAATTAAGAAGAAACACTTGCAACTTAAACCAAACCATCAAACAAGCATCTTGGAGAAATCAAATAGAAACACAACCCATTTTTGTATCAAACTTAAATTAGATGACCCGCAGAAGCATTTATTCCATTTGATGCTCATTCTCCAAAATTATCCATTTGACCTAAAAAACTTAAAATCAATTGAGCAACCCCGTTCAAAAAATAAAAGGTCTTCCTTTTGAATAGAACATCACAACTTCATTAAACCTAAAACACAATCACATCAAACAAATATTGAACATTGAAATTTTACTAATCGTGAGTCAAAGAGGTTGTGAAACGATGAAGGGGCTGTGAAGTGATGAAGGAGAACAGAGGATGAAGCTCCGAGTGAAGAATGGCCTAAGGAGAAGAGAAATCATGGATAAAACTATTTATAGTGAAAAAAGTAAAGATTTAATTCAGTGTTTTTATTGACATTTTGCTGAAATTATATAATAATTTTCTTATAGACTTTTAGAGCTTGAAAACGTTGATTGAAAGAAATCATTATTATAATCTAATATAAGAAGTTTAACGCCGTTATAAAGAAAGGAGGTTAATGTATTTTAAAAATAAGTAGTGCTAACTTGTGCCTTTAAGGCAAATGTTAAAAAATTCAAAAGAAAAAATATTTTCTAAAATTGTATACATTAAAAAATTAAAAATTAACGCACACATTTCAATAAATTATTTTTATATTTAATTCATTAACTTTATATTTAAGAACACAAGTTAACATTTTTCTTTAAAAAATTAAAGGAGATTGTTTGTTCTCTTTAAGAAAACCTTAAGTATTCGTCTTTTTTTTACTCTTAAGTTTAAGGTTTTTTTTTTTAAGGGTTTTTAAGTTAAATGTTATTTTTCGAAGGAAGTTTAACGTTAATAAGCACTTTTTAACAAGGCACCATGAAAACAAAGATCAGCTTGTTACAAAAACAAAAACTCATCAAAAGACTAACTTATCAATTTAAAACCAAAAAAACCCAATCCGAATATCCGATACAAAAATAGACTTTAATAAAGAAAAAAAAAATTGACCTTTATTTTATGGGCAGGAAGGGTTACTTGAACATGAAGAATTTTTAAACATATCCTAGTGTAGAATTTCACTTCAATCATTCAATTTGCATTTAGAAATGAAGAAAAAGGTTTACAAATACATAGGATTCATCCAGTACACCACACTAGCGGCAATGATTGCTGCGCTTGGCTGCGTTGCCTCTTGATCCACTTGAGCGTCCTCTCTTCCCAGCCGTCTGATCTTGGTTCAAATCAAAGTTCATACCATCTCCACCTACCATCTCAACAAACATCCTTTGTAGATCCTCCAAACTGTCCCCCTAAATAACCAGAAAATACCAAAAAACCCCATCACATCACCAACAATACATCAATCTATTACTTAAGTTTAATATTTTCTCCTTCAATTTTTTACCAAAAAAGGAAACAATTAGAACCCAATAAATCAATACCTCATCTTTGACATTATTCATCATTGAGATCATTTCGCTCATAAAATCACAAAATTCCTGCATTATAACACAGATTTTGTTCCTAAAATTAGAATTAGAATCCAATATTCAAATGCACCTAACTTGAGCTGCACTACAAGTGAGTGCATGTTTGTTTCGCAGTAAATTTGATTAAAATAAAAATTAAAAAAGGCAAAGCAAATGGGAAACATGTTACCGGACACAAGACGAGAAAAACAATACGGTCGTCTGGTAACCAAAACGACACAGTTTTACCTCGTTTTGTTTACGGCAAAATCTTTGCAACTGAAACGAAAAGAATTGTTACGAACTTGGTCTTCTTCTTCGAGAGGATCGTATAGTCCAGCATCGTACATTGATCTTTTAGAATCATCAGAGAGAACTATTTCACCAACAACAATAAAACCAATCAATAATCAATCTCATATCAAATCCAATTCATTACTATCTATAGAAAATTTGAATTTGAATTAGAAACAAACCTGAGTATGCTTCTTGAATTTGCTGAAACCGTCGTTTTGCTTCTCCGGCAGTTGTAGGATTCCGAGCGAATTTATCAGGGTGCCATCTCTTTTCAAATTCAACAAATAATTAATAAATTATTTATTTATTTAAAGTGAATATATGTATAAAAGAGTAAAACGACGGCGTATTACCATAGCGAGTTTGCGGTAAGCAGTGCGAATATCAGAGGAGGAGGCATCGCTGCGAATACCAAGAACAGAGTAATAGCAAGAAGATCTACCACCACCGTTGGATCCCCCTCCTTCATGATCCATCGCCGTTGGATCCTCCTTTTAATGAACAAAGCTTTCAAAACGAAACGAAAGCCATAGCAAAAGAAAACGAATTGGGGTATGGGAAAGATATAAACGAATTGTGGGAGGAGAAAAGTGTAAATTTGGGAAACAGAGAAGATAGTTGTTGTTTTTAGAGAGAGAAAATTGTGGAGCGGTGAAGAAGAGAGAGAAAAAATATCTTGTCATACTTTTGGGTTTTGTGTGAGATAGAAACATGGGAAGAAAGTTCGAGAGAATTTTGCCGGTGATGAGAGTTTAGATATTTTTGTTGTTGCTAATGAAAATGGTGCTTGAACTTTGTAAAATTACACCGCTGTGCCACTCCTCATTTCACACGATTGTGTCGTCCTATTCGTTCGTTTCACATGCAATGCAGGCGTATTGGACAATCGGCACTGATTCTGGGATACCTGCTGTGATATTTGTAGATTAAGCTAATTATCTCATCTCATCTAAATAAATATACACTTTTTTTAGAACAAGTAAGAATAATTCATGATTTATAGAACTAAACACGGTAACATCCTAAAAATCTACACCCTTTCTGTTTTTAATGAATTTCCTATAAACTGGACCCGTATCCGCACGGGTTTATTGCTAAATAAATGACATACGAATAATAAAATGCAATATATAATTGATAACGGTGAAAAAATAACAGATGATAATCTAGAGTAGACAGAATAAAACGCTCCATAAAATGTATAAAATCTGAAAAATATTATAAAAGAAAATTCGGTAATCCTATCAATAATTCGGTAAGAGAATATGAAATTTTTAGTAAATTGGCATGTTGTTTCATCGCAGATTGCGAAATACTTCATCATATACGACGTTAGAAGTCACATTGGTATCTTCACCATCTTCATCCGTGATCAATATCTTTAGTCCTTCACTGGATTTAACTCTTGAAACAGCAACATACAACTGTCTGTGAAAAATTACAGGTGTTGGTAAATATACACCAACATGTTTAAGCGACTGTCCTTGACTTTTGTTAATTGTCATTGCAAATGATACAGACAAAGGGAATTGTCTTCGTTGAAACTTAAAGGGAATCCTGACATCTGATGACGATATAGATAACCTGGATACAAAAACATGTTCACCAACATTACTTCCGGAGATGACCCTCCCCTCAATGACGTATCTTCTCATCCTAGTGATAACCAATTTGGTTCCATTGCATAATCCATATCGTGTATATATATTTCTCAACAACATAACTGGCACACCAACCTTCAACCTTAATTTGTAATTAGGAAGTCCAGAAGTAGTGATGGTGTTGAAGAATTCAGGTGTATGAACATTGTCAATATGATCATCGTTTAAGTTACGATGAATAGGTGAATCATAACTCAAATAAACCTTCTCCTCATCTGGAACCATGTCCAACATATAGTCGTTGATCTTTTCGACTATGGAATTTTTTGTTGTCAATATAGCTCTATTTTGAAAGTAACCTATGTCACTCATGCTCTCCAAGATGTTAGGATACATGCTTTCAACAATAGCAGCAAGAGGATCTCTTGCGCTTTCTATGAGCAAATCTGACGGAATAGCAATGGTCTTGTCCACTTCATTGTCTTCCCCTATTCGTCCATCGCCTATACTTAAAACTCATTCTGAAAATTGTCTTTTTTCCTCCATGTCTACTACTGACGCACCAGACAAAAGCCTCATGTTCTTAGTCAAGGTAAGAACCTCACAATAATTCCATAGTTTTGAAGAATTGATAATAGCACGAACGATTTCTGGTCTTGTGCTTTTAGGAATTACAGGTACAAAGGGATGTATTTGTTTCTCTTGTCCACCTTCTTCATAACGTCTCTGAAAGAACGATCAAGTACTTCAAAGTAAAATTTGTGCATCATCAGAGCCTCGTCCCATATTACTAATCTTGCTTGGACTACCAACTGAGCCAACGGGGTATTAGGTTTGACATTACACGTGGAACATTCATCGATAATAAAGGGAAGGCCAAATCTTGAATGTGCGGTTCTACCTCCTGGTATTAATAATGCAGCTATACCACTCGAAGCAACTGTTAAAACTATTTCCCCTCTTGACCGTATCGCTGCCGACAATTCAGGTGTATGATCAAAAAGTTACCAGTTAAGCAGTGGTATGAGAGGAAAGTTGTAAGGTCACGTCGTTCCATTTGCAAACCTCTAAATATCAATAGATATGATTCTTGTGATGTGTGTGAAATTTACCACGGGTTAAGGTTTTTTTTAGAGAAACACAGTTTAGGGTTTGGTATATATAGCCAAGTTATCATGGAAATTAGGGTATCATATAAGTCTACAAAATATTGTCAAAAAAAAAGAAAGATGCATTTTTTTAGTATCAAAGAAGTGTATAAAAAAAAGGCAAGAGGATAGGAACGATGCATTTTTTTAGTATTAAATAATTGTACAAAATACTTTGTCAAAAAAAAGTGTAGAACACGAAATAAGAAAATTAGTTAAAAAAAACTAAGATTAATAAGAAAAAAATATATATATATATGTAGAAGTCGATATGTTTAGCCTTTTTTTTTAATTTTTTCTATTTATGAATGGATTTGTTTAGTTTTTTTTTTTTTTGCTATTAATAAAAACATATTTGATACATTTTGAAAGGCAAAATTTTAGGATAGATTTGTTTGCAAACCTAAAAAGTATTATGGAGGGAAAAAATTAGGGATTAAGGTTTTTTTTAGAGAAACACGGTTTAGAGTTTGGTATATATAGCCAAGTTATGATGGAAATTAGGGTATTATATAAGTCTACAAAATATTGTCAAAAAAAAGATGCATTTTTTTGGTATCAAAGAAGTGTATAAAAAAAAAGGAAAAGGATAGGAACGATGCATTTTTTTAGTATTAAATAATTGTACAAAGTATTTTGTCAAAAAAAGTGTAGAACACAAAATAAGAAAATTAGTTGAAAAAAAAACTAATATTAATAAGAAGAAAAGAAAAAAAAAATGTAGAAGTCTATCGATATGGTTAGCCTTTTTTTATTTTTTTTATTTTTGCTATTTATGAATGGATTTGTTTAGGCTTTTTTTTTTGCTATTAATAAAAACATATTTGATACATTTTGAGAGGCAAAATTTTAGGATAGATTTGTTTGCAAACCTAAAAAGTATTATGGAGGGAAAAAATTAGGGGTTAAGGTTTTTTTTAGAGAAACACGGTTTAGAGTTTAGTATATACAGCTAAGTTATGATGGAAATTAGGGTATTATATAAGTCTACAAAATATTGTCAAAAAAAAGATGCATTTTTTTGGTATCAAAGAAGTGTATAAAAAAAAAAGATAGGAACGATGCATTTTTTTAGTATTAAATAATTGTACAAAGTATTTTGTCAAAAAAAGTGTAGAACACAAAATAAGAAAATTAGTTGAAAAAAAAACTAATATTAATAAGAAGAAAAAAAAATATGTAGAAGTCTATCGATATGGTTAGCCTTTTTTTTATTTTTTTTATTTTTGCTATTTATGAATGGATTTGTTTAGACTTTTTTTTTATTTTTGCTATTAATAATAACATATTTGATGCATTTTGAGAGGCAAAATTTTAGGATTGATTTGTTACAAACCTAAAAAGCATTATGGAGGAAAAAAATTAGGGTTAGACTTAACAAAATTAATAAATAAGGATAAGGATATATTTATGTATTTTTTTAAGAAAAAATGTTTATAGTATTTTATTAATTTCTTTTTCTAAAAAAACACTTTATTAATAACAAGAAGTTTAATACAACGAGAAACATTAAAATAGATGGTAAGACTAGCTAATAAGTAATAATGTGGCAACTCTGTAAGATGATAGAACTAGCTAATAAGTAATAATGTGACAACTATGTAAGAGTATAAGCTATCTCATTTGTTTGTCGTTGATCAAACTTGACTTTTAAATTTGTAAAATAAGAGTTAAAAAGTCTTCTGCCCGCAAGCAATGATAATTTGACCAAATTCAGTGACATCGAGTTAGTGATAATTGAAAGCATTTGTAGTGAGCTTTGAATCTAAAACGAAATCCACATTGTTAAATCTCATGTTGCTTATCCACTCTAGTGCATAATAGGGACCCAGGCCCATATTGTGCGTGAGGGTAGATGTTGAAGTTGTTTGTAATTTGTTTCTAGTCCCATATTGTTGAGGGTCCCGAGTTGTTGAGTATAGTTCCCTTGTTCTTTGAGTTAACTTTTGGGATCAGCTCTAAGTCTATTTAACATGGTATTCGAGATTGTCGAATTCAAGGGTCACCTATCTATCCTCACACCCAAGGTCGTCCCCGACAATTTGAATGCCTGGTTACAGACTCGACAATTTTCTTTTAAAAAGAATTGAAAAAAAATCAAACACTATTTATACAGTGATTGACAATTCAATTGTAGTTAAATATACGAGCAATGAAAAAAATATACGAACAATGGTTCAAACATGACTTTCACCTACAAACGAATGGACCTTTACTTATGGACAATTCATAATTGATAGCAAAATTGTTGTCTTCGAGACTTTAACCTACGGAAATATGACATTTAGTGACGGAATTTGTACGTAGGTACAATTTTATTTTATTTTAATTTTGAGGACCCTCTAAATGTGAGACTGATTTTCCTGTATAAAACATGACACAAAGTCTTTTTCATTTTGATACTAAAACAAACCAATTACTAAGATTTAAGGCCTATGCATTTTGCTCTAATATTACTTTAGCAATCATATAATGCATGTAATGTGAAAAAGAAAAGTCCAAACCTCAAATTGGTTCCCATTTTTAAGATGTTACATTCATTCCATGCTAGAATATAAGGAAGTGTATATGTGACCCAAACATTCCCCTATCAATTCGCCATTTCTCCAATCCACTTGGGTTGGCCTATTAATTCACAGTCTTAATAGTAGTTGATTTTCAAATACATCACATAAATTTTGTTAGGGAGTTTGTCCCTTATCATTAAAAAAAAATGAAGTTTGTTGAAAATAATAATAATAATATCAATTTTGATCGAAATTGAATGTATTGCTAGTACTATACTTTCACACCTTCTAAAGTGCTTTAGTCAAATCATATTCATATACTTTTATTCCCTTATAAGTAGAATCTTCTCGAAATAGTCTAACAACCAAAAGATAGATAGGAAAATACTACAATCTCCAAAACAGAGATTACCTTTGTAACTGTAACACCATCAAAACATACTCCTCAAAGAAAACACAATGAGACATTCTGAAAAAACACTTGAAGTAGACAACACTATACTAAAGGAACGGACCTCTAAAAAAAGGAACATTCAAATCCATATAATTGTTGGCCAAAAAGAATTGATAAGTGTCGATTTGTCTTTGAGAAAATATAAAACCAGTCCTAAATCCCAATAGTATGATTCAGATAAGAGAAACACTTACATGGTCACAACCACAAATGAAACTCATTTAGGCACACATTCAAGAAAGCACATATTGTTTAATTATTTATAAGATGCATGCAAATTAATTCTTTTTCTCTTACTTTTTTTTTCATTTGTTTGTGTATGCTCAAAGAAATTTCATTTGTGGTTGTGCCCAAACAAGTGTTTTTCATCTAATAGAAACCATCAGATTCGGAAACCCAATGCTTGACCAACATCATCGTAGACATCTCAAAAATATCAATATCTGGATGTGTTTGCAAACGTTCAATCTTATCCCATCCTCCACAATCATCAACCATTCCAATATATTGAATAATTACTTCTTTATGTTCCTTGTCACTTTCTGCAGCGCTTAAAAATTTTTCCAGCCCCACGAGACAAATTGACACAATGTCTGCATTCGAACACAACAAGAGATCACATAACACCTTAATGCAACCTTCATTCACCATGAACCGAATTTGCTCCTTAGATGATCGAATAACGACATTGAAGATAGCCCAAGTAGCCTCATTCTTGATTGAATATTCAGCGTTTGTTAAATGAACAAGAGGATTAAGAAGATTCGCGTCAATCACAGCCTGCACCATTAATCATGTCACATAAACTTTAGCTAGTTTCGCATAAATAAATGTTCAATAACGATTAATTAGAAAAATGTCTAAGAGATCCGAACCCTTTTTCACCTGTATTTGAGACGTTGTCCCAGCTGTGATATTTGAAATTAACCAACAAACTTCTTTGATGATTGTTCTATCGGTATGCAGTTTAAGAAGTAGGTAAAGACAAGGGAGAATATGATAGTCTATTACAATCTGGAAAAAAATATATCAATGCAACAAAAAATATAGGATTAGTCACAATGATTTTAACTAAGGCGGTCTAATAATTAATTTTTATTTGAAATGCCACATAATCAATGCAATAAGAAAATGTCATCTCAATAGTATATGTAATAATTATATGAATACTATGATCATTTTTGAAACCAACATGTTGTACAATCTTAATAATGACAAATACATTTGGTGATGATAACATTGTTTTGATCTTTTCCACCTGAGTATGTTTTTTTTGAGCAATATTTCCAAGAGTCACAAGAGCAGGCTCAAGAGCATTTGATGTTTGATGCCTGCAGAAACAAAATCTAGTCAGATCTTCCAGTCATATTGTAAAGGTATTGTTATAACAATCACATGCATAGTAAGTTTATTACATGAGTAGCGCGACAAGTCGCGGGACAAAACCTGCTTCGACGATAGCTTGGACCATTTCAACAGCGTCATCAGAAAGACAAGAGAGAGTCCAACATGCAATTGTAACAATTTGTTCATCCGATGTCATGATGAGATTCGTAAGGATAGGCAATAAAGGAAGCATCTGAAAAAGACGATAAAACAAAGCATAATTTTTTTCCTTCATATTTATATATCAGAAATGAGATTGTATCCAAACCTTTTCAATAGGTGTTGGAAGTGGTTTGCTGCACAAGTTATGTAAGATGCATGAAACCGAGAACAAAAGTGATGGTCTATCTGAAATCGACAATAAGGACAATAATGGCAAGATCCCTTTGTGATGAAAAACAATATCTCTTGAACTCAACGAATCAGCAGAAATATTAGCTAAAGCCATTGCTGCCTGTTAAATACAAGTAACACATGCATGTTGTCTTTATTTTCTCTATGTATTTATGCCAGAAAACTAAAATTGAGAGCAAGTAATTATACTTACATGTTTTTTGAGATCATCACTACTAATAGGAGATCTAACAAGTCGAACTAACTTGGGAATAACACCAAATTCAATTACGACGTTTGTCTGTTCAGACATTGCCCAAATGATGTTGGTCACATTCCTTGTAGCTTGCAACTACATATGAAAACCGACAATACTGTGAGTACAAAAATAATTTTCATAATTTCAGTTTTCACACAACCAAATATGTATCATGACTAGCTATTTAAAAATGAGATGTTTTTTAATATTTAATAGTCAAGCTAAAAATTTGTATTTTTGTAATGTTATAGGTCCAAATCCAATGTTATTAAGCCTTTGTTTAAAGTAAGATGTGCCATTATATATTTACTTCCTACATGCATACACCCACAATGACAAGATTAAGTAATGGAAACTCTTTAGTACTCATATACTTGCAAGAAGATAACTTAGCCGAAGAATACACATTGCTGTCAGTATCAAAGATATGCTAGATTGGCACAAAGACTATCCAAAATGTTCTATCTAATCTCGTCAAAATTGCTTTCAAGAACTTGATGCCAATATCCTCTTATTTTTAAGCTTAAATATTAATCAAAAGAGAGAACAAGATAGAAAAATATATTCATACCTGTAGTTGGGGTGTATCATCCCTTGACAAAAACTCGACAAATTTTGGGACAACACCTGTTCGAACTACCTCCTCAAATGGAGGGTCAAACCATCCTAAACAGAGAGTTATGTTTAATGTATGTTAATGAATGATAAAAAGATAACATATTCCTATTTTTATTACTAATTTCTACCAATTATAAGTAACATTATCTAAGATCATACGATATAATAGCTTTCCAATCTGAGTAGCTCCTTTTAATTGTTCAACAGCGTCATCAGACAATACATAACGTGCCAGCGTAGGAATATCTTCCATCTGTTAAACAACATTAAGAAAAAAAATTAACAATATGCTGCAATTCAATTATTTTAATTATGTTGTGATATTTTATTTATTTATTGTCTTTTTGTTGTTAAAGTGTGGGTAATGACCACATGTACAAGCGTTTAGATGTCTATAGGGTATGGGGACGGCCACCAAACTTGTTGTCCACGAGGGCATGAAGATTTTTTATTTTATTTTTATAAACATGGGTGCGAAGATGAACACTATAATACCCTGCCAAAGGATATTCATTGCCCCCTAAAGGGGGTGTAGAATTTTGTGCTGACTTTTTTTAATTCTACCAATTATACTCATAAATAAATTTGGATATAAGAATGTTAGTGTCATTGAAAAAGATAACAATTTATGTTATATTTGCTAAATTGTGGTATCATTTATATATTTTATGTATTGTTGACATCATTGAAAAAGATAATTATAGTTTGTTACATTTGAAACTCGCAAATATACATACTTACAGTTTAATCAAAATGATAAAAATACATTTTCATAATTTACATACGTTAGCACAATAAAAAAAATAGACAGACGAGTATGAGTTTGTTTGTCTAAACATTAGTAACAATATTAATTACAACGTCGGTTAATTACAAGGAACAATCCACAATAAAAGAAACAATATTTGACACTATAAAAGTAAATAAATTATTTTGACCTTATATAAAAAGGTATTGTGTTTCGATGCAACATTTTTCTTTCAATTTTACCATTCACTTAATTATTTTTTACCACGTTACCGTTCTTTGTTAATAAAGGTTGAAAGACGGACACTGCGTTAATATTCGTCTTAATGCTAACAATAATAATAATAATAATAATAATAATAATAATAATAATAATAACAACAACGATAATAATCATTAGCAATATATAAAATAAATATGAGATTTTTGGTTGGATTTTATTATTCTTTCAATTATACCCTTAAATAAAATTGAGAATTATACATTGCTAGCGTTATCCTTAAACATAGTTTGTTACTATTTAAAAGTCACAAAATACATCTACACATATAATTTTAATCAATTTTGAATAATCAAGTATTGTTGGGTAGATATTAGATACACATCAATCAATCATGCCATGTTATTTTCAGTATTTAATTATTTTAAATAATTAAATTTTTGAATTAATCTTACTATCGAAGAGTATTGACACTTAACAAAACTATAGGGTAATAAAATCATACTATTGCTTATACTGAAAGAAAAGACTAAAGAAAGCATGCATACCAATGGGTCGATGTGTTCATGTGTATCCAGTTGGTTACCCTCCCATCGTTTCTTGAAGAGCATTTCATGACGTTTCTTCTTTCTAATCTGAACGAAGTCTTCCCCTCTCTTCCGTTGACCGCTTCCAACCACATGTGAATGACTCTTGTAACTTTTCATCTGAAACCAACTTTTGGACACAAAGACGTTTTTGTTCATGGGTCCTTCTTTCTTTTCCTTTGCTCAAGAGTGAATTAAAAAAGACACTTTATGAAATAATAGGGATACTCTATGATTTTAAATTTAGATTTAAATATATTATAGATTTAAAATAAGATATAATTAGAATATAATTTATAATTATATTTAAAATATTTTCAAGATTTGCTATGATTTCTTACTTATTTCCTAATTTTGAGCCATATAAAATACAATGTTTCTACCATTTAGTAGTCCAAAAGGTACAAATAAGCTGAATCGAGAATAAAGAGATAAGTCCGACTACAGAAAAATTAAAGTCAATTCTTTCGTCAAAGAAAAAAGTCAAGTCAAAAAGAATATACGGTCTCGTCAAAGAAAAATATCGATAATAATTACAGTCCAAATAATTAAAAAAATAAAATAGAATTCAATTTCTGACTTTAAAATTAGTTGCACAGAAATATACAGTTAAGGAGGAGTACTGAGAATGATACGCCTACCTTTTTTCCTTCCTTCACAAATATCTTATTCCATCGAGATATTTTTAATAAGGTTTTTAACGAGACAAATGTTGTTTTTGCCATTGATTGTTTACTTTGGGTTTTGACCTAATCCCGAATATATGTAATTTATCTTCTTTTTATTTTGATTAGTTTTAAAAGGCAATGCCATTTACTTATTTAAAAAAAAATCATTTTAATATAATTTATATTTTTGTTTATTGTCTTTTTAAGATTTGCTATGATTTGTTTCTTATATTAAAGACATAGTTCAGAAATATATTTTATATTACAATTATTTTTATACATACGAGCGAAAAGACAGATACTCACGTGACTGTTCTTCTGCTTTTTTAATTACGCTAACGTTTGAAACTGATGAATGATATATTTTTTTACGAAATTTTGGATTTTGATTAAAACTAAAAATATAAATGTTTGTTGTTTTCAAGTTATAACAAACGAAACTAATCATGTTCTCGTGAACAAAGTTCAGTTGGTTTAGACAATGCATAATATATTCAAGGTATGGGGTTCGAACCCCTGTCACTACAAAAAAAATTCACTAATCATGATTATCTATTTCAATGACACCAACAATATAACAAAAAAATATAATTGAATTTTTTTCTTTAATGACACAAACAAAAATCTTTATTATAGAAAAAATTGTTTAAAGGCATGGTTGGGATAATGAAAAAGTAAGTATAAATGTACTAATCTAATTTGTTACATATATATATATATATATATATATATATATATATATATATATCCTGTTTGTTAAATTTTTTAATATTTAAATATATTTTTATCTATTTGTTACATGTGTTATTTATATTGAAATTTGAGGGCATTTCTGAAAAGAGTAAAAATCAATCCAAAAGAGCTGAAAGAGGTTAGATTATAATTTAGCTCCCTATAAAAATTATAATTAAGCTATATGCAAAGAGCGATAAATAAACGTTTAGGATGATATTTATACATGTATAAAAGGAATTTTTTATTATAAAATTATCTCAATCTTTTGACATTTTTTTTTTGAGAAATCTTTTAACACTTATCTTCTCTCCTCAATTTTTTGTTTGTTTGAGAAAATAATATGAAGATCTTATAATTTGAACCTGTTTTATACTTATTTTAGAATATATGTAAAAAAAAAAATTTAACAAACAAATCAATATAATCTTATTTTTTTTCAAAATGTTTTTTTCTCTTAAAAAATCTATATCAAACATCATCATAGAGATTAGTTTTCTATGTTACCAAAAAAAAAAAGATTAGTTTTCTATATATTTTATAAAAGAATAGAATATATTTTGTGTTTGTTTATCGTAATATAAATAACCATTTTCTGTGATTGAGTATAACTATATAAAACTAACTTTTTTCACAAAATTACATCAATTTTTTTGCACTTATTTTTTCTCTTCATTTAAAAGTTTTTTTTATTACAAATATTAACGAAGAATTACAAATAAAAAAACAAGTTGAAATAACCTGATTGAAAAGAAAAAGAAAAAATAAGAAAGAATGTGCTTAGATTATATTTAGCAATTGAATAGGAATGTAAATATTTGTTAGTATCATATCTTAATTAGCATTGATAGGAATATCAGTATTCATTGCAAATTGATGTTGGCAGCTACATAGATAGGAGTAATTGTAGGAAGTAATGAAGACTCCTCTTGCATATGCAAAGACCGATTAAAAGATACACGGAGTTTGGAAGATTCTAACGAAATTTTTTAATACTGTTTACATGCAGAAAGAAATTGAAGAAAATTCTCAAAGAAAGGAGGTTGTAAACTCGAGTTGGGTGGGCCCATCAGTAATGCCGACATGTCTTTCAACGAGTCTCGTTGCATTTGAATTTAAAGGAATTCAAAATATAAAAACTGAGTTGAACTTTGCACTGTATATTATAAATCACTCAAGAAAGTTAGAGAAGGTAAAGATTTTCGCACCCGATTCAGAGAAAGTAATAGAAAGAAGTTTACTCAAGGAATCAAAGAAATCCTCGACACTAATATGGGTATGAAGTATATACGATCTTTTTTAATAGTGAGTTTATACTATTTTTTTAATGAAAAAAGTGAGTATGTTCATTTTGTTTTTTTAACAAGTGGTATGCTAGTATCTTTTGGTACGATGTTATGGAGTGGTGATAGAACTTGGGAAAATTGTACTAAACTCCCTTAAAGTTACATTAAACAACACAAACACTTTCTCTAATTTTGAAAAAACACTTACCTCCCTTAAGTTAACAATGTTAACATCGTTAGTGGGAAAAACAGACACCTCTATATTTTTCCTGGAAGTTATTAGTTTTGTATGGCCACTTTGTCGACAAGTTTTTTATTCTTGCTAGTTTGTGCAATTTCGATGAGTTGATGGTAATTTTGAGCAAAGATGAATATAGGTGGTCGGTCATTTTTTGAGCATCACCAATAGATTTTCCATCATGTTCTTGTTTTGACGACAACTGCTTAAGATGCATTCCAAAGCATTTGTATTTTGTACAGATACCAATTTAAAATTGAACATCTATTAATTTGAAATACATAAGAGGCAGCTCATAAAAGGAGAAATAAAAGGGAACCGAAAGGAGCATAGTGAGTAGAAGAAAGGAAATGAAAGAATCAACAATGGCCGTTTCACAAATATGGAGGAGGCGTAATTTTTTGTGATTGGATCAAACAATTTCTGTTCTAACAGAGCATTGAGAGTGTAACCCTATAGAGAGTAGGTTTATGATTTGAATTTAAATATAGTTATGATAGAACACTATGACGTATTTTAATCAAGGCTAAATTAATTCAATGGTCCCTCAACTAATTTTCAGTTTTCATTTTGGTCCCATAAGTCTTAAAATCATCATTTTGGTCCTCAACTTTTGCTCCGTCATTCAATTTAGTCGTCACCGTTAGTTTTTTAATGTTTAAAATTTTTAATTTGATTTTAACCATTTGATTGCATGTCCATTGTATTTACTGTGAACCGTCAGCACTTAATTTTTTCCCTTTCATCATCTTCTCCATTCTTCTTCCTTAAATCGTCATCAACCTTTTCCAGAATTTGAAAGAAAAAAAAAACTAGTTGAATTCATAAATCCTCTTCTCAAATCAAACACGTTCATCCTCTTCATGAAATTTCTGCCATGGCCACCGTAACCACAAACGCAGTCACCGTCGCAAAACTCTCATCTCCTCTATAAAACCCATTTTTCAGATCTGAACCATACACATTCAAACTTTTCAATCCACACACTCATCTCCTCTTCCACCAATCCTCGCTCTCAAACTTCGTTCTCCTCGTCACTTCTGCTTCGTTGCTTCGTTATCTCTCCCATCCGTTTCATTGCTTCTGGTGCCAGAAAGATCTTGACCTCTATTTTGGATCTTGAATCTTCCCCTAATTCTTACAATAAATTTTACTGTTAATCCAAAAAAAGCTTGACTGAAACGGTGATGAACAAAACCAACAGCAAAACAAACTCTTTTCTTACAATAAATCCTCTTCTTCCTTCCCTTTATCAGACGCAAATTCTCTTTTCTTCTTCTTTTTCTTATCAACATTATCATCATCATCTTCACTTTTTAGATTAAACAAACTCTTTAAAAGATATGGGTTAGTGTTATTGATTCTAATGGGTTGTTTACTGGTTTGTTTGAGAGAAAAATGTGGTGTTAAGCAATGAAAACATTTGTAGGTACGAAGGGAGGAGAACAAAAAGTAGATAATTGATTATTAGTGGTGTGAGGAGAATAACATGGTGGTGGAAATGAAAGAGTGTGCATGCTAATTGATTACGATAACGAATTCTCAATAACTGAGAATTAGTTTAAAGAACAAAGATGGAATGGATAAGTGATTGATTATGGATTGGGATTGGATTTATGTTTAGGTGTTTGATTAGAGTTTGAACGTTTAAATTTAGGGGGGTGTATTGGATTGAGATTTTAAAAGACTATTTTGACGAAAAAAGTCTTGAAGATTTTAAAAGATTGTGGAGGAATGTATTAACTTTCAAAGGATTTTAAAAGACTTTTAAGATTTTGAGGGATTTTAGCTCATAGACTTTTAAAGATTTGAAAGTATTTTATGAGAATTCATAAGATTTGAAATGACTATCAAATTTTAGCAATAATTCAAAATTACAAGAGTAAATAAAAAATTAAAGGTTTGCTAGACCAAAAAAAAAAAATCAAAGGTTTGCATGATAAAATATAAAATCGATACAATTTTTATGGGATTGACTACTAATAATTATATATTATAATAATAATTACTTTATAAAATCAAACTTACTCATTGAAAAAAAAACTTATTGATAATAATAAAATAAAGGCAAAATTACACTTTTAGTCCCTTAACTTAATTTTAAGTAACAGTTTTGTTCTTTATCTTTTTTTCATTTCAATTTGTCTTTTTTGTTCATTTTCATATACATTTTTAAGCTTAAAATTCATGATTTTATTTTCTTATGGTCTTCCGGTCTTCAAATCTATGATCCTCGTCTATGTTTGCATAAGAATATTATATTTGAAGCTTGAAAATGTATATGAAAATGGACAAAAAGGGCCAAATTGAAATGAAAAAAAGATAAAGGACCAAACAGTTACCTGAAATTAAGTTAAGGGACTAAAAGTGTAATTTTGCCTAAAATAAACATCACGAAAAAGAAAACATAAAGTAAATAATGTGATCAACAACAACCAATTCGTGAAGAAAATAAAAATGACGAGAATAAAAAAAAAACCTGGAAAAAGAAAACAAACATGAAATAATGATAATGAGAGAAACAAAAAATGAAGGGGGAGAAGGAGTAAAAAGTCTCAAGAAATCTCAAAGCTATGTGTGGGAGACAAAAAAGTCTTAAGGTTAGGTGTGAGATTGTTTCCAGGTACATTTTACACTAAAAAGTCTCACAAAATCCATTACTCACACCAATCCATTAAAATCCTTACAATTTTGAATACCAATAGACAATTTTAAAGTTGTGCAAAATCTCAATTGAATACCACTGGATTTTATTGGACTCATTAAAAAATCCTGAAAATCCTAATTGAATACCACAAGAATGTTTTAGATTCCTTAAAAGTCTTGATTGAATACCTAAAGACTTTTTTAAAATAAAAAAGTCTTTTAAAATCCTTTGAAATCTCAATTGAATACACCCCCCTATGTTTCTTGCTTTTTTTTAGTTTTTTTCTGAATTTTTTATGAGGATTGTTGATAATGAAGATGAGGTAGAAGATGAAGAAATGGGTAAAAAAAAGTTATTGCTGGCATATTATAAGATATAATGGACCTTCACAATCAAACCATCAGTTTTTGATAAAAAGAGATCGAACGATTATAATTAAAAGAATTAATAAGGTCTATGGTGGACCAACATTGTTTGTATTCCACTATAGACATTTAAGGTTAAAGTTAACAGCCGAGGACCTTTTTGAATAACGGAGCAAATGTTGAAGGACCAAAATGATGATTTTAAAAGTTATGGGACCAAAATGAAAACAGAGAATTAGTTGAGGGACCATTGAATTAATTTAGCCTTTAATCAATGTAATCGACCCTACTTAATTTGATCTGTGTTACCATGTGGAGGGTAGGTGTTCATCACATCGAAAATTAAGGGAGGTTTGTGTCAGTTTAATAAATAGAGGGGTGTTTGACATTTTAACAAACCTTGAGGTTATCATTTTACAATTAATTATTCAATATTTTTTTCAGGATATTAATTCAATTTGAAGATCATTTGGAGCCTTCACGAATTGAATCAAGACTACTCGACACTCTTGATCTAGTTATGATAACTTATATTGGTTTGTTTAATAGGATTCTCTAATGATATTAAGAACAAGTTAGACGTTAGATTTTTGTTTTTTTTGAAAGGAATTTAGATGTTCGCATAATCCATTTTTGTTGTTCTTTTATTAATCTGACTTTGGATTTTTTTTCTTCCTATGTTGGTCTATTTGATAGAATTGTGAAAGAGAAATGACACAAAACCTTTTTCATTTTGATACTAAAACAAACCTAAGATTTAAGGTCTATGAATTTTTCTCTAATATGACATGCAATGTAAAAAAGAAAAGATCAAACCTCAAATTAGTTACTATTTTTAAAATGATATCATTTATTTTAGGATAGAATATAAAGAAGTCTATATATGACACAAACACTCCCCTATCAGGCCTCCACTTAAGAGATCAAAATCTGTCACTTTTAACATGATCCAAGACAAATATAAAAGCCTCTTAGATTGTTCACATCAGTGATCATATACAAGACAGCTAGCTAACTGTTCAATATGACCTTAAAAAGAGGAATAACATGGAAACCTAGTCATCTACTGTTTCAAGGTGCCATCCACACTACTAGGAAGATTCTCTTCAGCTTTAACTTCAAAGTCCTCGGGAAAATATGTCTTCAAAATGTACACCACTATTTCATAAATGCCATCGTTGTTATAGATTGATTCAAAATAATTTAGACATCTTAAGTGAGTGGTCAGAGTTTGATCCCCGATTTTTAAATATATAAAAAATTTGATTGAGAAGAGAAAATTCATTTTATATACCCTATAGCAGGCCGTCCCTGGAGAGGTGCAAACAACTCTATTAAGCTGAGCCTCCCCAATTTTGGGCCCAAAATATTTTTTATTTATTTTTATATATAATGCACTGAAGATTTTATCTTCAATATATATCAATGCTAAAAGTTTACAACACGGAAGCCATGGCCTTGGTGGTAAAACGCAGATAGGTTGAACTTGTGTATTCTCGTTCATTTAATTTTTGCCTATTTTTTGTTTTTTTATCATTTAATTTTTTTTTTCCAGTACAATAGGGCATGTTTTTTGCCTAATTTTTATGGATTTGAGGTTTATATATCTTAAATACTATCTCCTCTTCTTTCAATAAGCTCTGACAACAAATATTATAATTTTTTTTTGGTGCAAACAAACATTATAATTATTTCTTAAAAAAAACATACATTATAATTATTCTCTCAAAAAATAAAATAATAAATATTATATTTTCTTTTTGCTCTTTTAAAAAATTTGTGCTTTTATTTTGACTAGGGGCCTATTTTTATTTGAGAGACGAGCCTCCATTTTTGTAGGAACGGCCTTGCCCCACAGGTTCCTCGACGGAGATAGTCACTCCTAAACGAAGGTGAAAATTTTATACCGATAACATGATAACCTAAAAAAAAGAGAGTAAATTACACTCCCCTCCCCTCAAAGATGCTTGAATTACACTCTCCTCCCCTCTTATGTTAAAATATACATTCCCCTCCTCTCTTATTCAAAACATATTAGAAAAAATTTCATTCCCCTCCCCTAAGAAAAGCTTTAATTCCATTCTCCTCCCCTCTTATGTTAAAATCTACACTTTACTCCCTCAATACTTTTTTTTTTAAATTCTAATAATCTAGCAAAAATAATAATAATATAATACACTTCGAAAAAATAGTATTGCAGGTCTATTTTAACATAATAAAAAATTGAACACATATTTTTTTGCTATTTTTTATTCACAATTTCATTAACATGTAGTTTTAAACCCTATTATAACATATGAAACAAGCCAAAATAAAATTAAAATATGTGAAAAATTTCTAAAGACAATAAACCATTGTTATTTAAAAGTTAATTTTAAACTCTAAATTATAAAATCAATAGCAACATATTTAAATTTAATTATCATTAACATTTAAATTATAAAGAAATGAATTAATTTTTCTTAAAGGGTGGTTTAAAATTAATATATATCATAAAAATATTTATTTATGTTAAAATAGATTAAAGTGCAGTGCATATTTAATTAACAAGGGAGGAGGTTGTAATTCAAGCATCTTATAAGGGAGGGGAGTGTAAATTTTACTTTTCAAGGAAATAAATTGTATATTTTAATATAAGATGGGAGAGAAATGTATTTCAAGCATCTTTGAGGGGAGGGGAGTATAATTTACTAAAAAAAAACCACCAACAAACTTTATGCATATCAATCATGAACACCACCAATTCTTTATGTTTTAAATATGAATCTTAGAGTCATGCATCTCACGTGATAATGAATATTGTATTTGTTGGTTAGAAATATAAAGTGATCGTAAATTCAAACACTCGTTACATTTATTATTTATGTATCTATTATATATCAAATAATCAGATTTTTTATTATATAATCGTAAAAATTTTGTAATTTCATTTGTTTGGACAAATCATAATTCTTTCAATTACCACTTGGAACATAACATATTTCTTGATATCTTATTTCACTTCATCTATACTTTTATATTTTTCTCTGTTTTTTTTTTGGTAAAGGATTCCACAACAGAGACAATAATGGAGGAAATGCACCATGATTTAAAACAAGATCGCTTGCAATCACAGAATCACTAGCAAAATTACCTAATGCCCATAATGCCTGTTCAATACAAGATACATTGAAGTTGTGTAAGCGACCAACATATACATAGATACATGCAAACACAATGGTTTTCTCAATGCAATTATGCCACCAGATTGAGGAAGACATCACCTGTTCTTTTCCGTCATCACTACCAGAGCTCAGAAGCTGCACAAGCAGAGGAACATCACCATGTTCGATCACCATCCTCCAATGATCATCTTCCGCCTCAACTCCGGTAGCGGCGACATTCTTCCTCTGAGAAGAGGAGGATGACAAAGAAGGATCAGGTGCCAGAGGCATTCTTCTTTCTTTGGTTTTCTTTCCTAGCAGAGAATTAGAATGGAGTTCAAGTTTCAGTGAAATCAATGAACTGCTTCAACTGCTTCTTGCTTTGTAACAAAATCAATGAAAGTGTTTTTTTTTTTTCACTCTTCTATTTAAGCTTTGTATAACCGCTTCGACTGCTTCTTGCATTCGCTATATTTTTGTTTTCGTTATATTTTCAAACAAATATTTTATGCCACTTCAAACTAAGCTCAAACCGGTTCAACAACTGTTTTGGGTCCTCTTAATTTTTTGAAAGAAAAATGGGCCCACTTAACTATTTATACTATTTCATTCACTTAATTCTTTATACTATTTCACAATTCTCAATTATTTGAAGCATAAATTATATTTTCTAAATATTCATACTATTCATCTAAAAATCTACGATGGATCACACTAAATCCACAATAATCAATCACAGTTCAACAAATATTTGTAATTTGTGATTTACATTTATTTTTTACTCTTACACAAACATAAATTCAAACCACGGTAGAAAAACGATGTCAAAATTAAAGTTGATTTTCAAAGCCAAATAACAAATATTTCTTAGAGTTTCGTAAAGTCACAGGTGATTTTCAACCGATACTTATCCTCTAAGGACATCATATATTACTTTCAAGTGTTGTCACTTGTCACATGTATACTGCTAAGAAATTTTAAAGTTTTTCGTCTAAATATATTGTGTTGTCAATATAATATTTAATTTATCAAAATTAAAAACAAATATTCAAATGTCTCTACTGTTATTAATTGTATAGACTAAAATGATTAGTGAAAAATATATTTGAAGACTAAATTAATTAGCTAAATAAATTTAAATGTGTATTTTATCAATTTTTTTTGTTAAGATAGTTGGAAGTTATGTGGAGTTAGTTAAGGTAGTTAGACTAGAGTTAGTAATCAACTATAGTTAGTTGATAAGTAAACTAGAGTTAGTCGCTTGGTTAGAAGTTAGTTACTCAAACTAATCTCTATATATAGGAACACCATTGTACTCATTCATCATCTTTTAATAAAATCTATTCATTCTATAATGAGTTTTTATGAGTATTTCTCACATGATTATTTTTATGTTTGCTCTGTTGCTTACATCTATGATCTTTCTTCCTATGATTCCATGATTTTCTACGTATCTTTCTCCGTCGGAGAAAAAAATACCTACATGTACTCTTCAACCGGTTCCCAACATAGCTTTTCCAAAACGGCGTGCTTATGAGTTATGATGCACATATGAAACTCCAAAAAATCAATAACAAATTCAAACTCCAAATTATGTTAACAACAACCATATGAAACTCCAAATTAGTATTTGCAAAAGTTTGTACATGAAAGAGACAATCTTGGACTTTTGGTTAAAATTTAAATAATAAATTTAAGAAATAAAATAAATGGTTCACCGTGAAAATGAACAAGTAACAAGCTACCCTAAACATTTACATTATAAAGCCGTTAAATAATCCTGGACTATTTATGAAGGTCCTAATCATCTATGGTTTGAAGGTGCCATCCACACTACTAGCTAGGAAGATTCTCTTCACCAACAACTTCAAGGTCCTCAGGAAAATATTTCTCCAAAATCTCCAGAGCCTTTTTATAAATGTTATTGTTGTCATAGCTTTGCAATCTTGCAATCTTATCCAATCCTGCACACTCTTCAATCATTTGAGCATAAACATTGACCCCCTTATATAATCCCTTGTCCTTGTTAATTTCTCCTGCCTTTAAAATGTTTTTCAGCCCAGTCAGACAAAGTGTCAGCATAGTCGCGTCTGTGCCGGTCAATTGATCACAGAGTGCCTCGACGCACCCATTACACGCCAAGTACCTAAAGCAATGTCAGTTGTACACTTAAGACATAAGCTTTCATCACAAGAAAAAAAATGTAAAAGGACTAAATAATAACATTGTAATATAAACCAACTTATGAATAAATCACAATCCCAACTCCCAAGTGTCTAAGATGTAAGTATACAATATTTTCCACAGTTGCAGGGACACAAACAAAACAGTATACCCCACTACATGCTCTTCTTTTTGAGGTATCTGTTTATTATTTATGCTGATTTTTCTTAAAAGTTAAAAACTTTTTCTTTTTACACCGTAAGATTGATAACGGCGAAAAAAAATCATGATGAAGGAAATTAAAATGCAATGGTAGAACTTACCGAATATGCTCAAGAGTTCCATGAGTGACATTAGAAATAACCCACACAGCCTCCTTCCTAATGTCGAAGTCAGCCTTGGTGAGACGGACAAGAGAACTAATAAGATTGGCATCAATGACATCCTGCGCAAAAGATCGTAATAATATTAGTTGTGACAATATTCTATGTTTAAAAGGTTTAGCTAGTGTTTCCAGATTAGCATAGGTAACTCTGTTGGATGAGGAGGTAATTAATTAGCATTACTCCAGATTTTTTCAAGAAAATCCAGTTTTAATTTTAGAAATGTGCAAACAGCCTAATGTCTAGCCTCTACCCTTAATTCTTTATTCAATAAATCTAGTCTCTAATTCATAATTATTTGTAAAGTGTCCTTTGTTGAAATAATTAATATAACAAAGGCATGAAGTTTTGTTCCATACAAAAGGTCCCCTTCCAAAGTCAATGATGATAATAATATTAGTTAATTGTGACAATATTTATGTTCAAGAGGTTTAGATAGTCTTATATAAATGAACTTCCAGAAACAAACAGTCTTGAGCAGGGCTAAACCATTGCTTACCTGTTTTTGAGCATTATTCCCACCTGCGATATTTGCAATTACCGAACACGCTTCTTCAAGGATGATTTTATCACTTTGTGTAAGAAGAGCTTTAAGACAACGGAGAACTCCACTGTTAATTAGAAACTGAAAAGACGTAGTTAAATTAGTAGAAATATGTGATAAAATAAATCAGTTCGATTCAGAATGGCAAAAAAGAACAATGTGACAACAAAATTATGCTCTCTCGGTAGTCCATATAACTCTCATTGACACCAGCGTGACATGTTCAACCACCTTAATAGCAATATAATTAGAGGTTCCTAAAATCATTAGATAGTAACACATCGTTATTTTTACCTGAGTCTGAGCATCATCACCAGAAGCAATATCTCCTAGAATCTCCAAAGCAGGCACAACAACTTTTGACTCCGGATACCTGTATCAGGGCACAAGAAAAGAAAAAAAAAACATGGTTGAAGTCACCCCAAGAATGTCAGTGCTACCGAAAAAAACACAGTATTGTAATCAGTCAAGGACTTACAGTAGTAGCTCTACAAGTCGTGGGCAAAATTTTGCCTCAACGATAGCTTGAACCATTTTGTCTGAACCTTTCTGAGTAAACCAGGAGAGGAGATGGCATGCATATAGTATAACTTCTTCATCAGGCATCAATAAGAGTTCCCGAAGGCCAGGCAATGCTGGTAGCATCTGAAAAAGATAACAGGAGAGCATGCAGTTGGAAAAGAGAAGATAACAAACAATGTGTAAATTCATTATATTTATTCATTTATATAGGATATGCAAAATTTACTGCACATGCTATCCTTGCAAATTTTTCCCAACCTGATCCTGAAGAGTTAGGAGAGGCTTTCCACGAGTGAAGTTGAAAAAAGCCCATGTAGCAATATTCCATGTAGATTTTTTTGTTGAAGAAGGATTCCACATCAAAGACAATAGTGGAGAAAGTGCACCATGATTTAAAACAAGATCCCTTGCGGTCAGGGAATTGCCAGCAATATTACCTAATGCCCATAATGCCTGTTCAATACATGAGACATTGAAATTGTGTAAGCGATCAACACATACATAGATACATACATACACAATGGTTTTCTCAATGCAATTATGTCACGATATTGAGGAAGACATCACCTGTTCTTTGCCGTCATCACTACCAGAGCTCAGAAGCTTCACAAGCAGAGGAACAGCACCATGTTCAATCACAGTATTTGTATGCTCAGACAATCCCGCGGTGACATTGATTAGAGTCCATGCTGCCATGGACTGCAGATATAATATTGTACAACATGTTTTGTGAGTGAGGTCAAAATCATTACATTCAGGAATCACTTGATAGAAAAAGATTCATACCTGCAATTGGGGCATATCATCCCTTGTCAAAAACTGCACAAACCGCAGGACAACACCAGCCCGCTTCACCTTATCAATTAAGGGGATGTAGCCTGAACAGAGATGTGGCCGTAAATGTTCAAAATTTGGTTAACAATTAAAAACTTATGAGAACTACATCATGATTTAGGAAAACACACATACACTACTATATTATATACTATGTATAATACTTTTTATTTTTTAAAGTAAACTCGAGGAGGACATTGCACAGTGGTATCGTATAATCTAGGCATAACATTAAGAGAAGAGTATTACATCCCAAATAAAATATAACATTACATTCATACCCCCTGATAGTAGCTTTCCAAATTGAGTAGTTGCTTCAAGTTGTGCAGCAGGGTCGTCAGACAATAAGGCCAGTGTCATTGCAGGAATGGTTTGCACCTGTTAAACAACATTAAGAGTAAAAGATGAAAAACATTTCTATTCTGCAGTTCAAAATAACACACAAATCTCTATCTCCGGACATGCATTATAGGTAGCTCTAAAATGGACTTTTTTTTCCACAAAAATCTGCTAAAGCCTCTTATTTTGGCAATTGGCATCTCTCTTAAATCTTGGCCATGCTCTTGAAATGGAACAACTATCACTGTTACTTTAAATTCTAAAACATGAAAGTATTTATTATTATTTTCCAATAATACACTAGTTTTTGGTATCTTAACATATCATAGACTAGTTAGTTCTTCTAACCCCTCCATCTAATTTAATTTGAAGTTTAGAATAATTCGTTTGTGTCATATTATCTGCCATTTTAAATCAATGGAGCATTAATTACTCTTTTTTCACTGCTATATTTATTAAAAAGATTAATTTAGTGAGTAAAACTAATTTTATAATAGAAATTAGTACAGTGAATAATTTTGTTAAGAAGTATGCATAAACTACAGAGAGAGTACATAAACATAACTAATGAAAAAACATTTTACCTTGGCCATTATTACATCATATTCCTGCACGTTCAAATCCATGGACATGCGAGAAAAAGCTTGAATAATTAAATTTGAGAATATGGTAAAATAAATAATTATTTGTAGAAACTAAAAAACGATGGAGAGAATACAACTGCATCTGAAATATAGACGGGGAATGGAGGATCCTCATTGAGCATTGGGGAAAAAGTTTCTTCCCGAAAAAACTTTCGCCTCTTGGAGAGAGAATCAGGGCGTTTATTCTTACGTATCAAGAAAACGCCGTCCTCTTTCCTCCTCCGACCACCGTGTTCCGCCTCAACTCTGATAGTACTCTTATGTTCTTTCTTCCTTTGAGATGACCAGGATGGCCAAGTATCAGGTCGCAGAGACATTTTTATTTAATTTCTTAACAGAGAATTAGAGAAGACAAAGTGGAATTCGAGTTTCAGTGAAGAAGAAGATATAACAAAATGAATGAATGAGTGTATGTTTTTAACAAATGCTTGCATTGGCGCCATTTTAACAACATTTCCGTTTTATTTTGAAAGAAGTTATGCCACGTTTGAACTAAGGTCATTAAACGGGATTGGAGTGGAAAAATCCGCGAAAAGTTGTGCTGAAATGTAGAGAGAGAAGAAGACAGGTGGAGAACGGTGGAATAGGAAGAAGTTGAAGTAAAGAAAACATCAGTGAAAGAATAAGTCAAAAAGGAAATATTGATTCTCGGCATGAGAGTAGATGGAGGACGTTTGAACTAGTAGACTCTGGGGGCTGGGTTTAACGGGAAATGCATAGGTATAAATTTTCATCAAGATTATTTGTAATTTGTTTATAGTATTCGATCAATACTATTTGTAATTTAAAAAAATTTGTTGTGATAAAAAAAAAAAAAAAAGAGGTCGTGATAACTAGTGTCTTCACACACTAGTTAAGGAAATAGAAGAAAAAAAAACATTTAAAACATAATTTTTTTTACACTTTTCAGACTATATTTGTTTTTTTAACTAGTGTCGTTGGGACACTAGTTAGCATTATCCTAAAAAAAATATCTGATTTTGAAGAATTATTTAATAAATTGGATTTTGTGAGATTTTAAAATGAAATTTTAGCATAAAAACATTAAATTTATGTGGACTGTTGTTATTTCTTATAAGATTTTGCCCCCTCTCAAAAAAATCACATGAAAGAGTGTACGAAAAATACTATAAAAGAGTGTTAAAATTCATAGTTCTTCGAAATCTTATAATACACAAAATCATTTCAAGTCCTTTAAAATTTTATGATATGAACCCATTGAAATCTAAATCGTAAATCTTGATAGATTTTTAAAAAAAATCATTAAAATCTTTCAAAGTCTTTTAAAAACCACAACACTTTTTTAAACAAAAATTATCTTTTAAAATCCTAATCTAATATACCACGAAGAAGTTACCTTGATAATTGTACAAATTCTTTTTGGATCAACAATAAATTATATAGAATATTCATTTGATACAAAAATATCGATCAATATTTTTTTCTCTTTACAACAATATATTTTATTCTATGAAGAGTATATTTTACAGGCAACTATGTATTATTGTGATGTATTTTATCTGAAAATCTGATTAAGTTGCCCATTCACCAACAAATCCAGCAAAAATGTGTTACTGTGAGATTTCTCCACAATACTCGATAGAGAAGACGCGCAAGCCTTTTAGAATATAATAAACCCACTTGCAGTTGCAGTGATACTAGACATTTATTAGCCTGACTTAGTTTGGAAAATGCATTCAACTGCCTTATCTTTAATATCATCATCCTTGAGCCACCAAACAAGGTTGTTCCATCCGAGTTGCTTTGCTAGCTGCGTGAGGGCCTAGCATCTTTGCATCAACGAATGCATAAAAACATCACCAACGCTGTTTGATACAAAAGTTTCATAGGAACAAATACTTCATATCCAGGTAAAGGGCAAAGAAAGCCTGAAAAACATATATATAATTGACAAAACACAAAAAATATAGTTGATCATGTTTCCAGAATACATTTCAACCATTTAGTATTGTTTATGAAAAAAAAGTTCAGTTATTGACCATCATAACAAGGTAAAACGCAATTGTGCATGATTGTCAGACTTGGTAGCCAGTCCGTTCCTTGCTCAAAACAACCATAATAATAATGATTACATCTATATGGAAATAGCAATAAATTATTTAACATGATTACACAATGAAAAACTCTCTTCACAGCAGAGAAGAAGGTCGGACAAAAACCTTGACATGTGTTAATTATTACTCATTATCAAAATGAGTGTCGTTTAAGGCTTCTATACACATGCTCCATCTTGGTAACATTTATAAGCAAATATTTCTTTTTCAGATTCTTTAAATAACTGATGTATCTTGACTATAATATAATCCAGATACATTAGTTATGTAATGAACCTGAAAAAGAAATAATTGTTTATAAATGTGACCGGAGTAAGAAATGCAATAATGTTGTCCAAAGACACGACACTTTTACTAAAATAGTTTTGTTAACTATTGATGCATTTTCTATCATTATTAATTAAAGTAGAATCTGATGCTTTGGAAGTAGTGTACATAGTAATAATTAGGGGGTACTACTAAAAAAATATAATTAACATCACATTGAAAAGTGAGAATGACGTTCATTTTGAAACAATCTTGAAACGGAAGGAGTATGATGGATTATATGAGAAAAAAGATCATGAAGCTTTCGAATGTTAAAATATATTGCAAACAAAGATTTGCCAAGAGTGCTAATAAACCTGGTTTAACGTGCTACGGGGCAATAGGCTGCAGTAAGCTGCTAGTCGGACTTTTGGGCTTCACACAATGGGCAAGAGTGATGTCTGCTTTTGCAGTGTCAAAAACTCCCTCTCGGAAGGGTATCTCAAACAGCAAGGATTTGTATAAACAAACCTCATCTTCCTTGCAATAGTAAATCTGCAAAGAGCAAAAACATTATTTACTTTTTCAATGATTCTTGTTGGAATTTTTACCACCTATATGACATGGTTGTCAAATTATGGCAGAATAGAGTAAATTCACTAGAATGGGGCCACTTCCTATATCAGAATTAACAAAGGATAAAGCAGCTATCGATATTTTGACATTGATTAACAAGTCCTTGTTTGATTTCATTGAAGGAGAAGACTATTTTCGTTCAGAATTCAACCAAGTCTTGGGTTCCATAATGTGGCGTACCTTGCAACTAATTCTTCCCATTGAAGCAGAGTTAGAGGATCTCTTAAAGTGAAGTGTTGCAGATCCTTCTGGACTAAGCAGTCCATCTAGAGGATTGATATTCACAGCATCTTCAGGTTCAATATCAACACTGAATCTACTGCGAGCCTCCTGCAAGGAATTTTAAGGGAATAAGGGTGGCAGTCGATGAAATAGTCTCATGTATATGTAAATAATTGAATTACAGTGAGCGCTTGAAAGAGAGAACAATGATGAGAACCTTAGAGAAATGATACTCATTTGGTAATGATATTTCAATAGACAAGTTTCCTTCCTCTGATGAAATGGCGTCGACGGTAATTGGTACTGTGTCAGCTGTTGGCCGTCTCCGAAGACGTTTGAAAGATCTTGATTTTGGTTTAGGAGGCTGAAATCCTTTAAGCTCCAAGGTACGAAGTTCAAATTCATTTGTGTTCAAATCTAGATATCGAATTAGGCTGTTGTTTGTATCGGCTATGAATAATCTCCCTGTAAAATGAATAAACAATAATACTAAGACTGAGCTTACTTCAAATTTATTTCATTTTAGACCAAATAATTGGATCAAGGAATAAACATCCCTAAATTCTATGTATAAGATGTATTCTTGCAAGACAAAAGGTAGACTGTGATGACAATTATATCAATAAGAGCGCTAGCAACATACTCTTTCAAACACACTCATCCTTATTGGTTGAAATTCAAATGAGTCTCACTAAATTATATGGGTCCCAAATAAATTTAGTATGACCCAGATAAATTTCAACCAATAGAAGAGAAAGTGTTCTTATCATTTTCTTTTATCAGTTGCAGTTGATGTGTGTAAGTTGTAGGATTGTAACGGGGTGTCAGGGTTTATTGTTGAGTAATTTGATTTGTGGTCTAGTTTTAGGGTCTCAGCGATCTTGTTAGAATAGTTTACTCGAGTAAGAAAAATTCTGTAATCTAAGGGTTTTCAATCTTGCTACCGAATTTGATTAAAAAGATTGTGTTTCTGGATAAGGTTCCAAGTTTTGCTTCCAATTCTTACATCACAAGTAGTTCTAAAGGGATAATGCACATCTTTGTCACCACTTTCAAATGAAAGATATTGGCAGGCTTCATAGTCATTGGGGATAGAGGTCAATCCAAGGATGGCATTGTCATTTCTCAAAAAATGTATGCCACGGGCATTCTAGAGGAAACAGGTTTGATGAATGGATTATCTTGTGAGACGTAAGAAGAGAATATCTTGACAATTTGGTTTTGCATGGATGATCAAGATCAAAAGTTACTTATAAGTCAGATGATTATTTTAAAGTCATGATTTTGAGCTATATTCTTGACCATACATACATGAATATTACAAAAGTTAAGATATTTTCTTATATTCTAACAAGAGCGTCATAATAATATGAACTGTAAAAGAAACGTTATAATAATATGGTGCTTTCATTTGATATGCTTCTTGGGCGAACGAGCGCGCACACACACAATTACTTGTGTCTATTTGTCTGCCTATAATATGTGTGGCTGCATGTGTGAGTGTTTATATGTATCAACACACACGCGCGCGCGCAGTCTATATGTGTGTGTGGCGCGCAAGTATTATATGTATGTGATCCTCTCCTAGATTCATCAAAGGTCGATGTAGTATGAAAACATTTTTAAAAGAATAATGAAATAGATTGAAGCAAAAAGAGCATTACCGTTGCTCCCTTCAACAATTCCAGATGGTTCAGAAAGCTGCAAAAACATTGATAAATATGTTAACATATATTTGTGGCTATTAGGTAAGCAAGACTTCATTTGTTTTACTTGGTTTTGTTGATATTAATTTGCATG
This sequence comes from Medicago lupulina, assembly GCA_958299785.1. Taxonomy (NCBI): domain Eukaryota; kingdom Viridiplantae; phylum Streptophyta; class Magnoliopsida; order Fabales; family Fabaceae; genus Medicago; species Medicago lupulina. The sequence continues at coordinate 2,799,604 of OY283140.1, forward strand.
AGCATTTAAATTAAGAGCATACGAAACATTTCTTCAAATGTGTGAGAAAACAGAAGCGTGCAAAAGTGTGAATGCTTTCTATCAAATAAATAATGGGTGTCCAGAATATAAGTACAAGAAATAAGACTGGGTCAGGTTTACAATCTTAAAAAGCATAGCTTTCGCCACTTCCACCTTTTAGGGAGGAAATATTCTAGAAGGAAGCAATAGGAAATGGAACAAAAAAAAGCAAGTAAACCAAATCAACATAACTATAGTTATACAACATGAATACATCTGCAGTGCTTCTCTTGCACATTCCTATGATCATCAAACAACTTGAAGATGAATAACAAGAGAGGTACACCTGATATTCAAAACAGAGAAAATTTGATAGCCGGTTTTAGAGAATTTCCATTTAAGGCGCTTCATCAGCCTGTGCACATGCAAACCTATGGACTATAACTTGTAACTCCAAAAGTATCCCATAAAAATTGTTATACCTTTAAAATAAATGATAGTTCCACACTTACAGCACTAATGTGAAAGTGACATGGAATCAACAACAGAATGTCTTGAATAGATGATTCAACATTTCCAAAGAGTATATAAACTTATTCCTACGTTTACAATGTGGAAATGATTTTGGCAAGAGGCGACCAACCTGAGCTGTTACGGACTTTCCATCCCTGAAACCAGCTTTTCCTGTTCCTGCAACAGTGCTAACTCTTTTACTGGTCGGATCTAACTTCTTGATCTGAAATGTATTATAAAAAATGAGAAGACTAGGAAACTCAGCTACTGCAAACATTGGAGCTAAGGCCTGGCTGTCCAATTAACTTGTTACTACTTTCTAAGTTGGTCGTATCATGCATGCATCCAAACATTCATTAGACAAGTTTGAAGACAAAATCTAACTCGGCAAAAAATAAAATTTCCAGTACACGTCCTAACCAGGTAAATGGGAAAAGAATTATATTATTTGCAAGATATCACAGAAAAGGGTAACTGCAGTATCTTTTTTTTTTCTTTCCGGTCTTGCTAATGAGTGCCCCCGGGACAGGATATTAAAAATTATTCTTTAAAAAAGTCGAATACCTCAATTACCAATGAATTGAATACAAAAATTTTCATAAAAAAACATACCATTTAAGGTCCTTAAAGAGTGCTTCGGGGGCACTCGTTAGCATTCCCCTGTTTTTTTTAAAGGCAAATTAACTACAGTATCTGATATATACAAAAGTTTAAACCTTAAATATTGAGTTCTAACAGAAACTGACAGGTTGACCAGTCAATCTTAATGTCACAAGAACCAAACATAAATAAGAATGAGGAGAGAATTTTCAGAAACCTCAGCAATGACAGCTTGGAAAATGCACATAAAGACAAAAGGAACATATGGATTATTATAACAAATAATTCCCCTTTCAAGTATTACGGTCGCATGCGTACACACAATCAATTGATGTTCGCTCTAAAGATACACAAGATGCAAAGGCTATAATGATTCCAAAAGTAATTTGGTCTGAATTGTCTACCTTGTGATTGTAGCTATCCGTGATATAGATTATGCCATCCTTTCCACACACAACCCCTAGTGGATGTTGAAGAAGTACTTCAGAGCCTATTCCATCTTGATCACCAAACTGCAGAAGTTTGAGAGCAGAGTTACATTATCAGGCAAAAGGAGTTCTAAAGAGAAGGGTTATAACTTATAAATATATGACAAATTCTTAACGATTGATGACTAGCTACACAAGATAAAATAGGTTATTAGAGAGAAAAATGGGGTGACCCCCAATTGTGAAAAAGATGATTGAATCCCTTCTTAAGTGGTTATGGCATGTATGGATAAGACCTATAAAAGCACCGGTAAGGAGGGTTGACCAAATAGAGGATGGTCAATAGTTAGAGGTAGATGGAGACCAAAGAAAACTCAAACCTTTAAGAGAGATTTAATTTGGACCTAATACATAACAAGACTTAATTGGTACAAATTAAGCTATAGAGTATGGAGTCAGCCCCATCTTGTACCAAACAGTTTTCTTGTTGACGATGATAACGAAATTTAATTATCAAAAGAAAAATACTACTACAAGATGAAGCAAAAAAAATAAAAAGGCTTCACAGATTGTATTAAAACTACCTTAAACAAATTATCCGAGAAGATGGGATCGCCACCAGCTAGCAAACGAGATCCTCCAGTTTTCAGATCAACAGCTCGAATTGAACTACTTTCACTATCAGCGACGTATATCTCCATTAGATCTTATCATGCAAAATCATGTGAAACATTTATCAGTTTGAATGGAAATTGATTTAAATTAAAGTTCAAGAGAAGTATCACCATGTATTACCTTGAGACAGTGAAAGACCAGAAGGTTGTGCAAAGGATGTGCTTGTAGAACTATCTCAAATAAAAAATGATAAATAATCAGAAATTTTTCAGATATTCTAGTTAAAAAGTCAACAAATAAAACACATGGAGTAAACTGGACTTGTTATTTCCAAACCATAGTGCAACCAAACACAAATACACACATTTGTATCTTGTGATTTCAAAATGTAATGCTTAAAGTCAACATTTTTATTTTTCTTAGAAATTTAGAGAAAAAGAGAACTGTTTAAATCACATTATTAACTGCCATATTTAAGATCAGCAACAGAAATCCTTAGAGCGAGAGTTTCAAAATCTAAAGTTACTGAAAGTGCATCAAGAAAAGAAGTATGCCAAGCCAACATCCCCAACATATTAACCAACATATTAGAGAACAATAAAATGAAATTCAAGAGCAAGTCAATTATGACATTGTCAGCATAGATAACCATGACACAATCTCTCAGATTCATTCCAGATACCTCTAAAATAAGGAATGTTCAAAATAAAGATCATGCAATCACAGTGAAAAATGTTGAGTCAGTATCTAATATCTATAGCCAAGAACAGAGATAAGCATAGAGACATAAGAGAAGCAGTAAAAGACAATACATGATAAAATTGAATGCGAAAAAAGGAATACTGGTGACATGCTTGTTTGACACACTCTCGAAAACAGTCTATGAATTGTTTATTTTTTAATTGATCTCTTTTCAAAAAAATTAGCTGACTTGTAAAGAAAAAAATAAATAAATAAATAAATAATAATAATAATAATAATAATAAAGAATGCATTCAAGTATACATCAAAGAGAGTGTATTCCTAGCATTTTCATCGGTTTGAATACTATGAGTTCAATTTCAAATCTGTTAGTGTTGATTATAGATATACATAAGGATTGTAAAATAGTAAGATATATCCTGAGCAACATGGTAGTCAAAGGTCACTGAATACACTCCACAAAAAAAACACTTGAAATGTAAATGAAGTTTGACAACAATTGGGTCTCATCACTTGAAGTGATACCTTGATCCGTTTAAATTTCTTTCATAGCCATCACCGCTAAATGCTCTCGTAACTCCACTCAATACATTGTGCTCCCAAATCTGATGTTGGCCAGCCATGGCAATATAAATATTTTCTTTGAATGGATGATAACAGACATCCCAAGGTGAATTAAGGAGCTGAAAAATGGAGAAAACCGAGGAGTTTAACTTTGTGGTCCATTATGGAGCCTAACGAGATCATATATGATGTAAAAGACCATGATAAAAAAAAAAATTGTGGTCCATCTTAGATTGTAGCTATATAGTATACGAATGTCACTCATCCTCAAAACTTACAAATGAATTTAATTACCTGAGTGTCTCCTTTTCCTCCTCCAATATAATCAGAGCCCTTGGTCCCATTTCCAGCAAGAGTACGCACTTTCTCATTAGCAAAATCAATTTCCCTTCAGAACATAAATAAATAGGTTGATGATTTGATCCATTTCTCGTATGTAGAACAGCTTGTCACATAGTTAATGACTACTGCACCAAAATTCTGCTTTTATCAAATCAAGCAGGATTTTTTTTACTTTCTACGGATGTAATCACATGACAATTAGTCATTTTTATTTTGAAACAAACATGTCAGAGATCAGAAAAATAAGGAACTCAAAAATGGTGTATTATTGAAGAAAGAAAATGGGTGTATTTTTAATAACGAGTTTGCTAGGTGGGATGAGGTTGTGGAGGAGGTCAAGGTCATGTCTTGGAGGTGGTTGTTAGGACGATTTAATACTCCGGCTTGTATGTACTACGAGTGGTGTTGGAATCCTCGGGAATGTTTGAGTAGGTAAGCCGGCTGTTGCTTATCACTTGTAGGTGTGGCGCTGTGGCTGGTTAGGAGCGGTTTTCTTTGCTTCCACTGTTTGTGTTCTGGCGTAGAATTTTCTGTTATATAGTGCAGGGAGTTTGTTTTCAGCCTGCTGTTGGCTTTGGTGGGGTGAGCTTGCACTTTGTGCAGCCACTGATGTAGTTTACTTGGGTAGTTGGGGATGGCTTTTTTTATTGTAGTCCCCTGTGCTTTGTATTTCTTCCTTGCCTTTTAGTGCTTCTTGCACGGGCTTGTGTTTAATAATATTTGCCGTTTCAAAAAAAAAATTGAAGAAAGAAAATGTATTACAAAAGATGGAATATGTAATACCCCAGAGCAAAGCTCCTTTTCCACAACTGATAAAATGTCAAAAAAAACTCACCCTTCCTCCGCCACTAATTTACTAGTTTTTTTCCCTATAATGAAAAAATGTGTGGGATCTCTAAATCTTACTTCTTATTCCCATTTTTGCCCCTCTACCCGACCCTTTTCCGTTTCTTCTACTATAGGTCTTCCAGACCCAAGGCCCATGCGAAGTTGGAATGGACCAACTAAATCCTGAAGCCTCACAAGACAAAGCATGTAGTTCACATTAAAGGAAACTTAACTGTTTTATCTTAGAATATGGATTTAAAGGTCCAAGCTCTATAAGCACTACTTAGCTCATAGCTCTAGTTGATGTGGAACTTGCAACATTTTCCATGATTAATTAAACCTACTAATGAAGCATCTATGCTGTCACATAGATCACAACAATGAAAATCAGACTACTGATCAAAGCTGTCCTGTACCTCAAAGCATGGTTTTCGGTGTCTGCAACATAAAGGATATTTTTCTTTGCATTATAAGCAAGGCCCTGGAGAACCAAGAACCACAAATAAGTATAGAGTGTGTCAAAGTGATTGCAATCCTCATATGATGAATGCCACAATTAGGCACAAACGAAATACACTACAAGCTCAAACACGATCTTATTTATGTTGTACCTGAGGGCGATTAAAGGTGGCTTCATCAAAGGAACCATCTTGCAAACCTTCCTCCCCACTGCTCCCAATTTGTAAAATAAAATTCCCATCAAGGTTGGTGACCACCTGAATACCAAACATGGCCAGCATTTACAAATGCAACTTACTTTTACAATCAAAAGGAAAATAAATTATGCATGTATTGTCAAAATGAAGTGTGGTGAATGAAATTAGAACTATAATACATGGCAACTTGGGATTTAGAGCTTTAGATTTAAATTGGTTTTGTTTGGGAATTCAAGTTTTAATTGTCAGCAATGCGGGAAAGTTGGGTTTAGTTTATCAGCTCTTGGAATATTGTATCAATTGTTAATAGTTCTGTCAGGATTTCATTTCCCATTATGGATTAGGATTAATTGTTTGTGCTGGTAGAGTTCTTTGAGTCATCTAATTCAGATAAGAATATTTCGGTTATTGGTCAATGACTCCTGCATTCTTGTTCCAGATAGTTAAAATCAGATGTAATCTAGAAACTTCATAGCCTAATTAATGCATTGTTGTATTAGGTAAAACCTGTACAGTTATGCACCATGTGCTCATGACCATGAAGAGAGAGAGAGAGAGAGAACACTCACTATGCGGTTGTGATTGCTATCAGAAATAAAAAGCCTATTATTGAGGACATCAATAGCTAGCTTTCCAGGAAACTTCAATGGTGATGTCAATAGGCGAGGATCATTATCTTTCTCTAAATTTAATGTAATCGGTGTATTGTCCAGCATGTTCTGTTTTCCATAAAATTGAAGTGCCGCCGCCACGAAATCATCAAGATCCTTATAAAAAAAAAGGAACAATAAAAGTCTTGTTTTAAATTTAATCACCACACTAATTTATGGCTACAATGAATATGGCATAATTGGGCATCATTTATGGTTACATACATCAAAAAACATAATTGGGCATCATTCAAAAATCAAATTATAATCAAATTAGATAGAAAAAATGAAGCTATAATTGAAAATATATTTATTATGCACTTGTCAAATACTCCCTCCGTCCTAAATTATAAGCAAAAAATACTCATTTTCTTTGTCCCAAATTATAAGCAAAAAAGACAAACTTTTATCATTGTTTCAAAAAAAAATATGTTTTTCAAAGAAAAATTAAATGCAAAGTGCATTCAATTTGTTCTCTTTTTCATTTTCTCAATAACCAACAACCAATGAAAATTATTTTTACACCTTCCTATAAAACTTATTTCAAAGATAACACAAAAAACTATGTTACAAATTACTATGCTTTAGTTTTCTTAATAAGTGTGATTTTTTTTTTGCTTATAATATGGGACGGAGGGAGTACATTCTAAAAAGAACAACTATTTTTTAAGTGGACAAAAATCAAAACATGAATAACCATAATCACAAAAATATAGTTTAGTCCTTTTATATATCTTCATGAATAAGAAATGTGCCAGACATGAGCCTATCAAAGATCTGTTGGGCACCCACTATATGGTCATTCAGGTCATGCTCTAGATATAAAGTCTTGAGCATGAGGGGGTTTTGAGAGTCCCACACGGAATTGAATGTGATATGCCTGAAAACTTTGAGTTAGGTCCAACACAAATTCAAATATGGTAGTGGGTATTATTCTGTTGAAGATGATTTCATGTGCCCAAAATTATCACTCCCAAAGACAGTTTTGTAGGCCCATAAACCTTGCTCACTTTTAGGAGGATTGGAAATATTCATCATATGGCTATATGGAGCATGCTCCTTTTCATCCACACCGTATCACTAATGCCTCACAGTGTTGGTTTTAAGTTTTTAGAAAAATTTTAAAGACAGTGTAAATGCTACTCCCTCCGTCCCATGATAACGGAGCCATTTGCAAAAAAAAATTATCCCAAAATAATTGAGCCATTTCATTTTTCAATACAATATTAATTACTCTTTTCCCTTTATAACTCTAATTAATACTACTTTCATCACTTCCAATTCATTATATTTCACTTTGCATTTATGATAGTGGAGAATGCACCAATACTTAACAAGAGCACTTAAAACCACTTTCTCTCTCCTTCATTTATACATTTTTCTTAATATGCGTGAAATGAGCAAATGACTCAGTTAATCCGGGACGGAGGGAGTATAATATACATGACAATTAATGCATATAATGTAGTCTTGAATTAATTTTATAATATCACAATGATTTTTAAAATAAGAAACATGCAGATGATACTAAAGGTTGTCATCAGTACCTTCTTGTGACCTTCTCCAGCAAGTTGGGCAAGGAGCTTACCGTTGGGGCCAATGATAGCAAACGTTGGCCATGAATTTATTCCTAATTTCCGCCAAAAGTACATGTCTCCATCATTGACAACCTACAAAGGATGCGTAAGAGATCTGATTGAGCAGAGTTTATTAAGCAAGGGTTCAAGAGCCCTAAACCGTCAATAAATTTAAAAATCAAAGTAAAGAACACAATCATACAAACAAAATTCCATAACTATTATATCATGAGAGATTGTGCAGATAAATAAGACAGTTTCATTGATATCAAGTGTGGATTAAACCAGATTTAGAGTTCAGCAACACAAGTCACAGGCCTATGCCCTAACAGAGAGTTCTCTCTCAAATATACAATCATAACTCATAAAATTGCCTACTAATAAAAATAACTGACACCCATACATATAGAAATTAAAATAAAAAACACCCATAACTGTCTTCTTATCCTAGCTACCTGATAAAATAACTGTCCTCCAAGCCTAACTACAGAATAAAATAACTGCCCTATCCTAAACCATCTGACCAAAAGTGCATGTGCTCGTCAATAACTGAAGAGAAGGAAAATTGAAAATACTTACAAATGTAAAATATTTCCAGAAAAAAAAAAAATCCATTATCAAATATTGGTTGAGTTGTAGCTTTGAGCTTACCGGGTGAGTAATGTCATAGCGTAGAACCGCATTGCGGATGGCTTCAGAGTCTTTCTCATTATCAAACTTTGCAGAATGAACACCAACAACAATGAACTGTAGAAACAAAACTTACATCAAAATATATTTTTTAATCCTTTTTGCTGGGGGATATGATATAAACCCATTAGTTATGTCAAATGTTATCTGGACAACTAAATTATTTTTCATACAGAAGAATATTCAATAAACAAGACAAATATACAAAAATTTGACGTTCATGCACTAAAGTACCGTCTGATAGGTATGACAAAAGTTTATAAAGCAGAGCCACACACCAAGCTACATTTGATAATCAAAATATTCATACATGAAATTACCGGCATATCTTTGTATTTTTTCTCCAAAGCATCTAGGTCTGGCAACACGTGCATACAGTTTATACAACAATAAGTCCAGAAATCGAGCAGAACAACTTTTCCTTTCAGATCCTGCCAAATTAAAAGAATTAAAAATCTAATGAGCACAGATGTTTTCATCAGATTAAAATTAAAACTGAAAGCAAGAATAAAAGTACCCTGCGAAACTGAAGCGGAGCTGTATTAAGCCAATCAAGTTTAGACGGAAATTCTGGAACAAGCTGAGCATTTTCCCTTGACAGTGAAAAGGATTTAATCATAGTATTTTAATAACAAATTACAACTTCTTGCTTACAAGCTACAATTGTCTCTCTTCAGAAAGGAGGTAATACATATAATTTCACACCCACAAACAGAAAATACTCCCTTTTTGCTATATCATTGGAGAATATCGATAAAACAGTTAAATATTATAAAATTAGAGTATAGGGTTAAACTTAATTTCACACCCACAAACAGAAAATACTATCTTTTTGCTATATCATTGGAGAATATCGATAAATAAAACAGTTAAATGTTATTAAATTAGAGTATAGGGTTAAACATAAAATCATTATAAAATAGTTATAAAGAAAGAAATGTATCAAAGTACCAAGTACCTGCTCTCCAGATCAGCTATGTAGTTCACAAATTGCGGGATCCTATCAGATCTTGAGTCACCTGAGAACAAAACGAAAATACTCTGACTCTAATTTCATCTCTAAGCATGACCCCAAATTATTGATGAAAATAACCTAAGAGCGTGAATACCAGCATAGTTGACCAGAGTCTCAACTTATGTACTAATTATAGTATAAAAAAAGTTTCATCTGTGCTACCTAGCAGATTAAGTTCTCTGAATGACTTTTTTTGTCATGACCATAAAGTTATCGAACATGCTAAAGTTTTGGATTGAGTAGTCCTTTTAAGATTAATAATTATACATAGCACCATCAACAGAAAACAGCCATAAGATAGGAAAGTAGATAAATGCAGGAAGTACATGACAGCAGGGAAGACTGATTTCCCAGCACATCATTGGTTCGTTACCTGCTTTATACTCCATGGGTGGCTGGGTGACACCGAACAACAGATTCCAAATAGCTTGGGGGGAAGTATATTGCATTGCCTGTAGTATAGTAGTTAGCCCGTTAAACAAGGTTCAATATAGAGATGTACAACATATAATTTGCAGCATATTCTTACAATATTATTGTACCTTCCAGTTATTTAAGGTGAAGGCAAGGCAAGAGATAGCGATCCCAAGACTTCCATATCGCAGTATATCTCGCCGTGAACCCCGCAACCTGCCCACAAATTATTTCTGCACCCTCACAATAGTAAATCAACAAAAACTCTGCTTGTTGCATGGACCAAATATTGAAACAATAAATACTTTCATGGTATAAAATTACATACATGGAAAAGCAATTATTCATCAAATAGGAGAATGGCATCAACTTGTTATAACATGACTAACATCAAAATAGCTTGTAATGGGAACTCTCCAATAGGTAGTTCATGGATCACTATTTTAACAACATAAAAAATGAAAATACAATATTAACTTTATAATTATATAAATAATGTTTATATAAAATAATCACTTCCGAGCATATTTTACACTCTTTTATATTGCATGTGATATATAATTTATTTATTTTTTCCCTGAAAAAAAAAAATTCAACTTAAAATTAAAAAGGAGGGATTGCACTCATCTGAGGTGTGTTTAAATGGCATTGACACAGATATTGAGTTCCCCTCTATTATACACATATCACCTGATATGTAAAAGTAAAGGAGGGGTGTGTGTGCCATTTATACAGAACTGAGTGGAGGTGTGTGTGATTTCCCTATCAAATAAGGGTGGTGAGAGCACTGCATAACACTACTATTTCATGACAACCTGTTTCCTCCTTCCCAAATAGTGAACCATAGACTTTTTTATATTTCGTAATATTATTTCTTTTTTAAAATGCTTATATTTCGTAATATTATTTCTTTTTTAAAATGCGAAAAATATATATTAAAAGCCAATCCCAGTTCAGTTCAGGGACTAAACTCCAAATTGTCTTAACCAATCCCTGTTATTAGGTTCAAGGGAAAAGTGAACTCAATTTTCTGATTATGCACCAAATGCCGGCACATTATTAGCAACATTTTCCTTTTGAATGGTCAATGAGTTTTGGCATGATAATTTAAAAGAAGAGGACCAAGTTAAACAGAAACCCTCAAAAAAGTTAGTTGAACTAATATTGTAACTTTGCAAGCGAAGCTTTGATTATCTGCTAGTAGTTATGTATGCATTGCCAACACCACAACAGCTGATTAAAAGGCAATGACAATCATCCTAAGATTGCTTACCTTAAAACCCGTAATTCAAGAAAATGTTTAGATTTCAGAAGATAGAATGAAAAGAAAAAGGTAGACAACAAAAAACTGTCTTACCCTCCAGTTGAGGGAGTTTCCTCATCGGTGCCACTGGTAGTTCTTCCAACTCCATCTACTCCTCCCGCAAGCACATCAGATGAAGACTGAGCAAAATTAATTGGAGTTTCGGAGCCCTGCATCTTCTTCTCTGCAATAGCATTTCTAGATAAGACCTCATGCAACATATAATATGTACTCTTGAGCATTATCAAACAACAATTGTCAGGTAAATAACTATTCTGAATAAAAGGTACTCCCTCTGGACTCAAATATAAACAAAAGTAACCAAATACACACTAATTAATAATATTAGTTAATCTCATATAATTTTCTTGATGTAATAAAAAAGTTGTATGCCCCAAACTACTATTTTGCTTGTTTTATAAGAACATTAATTGAAGGGTAATTTTGGAATTCAATATCGTGAAGTTAGTTGGAATTTCCTTATATTCGGGTTCACCAAACATGACTTTTTTTTGCTTATACGTGAGTCTGGTGGGAGTATACTTTATTAAAGAAACTAAAATATAATGTGAAGTATCAAGTAAGAAGGCACGCATTGCGATAAGGGAGAAGGATTTGTAATACCCGGAGTACCCATTGCTCATAGTTTTTTATTTAAACAACAATATAGTTTAACATTTTACATCATAGACAATAGAGAAAATTTAAAGGAAAATGATAGATTTACAACAAACTCCCAAAACTACATACTATATCCAACAGAGTCACCATTGAGAATTTCATCAAGTGAAACACTTCCTATGTCATCTCGGATAAAAGTTGGGCCAGCAGACTCCAAAGCTTCATCTGATAATGTGGTCCTTACAGCTATGCATCTGCAAATAATAAGATTGAAAGCATTCATATTTTTTTATTTCTATTCTCAATAGTCCATAAAAAAAACAGTCATTTTAGAGTTTAGAAATTAGTCAGGGTTGGTAAGTTCAAGCAGCCATTATAAATCCATTTTTCACCAGTGCTTACCTCATTTGTGCAGCTTTGGCAGCTTCCACTCCAGCTAGCGCGTCTTCTATAACAATACACTGGGAAAACATATAAGGAGATCACTTCGTGACGTTTAAGTGGAAATGCAACAATTCTTTTGTATAAGAAATTCAAAGTGGGCATGATAAGTTACTTATGGGACTGAGTGAATTAAACTCGGAGTATCCCATAAGTTACTGCATAATCTAGATGCATTGCCATATATAGTTAGAGAAGCAGAAATGGTTTTAGGTTAACATGAAAGAAATTCAAGTCAACTTTCTGCATGGTGGCACTAGCAAACATTCAAGAAACTTTTTACGTACATGCTTGTCACATGCTCAGTCTAGTATCGTTATATCATATACCTCACTGGGGGGAACATTCAATATCCTTGACGCGGCTAAAAAAATATCAGGAGCAGGTTTCAAATTCTCAAAAGCATCTGCAGAAACTATTGCATCGAACCTGATAAAAAATAAATAATACAACTGCAAAATTTTAACAACCTTGATAGACAGCAGATTACAATTGAAGTCAATCTTATGAAGCCAGGCATAAAATGTAATAGGTGTTGTTTGCACTTCATTTAAAATAAACAACTAACAGTTTAGTATATGATATGCAGCGGACTTACAACTCGTCTTGGATTATTTTGTTTTAATGTCTCAGTGTGGTCATAATTAAATGAAGAAATTGCATAAAAATTTTCAAAAGAAAATTCCAGTAATATATAGTACATATTATCAATAACAGTTAAAGGTCCATATCTTCATGCACATTCAACAAGTCACTCAGAATGTTGGCTTACATTGACAATGGCAAACCAGCGGCAGCTAGATTTGCATCAACCTTTATGCGATCAGCACTAGATGCAACAGCGACTTTAAGCCCTTTGCTTTTACACTGTCAAACTCAAATGCCAGCATGTCCTATATTACTATATTAATCCCTCCATGAATCAGCAAGGTAATCAGATCATGATAAATCTTACATACCTGAGAAATGAGTTCAAGGGCACCTGGAAATCCTATTCCAGAATCTGGCTTTGCATACTGAAATAAACGAAAACACTTTAGTGTTTAGGCAAAATAGAGTAAAAGAAATAAAAAGTAGCATCAAGTGAAATATGCACCTTATAAGTTATACCTTGTCCAGATATATTTCAAAGAATCTCTTTTTTGCAGCTTCAGTATTGAATCCTTCGACTCCCTTAACAGAGGCCACACCTCCCAAAAAGTTTGCTTCACCTTTCATGTTTAAAATGAAGCAATGAAGAAAAGGTAAGCATTGATAGCATAGGTGCTTATCTATAAGATATTTCAATAAGAAAAGGCAAAATAAAGACAAATAGTTTTCATATAAGCTATAAGTTGTTTTCAAAAGCTATCCTGAAGAGCTTATTTATAACCTATAAGTTGTTTTCATAAGCTATCCTGAAGAGCTTATGAAAATAAGCTGAAAACATTTTATTGACATGTCATAAGCTGTTTTCATAATATATCCCAAACAATATCACAAGAGTTTATGACGGTCGATAAGCTCAAATAAGTAAGTTCAAACATAACAAAATTAGATAAACGCAAACAAAGTGGTAAGACCATCCTATTTGGATAAACGACTTATTTATAGCTTATAGTAAAAGATAAAATAAATCTAAACTGTTTACGTATAAGCTATAAACTGTTTTCATAAGTTATCTTTAAGAACTTATGAAACTAAGCTGAAAACAGCTTATGAACAATGTCAGTAGATAAGCTCAAATAAGTCCATCAGCACAATCATTCACATTTCATGTTACATCTACTATACCACATTTGATGAAATAGAATTACTACATGATAACCGTTTTTTTTTTGTTGCTTTTTTTATATAGTTTCATGGATGATATTAGAAAATGCTACCACATTTAATTTAATGTAATGGTTCGTTAACCAAGTATAATCTCAAAATTAAATTAAAACTGGACCTAAGTAACTATTAATTTCTGTTAACAAGTGTTGAATATGAAGTGTAGATACCAGTTCCCATGAACGGAACAAAATCGTCGACGGTGACTTGAACACCGATCTCGGCGAAGACATCAACACCAGCTCTTCTAGAAGGTTCTTCACTGTTACAGAGAACACCATCCATATCAAACAAGACGGCAGAAACTTTTCCCCATTCTTGTGATTTTGCAGTAACGTTCTTCTCTTCAACGTTAATCGCGCAAGCTTTCACAGCAAGTCGTCTCATCGGAGTTGAAACGAAGCGTGTTGAAGGAGAATGGAAGAATCGAGAAGGTTTGGTGAGTTGTTTGAAATTGGAGGAGAAGAAGAAGTTGGTTGTGGTTAGATAAGAGTGCGTTGTTTTGAAGGTCATGGTAGTTGATGTGGCCATGGCGAACGAATGAATGCTGATTTTATTTTGTTATTACCAAATTCATTCATAGAATGTTAATGTTTGTTTTCATTTGAATTTCTCACTCGCATAGTATTGCTATGGTATGGTGGGAAAGAAACTGAATGTTTTTCAAGGGCCTTATCCAATTTTTTTCGTGGCCACAACAATAATTTCTAGTATTTTCTTAATTTCCAATTTTCCGTGCTGCATTTTCATTTTTACTTTTCGGTGTAATTTTTTGTCTCATTCATTCTACTTTTTTCTTTACCAACGTTGAATTGGTTCAGATTTCCTACAAAAATTAATCATTAAACAAATGTTAAAATTTGGCTTTTAAAAAAAACGGTGGAAATTTTTTATTTATTATAGGCTAAATTATATCTTTGGTTTTTAAGTTATTTTGGTCAATTTTCTTCAAAAAAAAAGTTATTTTGGTCAACATAAATCATTTAAGTTTGAGGTTCGTAATAAATTGATCATTTGAGTTATTTTGGTCACACATAAGTACTTTTAAGTAAGTTTGTAAAGGTTTCCGATTGAGTTCTTCTACCACATGATCGTTTTTGTAACACTTGGTTAACAGAATGACTGAATTGAAAATATTTACAAATCTAAAGGACTTATGTGTGTCCAAAATAACTTAAAGTCAATCTCTTACAAACCTCAAACTTAAAAGTCTTATGTGTTATCAAAATAACATAAATGACCAATCTGTTAAAAACTTCAAACTTAAAGGACTCGTGTTGTAATTCAACCTTTATTATAACCCAAAAATTATAATTTATTTACTATCTTATACTGCTTTTATCCTATTTGTTATACTTTTATCCTTTTTTATTACTATCTTTTACAATATTTACATATTTTTTTTAAAAATATGTAATATAATTAATGGGTAATTTTTTGTATAAATAATTCTTTTAAAGATTAATTTGTAGTATTAACAATTTTCATGGATTCTCGATGTAAAGTAAAAATAAAGTTATACTGAAGGTGTATAAGAATTAAATTTTCATAAAAAATATGGTTGACAAAAACTAATAAATGTATCTAATCATTTAATATGTGCTTATATTTAAGGGTTAATTGGTTTTTTGGCTTAAATACGCAAATTGCATTTTTAAATATAAAACATTTTGGTTTTAGTTTTCGTAATTTTTTTTTTGTTTTAGTCCTTTTTAATATCTAATTGTTTGCTTTTGGTCTTTGTTTTTTTGTTTTAATCCTTGCAAAGTTGATTTATGTTAGTTTCAATCATTATAATATGTATGATTGTTTATTTCAGTCTCTTAAAATAAAGACTAAAATGAATATTATTTAGACCAATTTCAATATGAATAGATTTTATAGTTTGTACCAAAAAAAAAAAAAAGATTTTATGGTGACTAAAACAAAACACCAAAAACCAAAACAAAAGATTATATATGTGCAAGAAGAAAAACAAAAAAATATATATATATTTACAAGAAATTGCCAAAACGTCTTATCTTATATACAAATGCAAAGAAAAGTTGCAAGCAAACCCTAGAAAAACCCTAGGTTTGTCATTAGTTTTTTTACTAAAATGCCCACTCTTGGGCTCCAAAATGCAAAGTCATGTGATAATTATGCCCATTGATGATATCAATGCAATCAAACAATGACATTTGTATCATAGTTTCTTCTATAAAAAAATCATAATGATTATCCAAATCTTATGATGCATTCTTAAACAACAAAAAAAATGATTTTGTTAGCCTAAATAAGAAAACAATGATTTCATTGTCACCCTATACCTAAAGGCTACATCTGGGTGCAATGTTCTATGCACATTTGATGATGTTTCAAATTTACAAATATATATATACACACACACACATCAAGACATAGAAGTTGTAATTATTAATAACAAGAGAGTTTGTCTTCTTTGGTTTCACTTTTTTAGCTACACGATAAAAGGATTTCGTTGTTATGCATTCAAATCTTTTTTGATGTCCTTTCACTTCTGAGTATTGTTGACTGATGACGAGGGTTTGGATACCAATCTGACTTCTAATGTAGTGTGCAAAGAAGTTTTTTAAAATGTCCATTGATTATTGTTGTTGTTGCTAATTATCTATCGTAATGACATTTAATATGAAATCTCTCCTTGACTGCGTATTTTGTTGTTTTTTTATGTAAATTAACAATGGTTTTTTCATGTATATTTATTATGACCATCGCTGACCCGTGTGAAGCACGAAAGCACAATCTAATAATATGATTTGCATATTTAAACCTATTTACTTTTTATAAAAAGACAACTTGCTTTTTGAAGCAGGTTTGCAATTAGGGTGTAGGAAGAAATAGTACTATTAGGTGCTTATTCATAAAGCCATATTTGAAATCATAATTTTGATGTGAGATAATATTCACCAAAAACACATAACATAACCTTTTCACATCTTTGATATGAGAAACTAGGAGTATAAAATGGGTACGTTCTTAAATTCTAGCACTGGTGTAAAACAGTTCCCACCCAGTACCATCTGACTTGACTATTGTTTGAAAGAGGGAGAAAGATATATTCCATTTTTGGAGTATGCACACTGCAACTATAACATCGCGACGAATTAATGCACTAATAGGCCAAATAGATGAAAGGAACCAGCCACCAATAATATCTTTCATCATTGTCTTCTGATTATAAACTCAAAATTATAATTATAACGCAACAAAAATAATGAGATCTCTCCACCATATAAATTTGACATTTTTTAGATTCTTCATCAACTTTCCTCAATATAGCAATATTGGCATCTTAATTGTGGAAGATTTATACGCCTAGCTATTTGATGAACAAGGACAGTTCGAAAAGTTAAGATATCCATAATGCTTCCTCTATTGATTCTTTTTTAAAGTCAAAGATAACTAAAAAAACTGTCATCCACATAAATCTTACAACCAAATACAATTATTGATAGATCAATTACGTATCGTGAAAAAGGAAAATAAGTAGGCATCCTTTCAAAGCCAACAAAGACGTTTTTGATTTGATGGGCAATGTCCCCAAATTGAATAGACAAGAATGGGGGAATTTCAATTATTTTGATCGACATTAATGAAGTTAAAACAAACAAATCAAAGTCTAGCAAAAAAAAAAAAACATTAATTTTTCAAGATATACCAATACAA
Organism: Medicago lupulina; assembly: GCA_958299785.1. NCBI lineage: Eukaryota > Viridiplantae > Streptophyta > Magnoliopsida > Fabales > Fabaceae > Medicago > Medicago lupulina. The sequence goes on from OY283140.1 coordinate 2,817,062, forward strand.
ATGTTAGCAAGTTAGCGGTTAAGTTTTTGTTGAAAAAAAAATTAACGGTTAAGTTCGTTTTTCGGGGGTCAAACTTTGAACCTTCGGTCAAAAGCATATGAAGACTTTCTATTTAAATCATATAATTTAATTGATTTCAATGGAGATGTTACAACAACAAAGGATGAGCAAGATTGAACACACTAAATTGTAAACAAGCTATGCTAGTGTAGTAGTGTGCATTGCCCATATGGCTTGCTTGAAGAAACTCGATCTAAAACACAATAATTTCTTTGTATTTATTGAAAATTTAAAAACATTATGAAAATCACATATGTTGCTCCATGAGATACAAAGCACTCGGAGACATAAATACAAATATATCACAACTAAATTGCAATGACATGATCCAATCTTCAGCCAAGCTAGCTAGCATGTGCTAGAGACACTAGTCAATTAAGTATATAATAAGTAGTAGATAGATATATAAAGCAAATCAGCTGGAGAAATATAGTTTACAAGAGTTGGTCATCAATGGTCAATTCCTCAATCATATTCCCATGGTTGAGACCCCTAAGGGAATTGAAGACTTCAATCTCAGAACACTTGTTTGGTAAGATCATGGAACAAAGGCTGTGATCATGTGAGTGTTTAGGCATAGGATACTTACGCGATATGACAACTGAATTGATAACCTCGTCCGTAGGATGGAATACAGAGAGGACCTCAAAGCCTCGAAGATCAGAAGCTTCAACCACTGGATAAAGAAAAGCACGAGCCCCGTGAGCACTCCTTAACATAAGAAGTGCTCCTGGGGCCATGTGCTTCCCCAAGTGATCAATGATTCGATTTTTTTCCTCCTTGTCCATACCGACCAGGGCAGCTAAGTAAACAATTTCATAGTCTTTCAAATCGTTTGACACATCCAATATGTCATTGGTGTGAAAAACCATGCGGTTTGACAAGTCAGGATCAGATGAAACCAAGTGCTCAGCACTTGAATTGGCTAAAGGGTCGATGTCGTAGTTGTGAAAAGTGGTGGAAGGTAGGTGATTTGATGCCAATACAATTGAAGTAAGGGGAAGTGGTCCGGAACCAATAAAAGCAATTTTGTTAGGGACATGAATGCAGTGTTGGCTAAGGATAGAAAACTCAAGGTGACCAAGTTTGATGTAGTTTGAATAATAAGGGAAAATATGGAGATGATTAAGAGGGTTTTGGTATGAGCCTAAGATGGCTGAATAGTGTCTTTCCAAATACCCTTCAGCTTCACCACATAGCCTTATAAGATGGGATCTTTTTTCTTGCACAGTGTTAGGGAGTTTAGTGACATCTATAGGACTAGGTGGCATGCATGTGAGGACAAGTTCGGTGAAAAGCATGTCGACATTTTTGCAAGGTTTGAGAGTTTCAAGGCTTGAAATTTGTTCATACAAGTTAATCACTTTTGCAATCAATAACTCTTCTTGACAACCCATGTCGACACTCTGAGGTTATGGGAAGACTTGGTTCAAGAAAACACATAACTAGACCATGGGGAGGAGTCAATATTTATGGCCAATTGTGGGGTCCACAAGGATCACCCCCTTGAGTTGAGACTTTGGTATTGCCTTTTTTTAATTCTATTTTTGGATTAGTTATGCGAGGTAGGTGTTTTTTAACCTTTTCAAACATTGTTTTGATATTAACTAAGATGCTTAAACATATTTATGGAATTATCAATAAGATTTTATAGGTAGTGTCACAATAACGATTTCATAAGTCTTATAAGCATGAATTTATAGATATCTTAAATAAAGTTAATTAGAGTAATGTTAAAAAAATTGTCAAAAAAAGTGTAGTGTTAGTTAAAAATGCTTATATTTAAAAAATTGAGAATATTTTACATTAAAGACATCAACATTGTCATCTTGTGTTCAGTTTCTTTTAATGTACAATTTTTGTTTCAAATATTCTTATTCCGTGGATGAAAGATTTTAGAATCAGAACTAAGATTGAATATTGAAAAAACTCTAAAAACTTCTTTTTTTGGTGTGAATGATTATTCTTTGCCCACAACGCATAGAATAATTACTCGAGTTGGTAGGACCGTAATAACTTACAAAACTCTCATTTAAAAGATTTAACACCGTTGCATTTTTAATATTGAATTCAAACCCAAACATCTAATTAAACTATAAGAGATCTCTTATAAAAAGAAGTTCAAGTGACCTAATGGTAAAGTTTGAAAATATCTTTTATCATCTCATCCAATATTCTTGGGTTAGTTGTTGTGATCTCTTACCAATTATCAGTGTTCTTGTAATGATTTTACAAACCTTTGAAAGATCTCAACACATTGGAATAAAGACCGTTAAAAGTTTTTAGAAATCAAATAACCTTTTAATTAAGAAAGAATATGCTGTGAAAACATTAACAGAGAATTTCAACTTAGTGTTTATTCTTTGTAAATCTTGATCTTGAAATTTCTATATATTCTTGTGGAGTATTTATACTTATTTCATCACATAATATCGTTGAGACTCGGTGACACATCATACCCAATAAATTTTTCTTTTATGAATAGTATAAATTTTTTCGTCCAAAATCAATTTTGAAATTTATTTTCGTATTTATTTCTAAAGTTGCATATGATTTTTAATCTGTGCCTTTTGTCCAAAGTCTAATTTTTCTTACAAGACTTAGTGTAAAGTTACTCATACTATGAATGAGCACTCATTTTAGTATGTGTTTTGCTTCAGCGTTTTTTCTTTTATGCCGCACGTTTAGAGCACTGTTTGTTGTTGTTTTGAGAAGCTGCTATTTGTAGCTTATGTGTAAACGTGAATTTCTGCCATGCTTTTGCCCAAACGTGAAAACTGTACCGCCCAGCCAAACATAGGCTTAGTTAAAAAAAATAGAGATCTTCCGGGTATATATTAATTGCATTTGTTGACCCTTGACAACTTCAATGCAAATGATTGTTGGTGTGTGTAATTTGTGTTATGGTAGTAAACTCTAAGTATTGAGTTCGATTTCTATTGATAAAAAAAGTACACGACTTGAATCTTCAACAACACACTCATTAATAATTAGGTCAATTGAAAGACGTTGAATCATGATGTAGCTTGAATCTTCAACCACACACCCATTAACAATTAAGTTGCCTGCTAAAAGAGAGTTGGATTCATGGACGGAGTTAGAATGGAGACCATCAATTTGTAGGAGCTCATTAATCACTTCAGTCCAATTGTTTAGTTATATCTTATAATTCTACCTTTAAAAAAATCTTATAATTTCTAATTAAATATGTTGTGCAACCATATCTAATTATAAATAGTTGACACTTTAATTTTCGTTTTTCTTAGCAGGAATGATAATAGAGAAATGATATTTGTACAACTATTTTCTCATAACTTTTATGACAATTCTCTCTTTTATACTCACATTATATTTTTACTTTATATCTCTATTTCTTGATTTTCGTGTCAATATTTGCTTTTCTTTATAAATTATGGTTGTCTCGTGGTTGTCCATACAAACGATCGTTTAAATAAACACCTCATTATAATATAGGTTAAGCATTGAAGAAAGAAAAATGAATAAACATGAACTTATTGTAAAAAGGAACAGCAGAGGGACTGCTACAAGAAGGAGAATCATCAATCATCGTCGTGATGATTTTGATCAATTGGAAGTCACGGTTCTTGTCCTTCTTTTTTGTTAAAAAAAAAAAAGAAAAAAACTTGGGTAGATTCAATCTTCATTTTTTTAAAGGTATGTTTGAAAAGAGGGTTTAGGAGGGGAAGAGATATGAGGGCTTACTTTTGTTTTTCAAATTACGGAATTTGAAAAATAAAAGTGAACTATCCCCTCCTTTTACCTCTTAAACCCTCTATCTAAATACACCCTAAAGATTTGGTTTGTTTGAGATTGTTTAAAAATACTATAAAAATAATCATTTCTAAGTGTTTGTTTATTAAAAAATTTGTTTTATATAAAAATATATTTTGACTCTAAGATAAAAAAATTACTAGTTTTTTCTAAAATCTATTTTATTTTCAAAATCAACGATATAACACATAAAATATTAAAAAGAAAACAATGTTTTAGATAGTAAATTAACTTTTTCCTAAAGATATGCCGATAGAAATCTATATTTTTAAAGCTAAAAGAAACCATCCTAATTTGCTATAAAAAAAGTTAAAATATGGTTTTGGTCCCTGCAAATATGCCTCGTTTTGGTTTTAGTCTATGTAATTTTTTTTTTTTATAGTTTTTGGTCCCTGTAAATATGTCTCGTTTTGATTTTGGTCCCTGGCTCCACTTTTGTGATGATTTGCACACGTGGCACATGATGACCAAACCCATTTTTAAAAAAAATAGTCCCTTGCAAAATATTTTTATTTTTTAAAAAGTCCTTGCAAAATATTTTGTTTTTTAAAATAGTCCCTACAGAGACTATTTTAAAAAATAAAACATTTTGCAAAGACCAAAAACTAAAAAATAAATTATATGGACTAAAATCAAAACAAGACATATTTGCAAGGACAAAACAATATTTTAGCCTAACAAAACATTTTGGAGAACAGACGAAGAAAGATTTTGATTCCAAAATCTTGTTGGTTTCACACTCGCGTCTTTTTTATGGCCATCAATCATAGTGTTTTTTTTACTATTTTTGTCAAATCTTTCATAAAAATCAACTAACTATAATATGTAGTATCTTTGTAGTTTTTTTTAGAACAATAGTCATTTTTCTTTTTTGAGGAGAACAATAGTCATTATGTTTCTCAACTGTGCAAAATTTTATAATAATTATAATTGTGTACAATTTTAGTCAAAACAAGGAAGTAAACATTTGAAGTTTTTTTTTATTATATTCTTATTTTAATCAAATATATTTCTAATTTTTTGCCTACACTTTCTCTTTTTAATAAATTTAATGTATCATTTTTCTCTCACAAAAAACAATTGTTAGCTACAAATTTCTTCTTGTGTGTATGGTGGTGAAACTTGGTCTTTGCACCGCCTGTCTTCTAACATAAAGAACTCGATTTGAGAGCATTCTTGTCAATTTTCCTCCTTCTGATATTGCTACTATGGCTAACAGGTACATCAAATGGAATAATAATAATAATAATAATAATAATAATAATAATAATATCTCGGGTGCAATTCTAAACGTGGTTGGAAGTTGTCATGGTACTCCTACTCGAACTGGGTTTGGCGGAGTTCTCTAAGAAACGACTCGGGTTTATTCATTGCGGGCTTCTCTGGTTTTATTCCATACTGAGATGATATCTTGTTGGCTGAACTATCTGCCATCTATCACGGTATAACCATGACAAAATATTCGGGTTATGCAGAGTTTGCTTGCTATTTTGATTCTCTTCTTTGCATTAATCTTATTAATGGACCCATTGAGAGGTACCATATATATGTTGTCCTTATCCAAGACATAAAATATTTACTCCATCAAATCAATGTGACGGTTTCTCACACTCTTAAAGAGGGGAACCAATGCGCAGACTTCATGGCAAAGCTTGGAGCTTCTTCTGATGTTGATCTTCTTCTTCATGAGTAGCCCCTTGATGGTCTTATTAATTTTCTCAAAAGCGATGTTGATGGCACTTTATTCCTCTGGGAGTAGTTAGCTTTGTTTTGTTTCGTTGTTTCTTCCATTTATCATTGTAAACAAAAAGGAAATTTCTCCTTGTTTTTGCGCACATTATTTCTCTCTTGCATAACAAACAATTGTTAGTAGTGTAAATATTGCACACTTCTTTTTAATAATCGTAAAACAAAATAAAATTTATTCAACTACACGTTAATCAAAATTTAACTATGTTATTCAATTAAGATAAAAAAACAACTTTCATCTAATTTATAAAATTTCAACTCTTTATGAAACCATTATTATAGATAACAAAATTTTGTTTAACTTTGTAGATAAAAAAAACCTTGAGTTTTTCAAATAAATAGCATAAATTATTTTTAGTTTATTGAAAAAAGAGTAAGTAAGAGTAATTGAGAAATGATATAATTGACAAATTATATCTTTAAACTATAAAAATAATGGTTAAATAAAAACGTTACATTTATATTCAAATGACACTTAAAAAAGAATAGAAAGAGAGTAATAATATAGTATTTAAATGTATATGATATATTCTGTCAACTTCTACAAAAAAATGATATATTCTGTCAAAAAAAATGTATATGATATAATATTTTCACAAATTTATTAAAACTAATTTTTTTTATATTGAATATAATTCATCTTTTTAAGGTGAGTGTTGCTACTCTTATGAGAAAGTTGATATGATAAAATTGTGGAAACTCATTAATATTGTCAAAATATAAACATTTATACAACGTTTCTATTGAATAAGTTTTTATTTTATATGCAAAACACCGTTCAATATTTGCACTGCACCCGTTGCAGATTTTATGTGCTTATATATGCATAAATAAATTTTTATGTACATATATGAGAAAATCGATACGATAAAATTTTAAAAACTCATGACAATTTTTTCCAAATATCAACATCAATGTAGTGTTTCTATTAAATAACTTTTTATTTTATATGAAAAACATTGTTCAATGTTTGTACTGCACCCGTTGCATATTTTATGTGTTTTATCTGCAGAAACAAAGTTTTATCTAATTATATGAGAAAGTTGATATGATAAAATCGTGAAAACTCATTAATATCGTAAAAATATAAATATTAATATAATGTTTTTATTAGATAACTTTTTATTTTATACGCAAAACACCGTTCAATGTTTGTACCGCTCCCGCTACGCATAAATAAATTTTTATGTACATATATCTAAAAATCGATATGATAAAATTTTAAATACTCGTGTCTATTTTTAAAATATTATCATCAATGTAGTCTTTCTATTAAATAACTTTTTATTTTGTATTTAAAACACCGATAAATATTAGCACCGCACTCATTAAGGATTTTATAAGCTTATATATGTATAAGAAATTTTTTATTTAACGATACGTGATAGTCGATATAATAAAATTTGAAAAACTCGTGTCTATTTTCATAATATCAACATCACTATATTGTTTCTCCAAAATACCATTAAATATTTACACATCACTCATTGTAGAATTTATGTGCTTATATATCCAAATCAAATTTTATGTATACCAATAAGAGAAAGTTGATATGCCTGAAATTTGAAACTTATGATTATTTTAAAATTATTAACATTAATGTATCTTTTCTTTTTAGAAGAAATTAATGTATCATTTCTATTAACTTTTTTTATATGCAAATTAGTAAGATTAAGAGAATAAAAGATATCATAATAAACTATTTTCCTATACTTATAACATAAAAGATAACATAGATTGTTTTGGTATATTTATGCTATACTACACTGTTTTTTCTTATTATTTTATAGAAAATTGACGATAAAGCCCACTAAATTAATGATATAAAAGTGCGACTGAGAATTTTTTGTGCAATTTATTTAACAAATAAAGAGAATCAGATAATAAGGAAAAGAAAGAAGAAACAAATTGACTTTTTTATTTGCAAAATATAGGGAATTAATTAATTTGTTAGAGTTATGATGAAATTATTCGAATTTTTTTTATAAAATTAATCAATTTCATAGTTATCCGTAGAAATTTGTTACAACTATGATGACCATTATCCATTATTAATTTAAAAAAATTAAAAGGATTAAATGAAATTTTGCAAAATGACGATTATGCACATAAAATTAAGGAGATCATGAGATTTAAAGAGGACAATTAAAAAATTTTGCTGTACTTCAACTTTTATATATTGTTAGTAGATTAGTAGATGATTGGTTATGTGTTTCATTTTTATTATCGTGTCCCAATGCTAAATTGACGGTGATTTTCTAAAGTAAGTAATTGTAGCTTCAAATAGATACGTGTTTAATTTGATATTGGACGTGAAAACAAACGAACTAATAAACTTATTTCAAAGTTTTATTTATTTTATGTGGAATTTGAATTTTTTTTTTCCAATAACGTCTCCTTTAATATTCTTAAATAATACATTTTTTTTTAACATCTCATAATGGGTACACTTTCTTCAAAGTTTTGGTGAACTTGTGAAAATTTAAGCACTTGATTTAACAAATTGATATTCTTTTATTTTTCTTTTCTTGGTCAATTTTTTCTTCACATCACTATAGAATATTGAATATATCTTTGATCTTTACAGAAGCTGTAAAGGCGCTGTATGTGTGGGCACTTGAAAAATATATGCGTGAATCTTAAAAATAAATAAAGAGGAAAGCCATGCATAAAATAACACTTCCTCCGTTTCAAAATATAAGCAAAAATCACTTTTTAGGTTCATTTATTTAATGATATATGTGGTCGTGGACCACATACATCATTAAATGAATGAACCTAAAAAGTGATTTTTGCTTATATTTTAAAATGGAGGGAGTACTACCTCTGTCCTTATATATAAGACATTTTTGCTAAAATCACAGGAATTAAGAAAGTGAATATTTGTATTAAAGTTATTTGTAATAACTATTGTTTTTACAATTTTATCCTTAAGAGAGAGTTAGTTTATGTTTTTCATATGCTATTTATTGTTGATTGAAGAAAAATATGTATAATAAATCGGGGCATGTATATAAAGAATTAATTAATGTAGTTGGAAATAACAAAGTGGTCTTATAAAAAGGGACAAATTTTTTTTCTTTTCAAAAGGATATTATAATTAGGGACGGAGGTAGTATAATTTATCATAACTTGGATTCCATTAGTATGAATGGTGCAAATGTATTTTGATTCCCTTTATTTCGTGCAAGCAATATTCAAAAATAACAAGCCATGCCTTGCACGCCTGTAGTAGATTTAATTTATCTTGTACTATTGACTTCCTTGCAAGAAATAATAAATTTTGTTTACATTTTTTTATTGAAAAAAGGGCAAGGAAACATTATTTGTCAAATAAAATAAAAGGGGGCGATAATTATTTTTCTTGTTTTTATTTGTAACTACATGTCCCCTCCATTAACTAAAACATTATCCGCAGCTCAATAATAGAAAGTTTTAATAGCACTACATCATTCTAAATTCCCCAACCGTCCACATGTATGTTATTCAGGAATTGGGACCTCTTGGTAACTCAAATTGGAAGGTTACATGTTTGGGGTAAAAATATACTTTGGGAAACGGCATATTATGAACAAAAAGCTACAGCTTTCAGCCCTGGCCACTATGTATTATTATGTGTTTTATATGGTTACCAAATTGGCCACATTCACTACATGATGATATCCGTATCAGCATCAAATGCGATAACTCGACGCTGATGGGGCAATAGTGCAAATACACTTTTGCATGGTTATCAAATCAAATGAAAAGTTTCAACCAAAGATATGCTGCTAAAAACAAACCAATCAAAAAATTGAGTTTGTTAGTTTAACAACTTTAAGTTACATATATTTATTGTACAAAATAGTTTTTATGATAATTAATCAAATTTTTAATACTTTTTATATCTAAGAAATGCAATAGATGTTTTTAAAAAATATTATTGTAACAAAGTTTAGTTATATATATATATATATATATATATATATATATATATATATAGATGTTTTTAATTGTATTTATTTTTGCGGTTTGATTGTGTATTCGCCAAGCTTTCGGTCCCATTCCATTTTTTATTGCTTTACGTAAGACAAGGATTGCATAAAATAATGGGTAGCACATTGGTTGGATATGAATTAAGTCAAATATACTCTTTTTTATGAAAGATATGAAGTCAAATATACTTAATAATTTGTTTTATGCATAGGATGTGTGGCAACCACACGATTGCGTGTGGCCAAAGGAATCCACTTATCCTCTCAATGATGCTCATATCGTCATACAACAGCTACATATAACGACTATGGCCCAAGTGTCTGAATATTGTTTATAATTATATGCTCCTTCCATTGATTCGTAACGACAACAAGCTACGCAACTTCATATAATTAGTTAGCATTAAGTCAGTAATTAACACTATATACAATATCTAAGAGTTCATTGATTGAAGGAAATGGTGATAATGGATACTACTACTACTAGTGCGCAATTATTTACAAAGTCTTTGACATTGTCTAGTGTTAGAAAATTCTGATAAGTTTTATGCATTTATTAATGATTCACAAATTTTTAGTGTTAGATAATGGACCTATTAGACATGATATTGCTATGCATGATACTTTGAATTTTATGTAGAAGATCAACAACTTCCAGTGTTTAGAAGAAAAGCAAATAGTATAAAAACATGTTGATTATCAGAATACACTTTCTCATGCTATATGATGTGGTTAATGGAGTGTATTATATGTTGTGTTTTGTTCAACTACACATTTGAACGTGATTAGCTTTGATTTTCAAGTGTTCAATTTTGCATGCAGTTAAAACACCTAAAACCGTAATTAATTAATTTTAGTTGATGACTAAAAGAGTTAACCAATCTTAATATATTTTTGAACCACTCATTGAAATATTATGTTTAGTAAATTCTTTATTATTTTATAATATTAAAATTGTATTAATTACAATTTTCCATAATATATCTTTATTTATTTGTGTTGCAATGACCCTATACTAGTTAAATGGTTAATGTGTAGCCGAGTCATGCATGTAGTTGTAGTTATCCTATTGGTAAGTACAATGATACATACTCAAGTTTAAGTGGGTATGTATCATTCATTCAATCATTCAATATCATGTTATATTTTAATATCAATTTATATTAAGATATATTCAAATATTAAACATATTTTATCTACAAACTCCGTAAAATACCTAAGAATTTACCTAACATATTTCAATGAGTGGCTCACGGATATATTAAGATTCGATAACTCTTTAGTCATCGACTAAATTTAATTAACCATGGTTTTAGGTGTTTCAACTAATTGTAAAATTGAACACATGAAAATCAAAGCCAATCACGTTCAAATGCGTAGTTAAACAAATTGCATCATATAATGCACTCCATTAACAACATCATAGAGCATGAGTCCTATTCTACCTCCAATCCAACTTCCCAATTGACTTCCAACAAGATAACCAAATCTTCCAAGTCTTTGCTCCCCCATGAAGCCTCCACTATAAGTTCCAAACAAAGTACCAGTTCCCCTAAGAAATCCCTCTGTAAAGGTACCACCATGGTAAACAGCTTCAAAAAAGTCCCATCCGAAATATATAATCGGACCTATGATGCGGTTGGCCTTACGAGTAGCCAATTTCATCGCTTTCGCGCCTTGTTTCTGAGCATATTTTTCTGAATCAGTTGATGACATACCCTTTGAAGCAGCATAAACAAGAGCAGATAGGATTGCATCATCTCTTGCTTTTTCAACATGAGAAGATCTAATATTGTTAGCATAGAGTTTCACACTTTCCTTGACCCCACATGCTAAAGTTCCAGAGCCCATATCAAAGCAATTTAAGAATGTAAACTTCCCACTTTTGGATGATGTATTCCCAACAAGCTCCCTGCATTTTTTAGCTGAGTAGGGCAAACATTGTGTGAGCATAAGCAGAAATTATAATTAATGAAATGGCCTCCATAGTCAAAGATAAGAACCCAAGGCTAGGGAAACCAATGTACTTAAAACATTTTATGCAAGGAAAAATAGTTGTTAAAATAATTATCACATCACACCAAATGTCTATTTGGATTAACTTATTTGAGTTCATCTACTAGTATAAGCATTTGTGAGACTAATTGAGAGAACTTATGAAAATGATTTATATTTTCATCCCTTGTTTTCAGCTTATTTTCATAAACTTTTCATGATAACTCTATGAAAACAAACTATATTAAATATGAAAACAATTCTATTTTATTTTATATTTAGTTATAGGAATAGCTTTTGCCTAAGCACTCATGTGATAAACACTTAATTAGTTGTTTATCCAAACATAGTCAAAAACTTTTACAAACAACAAACTAAAAACAATCCATGTTAGAAAAGAAAGATTCATCTTTCATCTCCAAAATCAGTATGCCGTTTTTGGATGTCACTGCAAGGGATTTAATCTTAAGCTTTCCAAACTATACTCTTCACTCCAAGAACTATTATCACATACAATTTGGACAGAGAATTGACTCTAATAAAGTTTTGAAATATATGCACTTGCATGAGATTCCATCTAATATAGGTTTTGGGTTCAAATATTATTCTCGAAATTCAACATCTCATTGCGGTCCTATCCAACAACACGAGATATTATTCTTTGAGGTTGCCGGCAAATTCAAAAGAGAATTCCAAATTGATATATTTTAATATTATATAAGATGAACCTGATTAGGAAAACTTCCCTAGATTACTTTTTTTTTTTTGAAGGAACTTCCCTAGATTACTGTCATTAATTAACTCCAAAATGTTTGAAAAAAAAGGAAATATAAAGATGAGAAAACAATAATTGTTCAGTATTGAATTGAGCCTCTAATGTGAAGGGTCCAAGTTTCTTATCAATTAAAGTCGCATGGTTTAAGATCATGTAGTGTCTGCAATAATTTAAGAGTCTGGTTAAAGTATAAAAATTCAACTATTATTTTAATAATCACAAGTGGTCCAAAAAAAATGTGATTCGATTTATGTTTACATTAATGAAATGAAATTGAATTATAACTGCAACTATTAAATGGTAGATAAGGTGGTACCTGTGATGCTAAGAATAATGATGGCAGAGACAAATAGAAGAAACCAATCTCTTTTCTTCTTCTTCTTCTGGAAATCCATGGCATGGTTAAAAGAGTTAAAAATAACATAACATAACCTAATTATAATCAGCAATAAATAAATTTATTAATTAATCTTTGACAAGAGGGAAGAGTCGGAACAACAGATTGTTGCTTTGAGGTTAAGGCAACCCTTCTGGTAATGGTAAAACGCACAACAGTTGTTAATGGGCGGGCTATCAACTCAAAAAGGGAGGATTTTGAAACCTTTTTTCTTTTTAAATAGAAGGGGTATTTTCGGTTTTCTATGGGGTGCAAAAGGCCAAAAAAATAAAAAATACCAATGAAGAATGCTAAGGACACTCTCTTTTCAACCCTCATTCTCTTATTGCATGAAACCAATGTATGACTCACTACTTTAAGTGTTACATACTTCCAAAGTGTGAGATACATCATAATTTAAGTCAACGAAAAAGTGAGTGTTAGAGAGAGTGTTGCTAGCACTACTCTTCTATCGATATATATAATCAAAGCACAGGCAGTGCTAAGATTAACAAACTATACAAATTACAAATGTTAATTACAAAAAGCTCCACAACATCTATGTGTCACCAAAATAAAGAAAATTCAATTGTTGGATAAAGTCAAACCTAAACATCTAAGAGATTGTGTATACAATTGATAGTAACGGTAAGAGAAGCTCTTCATTATGATTTTAATTCATGACCAAACCAAAAGCTTCATCATGTCGATCATAGAACTTGTTAAACTAAATTGCCGCCCATAAACCACAAAATTTTGATTCTTTTTAGTCCAAACACAAGGCAACCAAATCGGATGAATGTATTCCTTATCCTTTTTCAATGAGATGCCAAATTATTTCAAGTCAAATCTTACAAAGGGGAACTTGCTACTGCTTCAAGATTTGAGATCAACATGTAAGCTTCTTTAACTGAAAACTAGTCATTAGAACTAGGGTCTCAAATCATTACGTCCTCCATATTTTCCTGCAAACAAATATTACACACAACCCTACACTCATCCACTAAATCTGCCTCCCAAACAACAAATAGATTTCTTCTCCAACTTCACTTCTAGACACCATATCCTTTACATTACATTACATATATATACATTTAACCACATCTTTGTTAATGCAGTTCAAATGTGTGGTTAATAAAGTTCAGTAGATGGTTTAATTAATAAGTTGCAACACCTGATATATCTTTTAACCAAATCAAACACTTCATTAACCATGGATGTGAGTTACATCAACCATTTAAAAAGTTGTTGAGTTTTGTTTTTCCCACATATGTCGAAATAACATTTATGTTATCATACGATTTATAGGTTCAGAAGGTTTTCCAATAAGAAAATGAGAAGACATCATGTGCACTGAATTTGTTAGAAGATCAAAAATACATATGACCCATGCATATACAAAACTGGAGCAGACACAGAGAATAAGATCACATGTACATCCAATTACATAATGTGAAAAGAATAACAATGGTATAAACTTTAGTATTTCATATCAGTTCAGAATCTTTATATGTTCTCTTGCCGTTAATAGATATATTCATAATCTACAAAGAATGGAACCTCTAGAGCTGTCATAAACAGGAATTTCATGGAAAGGAAAAGAAAAGAACCTAAAGTTTAAGAATTTTCTTGATAGTGAGCTTATGTTTCTTAAATTTTACTTCCATACTGGAACATGAAATGCACTCCATTAGCCACATCATATAGCATGAGCCCTATTCTACCTCCAATCCAACTTCCCAATTGACTTCCAACAAGATAACCAAATCTTCCAAGCCTTTGCTCCCCCATGAAGCCTACACCGTAAGTTCCAAACAAAGTACCAGTTCCTCTGAGGAATCCCTCTGTAAAGGTACCACCATAGTAAACAGCTTCAAAAAAGTCCCATCCGGAAGAGATGATGGGACCTGTGATGCGGTTGGCCTTACGGGTAGCCAATTTCGCTGCTTTTTTACCTTGTTTCTGAGCATGTTTTTCTGAACCAGTTGGCGACATACCCTGCGAAGCAGCATCAACAAGAGCAGATTGGATTGCATCATGTCTTGCTTTTTCAACATGAGCAGATCTAATATTGTTAACATAGAGCTTCACACTTTCTTTAACCCCACATGCTAAACTTCCAGAGCCCAAATCAAAGCAGTTTAATAATGTAAACTTCCCACTTTTGGATGAAGCGTTCTCGCCAACAAGCTCCCTGCATTTTTCAGCTGAACAGGGAAAACAGTGTGTGATCATAAGCAGAAATAATAATTAATGAAAATGGCTTCCATAGTTAAATACGAGAACCCAGAGCTAGGGAAACCACTGTACTTAACATTGGATGTACGGAACAATTTTTTGAAAAAGTGATATAGGGAACCATAGGTAAGAATTTATTACTACATCACAACACAGGTCTATTTGGATTGACTTATTTGAATTTATCTATCTAATGGTATAAACATTTGTTAGACTATTTGAAAGAGCTTATGAAAACATGTTATGACATTTTAACACGTTGTTTCAGCTTATTTCCATAAACTCTTCAAGATAGCCTATGAAAACAACTTATAGTATATAGGGAAACAAGTTGATTTATTTTCATCTTTTGTTACAGAATTAGCTTATATGATAAACACTAAAGTTGTTTATCCAAATATGGTCTAAAACAATTTACACACAACAAACCCATAAAATCCATGCTAGAAAAGAAAGATTCATCTCCTATGCTAATTTTTTAGGTCAATAATTTGGAGATTTGCATTGAATAAGATGAACCTGATCAGGAAAACTCCCCTAAATTACTGTGATTAATTGAACCCAAAACGTTATAAAGACAATTATTGAGTGTTGAATTGAGTCTGATGTGAAGGTTCAAACATAGTATTAATGGAAAGTGGTATAGATACCTGTGATGCTAAGAACAATGATGGCAGATACAGATAGAAGAAACCGAACTCTCCTCTTCTGAAAATCCATGGCAATTGGCATGGAATGGAAGAAACAGTTAAACGGAAAGTAACCCAATTATTAACAACAAATTCATTAATTAAAGAATCATTGAATGCTTATTCAATAGGGAAGAATCTTAAGTTTTTATTTTTCAACAAAGAAGAATCCCTCTCACGAGAAAGGTAGATAGAATGCACCACAATTGAAAATGGGCTCTCAACCATTAAAAGGGATTTGGATTGGGTGGCGGTCAACACCATTTGAACCCCTTGGATTAAGATCAGAAGGTCTAAATATCAATGAACATTTTGATTTTCTTTTTAAATATAAAAATACAGACCCAGCTCCTCTAAAAGAAGTGAATGATATCAACCTTAATTAACAAATCAAAAATATATATATTCAAATAACAATTAATTATATTAATTTACACTTTACAAGGATCCATATCCAAAAAAAACTAACCTTAAAATATGAACCATTTAATCTTGATCAAACGGTCCAGCAAAAAGGTTAATGCAAGATTTTTATAACAAATCTTGAAATCTTATTCAGAAAAGAAATATTGAAATGCAATGCAAAATAAAAGTACTCACTGTAATATAAAAGAACTTTAACATTTTAGCAAATACCATTAGTCTTGAAACTTTCATCATATTATTGGATTATTAAGCCTGCCTTTGCCATGAATAATTTCATAAAGGATCACACCTAATCGGATTTATACTATCTTTTTCTCTAAGAATATGGGTTGTGTTCATTCATAACAATAAAGTACAAAAATTCATCCGCTGCCATGATTCCTAGCGCAGAGTTAGCAACACAAGTACTATTTGTATCTTTTATCAGGAGGAAAAAAAATAAATCAAAAGTCAAATAGCATCCATCTACTACAGTTATGTATACAATTTACAAGTGAGTCATAAAGCACAAGAATCATGAGCAGCAGCAGATAGGTTATTGATAATTTGGACAGTGCAAGCCCTTATAGTCAAGCTTCTGAGCTTCGTGCTTCCATATTCAATTGTACAGACTCATTTATTTATAACCGCAAAAATACCGATAGGAAGCCAAACAATCCTTGTACACCGCTATACCTTAATGAGGAATGACAGCAACTGTAGGACAGTGAACTTTAGCTGCGCAAAACCGATCAAAATGCCAATTGAGCGCAAAAACATACTTTGTGTCAGTGCCAACATAATCTGGCAGTTCAATTAATTTAAGCATCATCTTCATTTTTATCCAAAGAAGCTGATAAATAGCTCATGATGAAACCGTCTAGATCTCCCTCAAGGACAGAGTCAGGATCTGAAACCTCGTAGTTAGTTCTGAGATCTTTTACCATACGGTAAGGCTGTATCATAGATAAAATAGTTAATGTAATGATCAGAAAGTCATAATCTAGCAAGAATAGAGGTGAAATGTACAATCTCAAACCTACATGGAGCACATAACTACGAATCTGACTACCCCAGGTTATGTCAGTAAGAGACTGTGTATGCTGAGCATTCAACTGCGCCTGGCGAGCCATCTCAATCTGGTTTAATCTTGACTGAAGCACAGCCATTGCTGAAGCCTTATTCTGATGTTGTGATCTGTTTCAAAATAGTAACCAAACTCAGAAGTTAAAAACATGAGAGCAAATGTGTGAATTTGTACATTTGTTTCATACCTTTCATTCTGACAAGTTGCAGTAACTCCCGTAGGAATATGCGTTATTTTTACAGCACTCTCGGTAGTATTAACATGCTGTCCACCAGCACCACTGGCGCGAAATCGTTCAATTCGAAGATCAGATTCATTAATCTGTACACTGGAAGATTCATCACCAAGATTTGGAATGACTGCTACAGCAGCAAATGAAGTATGTCGGCGCTTATTACTGTCAAACGGTGATATGCGCACCAGTCTATGTACTCCTATTTCTGCTTTGGCATATCCAAATGCAAATTCACCATCTACTTTGATTGTAGCTCGCTGAAAAGACATTGATTTTTATTCAGAAACAAGCAGTTCCCAATAATAGAATATAAGATTCATCTACTGGAAAGAGAGATACAATGCAAACCTAGAGTATGTTAAACTAGAGGACCCACCCAAATTGAAACACAATCCACACAGTAATTTGACCAAAGCTTAAATGTAAATTTAGCAACTATAACTATATATGCAAAAAATCAGGAACCTGATAGAAACTGGTATCTATGATTAAGAAAATTACGGGATGAATACATAATTTATTACTTATGGAGAATGATTCTCAAAACAGAGGAAAAGGTAGAGGAAAACAGTGACAACAATTGCCACAATATATTCGAGATTGGTCTCTCCCTACCAATCCTATATTCAAATAACCGAATGACCCTCCCTTTGCCACAACCTCCCTTTTTATTACAATTCATAAAACACATAATAAAAACTGCACACAAACATAACTGTCACAAAACTGACTTTGGTCAGTTTTGGTCTTCTTGGCCCCTTCTCCTACAATTCCTTAATGAGATGTCTATCAGAACCATAGTCACATAAGAGGGAGGTAACAATGGGCCGTGAATCGAAGCATGTAATAGCAATTTCGAAAATCTAAAATAGCCGTAAGTAAGACATGAAGGATGGTAAGAAGAACCTTGATTCCTGCAATCTCACCAGGCATTTCTTCCATTACAGTAACTTTATATCCACGTCGCTGGGCCCATGATTTATACATCTGCATGATCATCGAAGCCCAGTCCATGCTCTCGGTACCCCCAGCCCCAGCCTGAACCTATATTAAATAATAAAGAAAGCAGTGTCAATAGGCGCGCACATACATAACCACAGAGCATATGCTCACTATCTATTAATGCGGGACAAGGGAAAAAAATAAAAATTTGCCAGATATTCGTGTGTGGAGCATGCAAAACCAAGTTATTAGACATAGATTGGGATTATGGATATAAGGACACTTTTCCAGAAAAACACCAACGCAGTGCAACAGTAGCAAATTTTAAATATCTACGAGTACGACCTCAATGTAGCAAGAACGAGAATCTTGCTCATCCGCCAGCAATGCTTCTAGCTCTTTCTCTTTTGCATTTATTCTCATGTTAAGCAATGCTTTCATTGATTCCTGAAAAGGAAGAAAGGGTCTTCATGAATATGAGTTGGCATATATCAGTAAGAGAGTAGCTATCTAACACTACAAAAGTACAAATATTGGAAGAGAAGAAACTAAAACAAAACATGTTTTCCATATTCAGGTCCGTACTCTACACAGCACAATGAAGCATATTTCCTCTAAATTATATGTATCTCAGAATATTGAGCTCTATCTATTATCAAAATTTCAAAATACAGCAACAACAATGTCCTCACTAGTGAGATAAGGCTTGATTGTTGTAGTAAAATTTCAATAGAAGATTAAATAATCCATTATCTTTTTTAACTTTCCTACCATGACAATAAAATTAATTACCATGTCCTCACACTAGCTATACTGTTCAGTCGTATTATTCTCTACTTCTTCACTCTACTTTGAAATTTATGTTGAATTACAAGGAGATGAGTTAGATTACTCAATGTAGCCAGGATTGAGTGCTGGGTGATAGGATCGTATGATTCTATGTCCCCCAGCACCTCAAACGTGCTTCGACTTTACTCCGGTTTGTTTTTGCTCTGTTTTCCCCTGTTCCCTCTGTTTTTCGCTATTTTTCCTCTATTTTCTCTTTTTATTTCACTGGTTCACTCAATACTATCAACAACATAACCATCCTATTTACAAACCGTGTTACGTTCCTCGTGTTTACATTCCTTCACCGGCCGACCGATCCTACTTAGGATCTCGATCCTGACTACATTGAGATTACTCTATGCCTGTTTGGAGTGGCTAATTTGATCTTACCTTCTGGCATAAACAATTTTGAGACTGTAGAGGAGAGCTTATGACATGACCATAAGTTGTTTTCAGCTTATTTTCATAAGCTCTCCAGGATAGCCTATCTATGAAAACAACTTATAGCTTATATGAAAACAGTTTGACTTTGCATTATCTTTCATTATAGAAATAGATTATAATGACTTATACGCTTAACTAAACCACTTATCCAAACAGACTCTAAATAAACACTTTACTATATAACTCAAACCCTACGGTGACAAAAAAAAAAAAAAAACAAATGAATACATGCCTAGATGATGAAGGGAGTCCCCACCAATTCCAACTCTGAATCATTCTCTTCGCGAGCAAGCTTTATCATTTCAATATGGTCAAGTAACTCTCTCTCCAATCCATTCACCTCTTTCATTTTCCCAAGTAGCGAACCGTGCTCCCGGTTAATTTTACCAGCACGTACAGGATCATCCCAAAGATCTTCCTTGTTTAGCTGAGCTGATAACATATCCAACCTAACCTTCAACTTCTTCCACTGTCACCATAAACAAAGATAATTGGTAATTAACAAGTTATTAACCTTAATTAAACATGCTTAGCTAAGAAAATTGAAGGTTTAATTTACCTGTAGGCGACGTTTGATCAAATGAATAGATTGAGCTATAGCTGAGGCATGACTCTTCCAATCGCTGTCGTTTTCGTCAAGAATGGGCCAATTATTGGCTAGAATTCCTTGGACAGTGAGCCCATCAGAGGTTGAGCGTTCGGCGGCGGCGGGCTGGGAAGCCCAGAAGCGAGCCCGCGTAGGAGATAATAGCCCGTGAGAGTAAGCGTCTCTTGAAAGCCACGTGGAAGAGAACAGAGGAAGGGAATGTGATAAGCGGCGACAAGAAAACAACGTTGGTGAAGGCGAATCGGACAAGTTTCCGACAAGTTTGGATAGAAACGAGGAGAAGGTGGTAGTAGTAATCCTGGGTGATCTTCTTCGTAGGAAATAGTACGACATACTAGTACTAGGAAGGAAAATATTCTATGATGAAGGAAGAAAAAAAAGACAACTTCGAGTTTTGCTTCTCTTTGTCTCAGGTTTTTTATAGTTGAAAGAAAGAAA
Source organism: Medicago lupulina (assembly GCA_958299785.1). Lineage (NCBI taxonomy): Eukaryota > Viridiplantae > Streptophyta > Magnoliopsida > Fabales > Fabaceae > Medicago > Medicago lupulina. The sequence continues at coordinate 2,837,696 of OY283140.1, forward strand.
AGAATGAAAACGAAGTATGTGTCTTAATCTCTCGATCTAGTGTTGTTTGATATTGTTTAGGGTTTGTTGATGATATTATGGTTTGTTGATGGTATAAGAATGGTTCGTTGATATTGAGTAAATTGTAATATTTAACTTAGGAATATTGATGTTGTTGATTATGTTCCAAGTGTTTCACGAAATGCTTGAATGATAATAATTTGTTTTTTAATTTTTGTGGTATATACGGCTGATAATGTTGGTAAGATGAGACATGGTAAAGACTAAAAAGAACTTGTATAGTTTCATTTGCAGATAGTGGGAGGCAAATGCTTCTCCAAGACGCGGACATGGTCGTGGCAAAGTGCACAAGAGGGAGCGGAAGATACCAGTTCATGTGTTGAACAAGATGATGTTGACATTGAGATGTCATCATCACCGCCACATATGTCATCACCGCAACCAGGGATGCGAACACAACCTCCCTCAATGGGAGTAGTTGAGTAGGGATGTGATTGAGGACCAACTGACATTGAGATGCCATCATCACCACCACATATAACATCACTGCAGTCGGGGATGCCAACGCAACCTCCTTACGTGGGAGTAGTTGAGCAGGGTTGTGATTGAGGACCGATTGATTTGTCGTTGTTGCCAAATTTTAATAAGTGTGCTGCCGAAAATATAGGGATTGGAGTAGTAAGTTTAAATATAAGTAGTCCTCGTGAACTTAGCTCGGTTGGTAGGGACAATCCATAATATATGCAAGGTTCGGGGTTCAAACCATGACCACCACAAAAAAAATATAAGTAGTTTGATTCAATTATTGAAAAGGCACTACCAATTGACTGCGTTAGATTCTGAGTAGTTATGTATAATGGACAGATATGTTATCATGGTGATGTGATAGTTGTAGATGATGATTTGAGAGTTTAAAACCTTGAGAAAATTGAATAAAACAATACCACATCAGAAATTTCAAACTACCTCAAAAACAAGTAAAATCAACACCACATCGGAAATTGCACTCATATGTCTTCAAACGAAAAGGGTCACACTGACGACCAAGGGTTTCTCAAGGTTTCGTTAGGTTTAAACGAGTCTAAAAAATCAATGGCACACTAAGTTATTGAATGCAACAACTTTTTGTTAGGTTTATTTGGGTTCTAATAAAAAAGTAAACATGGGAACATTGGCAAAATCATAAAGATATAAGTTGGTTAGTTGGGGACACATGCAACTTAAAGAACATATATTGATTTGATTCCCAACATTCAAATGGTAATAGTTGAAGAAAACTGCGGTTGTTCAAGGCACTTTTCTAGCGTGCATAAAGGAACTCAAAACATTTAGCAAATGTATGGCCATTAGGGTGTAGTTGAGTAGGCAATACCCAATCAACACAACACCTCATACTCGAAGTCTATAGAGAGTAAACAGATACCAACCTTCTTAAATAAACACTCGTAGACATAAGTAAGAGCCAGATCGTCGTCTCTCTGCTTTCTAAAACAACACATGCGATGAAATTTAAATCATCAAGCTTATAAGGATCTTTTATACCAGTGAAACTAGCAACGAGAGACTTGATAAAGGTGATGTCTATGTATAAGGAAGCAGTACCCCAAAGATTATACTTTCCCTAAGAATAACCATTCAAATCACTCTCCATAAGTTTTTTTCGGTTCAAAGAATTCGACGTAAGTATCGGACTCTGTGTCATAATCGTTTACAGACGAGGACAACAATGACATATTAGTATAGTCTTCAGAAAATGAGGCTTTAATCAAAGCATCATAAGAGGGCCTAAACCTAATAGGATCGGGTGTTGGTTCAAACATTCAAAGACAAGAAAGAAAAGAAGACATATTAGGATCGAATGGAATCGAACTAAGAACAAAGGGAGCTTATATACATGAATTAGAGAACCTTCAAAATTTGGGCAAATACATTTCAAATTGGGAATATTAACATTGTACAAAAATTAAAACTGCAAATGGTTTATATGCAAGTTGGATTGAACTGTTATTCGATTTTTTTAGAATGATTGAAAAACACTGGTTGCAATGAAACAATGCGATCTCACACCTAAGAATTCAACTGTTTAGATTACACCCCTAAAAAATAATAGTCGCATCGTTACATCAGCAAATTGTCACGACATAAACACGACCCAAAACTTTGGATAAAGGAATGAAGCAACCTTTGAATAGTAATATCAATTAAACCTTTAGACTCACACCTCACGCATGAGTTTCAAGTCTATGTGGACCAGGGGAACTATTTGTAAGCAACATCCCATTTCAATAATATCACGCACGTAATTTTTTTTGTTTACAAATTTCTTTCACCTGAGAAAATTTCTAAAAATTTCCACTTATATACTCTCAGACCCATTATTCATTACAATGACTACAAATACATGGACTAATGTAATGATATAAACCTAAGAGGCTTGACCCAATTATCGTATAAGTCGTCCAACAAGAGAGTCCATCATGAATATTACACACACACACGACCAACAAGGAGACTAGACCCAAGTTAATTCAAGGTGACCATCTCGTCTTGCAACATGGTTCATCATAGGATCTTGCCTTATACATCACCACATGATACCACTTCATACGCCACCTTAGAAACCACCTCGCTCCTCGCATGAGAAACAAATAGAGTACCAACCTACTCCACCACCTTAAGCACCAACAAACAACTAGATAATCACTAAGTCATTCCTACTCAATGGAGGCTCATTTGAATTAGATAGACACTCTTGCATATTTCATATCCAGTTACTCCAAAGTGCTTGAGTAAGTCTGTAACAAGACGAACAAATCTAAAAAACAAAAATCAAAACAACCACGGAGCGGACTCTCAAATAAATCGCTATAAGCGAAACATTGCCTCCCAGGTAGGATCACATAACTCACTTCACTTTTACTCGTATGCTACTTACCAGAACACATACATAAACATCTAAGTATCTTTTACAAACACCACCTCCGAATAGAAGGAGCATACGGTCAAGTTTACTTTTTTTTTTTTTTTTTTACTTTCGATTATACCATTCATTGTCTATTTTATTTTTTTTAACAACCAAATAAAATTTATAACTTCAAATCAATTACCTTAAGATGGGGTTAAGTAGTGTTAGTGTACGTCTAACAAGTCTGTCCCACATGCGAATAGTAACAAATTACCAATAACAAAAACGAACGCGATTATAAATAAATCAACCTACTCGCTCTCTCTCTCTCTCTCGAATCACTGTTTTTGGGGTTAGGTTAGGTCATTCAATTCCTCACAACGTGAAAATTGTCTCACTTCGATTCATAAAATTGAAGTGAATTAGATCGTAAAAGACGATGTTTTTGGTGGATTGGTTTTACGGGGTTCTAGCTTCGCTTGGATTATGGCAGAAAGAGGCTAAGATCTTATTCTTAGGTCTCGATAACGCCGGCAAAACCACCTTGCTTCATATGCTCAAAGACGAGGTTTGTTCTTCAATTTCCCACTTATTATTACCGATATTGTTCTTTTCGAATGGAACGGATCTGTGATCTTATTTACTGTTGATAATGTTTTGTTGCTAAAGGGGTTCATGATTTTTACACTTATTACTGTTACCGGAGTTTTCTAGGATCAATATGATATATTATACATGTCTCTGAATGCTATTATTATGAAAAATTTCGCAATTGTGTTACTTATATACTCAATCAACATAATTTCATTTGCTCTTATCTTAAAATTATCTTACACTTTTCTAAAATATTGATTGATTTCTCAGTTTTTTCAACTTTGTTGACATATATGTGATTCATTATTCAGCTTTCTTCCATTACATTGCTCCATGCATGATTGGCCATGTTTTTCTATGTTTAGGGCCTGGTTGGATTGGCTTATTTGAGCTTATCTACTGACGTTCTCAAATATCCGTTTGGATTGGGCTTATTTTGAGCTTATGAAAAATAGCTTATGCAAATAAATAGACTTTTATATTATTCATAAGTTCTCACTAACGAAAACTTTATCTTCATAAGTTGTTTTTTCATAAACTACCTTGACAAGCTTATGAATAATAAATAAAAGCTTATTTATTTGCATAAGCTGTTTTGCATAAGCTCAATCCAAACGGGCCCATAGCTTATGTAAACAACTTATAGCATATACAAAAACAATTTTATCTTTTTCTATAAAAATAACTTATGTAAGCTTATACATAAGCGCTTATCATGACATGTGTTTGTGCTTTAAGTTGCATATAAGCTGTTTATCCAAACAGGCCCTTGACTTGTTTTGGTGTGTTGCTGTTGGTCTCTTACCTTGACATCTAGCATCTGTTTTCAAATTTTATTGGGATTGCTCCTATCTGTATTATTTTATCTCGACCACTTGATCTTTTCTGGTTTCTGCAAGCAATGCATTTTGATAGTTAGCAAGTGTGTGTCTATATCTTTATCTCCGAGTCTTGGTGTAATGTTTCTTTTATCATGAGAATTGGTTTTGCAGAGATTAGTCCAGCATCAGCCGACTCAGTATCCGACATCAGAAGAGTTGAGTATTGGGAAGATCAAGTTTAAAGCTTTTGATTTGGGGGGTCATCAGATTGCTCGTAGAGTCTGGAAAGATTACTATGCCCAGGTCTCTCTTTTTCTATGCCTTCAATACTTTTTTGTGGCTAGTGTAGCCAAGTGAGAGAATATCTTAATTATGAAAATTTGGATGCTACCAAGCCTTCCCTGATTATATTATGTCTTGGACTTGGAAACATGTAACTTTATTTTGTTTGTGTGGCTAGACTGGCTAATTTGTGTGTTTATTAGTTAGTGATTTCAGATATAGAACTGCATAAGATATTGGCTTAGAATCTACAAACAAATTCTAACTGTCATGAAGATTTTATTCTTATGTTCGGTACCATAATGGAAACACAGTCATTTAGTTTTTAAAAAAGTAAAAATTGACAAAATATTTTAGTTTTTTAAAAAATTATTGTAAAAAAAACCGTAAAAAAATAACTACGATCTTGTTGCAGAATGTTCTTATATCTAACAAATTACATGAATACAACTTAAGCTAAAGATTGTTGCCCTTCTATTTATTCTATACATTGTATACTGTAGCTTATAATTTATAAGACATTTCTGCCTTTGAATCATTTTACAACTTAATAACTAGTTCAATGTTTTAACCAAGAAACAAACTTGATGGTTTGGTGTTCCCTGTTCAATATTTAATTGAGAAACAGACATGATGAGTTGCTGATAGCTGCCTTTTGACTTTAGACTATTGCTTATAGTACCTTATAAGACACATTTGGCTCTGAATCAATTTACAACTTAGTAACTTGTTCAATATTTTAACTAAGAAACATTACATGCTGGTGCTCATTATTTTTTTACTTCATTGTGTTCATGAGTTTGTTGCAATGCAGGTAGATGCAGTGGTCTACTTGGTTGATGCTTATGACAAGGAAAGATTTGCTGAGTCAAAAAAGGAGTTGGATGCTCTCCTTTCTGATGAATCACTGGCAAATGTCCCTTTCCTTGTCCTTGGAAACAAAATTGATATTCCATATGCTGCCTCAGAAGACGAATTGCGTTACCATTTGGGCTTGAGCAACTTCACCACTGGCAAGGGTAAGGTAAATTTGTCAGACTCAAATGTCCGACCCATGGAGGTATTCATGTGCAGTATTGTGAAGAAAATGGGTTATGGTGATGGTTTCAAATGGGTTTCTCAGTACATCAAATAGTTCTTTAGTAAGAGATTGCTTGGTATCTCATATCTTTTAAGTTTGTTTCTGTACTTATGAATTGGAAGTGTTGTTGGTAGAAATTACTGTTCAAGAAATTGCAGTATATTTCAATTTTTATTTCTATAAAATGACTGGGAACCTACAGTTCAGTTAATTTTTGGTTGATTATTTTTCATTTCTAAAATATGGAACTTAAAATCTTACGCATGCTGAGCATTGTAGTATATTACATTACGTTGCTTAGAGATTCGAGACAACTTACCGAATCAATGAAGAACTGATGCATAAACTTATAGTACATGGCAAAAGATAGCAAGTTTTGAAAATTGCGCATTGATTTTGAGTAGTGATTGCACTTATCCACGATTTGTTGATTTAATTTATTTTTTTTGTGGTAAATATTACCAGCAGATAGTTTGTAACTTGTAAGGGATGAATGCACTCTCACAAGATAGTGGAGTCAATTTGACCTCACTAAATATTTTCCACGCAATAGTAGTATTATAGTTTTTTAAAGAGTTTTTATTATGTATAATAATGTTGCTACTTTTAGTTAACTTGATTTTTATTTTTCTGTAATACCTTTGCCTATTGTTCCAATAACTTTTTTTTTTCTTTTTCAAGTAGTCTAGTGGCTAAAGCTTCCACAATTTAATTGTGGAAAAGTGGATTGTCTGAAATTCGAACTCCGACTCCTGCATATAATATGCAATATCCCTACCACTATCAACTGAGCTAAACTCACAGGAATTATTGTTCCAATAACTTGTTAATAGTGTTGCTGACAAAATATCAGTAACAGGTAATATTACATTGAACTTTAATTAGTAACAACTTTTCTTTTTCTTTAATAAAAATGACAATTAAAAAGGGAACAAGTAAAAATAATGTCATATACATGTCAGTAGTAATATTATTAGTGTACTAGTAGAAACGAACAAAAGGTCTCCAACCTCATTAATTTTCGTCCTCAAAGCTATTTGATGGCAAGTGTAACTAAACTTATATTACATTTTTTTGGATATACTACTTCTAGAATTTCAATTTTCTTTTAATTTACTTATAGTGGGGCTAATCTAGAAATATTATAATCCAAACAATACAATCAATTATTAATAACATGAAAAGTAAATTACGGGGGAGAGCAGCAGAAAGAATGGTATCGTTGGTTCCAACCTATTGAGGCTACCACATGATATGATCCCATAATAAGTGGGACTAATCTAGAAATATTATAACCTAAACAATCCAATTATTTAGTGTCTTTTAATCATAGCAAGTCCACTCAGATTTTAGGTGAATCGCATGCGTGATACTAACTTCTAAGCCACCTAAATTTGCATAAAATTCTAAAACTGGAATAGAATATATTGTTACTTATATTACACCTACGCATAAACTGCCACATGGGGATGTAGCTCAGATGGTAGAGCGCTCGCTTAGCATGCGAGAGGTACGGGGATTGATACCCCGCATCTCCACTGTTTTTGTCTCTTTTGTTTATTATTATTTTCCTTCTCTATTAGGAAACTTTTCCTTCAAAAAGTAATATTTATGTCAGTCCAGTCAACTACTTTACCAAGATGAATATGAATGGTCTTTTTCATCAAATACACATAAACCAAAGTAGTACCAAACCTCACTGATTCAATTGGCCTACTACTTTATCAAGTTTCCTTACCACTTTGCTCGCTTCATCTTGATCAAAACTGAAACAAATGACGATATTAAAAGCCAACACCACTACCATAGTCAATCAATATTCATGCACAAAATTGTGTTTCCACGACTGCATGCATTCATGACATCTTTACTTTTTTTCTAAAGAGAAAAAATTATTACTTGCTAATATTACCGTTGCAATGTTTTGCTTCTATACAGTTTGGCTATAAACATCCAGCATCCATTTGTATTCATCAAGCTTGAAGCCTGCTTCCTTTTTAATACATGGTCCGTTTGAAATGATTAATTTTTGAGTTTATACAAAACAATTCAAAGCTTTTATGTGTTATTTTTTTTGATGGAGTTTTATGTATTATTTATAATTTTGTCAACGTAGTTTACAAAAAAACAACTTATGACGATCCAATTTTTATTAGTGAGAATTTATGATTTAACATAGATGTTTTTGTTTATTTGCATAAGCTATTTTATTTTATTTTTGACAAATGCATAAGCTATTATTGATAAGCTCAAAAATAAGTCAATTCCAACATGCACATGATTTGTTCATCTTCTTTTGGTTATATTAAAATCTTTGAAAGATATAATTTGCGACAATATCGTGAAACCAATAAACATATATATTCTATGGTACACGTAAGAATTTAAGTGTATTGGTACACTAAATCCTTAAATTAATAGTTAAATGAGTTATATTTTGTAGGAAAAAATTATTTTCTATCACCTATAATTATAATAACTAAATATTATTTACCAAAAACGTCAACGCAATAAAATTTTATTTTTCTAAATTTTTATTACTCGTAATAGAGAATTTTGGTTATTTTTTACAATAAAATGCAAAAAAAAATAGTATGATTTTTATAAAAAATGAAATGATATTTTTTCTTATGAAATTATATTTTCTAAAATATAAATGTCAACAAACAGCTATTTTTTCGTAAAAAATGATAGTTAGTTTATAAATTTTTTAAACAAGAGTACCGGTACACCTTAATTTGTCAGTGTACCGTAAAACCATATACCTTACGTGTTATTTGAATAGTAAAAGTATTTTGATTGGTTGTGTGTGCAAAATTATTTTGAACTGTCATCCTGTAACGCCCATTTTTGATTATTTAATTATTTGATTTATTTGAGAAATTGCTATATATTTTTATATATATTATGTGATGTTAAGTGAAGATTTAATATGATTTTATGCGACGTGGTGACTTATTTTATTGTTAAATAAAATAAGATTTGAAAATAAAATAAAATATTTAGTTGTGGGTTAGTTTTGGATTTTAGAGAGTTATGTGGGAGAAAGAGTAAATAAGATAAGATTTGCTGGGAGTATATAAAGGGAAATTAGGTTAAGAAGTCAGTACGCGTTACTGAATTTTGGAAAAAGAGAGAAAACAAGCACGTGAAGGGAGAAGAGGAAGAGGGCTGCGATTCTGCTTTTGATCAGGTAAGGGTGAGCCTAGCATTTGATTATATTATTCTGTAATTCATCTAATCAAGATTAAACAATCATAGGGCTGTTTTGAGAGAATTGAAATTAGGTTAAAAGTGAAGAAAAATCATGAATTAAACCATAAAGCTGTAGAATAGATGTTTAGATTGAGTACAGAACCTGGATTATTCATACTGATGATATTACCGAGAGTTTAGACGATTTAGATGGCGAAATTGGGAACTTTTAGTATGTTTTTCGCAGAACCCGTAAGCATCTGTTCATCGCTCGCCTGAGGCGAGCTTTGCACTCGCCGCGGCGAGTAGACCTAGTTTACTCGCGAGGCGAGCAACCCAGCTCGCCATAGCGAGCAGTACCCTAGAGCTCGCGAGGCGAGCACTCCAACTCGCCATAGCGAGCAGGACCTTAGTACTCGCGAGGCGAGCTATCCCACTCGCCATAGCGAGTTAAGTCAGAAGCCAGAACCTTGTGCTGTTTGCGAACTGTTTCGCATTGAACCATGAGAGATGACCTTTGGGTAGCTTCTGGGACTTTTAATGATGTTTATTATGATCTGTAATGATGATACATGATGATTGAGACTGTTTAAGATGATTTTATGAAGCTTATGTGTGATAATATGAATTGAATAAGTGATGAATGCTTGAATTACATGCGATGTTTGCCATATTAATGTTATACTTTATGAAGTACTTGCTGCCATGTTGCTGTCTATGTATGTATAGTTGCTGCATGTGTCAGTCCTTTGATGATTAAGATGTTTTGCGACGTTTAAGATGTTAACTTGTTTAAGTTAAAAGTGTTGAGTCTCATGCATGCTCATTCTAAGATGGGGGCTTATGCCCTGGAGTTTTTACTCACCAGCGACGAGGGCTTATGCCCTGGAGCTTTGCTCACCAGTGACGAAGGCTTATGCCTTGGAGTATATTTATGCTCATAGCGACGAGGGCTCATGCCCTGGATTGGTACCACATGCATATAAGACGTAGGGTTGCATAGTCAAGTGTTGATGTCGAGTCGAGTCGTCTAAGATGTTTATTAAGATGTATATGATGTTGATTATGATGATGCTAAATGATGTGCTGTTTATATTGATGTTCTAAATGCTAGATGTTTATCTACGATATGATGAATTATGTTTGGTTGTTGAATTGTGATTATTTAATTACATGTTTAATATAATTATTTGTGAATCTCACCCCTTCTGCTGGAATTGCCGCCTCGTGGGCAAGTGCAGGTAACCAAGATTAGGTGCAGACGTGTGAGGATTTCTGCAGTCGAATCTAGGTGCTCTGATACGTAACGGGATAGGGGATCTTCTTTATTTTCTCTGTTCCTTGCGTATTATGTTATTTTACATGCTTATGTTTAATTTGAGGATTCTGCTAATAAGATGTTGATGAGGCCTGCGTGCCAAAGATTTTGAGATGTTTTCCATTATGATATTTCCGCTGCAATATTGAGTAATGTTTTATGGATATTTTATGAGGGGTTAATGTTTATTTATTCATTAACATGAGATGTTTTAAGATATGTGATGCCCTGTTACGTGTTTACTCTGATGCATGCTATTCTTTTTAAAGAAATTTTTATGTTGGGAAAACGGGGTGTTACACATCCCACCATCATTAAACTCTAAAATTAAAGCGTAACAAACACGATATAAGTATATATATGTCCTATTTTTTTCCCTTTATCATTTAAAAAGTGTAACAAACTAGATGAGTATATTTATACTCACTTTTTCATTATTTCAATTATACCCTTAAACAATTTTTTCTATAATGGAGATTGTTAGGTGTCATGAAAAATAATAATTTATATTATATTTTTTTGTTATATTGTTGGTGTCATTGAAATAGATAACTATGATTAGTTTGATTTGTTATAATTTGAAAGAAAAAATCATTTATATTTTTACTTTTAATCAAAACCAAAATTTCATAAAAAAAATATCGTTCATAATTTTCAAACATTAGCGCAATAAAAAGAGTAAAATGACGGACGCATGGGTGTCTGTCTTTTCGCTAGTAGTTGGAGTATAATACAAACTTGATGATTTAATTTAAAAAATTAATATTTTGTTTTTTTTTAAAAAAGGATAATAAAAAATCTCATCCTTATTTATTAATTTTGTTAAGTCTTAACCTAATTTTTTCCCTCCGCTAATCCCTTATTAAGTTTGCAACAACTCTATCTTAAAATTTTGGTTCTAAATTTGCATCATATATGTTTTTCATTTCTCTCTTTAATAACCGCGGATATTTTTCAAAGCAAAAATTTAATAGCTATCTTAATCCTTTTCCGTGCTATTTATTAATTTTATTAGGTCTGTAGCAACTTAGCCTGTTGTTTCTGTAAATTATTTATTTATTTTTTTAACAAGTTGTTGTACACTTATTTAATACGTTTACAAACAAAATACCCTAATTTTTTCATGCACACTCGGCTATCCTAAATAATTTGTTAAGAACCATGAACTGCATTAATTTTTTATGTTTAACTATAAAAGTAATAAATAAAATTGACCCGTGCAACAATATAATTTTGTATTCTTTTTATTTTTTTTCTTTATAATTTTTTTTTATTATCATTTGATTGTAATATTGTATATTTTATAATCTAATTTGTGTACGTGTTAAAGATTATTTATTGGTCTCTATTATAGTCGAGAAGACTCGTGCATCGCGCAGTAAAAATCTAGTATATTTAAAACTTTTTTTAGTTTGACTACATTAGTAATAAGGTTTGGGCCACAAAAGTGGACCCGTTAACCCATCTTTGCAATCAGGCAAAACCCTAAACCTTGTCTTATAAATACACCTGCTTGCTCAAAGAAAAAAATTCATGTTTTGACTGTCGAGAGAGTAGTGGTGGTGCCGTTTGATCCATTACATTTTTTTAATCAAGAAAATTACACTTGAGTAATTGAGTATGAGGGTTCCTCTCCACTCCTTCATCTTCTCGAGTGTATTTCCTTGATTAAAGAAATTCGCTGGATCATCAAATGTTCTTTTAGCAATCTGTTTTTTGTCCTTAATCGCATCCAATTGTTGTTTTGATCGGTTTGATTGTGTTTGCATCTGTACCTGATGATTTTTTTTATTTTTTTTGTCATATCATATGGTTATAGTCGATATTGGTTTGATCGCTTCTATCTCTTTGTTTTCTCTATTCCTTTTGTCGGTTTTCTTGATTTACTTATGTTGGTGATGATAGGGTTTGAATGTTTGATTCATTGTTATCGCTAGATGATAGGATTTAGGGTTTGCCTTTGCCATGATTGATCTTTTTTTTTTTTTTGAGTGCTAATGTCTCTTGTGATATGTGTGCATGCGAGTGTCACTTGTGATGCATGGAAAAACACGTGTGAAGCACTGACTTTGAATCATTCTAATACGTGTGTGTTTCAAAGGTTTAGGTTTTTTTTTTTTTTGAAGAATCAATTTAGGTTTCTTGTTGTTTTGCATTAGATGGTGTGACTGAAAAGATTTTTGATGTCGGTGCTTGTGTGATGTTGTGGGTGGTTGTGTGGTGCGAAACATAAATCTTTTTGTGGGTGGTTGATGCTGGTTTGGTTAAGGTTTTTGGTCGTTTGGGGAATGATGATGCTAGGTCAACATAAATCTTTTGCTTCAAGCTTTGAGTATCATTTGTGTTATTCCTCAATGTCAATTCTCTATGCAGAGATTAAAAGGAGATGATCTCGCTATTAAAATACATACAAATATTGTTATTGTCCCTGTCTGTGTAACTGTCTGTTCGAAGGTTGTAGGTTGGTTGGAACAGCGTCATTTCCATCGGTAAATTCAGAAGAAAGGTTGGGTTAGATAAGAAAATTAACTTAAAGTTGCTAACTCAACTAATACAAATTCATGCAGATTCAAACGAACTTTCCCTTTAACTTTTGCCTTTTCACTTTTGGGGGTTTTGAAAGGACCAATTTGCATACAATGAGCTGAGCAAAGCAATACCAAGAGAGAAAAAACAGTAGTGGAGAATAAAGACAATTGGAAACTCACTTAGATATAGGTACTGATCCATCATTGTATTTTGAGTAAGTGAAAACAACTTTAGATGAAACTTCACCAATCAAGCTACATTTAAGGATAGTTATATGCAGCATGTCACACAAGTGATGAAACTTTTATCACCTAACAGATTGCTATGTTACTTCAGCCTAACTCCAAGCATTGTAAATATTCTCAATTATTTTAAACTAAAATTTTATCAGGATCCATAATTTAATCAATCTCAACATTACAAAACTAGAGCCTAACCAGAATGTTATCACAACATTTCATAAATTAGTCTAACTTAAAGCCGTTATACAATTGGTGTAGTATCAAAATCAAGATATGTGACATTAGTTTGTATTGTAACATTAACTCAATTAAGATATGTTGTAGACAGCAACAATATCAACAAATTGGAAGTACATATTTTCTTTCTTTCATAAAAAAATAAAATGGAAGTACATATCTAATGGTATAATGGTGAAAAACTACGCAACTGGACGGTTAGTTGAGTATCACACTATTAATTGAGTAATAGAAAAATGCAGGTCTTCAGCAACAAAGAATGACGGTGTCCTTTCCCTTGTAATTGTGGTTGATTCAATTTGATTGTTTTTGTACGTATAGCTGATGAATCGTGTTTTTCTATTTTCTTTTCAAAATTTGTAACATGCTTATAGTTGATGCAATTAATTTGAACATTGTTGATTGTTTAAAATTGTTAGTTAGTTTAATGTTAATGTAGCTGTTGCGAAAAGAAGTAAAAGCATGGGCCATCTTGGAGTAGCAAGAAATCAAGGATCTAAGTTATAATGGGAGGTGGGAACTATCCCAGAACCAATATCAGCTAATTCACACCCACGAAAATAGAAATGAATTGAGCAATTGGGGTCTTAAAAGATGAATAATTGATTGCACTGATCAGAATATGATAGGCATATTTCTTCCTATCACGTAACATGTTATCTATAATCAAGATTCAATATTCTTTTGAAAAAATCTAAGGATTCAATATTCTTTTGAAAAAATCTAAGGATTCATAATGCTGGAGTGAGTATTTGTTTTGATGAGACTAAAAGAAGTCTAAAGTCTAAACTTTAATTCATTGGCCGGTTTCTTACTTCTTGAAGAAACCAAATAAATTTTCTTCACTCTAGTATTTGTTGGTGGCATACTTAGTTTTTATTACATATACTTTATAGAATGAATTTTTATGTTAATATTATTTGAAGTGTGCAAAAATTCACTTTCGCTACAAGTAACCTGGCTCATGAAGAAGACTTTTAAGAACATCATTGGCTAATGGCTATGCTTTATTTGCAATCGAATTGCAGAAAAAATTTGTTGCACTAGTGTATGTGTCTGCAGGAAAAAGTTTAATACAAATGTCAAAACTCATTGACCACACACCGAGTATTATTAACCACAATATCATCGACAACGAATTTAAATGTGATCAACCATAATTTCTAAGTTTTCAACTACAAGTAGATTTGAATGTTTACCATTTAAAAAATAGTTGCGAGGTTTATTGTCAAAAAATCATTTCTCAACATATACAACACAGTGAACAGAAACAGAAATCACATTTCAAGAGAATGCTTGTCCACATGTTACTGAGTTTCAAGGTGGTCCAATGATAAACATCATGTAATACAACATTAGCACTCAAGAAATAGCAATGGACAGACAACCAAGCACTTCCGGACGCGGTGTTCATCCAAGGATTTCTTGATTCAACAAACCTATATGTATTTGACTGCAAATTATGAGGATTTTTTTATTCAACAAACCCTTTATAGTTTACTGCAAGCTGTGCATATGCTATCGCAAATACAAGCTTTATTATTCTGGCTAGAAAATCATCAATTAAACATGTATACAGTTATTATTGGGCAAAAAATAGCATGTATAGCTCAACAATGTGAGAAACCTATAGTAGTGATATCCCTCGATCAAAATATATTCACCCTTGCAAAGCATTAGACCACTATAGAATTAAATCGTATGTTCAAAATGGATATCTCTGAGCCCTGGCAATTTGTCACTCCCCACATAGATAATGGTAGATAATACATGTTTCAAGATTATATGATACATCATGTTAGCTATCAGAAGAAATGTACAATAAACAAACCAATCTTGTGAATAAATATAACACCATGGACCAGCTTGCAAACTATTGTTTGATCCCAACTATTTTTCATTTGATCATAGGATCATCCTAAAGCTGCTCGGAACCAAACTGTCGGCTATCCGATTCTGCTCAACATTGCAGAAAATTGTTCAAAATTTCACACACAGCTCATCCTACATGTAGAAGAATGTCACTTTTTGTTGGATGACCGAAAACCTCCAAACCCCATCAAGGCAGCAACGTCAGGATCCATTTCAGGTTCTTCTACTGCTTCCTTCTTCTGAATGCAAAAATTGAGCATTAGTTAATTGCTGCTTTGTGAAAAAAAGGAATTTTCACTTTTTAAAATATCATAAAAATCATTTTTAGAAAGATAGATGGATTCATTAACAGTTAAGTAATGACATTTTACTCAAAGCAAATCAGAAAGCTAGACAGAAATGGGAGGAGAGAAAAAGGATTTTTCCAAGATTTTGTATACTAAATGAAAATAAGAAACTGTAATCTGCATATGGATCAGACCTTTTCTTTTTTCTTTTCCCGACGCAGTCGCTTTCTTTCTTCCTCTTCTTGTTGCTGTTTTAATATCCTTTCATCAAAATCTGCAAAAAAATAAAATTCAACTTCGACATTAAGGTGACAGAACATCAAAGTGTGTAGACTGGACTTCGTGCTACCAAAATTTGAAATTTCAACATGAATACTTTCAAAATTTACATATCACTCCTAGAAGTAGTCAAAAATACTATATACTACTAATTGAAAAATTAGCAAATTGTTATATGACTCTTCCAAAGTTTTAGTAAAGATCGATCTCCTTAATTGAAAGGCCGGTTAAATTGAGCTTCTACAATTTAAGGCCAAGAAAGAAATGAGTAGAGCTAGCAAGCCTCTTTCTTCTCACTCTTTTATTGGGTTAAATCAATGCGTCCTACACTTTGGAAATGGAACCCACATAAAGTGGCGGGACATACATTGATTTCACCCAATACGGGAGTGAGTGTTAGAGAGAACGCTAAAAAGAGTGTTGCTAGCACTACTCATAAATCAATAATAGACGTTAAAGTTGCAAATTTCTATTTAACAAATAGCCAACTCTTTGGCTTTACCTTGCTCTGTAAAGCTTCCTAGGTCTTTCCGTTTCTTCAGATTTTCAAACCGTTCCTGAACCTGCGTTCATCACAAAGATTTACAACTGTCATGCAGAGGTACATATAAAACTACAGAAACCAAATGACACATAATGGAACACATGCATGCATGGATGTGAAGAAATGTATTATTTCAAGCAATGTCAAAGGTACTGGCATGGTCATTAAAATTCATAGACTAGAAGGCTATCTTAAGCTGAACGGTGCAGAGTCAAGGCCCAGACTAGAGAAGAAGCCTATGAGATGAGGCCCAAGAGGAGGGCTAGAGAAGAAGCCTATAAAATGAGGCCCAAGAGGAGGGGTGAGCCAGATCGGACTATGAGATGCAACTTACCTGATCATAATTAGGAGAGTGTGTGACTCATTTCCTAGAGGCTAGAGTAGGGATGACGTGTGCGGCAGGTGCATTGTGGGAGAGAGAGAGGGAGAGTATATGGATGGGATGAGAAGAGAGAAGGGGTAGGCTGGAATCAGTTGGGACATTAAGGACTGGGCACTCTCTATTGTCTAGGCATGGTTTTACCTGTCCATGCAATTCTTTTTGTTTTCAGAACCCAGGACCTGATATCACTTTTATAGAGACCCAAATCTGTAAATATCAAAATGGTATTTCTCTGTTATTTATTTCATTTTCTGGAACCTATATCACTGTACCTGTTTGAGAGAAGAACGTTCAGCTCGCATAGACATGCCCAACGCTCTCTGATCTGTGGAATAATACAAGAAAAACCATGAGCAAAGTGACGGCAATTAAAGCAATATACACCGCAAAATCAAAGAAAATATTCCAAAAAGACTACATACGTTTCTTTCCATTAATATGATCCAAGTAGTTTGCAGAGTCCTTCACCACGCACTCACAAACTGAGCAGTAATATCCAGCCTGCAATATACATTATTAAATCCAAAGGTACTACATAAGTTGCATAACAAAAAGATTATCCATATAAGGTCCTTGGTAAGGCTGTCAATATCAAGATACATAAATCATGTGACTGTAAATCAAGTCACGATTTTCCCTAATATATAACACGGTTATGATGACGCTAAGATCATTTCTAAAATTTAATGAAATTCTTATAAAAATTAATTTCAAAAGTGAGAAAGTCACAATTTGAATTAATGTCTAGAAAAAGGGTTTTCCACAAAACACAGCCAAAGCTTTGTGGAGCTCTGCCAATGGTGAAAGATCACTCGTTTGGTCTTTTTGTGCCTTGCCCAATGACAAGTCCACAGGAATTTGGAAAACTTTGGCACTCAATGACAAATGTACCCATATTTTTAACCAGCAAAGTTTGATAGTCAGTTGAAAAACTCAAAACACTCCATAAGCCCCAACACCTCCCCAACAAAAGAAATAAAGGTTCTCAAGAGAGAGTAAGGAGGTTAAAATTCAAAAACATATCAAGACGAGAAAAGAGTCATGTTTTCCAATTTCAAAGTACACAAATAAAAAATAAAAAAACAAGTACCTGTTGGCTTAGTGGGGCAACCGGCGTTACAACCTGCAAAATATGACACGATATCTCTTATCAGTACAGCTGCAAGGTATAACAAAATCTTGGTGCCAGTGGAGGATGCATCCCCACGACCTAAAAGTCTACAACATAAAAACGCTTAAACATATTTTCAAACTCAAAACGCAAACAAACACAACAACAAAGCCATATCCCACGAAGTGGGATCAGCTACATAAATCAAACGAAACCATAGTGTTTTATCAAAAAGCAAACTTATATTTTTTTAACTTCTATAGAACCTTGACATTCACTTTAGGCCCTGTTTGGATACACACCTTAAATTGCAAGCTGCACCTTTATAAATTCTCCTAAATAGTAGTTATAGCAGCAGATAGCCTCAAAGAAACTAATATAGGATTGAAGTTAGCGAGCGCAGAAGCATACCTGAGTTTTTCCCAAGCGGGATTCAAGGTCTACTTCATAATCTCTATGTTTCAATGGCTTCCTCTGCACTGGAGGACCTCTACCTAGTTTGTAATTCAATGCAACAACATAAAGTAATCAACTCAAACCCCATAAAAAACAAAGTAATGTGAAATTAGCTTACCTTTAGGTTTTGCTTTCTCTTCTTCCTGTCTCTCACGCTCACGAGCACGTTCAAGATACTCTTCACGATCGAATTTTCTTCTGAATGTGTTGTCAACCCCAGCGGCCTAATTCAACCGAATCAAATTAATAATTTGAAAGAAACTTTAAACCATCGACAATATTGGGAAGATAAAATTGAACTTACACTGTTGCTGGTGGTGTTAGACATTTTTGTTCCAAAAAGAACTTATGAAATAAGCGATTCTAGAATGATCGGTGTTGATGGTTGATTTGAATTGGGGATTTGGGAGTGAAACCCTAGTTAAATTTTGCGAGAAAGAAAATTCTCTTACTAATTGAAATAATTATATAGCTCGAAAGATCAAAACGATCAACAAAATGGGTGTTTGGTCTAGTGGTATGATTCTCGCTTCGGGTGCGAGAGGTCGTGAGTTCGATTCTCGCAACACCCCTTCTATTTTTTATGAATTTGATTAATTAACAAAAAATTCTTTTTATTTATTTCTTTTGACTTAACTTTTTTTTTAATTAAGGAGTGTCACAGAACATTATGAAAATAAAGTATATTATATTTAGTTCTGCTCAGACACTGAATAGTGAATATGTTTTCATCAACAAAAGAATAGTGAAAAGAAACAAATCCAACAAGAAGGACGAAAACACATTGTAGTAATAATACACCTACATTTTTTATTTTATTTTTCATTTTAATTTGAAAAATTCGGAGAGGAAACAATGTGGAGATCAAGAATGGGAAAGTTAATGATGTTAGGTATTGGAGCTATGACATTTGTATTTCTGATCTCAACTGCTTTAGCCAATGATGTCGTTGTACTCACGAAAGACATCTTTGATAAAGAGGTTGGCAAGGATCGTGGTGCTCTTGTCGAGTTTTATGCTCCTTGGTATAACAATCATCCTTATTCTCTCATCTTATAACATATTTTTCATTATTTCAAGCCTTATACAAAATGCATATATTGTATATCATTTGATCCCAATCAAATCAACATTCACTCTTCTATTACATTAAATTTGTACGTGCTTAATATGGAACTTAAATATAAAATGATGAGACCAATATGAATTTTAATCAATAATTAGATTAAATTCATATGGGTCCTGTCAATTTTACGTGGACTTTGTGGAAACAACATGAATTGTGTTAAAAATATAATGTTAGAGTAAGTGTTTAGTCGTGTGATGCCAACTCAATGTGAATTTTTGTTTTTAATGTCAGGTGTGGACATTGTAAAAAGCTTGCCCCGGAGTATGAAAAATTGGCAGCAAGTTTTAGAAAAACTAATACCATTTTGATTGGAAAGGTTAGTTACCTAATGTCTCTAATTATTCTTCATCTTTTATCTTTTAATGAGATACATTTACTGGTTTATTTACCTAATGTCTCTGTAAAAATATTTGTTGATGTCTATAGGTTGATTGTGATGAACATAAAAGTGTTTGTGCTAAGTATGGGGTTTCTGGTTACCCTACAATTCAGTGGTTTCCCAAGGGATCACTCAATCCAAAGAAGTGAGCACTTTGTCCATTTTCTTTCCTTTCAAACTTCTCTTTTTACCATAGAAAATGTGAGAGATTTTCATATTCTTTACTTGTTGGTATTTGTTATGTCAACCGCTATACATCTGAACAAATAATGTGTTCTTTAGTTTTGAAGGCGCACGTACCGCTGAAGCCCTTGCTGCTTTCGTAAATATTGAAGGAGGTATTTAAGTGAATTGTTACTTTTCTACTTATTGAGTTCTGTTGTTCTTAGCTTTCTATTTATTCATTCTCTTATTGCGCATGATGTCAAGATGTGTGTTATAAAAGGAATTATTGATTTGTATTATAATCTTAGAGTAGTAATTTTGGCATGTTATTACTTACTATTCATTTGATTAGGATTTTTGTAGAGTATCAACAATCTTAGTATAGTTCCTTCAAAAAAAAAAAAAAAATCTTAGTATAGTATGTTTGGAATGTAGGACTTTTAAATGCTTTTTCAAGAATCTTGACATTAGATTTTTTTAATTCAACCTTTCAAATATTTTTACAAATTACTTGCATTCACACTTTTCTGAATGATTGAGCTTGAATTTTTTATCCAAAAGTTTCAATGCCTTTTGAGCCAATGTTATGAATACTCAGCAGTAAAATCTAACCCTCCTATGTTGTTTTTCAGTTTTATTCATGTCTTACTGATTGGTGGTTACTAGTTACTCATCTATTATGTTCTCTATAGTATTTTGAACGTGTTTTAAACATTATTTTGTTGGCATTGTTTTACCATATGGTATTTGACATGTTTATCATTAGTATAAAATATATTGTTAATGTAGGTACCAATGTGAAGATACCTTCTCTTCCTCCCAGTGTAGTAATTCTCTCCCCTGATAACTTTGATAATGTTGTCTTAGATGAAACAAAAGATGTCCTGGTGGAGTTCTATGCACCATGGTAAATATATATAATCATGATCTGCCCTAACTTTATGATATGATAATATACTTTTTTCATATTCAAAGTTTTTGAACACTTTTGTCTTAACAAATTCACTGCTGTTATCTTTAGGTGTGGTCATTGCAAGGCCCTTGCTTATGTAAGGATGTTCTCATATCTAAGACTACTTCTATCATAGTTTGATGAGTTTCCCCTGATTATGACTATATCAAGGTTGATCCTGATACTGTTTTTACAAATTTCTTTAGACTTATGAGAAGGTTGCTGCAGCATTTAGGCTAGAGGAAGAAGTAGTTATAGCAAATCTTGATGCTGATGAGTACAAGAATTTGGCTGAGAAGTGAGTGCAGTAACATATTTTCATTTGTCTTATTAACTAGGTTAAAATCATCTTTAACAAATGCATGTGCCTAATTTGGTTTATTTGTTAATACAGATATGATGTTCATTCCTATCCCACATTCAAGTTTTTCCCAAAGAATAATAAAACCGGTGAAGATTATGTTGGTGGTCGTGATTTGGACGATTTTGTAGTTTTCATTAATGCGAGATGTGGCACCAACCGTGATGAACAGGGTCAACTCACTTCTAAAGTTAGTTTAAAATATGTGTTTAGCATCATAAGAGACTAGAATAATATACTTGAATCTTGATAGCTGAGTGAACCAATTATTCATGCTTTAGGCTGGTATAGTACCATCTCTAGATGGCTTGGTGAAGGAGTTTGTGAGTGCCGACGACGATGAGAAGAAGGTTGTCTTTTCCAGACTTGTAGAGAAAGTTAATACGCTTAAGGATTCTGATGCAAGGTTTGACTGATATCGCATTTCATGTTTTGTTCTGGTTTGCTTGAATTTTATAATTTGAATTGGTTTTTTTGCAAGGTCCTAGTTAAGTTGTTTGATATTATTTGATGTTGATTTTTGTTGTTTTTCAGATATGGCAACCTCTACTTAAAACTTGCTAAGAGCAGTATGGAAAAGGGTGCAGATTATGCGAAGAACGAAATTCAACGTCTAGAGGGAATGCTTCGGAAGGTAATTTATTAATGATAATTATTCCAAAACTTAAATTACAAGTTAAATCTTATGATAATGAGTCTGTGGCATAATCTTTGATATAGATATTTATTAAAAGGTTATATATGACTGTGAAGGTCATATTATAGGCGTGGCATGTAAAAAGGTTTTATTCTGTACGTTAATTTGGACAGCTTGTCTGAACTTATTTGAATATTTTGATGCAGTCAATAAGTGCAGCAAAGGCAGATAATTTCACCCTCAAGAAGAACATTTTATCTATCTTTGTTTGATTTATGACCATGCCTTCTAAATATGTAGTCTTTTACCTACATTTTTCATTGTTCGAACCAAACTGTATAAATTAAAGCAGATGATAGCCTTTCATTTCAGAAATCATATTATGAATTTAGTTTTAGAATTACTTTCTGCCTTGTTTGATTTGGTGATTATTGTAGTTGCCTTGCCTCCGATCCTTTGATTACTAACAAAAGCTACACTTTTAGAACTTCAACAAAATTATGATATCGTTCGGACTCAAGTGATTAATCCACTTATAAACGAATTGTTTTGGAGAACTCAAATTCATTTTTAGATGAAATAATTTTTTGTCAGACTTTATTTACCTTGAAACTCAGTATCACTTGAGCCCATTCCCTATAAACCATAGGGTTAACACCCTCAAACATTATAATTTTGTCAAACTTCGCTATGATTCCAAACATAAACTTAGTATAAATCTATTGAAGTCTAATGTGTAGTATATTGTAATTATAAAGAAAAATAAGTAGAAGAAAAAAAAAACGTTGAGGAATGTTCTTTAGACATCTAACAATTACTCATAGACACTTGGAAACTATTGAAAATACTTCATCAATTGTTACTACCGTTCGTATTATATTTTAAATCGGATTACTACTAAAATATGGTGGCCCATCACAACTTTTTGCCTTTTATCCAACTATGGAGACTCCTACTTGCTCAAGGCAGTTTAAGATTAGTCTTCATCATGTATTTAGATGTGATCATTGAGAGAAGAAAACGAAAGTACATTAGAAAAAAGACGAATAGACAAGTAAGCAAAAATGATGTGATTTAGACTAAGATACATGTAGGGAAGGGTGTAGAGGTAAAACAAGGAAATAATGTTAGAAACCACATGGTTTGTTGTTAAAATCTGTTGCACATAATTATCGCATATGAGACTCATTAACATTGTGGATCATGTTAATAAAAAAACCTGTGGATGAAACAACAAGACACATACCGATACATAATACAACGTGGATTCCCACCCAACACTAACATCAAAGTGGAGAAGACCATATCTCTCTCACACGAGAGGTGAGGAGCCATGTGCTAACCATTTCCATTTGGTCTACTCATTTGTCATTTCCAATTGGCCTCACTCTCAAGGTCATTAGCGCAATGTTTGAATAAACTGTTTAAGTAAGTGTTTATAGGATACACAAATATTGTTATATGAACTAGAAGTTTTTTTTTTGTGTTAATCTAATATCTTACGCATGCAACTGTAGAGATTAATCCATCGAGTTTTGTGGGAACCAAATGACCGATAAATCTCCCTAAACTTTATTTGTTTGTGGTATAAACTAGATATCTTACACGCACAATTGTAGAGACTAATCTCGCAAGTCTTATGAGACCCAAATGAATAATAAACTATCCTTAAGAGTTTTAACGTTGTAGCACGTCCAACTCGAAGTTGAACTAGAAAAGATACATGTCATCTAATCATATTTAGGTAAAACAATTTTGAAGTTTTCATAAACTCTCATGCAGTCTCACAGATGATAATTTTAATTGGTTGAATAAGTCAATCCAACAAACCATAAAAGAAATAGAGTTTAAAATAAAAGAAGGAATTATGCTCTCCACCCTACAAAAATTGCTCGCGCCCTGCAGCCATGGCGAAAATACCCCTGCGCTAGTTAACTGGCGCAAGTGCAAAATACTGCGCTAGTTAACGCACGCTGCGTCATTTAACTAGCGCATGTGTAAAACACTGCGCGCGTTAACTGGCACTGCGCACGTTAACTGGCACAGCCTTTTAGCACATGCGCACAGTCTGTGCTTGCGGCACAATCATGTGCTAACCTCTATTTTCCTTGATTTTTCAATCCTTCTTTCATACATTCATTCAATCAATCATTTTTCATCATTTATTCAAACATTCATTCAATCAATCAAAAATAGCAGAATAAAACAACGGGAAAAATTAACGAATATTATCATAAAAGGGCAAATGTTACAAAAAATCAAATGTTATAAAAAATTAAAAGGATTACAATCAAATCCTTCAAAATGTCATAAAAAATCTAGAAAAAAAACCTAGAAAAAAACCCTAGTCTCGTGGACTCCTACTCCTCCTCCGGGGCGGCGCCATCTGCTCCATCATGCTCCACTCCGACTGGATGCCCTGCATGATGCGAAGAACCTCCGGGTTACCAAACACATCAGGATGCCCCATTGCACTGTCTACTCTGGCCCTGATGTTGTTAATGATCTGGTATGGGTCTGGAGGATGTCTGACCCACTGTTGCTCAACAATAACCTCCTCGTAAGGAGGGACAGGACGAGGAGGGGCAGCAGATGCATAATCAAGAATGGCCGCAGGGGGGTTCACAATAGGATGTGACACTGCAACGAACCATCTCATGTAGCCTCTAGTATGAGCCCACGGCTGGTTATCCGGAACCTGCTCACCCCTCTGCTGATGGCTGAGGACATGTAGAGCAAACTCCGTGAAGGCATCAGCCACGTCATCCGTCGCAAGAACCTCGATGTCTGTAGGAGGCCTGGGAATCCTCTGGACATACCCGTACTACCTAAGAACCCGCTCTGACAAGTGACGGGCCATCCTGTCGCGGCCGGCCATGATCCATCCGGAGTACCAGCATATGTCCTGGAAGGGCGTGATGTGTCGTCGCCTCTCGTATGGCCTCCAGGTGACATGTGAATGGTCCAAGGAATCAATGGCAGCTCGGTAGTGTCCAGGATTAGAAAATCCCCTGGAAGGTCTCCATTGACTCACAAGCGGGGCAATAGTAGGGTCGTACTCCTCAACATCAATCCTCGGAATGATGTTCGAGAAGTGCACCAAAGTTCATCCCTGCAAACACAAAGAAACAAATATTTATATCACCGCAAGAATTATACAAACAACTAAACATTTACGATCAAATAAGTAAAGAAGAAGAAAAACAAATGTTACCACAAGCAATGTCATGTAACCACCGCAGGAGGCCACCGATGAGTCGGAGGTAAGTGAGAGTTGCTCATATAGGAAAGCAAGTCCCATCCCACCCCATGACCAGCTGTCCAACTCATCCATATCTTGCAGTGCAAGCAGCCAGAGAAGATTAATTTTTTGTTGTTCTTGGCAGAAAAAATGGTCCAACCAAGCAAGAGCAACAAAAACGCCTTAACGCATGCCAACCTAACCAGAGCTCGCTCGTGTTCCTCCTCCTCGGTGTCAATCTCAACCAGTTGATTACACCTGTGCAAGAGCTCCTCGTAGCACCTCTTTAGGACACCAAAACTGACGTAACAACCACATTGTCTTGTCAGCTCCTTACCGACATCCTCTAGTGTAAACAGTAGGTCCGCCTGCATCATCTCTAACCCCTGCTCACGGGTTAACTCTCTATCAGGAAGGAGCCTCCCAGTGATGGGGATGCCTAGGAGACACGCCACATCATCTAGTGTGATGGACATCTCTCCAACAGGTAGGTGGAAGCTGCTGTTCTCCCCATGCCATCTCTCGGTCATCGCACAAACGAACCCGTGAGATATGTTCTCATATCCACTACCGAGGAGGGGAGTAAGGCCGGACCCATTCACTTGATCCCAAAACCAATCATTTCCTTCCCCGGGCATAGGCAATGTCAAGTTTGTAATGCTCAGCTTCTTCCCGTGAGATATGCCTTTCACCCTATGTTTTCTTCGAAACTGAAATACAAAAACAAAACACAACAAACATCACTGTTAAATAAGTAAAATAATAATTAGATTAAGTTGTATAAATAGTAAAAGAAAAGTAAAATAAACATTAAATTATACTTACATCGGCATCGACCCATATCCTGCAGGCCACATGTCCACCAAAGTCAGGTAGAAGCCTGAGGTCAGAAGGCCCCCCTGCATAGCCGTCCGGGCCAGCCTCGTACACCACCCTAGGCACCCCCTGAAAACGAGCCGGAGGTTCGTCAACAACAGCCTCCTCATGCTGCTGAGGTTCCTTAACAGCAGGCTCCTCATGATGATATTGATGCTGCTGATAAGCATGAAACTGGTATTGGTGAGGCTGAGGGTCCTCAACTGATACTCATGACCATGCGGGTGCTCATACACCTGATACTGCGTTAGGTCCACCGTCTGGGATGGATCCGTATGCGACGTTGACCCTCCCGCAACATCAACTCTAGCAATCCTTGTTCCCCCACCTCTCTCTCGACCAGCCATAGGAGGGCGTGATGCTTCTTTCTCCCTCCTTACACTACTAGTAGGGGCAATCCTCCCTGCCCTAAGTCTGTCGCTCCTATCCTGCTCGGACGGTATCTGAGAAGTATTCCTCCGAGACATTTCTGCACAATATTTAACAAAACACAAATTAAATTATACAATTTCACATGAACATTGTTTCATTTCCAACAATTCAACAACAACACTAAAATTCCAACAATGACATTTCAATCCGTAAACTACCACATTGCAGTCAAACATATTATAATCAAAATTAACAAACCATATGCTAACTAATTTCATAAGTCACAATCCAAAAAAACAAAACAATTACCATTGAGACATTTTATCAAACACTTGGTGTGCAATTTTCAAACAACAAAGTAATCTAACAATTTTCAAACACTAAACCACCACAATGTACTCTAAACAACTTCTAAACAACAATTCCTAAGTTAATTCATCACTAACGATCATCAAAATTAACATACAAACAAAATTTATAAAACCCTAAAAAGTCACAATTTCTTCAAAAAAACAAAAATTTCCACAACTTAAATGTAATTAAGTAAGGTAATCATCACTTACTTGATAATATGGGATGAATTGACTTTGAATGGCGCAAGAATGGTGAAAATCGCACTTGGAGAGGAAATTTTCGTGTTTGGAAAAGTTGGAGAAGTGAGGAAATGTGTTTTGTCCCGTGTATATGACTTAAGTAACGCTGCGCTACTTAAGGTGCGCAGCGCTACTTAAGTGGCGCAGCAAACAATACTTGCGCTAGTTAAGGTGCGCGGTGCTACTTAACTAACGCAGGGGTATTTTGAGAATGGCTGCAGGACGCGAGCGAAAAATGCAGGGCGGAGAGCAAAATTCTAAAAAAAGAAATGACATTATGGGTTGAGGTTGAAAAATATGAAAGAGCGCGGGAGAATATACTTGAGTGAATACATTCCCCAATAGCCATTAGAGCTTATACTAAAACTCACTTTATCTTTGGTTCCGTGTCATGACATATTTAAAACTTCTAGGTCAAAACAAATTGATATTAAATTGTTTTGTAGTTATTCTAATTGAAAACAATACTTCTTCAGAGAAAACAGTAGAATTGTACAGGGAGGGAACTTTATTAGTAACTTCCATCTTATTAATTTGCCAATAGTTACCGGTTACCATATAACTAAGCTCCCAATAAGTGGTAATAATATTGTAGGACTACCCAATGGAAAAACATGAAGGACTAGAGTAGATTATGTTCCACTTCGGTGTTTCTTTGTCAGAATTTCAATCAATGGTATTAACAATTTTACTTCATAAACACTACATACTACATTTTGTAAGAAAAATGGAAGCTACCAAGGGGTTAGTTAAACAAGCAGCAAATCAGAAACCATCTCATCAATCAAACATTCTAGTATGTCCTCTTCAACGTCTGACCCCTCTTCAAATGCTTCAATGTCAAAGTCAAGCCATTTCCCATATCCAGTGCTCATGTCATGGCAGACAAGCTCATCCACCATTACATCTTCAATGTTTCTAAAACCCATCATCTCCCTGTACAACTCTTCTGCCAAAAAGTCTTTCCCTTGAATTGATGTCACCCATCTAGGCCATGATTTGCAACTTCCAACAAAAGCTTTTTCACATCTCAACTCTAGGCACTCACTCACATAGTCAAATAAAACCTTCCTTTCAAGCTTATAGTGCTCTTCTCCACAATATGATGTACCTGATGTACTCTGATGGTTCTCCAACAGATCAAAGAGATCTGGCATTATGACTGTATTAGTTTGACCAATGACAAATTCTTCTGCCATAAACTCTGCATTGCCAAGTATTTTCTGTACATATTCAAGTTCCATGTTGCTTGATGTTTTGAAATCTAACATGTTTGGTGTTCCACTTATTTGTGTGACAGCCACATATTGCCCCATAGATATGGAAGAGCTTTGCTCTGACCACGTCACTTCGTTTTCAAGTGAATCAGATTCGTTTATCTGGGAAATATTGGATACTTCTTCATCTTGCATGGAAGAATAGACGGTGCTGCCTGAAAACAGGAAGAAACTGATTGGCACGACAATTTTATATGTATTATAAGGGCTTATGCTACGGAAAAGCAACAAATTTCATGGAATTTTGTTTTCACAAAACATTGATGAACAATTATGTAACAAGTAGATTAACTTCTATGCACTGAAAGTCCAAAGCTTTTCATGACACACGCATCCAATAAAATCACATGATAATCTCACTTTGTTAGGTAAGTTCCTAACATATATGAGATGTGATTAGAGAGTATGTGTAAAATAATTTTACACTAAAGGTACATACAAATTAAATTCTAACAAATTTGTAACACAGAGGTGCAACATAAAGGATATTTAACAAAGACATCTGATTTTTGAAAAATGTATAAAAGGCTAAAGGTTTTAGAAAACTGATGCAATGCCTTATTTTAAGAAGTAAAAAGTAAACAGGTAGAATTTGCTTTGAGATCAAAACAAATAAGGCCCATTGAAGGGAAAGATAAACATTACCATATGCACTGTCTTCACTGTCCAAGTAACTTTCACTGACAGAAGGAGCTTGAAATTTTTTACCAGCATCAGAATACTGACAACCTAGATCATTTCCGCTTTCATTGTTGCTGATACAGCTATGATCTTCCCTTACTTCTGATGTCTGCACAAGTGATTGAGTAAAAAGTAAGCATTATGATTCTTAGTTCACAGATTATTGAAAACTGCAAACAACCTAATTTGGAAAATTAGACTCGGTAACTAGCAGGTGGAGAGTCTTAAACAATTATTCTCAGTAAATTGGACTCAACGTATTCATTTGACTATGTGTTGGAAAGAAGCTAGCAAAATGCTATATATCAGTAAATACTACTTGAAATGAAGACCATTATATGAAGCTGAATATGTATAACAAAAAATACATAACGCACCTGCAGTTGCTGATTCATGTTAAGAACTGGATCCTCACTTGAACAACGGCGATAGTTATGCATGCTATCAAAATTATCAATGAACATTTCATCTTGTTCCATAGTATTGGTGTTTACCATACTGGATGCTTTGTCTTGCAAACTAGATCTCAAACCAGTAGAAGGCTCCTCTGAGATTACGGTACACTGAGGTAAGTTAAGTCTCGATGTCAATTCTTGCAGCTTTTGCTCCAACAAGACACTCAATGCATCACTATCTATCATATGTGTCGGAGATAGTGATAGTTTTTTGGGATGGAAATTATCATTATGCCCAGGAGAGTCAGCACCAAATCTACTTCTGGTTTCCATCACTTGCTCGGCAGAGGATAGTGACTCGGGCACACTTCTCTTCAAGGGAGACGTAAATGTAAATGAAACAACATCATTGCTTTCATTCATGTTAAATGCATTCTGATCAATACTTCCATCAGTTGTAAAATTGCATTTTATGGACTTGCTTTCAAAATCATTTCTTTCATGATCAGGACTTCTTGCCTTGGGAACACCTCTGCTGTCATACTTTTTCTTTTGAGAAATATTATGTGTTTTGGATGGGGGAAACTCCTTTCGATTATCGGTTGCCCTAGAGCTTGACCTTTTAGGCTGAACATTGACATTTGTAGCACCCTTGTTTGTTGCCTTTCTAACTCCAGTAGAACTTTCTGAAGATGAAACTCGTGTTGTCGGCTTATTGGAATCTATTTTTGAAGTTGATTTACCTCTGGAAGTCATGCTATTTTGCTTTTGATTATTCTGTACCAGCACATTGTCATTACGGTTTGCACACGTTTTCTGCGGCAATGCTCGGTTTGTATTTGGTTTCTGGTTCCTTGTGAGCTGGTTTGACTTAATCTCATTCGGTTCTTTCTGCTTCATATATTTCCTATTTCCATTTGAAACCAATGTATCTCTGCTCTGAACATTGTTTTTGGCTTGTATTGTAGGAGAACCTGATTTTCCTTTACTTGTTAAATGAGAATAATTACGTTTCTCGGAATCTCTTGAACTTGAACCCTTGAATGATGATGTACATTTGTCAAAATTAGAACTCCTCTCACCAGGCTTGCAATTTGAAGGGTTGGCATTGTTTGGGTCGACTAGCTTTCTAGACATGGGTGCATGTTGTGCAGCTTCCAACCTCTCTTTCAAATCAAGAATTCTCAAGGGAACAGAGGAAGACCCACCTGATAAAACTCTATTCTTCATATATGGCTGAGGGCTTCCATCAATTATCTTAGCAGCTGCCTCCATTACGTGAGCTGCATTCTTCGGTGGCAGAAAACCATTACTCTTGATTGGAGACAATAACCTATTGTGAGTAACTGGAATGGGTTTAGCCGACTTTGGAGGCAACATTTCAGTTTGAAATCTCTTCATTGACTGGTTTTCCATTTTACGTGCCCTTGATTCCATGGCATCCCAAGAAGACCTCTCCGACTTAAGTGGTGTGTTTAAGTAGTCCACACGACGAAAGTCATCCATGGAATGAAGAGCACCCTCATTATAATGAGAAGCTCCATGAAAGTTGGAGCTGTATAGTGAAGCACCGGAGAGCTCACCGACGTCTGAAGTTGGCAAAGAATCCAAACCCATGAGTCTAGCTACTAACCCAGGGGCTTTAATCCCACACCCTTCATCACTACAAACTGATGAAAAATCGCCACTTCCTATATTACTCGGACTTGCTCCATTCTCATCCACCTTTATCTAAAACAATTTCAATAACCAAACCAAATAAATAAATCAAACAAAAAAATGCAACAAAACAAAAAAAAAACAGACAGCAAAAAGTGGGGGGAAAATTCACACCCTATAGAACTTTGATTCCGATAAGGTCTCTGGATTTTCCTTTCCCTGCCTTGAAACTTCTGCGGTTGATGTAACAGAAACGTTTAGAATAGGCACATCAAACTCAAGTATTTGAAGAATAATATACGACCATGTTTGGATAAACAACTTAATTAAGCATTTATTATATAAGTGCTTATGTATAAACTATTTCTATGCAGAAGATAAAATAAAGCCAAATGTTTTCATGTAAGCTATAAATTGTTTTCATAAGCTATCTTGTAGAGCTTATGGAAATAAGCTAAAAACATATTATGGACATATCATAAGCTGTCTCCGTAAACTCTCTCTAACATTCTCACAAGTGTTTATGTCGGTAGATAACCTCAAATAAGTCAAACCAAACAGGTCCTAAATAGGTGGACAAATGCAAGCAAAAAATGTGATGCTAAAAACAACATTAGAGAGAGACAAGACATGATTAACATTACCAGGTAAGGTTTGATTGTTCCAAACGAGCTTTTTACGGGATTTAGAATTCCAATCAAACAAGCTAAAGAAACTTCCTTTTGAACGTTTTTTCTCCATTTCCAATTCTTCTTTTTCCTATACCACAGTCAAACCAAAACATTACCAAACAGTATCAAAATAGTGAAAGGAAACATTTTTATACATCTAAATTCTCTCAACTCCAAAACCCAAATCTGAAATCTAACGAATTCGAAAATACAATACAAAATAGTTAATGGAGAGATTCAAGATCTTACCTTAAACGAGAAACCCTTCTTCGCTCAGTCAGAAAGAAAATTGCAAAACTTGTTCTTTACGAGGTTTTGCGACATTTTCATGAATCAAACCAAACACCCATTATCCAATGTACCCAATTTATTATGGTTATTCGGCAAATCAAAACAATAAAATAATTTATCGAAATTTGGAAAAGGGAAATACGAACACAAGTAAACAACCCTTCTTTTGTGCTCACATTCAGAGCAAAGAGATCTGTGTAGATAGAGAGAGAGAGAGAGAGAGAGAGAGAGAGAGAGAGATATGAAGGTGTTGTTGTTGTCACTTGGGTCTTGTGAAGTGAGTGAGTGACGAGAATTGAGCTCAATCAATGTAAATGCCGCACCATGCGTTTATTTTCTTAATTCTTAATTAAATTATTATTTAATTTTTACCGGATCTATTTTAGTAGTTTAGTCCCAATCAACTTAGTTTAATGATTAGAACCCCAAACACCACCAAAAAAAATGTCATTGTTTAAAAAGAATTTGTATCGTTTAGGATAAAAGTGAATTATAACGACTCCGGTTAAAACAATATAAATTGTGCTTTAACTCACTGACAACTTCTTTAAATGATATTTTATTTATCTTCAAATACAAAGAAAATAACTAAAAACATAGTCTAAAATATCATACGATACAAGGTGTTGTTATTATTTATCCAATTGTTTTTCATATTTTATTATTATCAAAATTTAAGTGACATTGTTCGAAACTCATTTTGGTTCAACATAATCCACTTAAAATGACAAAATGTTGCTTTCATTGTGGAACTTGCCTTTTTTTTTTGGTGATATTTGTGGAACTTGCCTAAAATAAGCTAAAAAAAAATATCATTATTAAAATACAATGTAAAGTTGAAATTAAACATAATGGTGACGCTTGTGAATTGATGCGGCTGTGACCTTTTATATTAGGGGGTTGAGGAGATATAACATGTAACTCAATGCATTTATAAATGTATTTTTTAATATAAAAAAAAAAACAATTAGTATTCAATCTAAAGACCAATTAATTTGGAAGACCAATCCCACCATTTATTAGCGGAGTGGCCATTTAAAGCTAAAGCAAAGTTTTAAATGGGTTAACATGTGTGAATTGACAGCAAAAGGGTTAAAACCTAAAACCTTGAGAGGATCGTACTCGAAGATTTCAAGTCAACACCCCAGATTCTTCTTTTCTTAACATCAACTTTTGTAGCAACTCCAACTACAACAACTTCACACGAGATGTGAATCATATATTCTTGAGGAAAACAATACATTTTTTATATTTAAAAACAAACCATACAAATTAATTTTTAACATAAATTCTTTAAAAATAACAACTTCATGAAAATTATTAAGCACGAAAAACTACATGTTTTTTCATATGTAATAATTGTCAAATCAATCAAGGCAATGCTGACAAGTAAGGTCGAAATACATGTTACTAGAGGGAAAAGTAATTTTTATTTAGAGTGTACTTTTTACCATAGGAAAGTAAGATATATACTATTTAGAGGTATATTGATAAGAGGATCGTTGTCTCTTAAAAGATTTGACGTTACAACATCTCAGAGGGAAGTAAATCACTATCTTATACCAGATGATCATTTATCAAGAGACAATTTGAATATTTACCGGAGGAATGATTTTTAAGTTAACTAGAAGAGAATGAAATTATTTTTAATAGAGGTTTTCAAACAAATATTCCTTATATAAAACGAATATTGAAATCGTTCTTCATAAAGTTGAATTAATTTTAGCAAAAGATTAAAATACCTTAGCATTGATAATTTGTATCAATAAATGAAATACTTTAATACTTATTGAAAAATAATTTCTTATATAATGGAGTTTGATACATGTGTATTTAGTCCTTGAATAATACATAATCATTGTCAAAAGGTGTATGGAGGGAGGAGAAAGAAAGAGTACGAGGGAAAATGAAAGTTAAAAACCACTAGAGAAGGTAGTGTAAAAAAGTAAGCAACTGCTAGAGCTAATACAACAGGTCCAGGATGATGAAGCATCTAAGGGGAAAATAAAACAAAGAGAAAGTTGAGCTACCATGTCTTCAATACATTCTTCTTCTCTCTTTGAAAGATCGCTCTATTCGTGATCCTTCACTTCTTTGAGATCTTATACTATGGCAGCGTTGACTTCTTTGGTTTTGAAATGTGTGAAACACTATGAGAGATCCTCTATTCCTAGAACCAAGAACGTACAAAGTTGATTCTTGCATTATACTAAAAAGATTACGTGTGGATGTGACTGATTTCTCAAAAAGATTTGTGAAAGTTCGTGTACAATTACGAGATAACTCAATGAAGGATTATGATTAGATAGGTCGCTCTCTATAAGGATTGTTTTCCTTTTGATTGTCCAACGTTGCACCCAAAGTTTGTTCACTTTGGATTCCATCTTTTGATCGCATAGGATTGTTGTCCTTTTGATTGTCTTGCATCTGATGCTTGTGAACTCATCTCTTCACTAAGGCCTCAAAAGTTGTGATTCAAATTGATTTAAACAAGTTGGTCATATATTTTTATAATGACTTAGTGAACTCTAACTTATACCATCCCTACAAAACAAACAATCTTCTCAACCAACGCTACACGACACTCCCACTCCACATTTGCGTTTATTAAGAAACCTCTTTTCCCCAATAAAATTCACAAGTTTTTTCTCTCATCAAATTCTTTGATCCACTAAAATGAGTGTCTAGTAAAAAGTAAATTATGAATAAAAATAAAATTTCCTAAGGTAAAAAATGTTTTGATCTCACGTGTCAACATTATCTTGACTTATTTGACAATTATTATATATGTAAAAATATATGGTTCTTGATGCTCAATCATTTTCACTAGGTTTTGAAAATATTGTTTGTGTGTATAATTTCACATAATCAAACTAGTAAAACACTCGTGCTTTCGCGCGGGTCTCAAAACATTGTAGTAATTATATAAAAAATAATTAGATTGTTGATATTGTTTAATGTCTAAAGATATTAAATGAAAATTTTCAGTATTAATGTAATGTTTCTATTAAATATTTTTCTCTTATACATAATTTTTTTTATTGAATAGTTGAATTGTGTCAGTTGTGGATTTTATTTGCTTATATATGCGAAAACAAATTTTTATGCACGTATAGAATAAAGTCAATATGATAAAATGTTAAAAACTCATGACTATTTTCAAAATATCAAAGTTAATGCAGCGCTTATATTAATAACTTTTTATCTTATATGCAAAACACCGTTCAATGTTTGCAACTCACCCATTGTAGATTTTGTGTTTATATCTGCAAAACAAATTTTTTATACACATATGAGAAAATCAATATTGATAAAATATTGAAAACTCATGATTATTTTCAAAATATAAACATTAATGTAGTGTTTCTATTAGATAACTTTTTATTTTATATGTAAAATATCGCTCAATGTTTGCACATAACTCTTTGCAGATTTTATGTGTGTATATCTAGATAAGCAAATTTTTACATACATATATGAGAAATTCGATATGATAAAATTTTGGAAACTTATGACTATTTTCAAAATATCTACATTAATCTAGTATTTCTATCAAATACATTTTTATTTTATATTTAAAAATCGTTAAATATTTGCATAGCATCGGTTGAAGATTTTATATGCAGAAGAAAATTATTATGTACTAATTTGCGATAGTCAAAATGATAAAATTTTGAAAACCCATGATTATTTTCGAAATATCAACATTAATATAGTATTTATATTAAATATTTTTTATTTTATATACAAAACATCGTTAAATATTTGCACTGCAATCGTTTAAGATTTTACGTGTTTATAATCAAAAATCAAATTTTATATGAAACACTATGATAAAGTCGATATTTAACTTTCGAAACTGATGATTATTTTCAAAATATCAGCATTAATATGATGTTTCTATTGACTTTTTTATATGCAAAGTAGATAATACATTATTGCATTTATCATTATCGTTGTGTTTGTCATGCACAAATTGTTGCTTAACACTGAAGTAAAAAAATATAGTGTCTTCGAATGAAACATTTGATTTAGTAATTTGAGAAGTAGAATTTTTATCAAACAAAACAAGGAAGAAATACAATTATTCTTGTATTTGTTACATATACTAGAGATGCTATAAATCAAGTGTTATTTTTTAGTGGTAAATTGGTGATGTTGTTGTGTTTTGGTTTTGAAACACTATAAATATATTGTTTTAGTGAATAGAATAATTAACTCTTCATTCTATTTCAACCTACCTATTCTTGGTTAATTCTCTATCTATCACTTTTTTTTTTCATGTCATAACACCTACATATCAAAACTTCCATTCATGTTTCTCTTGATAAATTTATAGGTTGTAATTGAAGCTGGTATTTATGTCCTTTGGTCCAATTACTTTAAGAAAAAGACGAGAGTTATGTGTCATCTCAAATGATATATCAGACAGTTATTATGAGCATGTTAGGTAATAGACAACTTTCCATAGCCTTTGTGATGTTCACAGTGATTTGTTCAAAAAATGTCATGATGTTTTCTTTGCTTGACATGAACCTCTTGAAACAAAAGTGTTTGCAAACTTTGTGTGATCTTCTCGTATGCCGTGATCCTAGTATGTTAACAATATGCCTCCAAACAATTGGATTTTTTTTTAACACGGATGTAGATAACTGTGATGCTTGACATCGATATGTTGATAAAGAACAACGTATAAAATTAATAACTTGTTTGATCATGAAAACAATAAGATCAGTGATAAAATGGTTGAAATTTACCATAGAGTACGATAATGATATTATAATGGCAGAGGAAAACACTTTATACAACCCCTACGATCCTCCCAATGTGCCTCCGGGTGGTTTCATCTTTCAACTTTGATGGTTTTAACAATGTGCACGGTTTTAACTTGCTAAAAGGTATTCATTTTTGGAAAAACCCTTTACTTTAAACATCATGATTCAAGGAACAAAACCTTCAATTTTGTCTCTACGTTTCCATGGTTTTTGTTCTGATTTCGATCTATGAATTAATTTCTAAAATTTGAAGTAAGGTGGATTTTTCGAATAGAAAGGTGGGTCAAATTCATTCTAACATAGATGAATTCACTTCTAACAAGATGTGAGGCATTGAATTGCGTAATGATTGCACTTCACACTGATGAATGCAATCAAAGGAAGAAACGATGTCAAAGAATAATTAATGACACAACAAACTACAACTTTTTCTTTGTGTTTTGATTAATTTTTTTTTTGTTGATATTTTGATCCAAATAAAAAGGTACTCTTTACTAAAATGTTCCTTCATAAAAAGAATTGGTTTATTGTAGCAAACCTCACACACACGTGCATTAATGTAATGTTTCTATTAAAAATAATTAGATTGTTGATATTGTTTAATGTTTAAAGATATTAAATGAAAATTTTCAGTATTAATGTAATGTTTCTATTAAATATTTTTCTCTTATACATAATTTTTTTTATTGAATAGTTGAATTGTGTCAGTTGTGGATTTTATTTGCTTATATATGCGAAAACAAATTTTTATGCACGTATAGAATAAAGTCAATATGATAAAATGTTAAAAACTCATTACTATTTTCAAAATATCAAAATTAATGCAGCGCTTATATTAATAACTTTTTATCTTATATGCAAAACACCGTTCAATGTTTGCAACTCACCCATTATAGATTTTGTGTTTATATCTGCAAAACAATTTTTTTATACATATATAAGAAAATCAATATTGATAAAATATTGAAAACTCATGATTATTTTCAAAATATAAACATTAATGTAGTGTTTCTATTAGATAACTTTTTATTTTATATGTAAAATATCGTTCAATGTTTGCACGTAACTCTTTGCAGATTTTATGTGTTTATATCTAGATAAGCAAATTTTTACATACATATATGAGAAATTCGATATGATAAAATTTTGGAAACTCATGACTATTTTCAAAATATCTACATTAATCTAGTATTTCTATCAAATACATTTTTATTTTATATTTAAAAATCGTTAAATATTTGCATAGCATCGGTTGAAGATTTAATATGCAGAAGAAAATTATTATGTACTAATTTGCGATAGTCAAGATGATAAAATTTTGAAAACCCGTGATTATTTTCGAAATATCAACATTAATATAATATTTATATTAAATATTTTTATTTTATATACAAAACATCGTTAAATATTTGCACTGCAATCGTTTTAGATTTTACGTGTTTATAATCAAAAATCAAATTTTATATGAAACACTATGATAAAGTCGATATTTAACTTTCGAAACTGATGATTATTTTCAAAATATCAGCATTAATATGATGTTTCAATTGACTTTTTTATATGCAAAGTAGATAATACATTATTGCATTTATCATTATCATTGTGTTTGTCATGCACAAATTGTTGCTTAACACTGAAGTAAAAAAATATAGTGTCTTCGAATGAAACATTTGATTTAGTAATTTGAGAAGTAGAATTTTTATCAAACAAAACAAGGAAGAAATAAAATTATTCTTGTAATTGTTACATATACTAGAGATGCTATAAATCAAGTGTTATTTTTTAGTGGTAAATTGGTGATGTTGTTGTGTTCTGGTTTTGAAACACTATAAATATATTGTTTTTTTTTGTTACAAATATAAATATATTGTTTTAGTGAATAGAATAATTAACTCTTCATTCCATTTCAACCTACCTATTCTTGGTTAATTCTCTATCTATCACTTTTTTTTTTCATGTCATAACACCTACATATCAAAACTTCCATTCATGTTTCTCTTGATAAATTTATAGGTTGTAATTGAAGCTGGTATTTATGTCCTTTGGTCCAATTACTTTAAGAAAAAGACGAGAGTTATGTGTCATCTCAAATGATATATCAGACAGTTATTATGAGCATGTTAGGTAATAGACAACTTTCCATAGCCTTTGTGATGTTCACAGTGATTTGTTCAAAAAATGTCATGATGTTTTCTTTGCTTGACATGAACCTCTTGAAACAAAAGTGTTTGCAAACTTTGTGTGATCTTCTCGTATGCCGTGATCCTAGTATGTTAACAATATGCCTCCAAACAATTGAATTTTTTTTTAACACGGATGTAGATAACTGTGATGCTTGACATCGATATGTTGATGAAGAACAACATATAAAATTAATAACGTGTTTGATCATGAAAACAATAAGATCAGTGATAAAACGGTTGAAATTTACCATATATACTTGTATGAGTACGATAATGATATTATAATGGGAGAGGAAAACACTTTATACGACCCCTACGATCCTCTCAATGTGCCTCCGGGTGGTTTCATCTTTCAACTTTGACGTTTTAAGAATGTGCACGATTTTAACTTGCTAAAAGATATTCATTTTTGGAAAAACCATTTACTTTAAACATCATGATTCAAGGAACAAAACCTTCAATTTTGTCTCTACGTTTCCATGGTTTTTGTTCTGATTTCGATCTATGAATTAATTTCTAAAATTTGAAGTAAGGTGGATTTTTCGAATAGAAAGGTGGGTCAAATTCATTCTAACACATCAAATAGATGAATTCACTTCTAACAAGATGTGAGACATTGAATTGCGTAATGATTGCACTTCACACTCATAATTCGATCAAAGAAGAAACGATGTCAAGGAATAATTAATGACACAACAAACTACAACTTTATCTTTGTGTTTTGATTAATTTTTTTTTTTGTTGATATTTTGATCCAAATAAAAAGGTACTATTTACTTTATTGTAGCAAACCTCATACACACACATGCATATATCTATGTATGTATGTATTCTTTTTTGTCAAAAAAAAATACATACATACATACATACATATATATATATATATATATATATATATATATATATATATATATATAGACACACACACACACATACTTTGTTAACTTCGTCAATATTTACTGAATTATCGATAATATAAAATACAAATAATTTATACTTTATATAAATATAAAGTTGAAACAATTTTATAGTTATATTATATATATTAAATTTAAAAATAAAAAATTTGCAAACTACATGTATACTTTATATTTTTAAAACCAACTATCATAATATAATTATATAATTTTTTTTCAAAAATATAGAATATTACTATTAGTTTTATGCAAACTTTACTTTAAATTTATATTAACTTGAAAGTGTTTTGGTCAAGTGAATAGTCGATTATTTTGTCTTCAAAGTGTATGAAAAATGTTTTTTATAGTAGTTTTTTAGTATACTTTGTACCGACATTAATACAATCTGCTTAAGTGTAATATTGTTAATGTGGCCATGTGTTTGAGCATGCTTTTATGATTAATGCTTTCCGAAGCATGTATAGATTATACAAGAAATAATTTTGTATGTTGGACTCCTCAATAAAATTGGTTGCAAATAATAAAATTTTAAAAAATTACACAACCACTATACAACGATATGATATCCAGTTTTGCGTGCATGTTAGAAAGCTCAAGACAACTATGTATTTAAGTGATGCAATTCAAGGAAGGAATACTGATTAACTATCTTATATTCATTGTAACAAGAAGAAAAAAAACTTATGATTATATCTATTTGTAGTTATATAATTAGCATTAAGAAAATATTTAAAAATATGTTAATGTTTCTTCAAAAATTGATGAATATTCGACAATGATATTATGGATAAACTATAATTAGGTAGATGGTGATTTCAACTGAGAGGCTTAAACTGAGAGCTAATTATTTACCGGTGGCGCTAATTACGGACATTTCATTATTTTCCTCAAAACACACGTATAAAACATTCATAACATTTTAGGCCATCCAAATTCTTCTCTTTCACTGCCTAGGGCAGTTCAAGGGAGAGATAGAGAAATACAAGTAAATAAACACAGGATAAACAAAAAACATAGATATAACAACAAAAATATAGGGTTCAGAGATGGAGGGGCTCCAATACCAGCTAGCTCGGTCAGCTGGTACCAACCTACATGATGCAAATGTGAGAAGCATCATCAACAACAAATTGTGGGTTAAGAGGAGCGTTAACTCTCCATCTTTGTGCTCTAATTATAATTATGAGACGTCGCGAGAACGTTTTGTGGTAAAAAAGAAGAAGAAGAAAAACATGTCGTGGTGGAATGATCCTGAGAGAAAAAGAAATAGGAGAGTGGCCAGATACAAGTTTTATGTGACCGAAGGTAAGTTAAAACGTTCTTTGAAGAAAGGGTTTCGATGGCTGAAGGTCAAATGTATCAAAATCTCTGCAAGTTTCTAGATGGATATGTATGTGCTAAAATGAATGTATGTGATGACGTATTCATCATTATCTTTTATATCTTCACCCATTATTTAGAGATATATGCACAAAAATCAGAATTAATCGCATTCGTTCTAATATTGTTAAAATTGCTTTTTTTTTTTTTTTTGTTTAGCTTTTTCACCTTTTCTGAAGTAGTAATATCCTCATTTGTATAAATACATGCGATGTATGTTTTTTCCTTCAATACAATGATCCCTTAACCTAGTATACATGCACATGTTTTGGGATTTATATTGATAATAAAATGACCACAGATGTATTTCTAACAATTGCACGAACTATTGACATTTGAGATTGAAACAAAACAAGATAAATATAGTAACAAAATTGGTATAAATATGATTGAAAAATTGTCAAATACTTATAAGAGTTGTTTAA
Source organism: Medicago lupulina (assembly GCA_958299785.1). NCBI lineage: Eukaryota > Viridiplantae > Streptophyta > Magnoliopsida > Fabales > Fabaceae > Medicago > Medicago lupulina. Next base: position 2,879,190 of record OY283140.1, read on the forward strand.
CCATGCGATCAAGATATCACGAATTGAGAATAAAGAGTGTCTAATCAAATTTTGAGAATCTTGTCAAAGTCATGGGAATTCTCATGTTCTTTTAGATCATATTTTTATTGAATTCTACAAAGGTTAGATTAGACATTATATGTGCTTGAAATATTTACTTATTTTTCAAAACTATTTTACGTGTTTATTGAGATCGAATAACAAGTCAAGTAACGATAAATAGTTTGTGTTGCGTCTAAAATGTGAAATTGAGAAAAATCGAAAAACTCCCCATTTGAATCAAAGATTACTAGGCCCTTTTGTTCAAGATGAGGACAAGAAACATATGACATGAACTTGCATCGTTGATGGTAAGACACGGATGATAAAAAACATATGACACACTGGAGAAAAAAATAGAAGATTGATGATGACGACTAGAAAAATATAGAACATTGAACGCAAGTCGATTTAGAATTAGAGAGGAAAATAAGAAAAGTTATATCTAGACTATAAAATGGATCGGATGGTTGAAATATTTTTGATTGTATAACTACATGATTTTTGTGACACCAGTGAATCATCATCAGTATTGAACTTGTTTGTTACAAAACATAGGTTGAATCCATAATCCTTATTAAACTTCCTCCAATATTTACCTTGGATGTCTAGTCAACTCAAGGTTGAACCCGAACATATTACTACTTGTGATTTTTTTTTCTTTTCTTTTTTGGGGCTACATGCTTACAAGTTCAAACGTCTAAAAAAAGTATTATTTTAAATCCTTATTTTTTTCAAAAAAGCAAATCCTATAATTATTATTATTTTGTTCAAGAAATCCCATAATCTTTATTACAAGCTCTCAAATATTTTCTTTCCGTACAAGACAAAATTTTCTAGGAAATTAGTGTGTGGAAAAAATGTGCAATGATCGATCACCCGTGGCTGTTTAGTTTAGGTCACTGAATACAAGTGAAAGTTTATGTTGTCGACGATAAAATAAAAATAAATAACAAAATGAATGGCATATAGTAGAAAAGTTGCCATAATTTCACACTTGACGAGACTAAAATTGTAGTTTATTTTAAGAAAATTATCGTTTCCACTTTTGAAATTGCCAAAAAACTTACCCGACGGAAGTTAACTACCGTTGGACACTTTTTAAAATGGTTCAATCATTTTTTAAGTTGGTTTTAACCTACTTAAAAAGTGATTGAACAGTCGAACGACAATTAACTATCACTGGGTAAGTTTTTTAGCAATTTCAAAAGTGGGAAGGATAGGTTTCTTTTCCTAATGTCTAGTGTTTGTCTGTTAAATAAATGATTAACTATTTCACAATTCAAATTATAGTAGAATTTGACCTTCCTATTCAAAATGCATGACTGTCCTATAAGGACTTATGACGTAACCTATTTAAAATCTAATACGGCCTAGCCCATTTAATAAAAATGTTAGGCTCAAACTTTTTACAAAGTTAATATAATTAAACAGGTCTGACTAAGACTTATAAAAAAGACTATTAGACTGGCCTATTTATATAATATTTTTAATGTTTACAAAAAAAATAATTATATCCGTCTGATCGATATGTTTCTATATAATATTTCCTACATATGCAACATATATCTTTTCCATTGTTCAACTTTTATTTAAAAACTCAAACTTTCGTATGATTTGGTTGTTTAACTGACTTATTAGTGTTATTAGACTTTCATATGATTTGACTTATTTAATAGTAGACCTATTGATGTTATTAGACCTTAGTATAAAATAAGTTTTTAAATAGGTTTTAAAACTTCATCAAGTCTTTAAAAAGTTCAGACTAGACCTTAAAAATGAGCATATAACATGTAATATGTCAAACTTAGACTTATACCTTTTGAAGTAAACCATACTTAAGCCTTACAAAGTTTGACCGACTTAACATATTTTCACCCCTATTTGTGGTCATTGAGCTCACACAAGAGAAGGGAATTAAATTCAGTTACAATGTAGAGCATGATTAATGCACTTAAATACAAGTAGGGGTGCACTTAATTTTCCAAAAAATAATTTTAGGGTATAAATTAACGTCATTTTTAGTTAAAAATTAAGATAATTAAAATTTAACATCAAAGATTTAAAATAATCTCTGTCCGTCATCTTTTCTAAAGACTACCAATTCTTATAAAAATAATAATTTATATATATCAAGAGTGAATAGATAAATTCATACTCAAACGAAATTGAAATCGTAGATCAAAATAGTTCATCATTTATGCGATTTGATAAATTAGTACAGTTTTAAATTTTTTGAAATTGTAAAAATATCAAACAAAATGGTTTGTCTATTAACTTATCATTCACTAGAGATTGATTTGTGTAGGCATGGCAACATAACGGTATCCACAGGTACCCACTTGAACATTCACCAATTTTGACAGAAAAACCCGAGTTGATTGAGTTTGAATTTTCTCCGATTATTAGGGATACTGATATCAAACTTGAAGCCACCTTACTTGCTTGAAATTTACAAATATTTTACCTCTCTTATGTTATAAACCCTTAAATGACATTTATATACTTATTTTTAAGGCCCTTAAACAAGTTGTTTCCTCTATTTATTTTTTGTTTAAAAAAAGAAATCAGATATTGTTGAAACATCGTAGTTTTGGACTTTTTACTTCTTTTTAATAAAAAGAGGTTCAATAATGAGGCCATGTTCATGCATCGATGAGACTGGAATTCTTGAACCCGAAAGGGTACAAGGTCGGAGTACTATTTTCTCCCCCATTGGATTCGGTGATGAGTATATGGATACCTGAACCCCATTAGGTTATGGGAAAACAAAGCATGTCCCCACCCTACTCCATTGACATGCCTAAATTTGTCTATAAAATAATAGACTTTATCGTTATTGCAATCACGTAGAGACTAATTACTGACAAATTAGTCCATAAAAGGCGTAAATTTTAGACATAAATTAATCTTTAGTGTGGTAGCAACGACATTGGTCAACATAAAAGGGTCGCATATTCGATTATTGTGCTATACCATACTCTCTATTGATAAAAGTTAATTGATGAACTATATTTAAAAAAATTATGAAAAATATTAGTATTAAGCATGAAGAGAGAAAAGTGGAAATAAAATTGCATCGATAGAACGAAGAAATGCTAAATACAATAGGCGTTGATGTTTTATATATATATATATATATATATATATATATATATATATATCACAAGTAACTAAAAAAGACTAATCTAACAATTTTGACGACACCTTAAAATTTTAGAGATGTAATATATGTGAATACTTAAAAAATCAATGATCATTTTAAGTGATGTTTGCAATTGAAATGATTAATATATTCAAAAGCGCTTAGATGAAATGACACATATATTTTTTGGTTTAACCAAAATCCTAAGTTCAACCCTTAAAAAAAAAATCCTAGATTTAAATCCAGCCTTGACATAAAATAAAATAAAATCGAATGACCAATATTCAATTTGATTCATTCCCGAACCAAACACATCCTTAATCTGTGTTGTCACAAACAATAGGAAAATACTCGAGTTACATCAGTGTTTGTGTTTGTTGAGAATATTTGCCGTGATTCTCCACTAAACGCGTAGTTATGGAAAAACAAAGTCACTTAATTTTAAAATTCAAGTTTCTAAAAATGTGAGCATGTTTTATTCAAATATATATTCAATGGATCTGATCTGCCTATCCTTTTCTCCCATTTTTATCATTACTTTTCCAATTGTTCATCGTCACTATGCGTATAATTAGTTAGTTATACGACGACGCGTTTAGTTAGTACTTATCTTGAATTTGGAATTTTTGGGGATACCTTGTAACACTAGTGTACAACATTACTACCCTTATAATTTTATTCATTTTATAAATAGATAGAATTATAAATAACTATTGAAAGCCACGTACACAAAAGTAATGTGATGTGGTATTACTTGTGGACACTAATGACAATATTATTTATTAAGAAGTGATGTGTGAAAAGTTCAAATGTTTTTAAGGTATCTAGAAGTGACATTATTTTAATGATTATCAGTACTTTCTGGGAATTTTTATGGAAAATACTCATGAAATAACTTTCTGAGATTATAATCAACAACGTGTCCTATTAATCAATGATGATGCTTCCTAGCTTCTTCCTGCATTGTTAGTCAACTAACCGTTTTGTGTGTTTAAGGGTTGACATTATATATATCAGCAACTTTTAGGCAAATACCCACATCAATTCCTTCCACTTAGTTGAGATATCTTTGAAAGATAAGATAAATTCTTACAAAAAGAAAAGGAAAGAAAAATTAAACTGTAACTTTTTGGATGGTATCAGACAGGAAATCTTTCAAGAATCACAAAAGCACTAGTAAAGTTCCTATTCAGGATTCCAAATCTAGTCATGGCGTTACAAAACAAGCACCAATCAGGTATATACATGTGTTATATGTATAATACTTATTTTTTTTGGTTGTGACACTATAAAATTAATCTACTTCGTTGTTTTGCAGTGGCCTTAGATATGTGATAAGCACTCTAAGGACAAATTGTCACGATTCACTCTTGTTGGAAAATTTCATTAGAGGAGTGGTAAGAATTAATTAACAAGTCTTTTATATTTAACACTTTTCAAGTATGTTAATGACAAGTTTCCATTGATTCCAAAAATAGGTAAGAGATGCGGTGGAAAGCAAAGTCCAAGAGCGCTTACTTTCAAGGTTTGTTTTTCATGTCAAAATAATGTAATTAAATATTACTACATATTAAATGTATTCAACATCATTATTGTTGACAAATTTGATGCAGTGAAAAGGCAAATGAGGCTGGAAAATCTGGAGCCAGACCCTTGGAGCTGTGTTTTATTAATGATAACAAGTTGTCTGATCCATTTTTTACTCAGTCAAACATAATAGCAAAGGATGAACCACCCCTTCAAGTTGCACTATTTGATGTTGGATCTAAGTCAATAGTCAACCATGGTCCTTTCTCCTCAACAAAGATAGAGGTTTGTGCTCTAGATGGTGAATTTGGCAGTGAGGATTGGACTGAAATTGAATTTAAAGCAAATATATTACGTGAAAGAGATGGGAAACAGCCATTATTGATTGGAGAGAGGTTTATTACTCTTAAAAATGGAGTTGCTTCAATCTCTAAAATTATCTTTACTGATAATTCTAGATGGTTAAGAGGCAACAAGTTCAGGTTAGGAGTTAAAGCTATGCAAAATGGAGAAATCATTAAGGAAGGTAGAAGTCAACCTTTTAGGGTCAAAGATAACAGAGGACAACGTGAGTTTTATTCAATTATGTTTTTTGTTAGTAACATTTTTCAAATCAATACATAATTATTACTGTTACCATGTTTTTGTTTTTAATATGTCTTATGGTTTGGTCATTTAAGCCAACGAGAAACATTTCCCTCCATTCTTGAATGATTATGTTTGGCGTTTGGAGAAAATTGCTAAAGACGGAAAATTCCACAAGCGGCTCTCTTCCAATGGAATTCACACTGTTAAGGATCTCTTGCAGTTACTCATAATCAATGAATCTTCATTACATGGGGTAAAATTTGTTTCTTTTATGTGTTACTGGTAACAACTCTTTACATACTGTTCTCCTAACATATGTGAATTACTCATGAATGAAGAAAAAAGAGTTGGTATTCCAATATATACATGATTTGTTATGTATGTATGTATGTGCATATGGTATCAATCGATGTTTTGCAATGATTGAAATTACTTACTTTATTTTCCAAAGTGAAACAAACATGAAATTCATATGTAAAATGCAAACGTTAATTGGATATTTATATGTGGAGATGTAGATATTTGAAAAGATTCAGAATAAGTCCTGGTTAGCAATTATCGAACATGCCAAGTCGTGTGATGTGGATGATCACAGGCTTTACAGTTATGAAAGAATTGGGCAACCAATACTGCTATTCAATGCTATCTACAAACTTGTGGGAGTGACATTTGATGTACAAAATTACTATTTACCAGAGACTCTCACTCCCAGCCAGAAGGTATATAGATTCATGTACCATATTCAAAATATGTTGTGAAATAGATTTAAAGAAAAACTTTGGTGTCATTATATTTTATAAAATTAGTGAGCAGGTTTCTTCTTTCTCTGCAGCATTCGGTAGAAATTGTGAAGCAGGATGCTTACAAAGATGTGGATAATAATTTAAAACCAGTTGATGAAACTTTCCTGAACTCCATAAGCCTAGCTGCATGTATACAATCAGCAGGACAGTTCGGAGCTCCAGTTCAAGGTCTGCAACATTATTATGAAATATAGCTCAAGTTATTCAATTCAAGCATAAAAGGCCCATTGTTTATTTTTCATTTGTCCCAATAACTACTAATAAAAGTGGTGCATATCCTCCTTTGTATTTTATATTGGAATAAATTCCCACAAGATAAAACATAGACCTGGTGAAATTTTGGTGTATCATGGCATTGACATGTGTATTTGTACCACAATATCAATATTATTCCATATTAAACTTTGACAAACCTTTCTATGTCATTCACTAAACTTCCTGTTTCTCATGTATGTGATTCTTTGTTATATCTCTTGTCCTATTTTGGCCAATCCTGCTCTTAATGTTGGACATTTTGATGAAATATTTTACCATATCTTGGACAGGTCAAAAAGAAATAGGGCCAGGCTATGTTCAACCATGTATCTCTACTTCATATGCTAATGAAGGAATGCATGATTGCGAAATCAATCCTGAACCAGTGCCAGACATAACAGACATACCACAAAACAATCATGTGGGAGCTGAAATGTACATTGAAAGCGATAGTCATGGATCACGCTTTCCAGTTGCACAAGGTGGTGATTCAATAGAGAATCTTACAAATGTTTCTCCTCTTGATACAACATTGGAATTTGATTTTCTTGATGGAGCAGAGCTTAACACTTGTATTGAATTCCTTAATTCTGTAACGAATATATCCGGCAGTGGGAAACCAAAAGCAGTGTGGTGTAAGATTTTGGCTGCTATCAAATGGGGAATATCAGTGAGGAAGGTTGCAGCTGCCAGGAGGAATTATTAGACTCTTGTTGATGTCGATTGCTAGGTAGAACGTTCCTATGCGAAGTCTAGGATACATTTTCCCTAGATGACTTTTTATTAGTTTTGTGTTGGTGTTTTCTGAAGCTTTACCTTGTTCAGTTTCAATTGCAGTGAAGAGACGTGTAAGATAGAGTCCTCCTGTTAAAATAAAGTTATACATAATGTCTATCATCACTCAAAGTTTACTATGTTGGTAGTTTGTATTTATTTCCTTTAAAAACATTATGTAATATTGAACAAACACAAATTAATGTGATAATAGTCTTTATTTGTTAAAAGTTCATCTCTTTGTTTTATGTTACTGTGCCCTGGAGCTATTTCTTTTGGGAGCAGAAAAATTGAACACGTTTGTCGTTAAATGCAGATTATTGTTACTTGTTCAATATGTCTATCCCCTTGCAAGTTAAAACAAATTGAACTACTATTGCATCTCAAACCACTGATTCTACTGAAGTAACAAAAATAAAGGTACCAGCAGTGTCATGCCGAGCTAATCTGTGTATAACTGTGAAGGTTTAGGTATCGAAAACGCAGTTTATGTTGCAGAACTTGCAACTTTTTTGAAATGCATATCATTATTTCTTTTCTCTTACTCCCTACTATCACTGAAACATAAAGTGCTTGAAAATCAGTTGGAAATTGCAAGATGACCAATTTTTTGAAACTCTATGTTACTAGCTGCACCGCATATTAACTTCTTTTGTTTATCGTGTGTCTGAAAAAGAAATGTTACTAATGTAGATTAGATGTACATGAGGATTAATTTTTCATTATTTTTGTAGGCTCAAAAAAAATTAGAGTATCAAGATTTCTTGACACACCTTCTGGTTCTACTCTCCACTTTATTTTGTAGGCACAAAAAAAATTAGAGTATCAAAATTTGTTTGGACATACCATCAAATCCCCACCGTACATGCATATATGGATTATATGTCCATCTTTCAAAAAAAAAAAGGATTATATGTCCAAACTTTTTTTTTTTTAAAACCTAAACTAACCGATCCAAATTGATAACGAGTAGAAGAATCAAGACCTTGGGAATGAATATATTACAGGGTCTCAAACCAATACCACTAAACCAACCTAAGTGAGTTATCATATGACATGAAAAAGGTCACTGTTCACTGCTTCAATTTTCAACTACTTGAACAAGTTACCATCTAAAATATGTAAACTTGAGGCATTTATGCTTGTATGGTGTTAGCACATCACGAAATGAAGATTCCTTATCAATTACGAAGTACTTTCTCAAAAATTTCTCCCCTAAACACCAGTTAATTAATATTTAAAAACGGATCCCCTCCTGCCTATGTACGTTCACGAATGCAGGGGTAATAGTCGTTACGTCATTATTGTGCAAAAGTGAGCAATAGTCATTACTCAATTTACATGATAGAAGCCATCATATTCATATCATATCCCCACCATATGCATATATGGATGTCCAGATAATATATGCAAATTAAAGTGACATATGAGAAAATTCACCCATCATGGCTTTGATAGCTTTCTAATTAACTAGTTTAGCTAACAAGGGGAAATCATTTTGAAGGGGCTGCCGTGGAAACAAACAAAACATGACCACCTCCAACAACCAAGTTACCTAACAACTATTTCGGTCACTGAATTTGCAAGACATTGTCATTGTAATCTTTGAATATATCAAAATTGCAAATATATCATCACGTGTATCTTTTATTTGTAATTTTATAGGTTAAATTGATTAAACAAAACAAATTTCAGGAAAAAAGACATTTAAGAACGTGTTTATCTTTTTGCAATATTAATTTCATTTCCAAGTTAGCTCTCCATTTCATTTCTGCTTGTATGGCAGTGTAGGCACAACACAAGATGAAACGAAGAATATTTCTTAAGAAGTTCTTTCTCATAACAATTTCTCCTCAACACGTCAATTAAAATATAAAGTATCAACTCGTTCCCACCAGTACCTCTATAAAAAAAAAAAAAAAACTCATTCTCACTAGTCAGTGATACGCGGTTAGTTGATTACGATATCTCAAATTGTTTCTGTTACCTCTTTCGACATTTCATTTCTTTTTCATGTGCGCCTCTTTCACAATTTCAAGTGCTCTTTCTTTTTCTATCAATTAATCAATAATATAATATAAAAAATACTGCAAAAAATATAATATAATAATTATAAAAACAAAACAAATTTTTAAAATCACAAATATTTTTTTTTTTATTAAAGGAGAGGTATTTTGAAATCCCTAGTTCGACTATGCAACGTGGTACTCTTTGAAAATGTGGGTTTTGAACCAATGACCAAAACGTTGTAGAGTAAATTTTGTATCAGAGTGAACTATGCGAAAACTTGTGGTGCGAAGATATTATATAATGTTTATCTATATTTTTTATTTTATAAGAAAAAAAAAGGTTAAATTAGATGAGTCATTTAAGTTTGAGGTTTGTAACAGACTAGTCATTTAAGTTATTTTGTCACATAAGTTATTTAAGTTTGAGGTTTGTAACAGATTGATCATTTAAGTTATTTTGGTCACAAATAAGTCCTTAAGTTTGCAAATGTTTTCGATTTAATCCTTCTGCCACATCATCGTTTTTGTAATGTTTGGTTAACAGAATGACTAAATTGAAAACGTTAACAAACTTAAAAAACTTATGTGTGACCAAAATAACTTATGTTACAAACCTCAAACTTAAAAAACTTATGTGTGATCAAAATAATTTAAATGACTAATCTGATTCAAACCTCAAACTTAAAGGACTCTGATGTAATTTAGCCTAAATATAATTAGTGTGTTAAACTCATCGGTTAAGATATAATTTTTTTAATTGAAAATTATAGTTTTGATGAATGTATGTTGATTTCAATTAAAAGTTTATAAATACCACATGTGAATGAATCACTTGTTGCAGATTCAAGAGCAATTGAATGCGATAATAATGGATTGATTTAATCAAATGTTATATTCTAAAAATACATTAATGTTTCACGAATAATTAATTGATTATAGATTTTTTTTTTTAAAAGAACGAATGATTATATTTCTTTTGACTATCTACTTTTAGTATATTGTACTGTACTACCGCTGTTATGTCAAAAAAGTATATTCTACTTTCCAACAAAAAAAGAAAAGAAAGTATATTGTACTCTATAATTAGTTAGGACTGGTATGTACAGTACAGTTACTAATGTTGTATCCAAAAAGGAGTACTTTTGTAGAGACGTGATTTGTGTTGTGTTCCTTGTGAAATTTGCTTTAAATTTAAAAGGGTTAATTTTGTCTTTTTAAGTAGTTTGCGCGTGGGAATTTTCCTTGAATCGTTCTAAATTTCCTTTAGAAAAAATAGATAGATGTATACTATAAATAAGCACATGGTGAATATCCGATAGGTGCCTGAGTGCTGCTTTTGTCTTTGTCTTTGTTTATTCTATAAATCTGTAATTGATTTGAACGTGAGTGTAGTTGTTTGTTTGTAATAAACCAATCCAAAAAGAATTGTTTATTTGTACTAAGCGAATAGGAATTATTAGATGGCATCGAAGAGGACATCTCAATCTCATAATGGTAGTACTAAGCGAATAAAACATCATGAGAACCCAGAAGAACAACAAAAAGAGATCCAACATCTTTTACTTTCGTATGTGTTTTATTTGATGTTCATTTCTAAATGTTCATTTCTTTCTTATTTGACTTGACTTCTTTTGTTTTTGCAGTACTAGTACTACTAGTACCAGTGCTTGGAACACCTTCGCCTTTAGCTTGGAACCCGTAATTCGAAAAGTGGTAATTATTGCCTTTTTTGCTTGCTTCATCAATACAGACCAATCTTTGATACTGCTAACTCTGTCTTCTGTTTTGTTCCTCAACTAGATGCTAGAGGTGATTCCACCTATGCTCCACCAATACCTAAACCCAAGGTATGTCTCTTTAATGCTTCTTTTTTTCTTTATCAAAACGAAATATAATTTTAGACGAACGGGTATAATATAAAATGGAAATAAAGGCGATAGTTAAGAAAACAAATATAGAAATATTGTATTGTAAAACAGTGAATTCAACTTTTTATGCATTTTAAAATTATTCTTTTCAATTTAAAATTACTACTTTTGTTTCTTTAACTAATGCTTTTAGAACACTCATTTGCATGATCCAACAGTTGTTCACGTAAAAGTAAAGACAAAAAGATATAAACTCAAAATTTCAATTTTAAATTCATTTTAGGAAGCCAGATTAATTGTATTGATAGTTGTTTTTGTTTTGTTTGGAATTTAGTTGTGGATTGACCCTTAACGGACTGGCCAACACATCTGGAAGGAGGCGTTTGCAATTGTGTTTCACGAACAAATTGCCTGAAACAATTTTCACAAACTCCACAATCAAAGCTGAGGGAGATGAACCACTTCAAATTGAACTGCGTGATGTTGAATATCAGCAACGCGTAGTCAGGGAAGAAGGTTCCTCGATGAAGATCGAATTATGTGTCCTGTATGGTGATTTTGAAAAAGAGGATTGGACTGCTGAGGAATTTCATACTCAAATTGTACCTCCAAGAGTGGGAAAAGGACATCTGCTGAATGGAAATAAAGTCATTACGCTAAAAAATGGAGTTGCTTATATCAAGAAAGAGATAAAGTTTACTGATATCTCTAAGAGAAGAACCGATCAATTTCGGCTAGGGGTTAAAATAGTTCAATCTAATTCAATTGGAGCATGCATTAGGGAAGGTAGAAGCGAACCTTTTAAAGTGCTCAATGTTCGAGGAGAAGGCAAGTCTTAAACCTTTAACTCTGCTATAACGAGTGTCTCATTCTTTTTTTAACGACACGTGTTGGTAATTAATTAGTTGTTAAAAATCTAAATGGTATCTTTTGATTATACATTTTCATGTATTCCCACTTTTAATAATTTCAGCTTACAAGAAACATGATCGTCCATCATTGGATGATAAGGTATGGCGTTTGAGAGGAATACATAAAGATGGTAAACTTGACAAGCAATTGGCCTCCCATGGAATACAAACTGTTAAGGATTTTTTGAGATTGTACATAACCAATGAAGCTTCATTAAGAGAGGTAAGAGAATATACTGTTGTTTGAAATATTATGTGTGGTATTATGATTCTTTACTTTGGCCCTAATACTTTTTATTTTGGTTGTTTGATACTGTTGACATTGATGTTGTATATACGTGTTCATATGATTTTTTGGCGTTCTGGAAAATAGAAAATAGGCAAGATTGCAAGGAATTCATGGAATACAATCGTTGCACATGCTAAAGTTTGTGATGTAGATGATGATGAGCGCTACATCTATTATGCAACTGAACAACCAATATCATTCCTTGTCTTTAATTCAATTTATAAGGTTGTGGAGGTGGCTTTTCATAATGAACAAAACTCTCGCTCTATTCAATCTCTCAATCAGGAAGAAGAGGTTTGTGTTTGCATCCTCTATCATAATATTGGTCCCTTTGGCTGTGAATATTTGGAGTGGACTTTATATGGATTCTTAAATCAAGTGATTCATATCTTACCAGAATATTGTTGTGTATAGTACTGGTACCTCTTAACCTAATATGATCAAAACACTTCTGTCATTGGCAGCGCTTGGTGGAAAGAGTTAAGCAACATGCTTACAAAAATTTGAATGATCTAAAACCATTGCCAATTGATACAACAATACATGGTTTGGTGGAGACATCAGCAAGTGTACAAACTGCACAATATGGCAGTCAAGATCAAGCCCTGCAACTGTCTGACTTTCCAGTTGGTCAGCAAGGTACTCTATATATATACACTTATATTTTGCATAAAACCTTTTGGATGCATTTCAAAACTGAAAAAGTCTCAAGTTGTATAGGTGATGAATCTTGAAGTAGGTATATAACTACATTTAAAAACTAATAATTTTCAATTTGTTCCGAGATATCCTAATTCCGTCCTTCAGGTCCATTAAATGCTTATTTTACTGGTTGTGCTAGACTAATATTTTGTCTTGCAGATATATAAAAACTCGATAGTACATAAGACAAATATTGTGAAACCTAAGTTATTCAATTCAAGCATAAAACCTAAGTTATAGTGAAATGTAGCTCATTGTTTCTCTTTTTCACTAAACTTCCTTGTTTGTCATGGATGACTTATGAGACATGTGAGTTTTTGTTATAGCTTTTGTCCTCTTTTTGTCGATCTTGCTCTTAATATTGAATACTTTTGCTCTAATATTTTACTATATCTTGTACAGGTCAAAAAGAAATTGGGCAAGGTTATGTTCAACCATGTATCTCTACTTCATATGTTAATGAGGGAATGGATAATTACCAGATCTATGTAGATCCAGTGCCAGACATAAGAGACATACCACAAAACAATCATGTGGAAGGTGAAATGTACATTGATGGGGATGGTTATGGATCACATTTTCCAGTTGTAGAAGGTGGCTATTCGATGGAGAATCTCATGAATGACTATCCTATTTATACAACATGTGGGCTAGAAAATTACAATTTATATGGTTTCTCTGGTGTAGCTGAGTGTAGCACCCATGTTAATTTCCTCAATTCTTGTATGGATATATCAAGCAGTGATAAATCAAAAGCAGTGTGGTGTAAGGTTAGGATTGCTATCAAATGGGTCATGTCAGTAAGAAAGGTTGCTGCTGCTGCTGCTACCAAGTCTAGTGTTTTCTGAAGCTTACCTTGTAAAAATTGCAGCGAAGAGACGTGTAAGATGGAGTCCTCATGTGCAATATTACAGTGTTAACATAATGTGTAGGGTGTTGTCTGTAAAATAGTTTTACACATAATGTCTATCATCATTCAAAGATTACTATGTTGGTAGTTTGTATTTATTTCCTGTAAAAACATTATCTAATATTGAACAAACACAGATCAATGTGATAATAGTTTTTAATTGTTAAAAGTCCATCTCTTTGTTTTATGTTACTGTACCCTGGAGCTATTTCTCTTGGGAGCAGAAAAATTGAAAAAATTTGTCGTTAATTGTTCTTTGTTCAATTTGTCTATCCCCTTAAAAGTTAAAGCAAATTAAATTACTGATGAAACAACTACATTTTGATAAGAAAATAAGATATTAAACTGGACCCCACTGTGTTGTAGCCATATGTATGTCGTGAATGCATTCACATCCGTAGTTTTATACTGTGAAAATTAGTTAAGCAAAGTCTACTTTAAGTACGCCACACTACATGAATTTACAAGAATCTCAAACCATTAATTCTATTGAATTAACAAAAATAAAGGTATTGGTAGTGTCATGCCTAGCTAATCTGTGTATAATAACTACCATTATTTTATTTTTGGGTTAATATGTTTTTACTTCCCTGTAATTTGTTTTTCCCCCTTAAAAAAAAAAGTTAAGATTCCAACCCTATAATTTAAAGATTCTTTCGAAATACACCCTGTAATTTGAAGATTCTTTCGTTTTAGACCCTGAGGTCATCTGACTGTACAAACCTGATGACGTGGCATGCTGAGTCAGCGTTTTTGGATGATGTGGCGCGCTGACTGTATAACTAATTTTGTTTTTAATTTTTTATTTTCATTTATATTAATTTAAAAATAAATAAAAATTAAAATAGAAAAAAAATTAAGATTATTTTTTTCAAAATTGAAAAAATCAGAAAAAAAAATCAGATTTTTTTTTTTGAAATTTACAAAATTAAAAAAATAGCAAACAAATTCAAATTTATTTTCAAAAAATAAAAAAAATCTGAAATTAAGATTTTGAAAATTAAAATAAAATAAATTTTTCGAATTTCTTATCTCGATCCGTAAAAAAGGTATACTTTGTAATTTTTTCAATCTGAAAGAAAGAAAAATACAACTAAAGAGGACAATAAAAGAAATTAAAGTAAAATAGAAAATGAAAAAATTTATTTCTGGAATAGTTCTTTAAAAAATTTATTTGTTTTTGGAATAGTTCTTTAAAATTTCAATTTTTTTCTTCAAATTATATAATTTTCAAAATTTTATTTTCATATTTTAACCTGAATTATAAAAAAAATTATATTTAGATTTAAAAAAAAATCCAGATTTTATTTTTGTAGAAAAAATTTTAAAAAACTTTTTTTTTGAAAAAAATCTGTACTTTTTTTTTAATTTCAATTTTTTTTTATTTTAAGAATTTAATTCCAGAATTTTAAGTTTTGGTAGAAAAAAATACTAACTTTTTCTTATTTTAAAAATTAAATTCCAGAATTTTAAGTTTTGGTAGAAAAAAAATACTAACTTTTTCTTATTTGAAAAATTAAATTCCAGAATTTTTATTTTTGGTAGAAATTTTTTTAAAAACTTTTCTTTTCGAAAAAAATCTGAACTATTTTTTTAATTTCAGATTTTTTTTCCTAAATTTTATTGTTTTTTTATTTTAAAAATTAAATTCCAGAATTTTTATTTTTTTTTAGAAAATTCAAATTTTTTTTTCAAAAAATATTGTTTTTTACGATTTTTTTTATTATCAAAAATAAATTTTTCAGATTTTTTAAATTAATATAATTTCATTTATTTTATTTTTTTATTTTAAAAAAATAGGCAAAATGTCACATGTGCCCTTAAAAAAATAAAAAACAAAATTAATTATACAGTCAGCGTGCCACATAATCAAATATGCACAGTCAGTGCGCCACTCAGCATGTCACGTCAGCATTTTGTCCAGTCAGATGAGCTCAGGGTCTAAAACGAAAGAATCTTAAATTACAGGGTTGGAATCTAAACTTTTTTTTTACAGAGGAAAAACCAAAACTCGCTTAAATTATAAGGGGTAAAAACATATTAACCCTTTATTTTTTCTTACTGCTACTCTGCCTTTTTTGTCACTGAAACAAACACGTTTAGACTCGTCAAATAAATTAGACTATTAGAGTATCAAGATTTTTTGACACAGCTTCCGGTTCTACTCTTAACAACTGTATTATAAGCAAAAGTTATATTGAAAAAGAGGACAAAAGTATTTCAACCAATTACTCCTAGCTAAACTGTATTATAAGCAAAATTTATATCAAATTTACGAACTAAATTTTTGAAGCCAAATTCGTTGATTATTAAATCAATCTAAAAATAAGCAACCACTACTCCTACCCATCACTCCAATAAAAACCAACCTCAGTTGTAGAACTTAATCTAACTAATTAATTTCAAAGTTTGTAATTGGCCACGTACTCTTGCCACTTTGAAAAATAATCTTGTAATTTGTTTCTTAATGATCACAATATGTTACATCTAACTAAACAATGTGACTTACTCTCATATGGTGCAAAAATGATTAATAATAATTTGCATGTTACATGCAATCAAATCCCCACCGTGCCTGCAGTATATACAAAGGGACATGAACAATGATGTCGTGTCGCTCTTCACGTTTTTAACTACTTGAACGAGTTACTGTTTTTAAAAATATACAAACTTGAGATCTCTCCATATTCATTTATGCTTGGATAGTGTAAGCACAAGATGAAACGATGATTCCTGGTGCTTTCTCAAAAGAAATTTCTCCACAATACACCAGTGTTAATCTGCATACAATTGATGAGTCAAATTTCGCACGAATTTCACGAACGAAGAGGCGCGTTACACTCTGTGCAGGCCCAAGTTCCGGATTTGGCGGAATAAAAGTAGGTGTGGTGTGGTAGTATCTACTATAAACCTGAGTCAACGCAGTTAATTTTGTTTTTTCTGAAAGAGAGTCAACGCAGTTAATTGTCTGCCGACATCTCAAATTTACAAGTCAGCGGTTAGTTGTTTCGGTTACTGCTTTAGAAACTTCAGTTTGAGGCGTTTTTTTTTTTTTTCTTTCAAGGGTTAATTAAGTTTTGGAAAATGTTAACGAGTGTTCTTGGGGCATTCAACATATAAAGAGGAAATTGTGTCTTGAGAATGATGTATTTAACATATTGAAAGTTTAAAAAGTAACTTTATTCACATAAAATTTGTAAATTATTTTTATTTTTGAATCCTTAACTAGTGCCCTAAGGGCATTGGTTAACAAGACCCTTAAGCTTTTAGTCTCTGTAAATATTCACATTTTTGTTTTTAATCCTTACAAAATAAAATCACACTTTTTAATCCTTGTGACATGTTCCGTAAGCATTTTATGGACCAAAAGTGTTAATGGAAATTTTTGACAGGAAAATTTTATAGGGACTGAAAATGCGGATGGAAAAATTTTATAGGGACTAAAAATGTTGATGGAAAATTTTATAGGGATTAAAAAGTGTGATTTTATTTTTGTAGGGACTAAAAACAAAATTCTGAATATTTATAGGGACTATCTACTCAATTACTATTAAAGTGTTTGTCTTTTATAGACAAAAATAACATAATTGTAATTTTTTATTTCATTAATTAAAAATTTAAGTAATTTGATTGCTAAGGAATGATAAAATTATAAAAAATAAATAAATGTTAAATAGGATGAAAAAAGTGTTACGCAAAAACATAATATCTTTTCATATAAAATTATAGGTATTTGAAAAATTAAATAGAAAAAGATAAATTGTAAATAAGGTAGTTTTATATAAATGATAAAATAAGTCACACCAAAGGTTTTATTCATTTTATATATACAATTAACGATATTCTCACACCAAAAAGTTCCTTAACGATTCTCACAAATTTTTTATTTTTAGATCATTTTATAAAAAATCAACGATTCTCACAATTTTTTTATTTTTAGTTCATTTTATAATAAAAGTTGTATATAAAATAGTTTTATATCCAATTTTGTCTACACTTAAATATTATCCATCAATGAAATTGTCACGTCAACAATAAGTATAAACACAAGCTCATGCGAGAATTGAGTTGAGTTGGATCCTTACTAAAATTGGACCAATTTGTATTGACCTAGATATTCTATTATGTCAATACATATACTATTATATATTAATAGGCAAATGGTAAATAGTGTTTTTTTTTTTTTTTGACAAGAAGTGGTAAATAGTGTGTTAAAGGTATTTTTAATGGAAATTTATAGTTTTGATGAAAATATATTGATTTCAATAATCAGTTTATGGGTGAGGCTGACATGTGACACAGGTTAAAGAAAATAGAATTTTTGTGTAGATTTTTTTTTAACTTTTAAAAAACTGAATTCATAACTTTCAATTTACAACTTTTATATTTATTTTTTTAATATTTGCTTTAAGGATTTTTTTTTTTGAGAGGATCCTTTTTTATATAACTTCAAAGAAAAAGGTTATATACAAGAGTTCGATGAATCATTTGTAGTATCATATGATTTTATTATTATAGTGTTAACATAATGTTTAGGGTGTTGTCTGTAAAATAGTTTTATACTTAGTGTCTATCATCATTCAAAGTTTCTATGTTGGTAGTTTGTATTTATTTCCTGTAAAAAAAACATTATGTAATATTAAACAAATACATACGAATGTGATACTCTTTCCATTTCAAAATACATGTTCATTTTAAAAAAATTGCAGTAATCAAGAAACCAAATAAATTTTGTTATTTTTGATGAAATTATGTGTGTTTTTTCTATAATATCTTTAACCATTTATTATTTCATTCTATTTTTTCCTCTCTCTACAATAAATATGTAAGAGTATTATTGTCAAGACAATAATTAATGTTATATTTAAAACTTTAAAGTGACAAGTATTGTGAAATAAAATTATTCTCTAAAATAGATAAGTATTATGAAACGGAAAGAGTAATAGTTTATGATGGTTCGAGATAACCTTATTGTTTTATGTTACTGTCCTGAAACTTTTTCTTTTGGGAGTAGAAAAATCGAAAATATTTGTCGTTAATTGTTTTTTGTTCAATTTGTCTATCCCATTAAAGTTAAAGCAAATTAAACTAGTTATGGTTTTTGATAAGAAAATAAGATATTGAACTGGACCCCACAGTATTGTAGCCATACGTATTATGCTGCGAACGCATTCACATTAGTAGTTTTATATTGTGAAAATTAGTTAAGCAAAGTCTACTATACGCCACACTACATTAATTTACAAGAATCTCAAACCACTAATTCTATTGAAGTAACAAAAATAGAGGTATTGGTAGTGTCATGCCCAGTTAATTTGTGTATAACATGAACGTTTAGGTATCGAAAAAGTGCAGTTCATGTTGAAGAAAACGTAACTTTCTTAAATTAATTAATATCATTACTTTTTCTTTTCTGACTCCCAATTCTACATTCTTTGTCACTGAAACATGGCTGTTTTATAAGCAAAATTGTTATATTGAAACAAAAGACAAAAGTATTTCAACCAATTATATCAAATTTACGAACTAAATATTTTAAGGCAACTTCATTGATTATTAAATCAATCTAAAAATAAACAACCACTACTCCACCCATCACTCCTATAAACCAACCTAAGTTGTAAAACTTAATCTAACTAATTAATTTCAAAGTTGAAATTGGCCACTCTAGCAACTTTGAAAAACAATCTTGCAATTTGTTCCTTAATGATCACAATATGTTACATCTAACTAAACAAGGTTACTCTCTTAAATCTTTTACCCCTAAACAATAAACATGATCTCTCTATGGTGCAAAAATGAGTAATAATAATTTGCATATTACATGCAATCAAATCCCCACCGTGCCTGCATTATATGCAAAGTGACATGAACAATAATGTCATGTCAGTCTTCACGGTTTTGGTTTTTAAGTATTTGAACAGTTATAATTTTTTTAAATATAAACTTGATGGGCACGCTATATTTCTGCTTGTGTAGTAGTGTAAGCACAAGACGAAACGAGGATTCCCCATATAAATTTCTCCACAACACACGAGTTCATTAATCAGTGAAATAAAAGTAAGTGTGATTGTATAAATACGAGTCAATGATAGCTAGCCACTTAGTATATGTCCTTAACCTTATAATCAACGCGGTTAATTGCCACCAATATTTCAAATTTTCAAGTATGTGGTCGTTAGTTGTTTCCTTTACTGCTTTAGAAATTTCTGTTTCAGTTTTTTTTTTTGGCAGTTAGGTGTTCTTTCTTTTTAACGATTATTATCAATAATCTATAACTATTAATAAAGAGAAGGCTAAAGTGCATGTTTGGCCCCCTATCTTTCAAAATGTTGCGATTTTGGCCCCCCAAGTATAAAAACTACAATTTTGGCCCCCTAACTTTTAGCCCCTTTGCATGTTTGGTCCTTTTGCTCAATTTAGACTTTGTCAACGCTGATGTGTCATCTCATTACACGCGCTGGCATGCCACATGTGTATATTCTGATTTTTTTTTTATTTTTAATGCCACGCATGAAATTCGTTGATTTAAAAAAAAAAAAAATATAAGGGTTTTGGCACGTGAGAGCTTTTCAACGGTCATGTATTAGGGTTTAAAAAGCCCCAAATCTGACCCCAATCTCCATTGTTCCTCTTCTTCTTCCCTTTCTTCTTCCATTCTGAGTTTGTTCATCCTGCTCCATCGTTCTTCCTTCCACCGTTCTTGCTTCTATCGTGAGTTTTAGGAACTTCTTCCTTCCTTCTTTATTCTGACTTTTTTCAGGAAATTGTGTTCATCATCATGTTCGATTTGCAGAAACAGAAAATGGCTGGCCAATCTTCATGTTCAACCGTGAGTGGGTCATCATGCTTGGGGAAAACAAAGTTGGTATGTTACTGTGGCGTTGAGTCCCCTCTAGTAACAGCCTGGACTAATGAAAATCCAGGTAGGAGGTTTCATGGATGTGGAAGGTATTGGCAGAGAAGAAAATGCAGCTTTTTTCGATGGTTCGATCCAGAAGTTCCCGAAAGGCAGAAGAAACTAATTAGAGGCCTGTTAAATAAGAATGATGCATTGAAGAAGAAGGAGAAAAAGCTTGTGTTAACTATTGTAACTTTAGGAATATTGTTGTTTGCAAGTTTGTTGGTGATTTTCATTAAGTTTGGATAAGTTATGTAGTGATTGCTTTTATGTAATGAAAACTTATGAAATGTTCTTATGATGTAAGAAATGAAATGTATTGAGTTTGATTGATGTTTTAAATGAAAAGTGATGTTTATTCAACACCAGTTCCTATAATTGATAATGTTCCTATAATGTATTGTTCACAAAAAAAAAAGTTCCTATAATGTAATCTAAATTTGTTGTGATGTAAACTTATGTAAACTTATGCATTTCAAAAGGATATAACCAACTGTAAGAGATTACCATAACCTAATAATGTAATCTTATGTAAAGAGTACTTAAATTAAGAGGACTTATCATTCACAACCTTAAGAAGAGTACTTGACATTTAGATAGCAAATTACTAGATCATTAGAGTACTTAACATTAACAGTACATAACCAAAAGATACTCTTTAGAGTACTTAAATTCTGAATACATTTCCTATAGCTAATTATGAGTACTTTAGAGTACTTAAACAGAACTTAAGCAAAATATAATTAATAGTACTTGACATTACAATACATAACTAAAATTTCATTAAGTTTCATCACCAAAACATTACTCTAATAACTCTCCTATCATAGCTTAATTCTTGTTCACTGACTGTTGAGTCCCAACATTTCCAACCTCATAAATTGACCTCTTGACCCCTGTGGTTCTACTTTTTCTTGGCACAAACAAAGCTACGTCACCAACAACATGGCTGCCACCTCTCATTGTTCCAGTAGTCTTGGTTGTAGCATTGGATGCAACAGGTACAAAATGTCCAGGACTGTTGTTAGCAGTAGTTTTAGCAGACACAAAAGTGTTGGCAGCAATAGTTTTAGCAGACACAGAAGTGTTGGCAGCAAGGGTTTTACCAGTTTCAGCAATGTTGTTGACAGAAGTTGTACCAGTTGCAGCACAAGCAGTTGTACCAGCATCTGTCTTAGACTTTTTATTCCTTGGTTTTTTTCCTTTTGCAGCAGCAGATTTTGTAGCAGTTGCAGCACCAAAAGTTGTACCAGTTCTTGTCACAGTTGAATGCACATTGGTTGTGCCAGCTTGTGCAGGTGCAGTGTTGTTAGCTTGTGCAGATTGTGCAACATTGTTATCCTATAAATGGTAAATATGTTATTATTAGTTTCCTTACAACATTACCTATAAATGGTTGCAACATTGTTACCTTACAATTTATATAAGGAAACTACTTAACAAAATTACCTTGTTCCCTCCAGGTGGAATACTTCTGTCAGCACCTGTCTTTCCACCACATGTCCTGCTATTATGTCCAAGCTCTTTACACCTTCTGCACCTAACTGTTTCCTGATTTCTTTTGCCTTTATTGCTTCCTGATTTGGGCTCATCATTCTCTTTCCTTCTAGCCTTTTTAGGCCTCCCAGGTGCCCTTCTGGCAGGAGGTGGGAGTATTGGTTCTGTATCAACTTCTGCCCATAGTTTTGGGCCATTTGAAGGAAGGATCAAATTGTCATAAGTATCCAGAAATGTTTGTTTCCTACCATTTTTATAGAAACAGATCAATCAGCAATCATATAAATATCAGTTAACACTACAAAATCAATAACAAGTTAATATTCACTCACCTATACCAGTGTGCCACATAATCATCAGGATTAGCTTGATTATAATAGATACCAGCAACTGCATGAGCACAGGGGATACCACTTAAATCCGATTTTCTGCATGCATATGTTCTATCTTGAAGATTGACAACATATGTGTCAGTTCCATCAGTAACAGAGAACATAGAGGAGTCTCTATCACCACACCAGATTGGGGTCCAACCAATTGCATCCGTCTTAGACTTTTCCACAATCTTCCTTATCATTGGACAAATGTCCCCTTGATACCTTAACATGTAGTCCCTTAACTTAACTATCCTATTTGTTATGTAGAACTTCAACCCCTCAACAAGTGAAATGATTGGTAAATCCCTTAGATCAAGTATTGCAGAGTTAAATGCTTCACACATATTATTGACTTGCAAATCACAATTTGTGTGAGTACTATATCCTGCCCTAGACCACATACTTGGTGCATACTGCCTCATTTCCTCCCAAGCTGGCACACTTAACATTTTCAGATGATCCATAGCTCTGTTGAACTCAGGCATTGTGTTGGCCCTGGCTGCTCTCCATAAAGCTTCTTTCAACTGCTCTCCAGCAAACCTTTTCCTCCAGTTTCCATACAAGTGTCTGACACATAATCTGTGCTCAACGTGCTCACCAATAGCAGCTATGGTATTCACCAATCCCTTTTAAAAAAACAATTACAACAATATACAATTAAGCAATGTAAATCAAATTTCAAATGAAAGTTGAATGAGAAGTAAAATTAAATGAATTAAAAATTACCTTTTGTTGGTCTGATATGAAAGACCATCTCTTGAATTCTATTCCATTCAAATCTGATAGAAGCAGATCCATAAACCAATCCCATGACTCTTTTGTTTCAGCTTCCACAACAGCAAAGGCTATGGGGATCATTTGATTGTTAGCATCTTTACCAACAGCTGATAACAAATGTCCAGCATACCTCCCTTTCAGAAAACATCCATCAAGTCCTATCAATGGCCTACAACTACTCACAAAAGCCCTCTTACAAGCATTGAAACAAACGTACATCCTCTGAAAAAACATTCCTCCTACACCAGGCTTGCATTGAATCTTAACACTGCTCCCAGGATTACTTCTGAGCAACTCATCAGCATATTTTCTTAGATGACCATATTGTTCATCACTAGCACCATGAATCATTTCCAAAGCACTTATTTTTGCTCTGTATACCTGAAAAGAGCTCATCACCACATTCCACCTAGTCTTACACTCTTCTTTCAGAGCCTTAAGGGTCATAGTAGGTGTATGCTTAAGTAAAGGAACCAGTTTTTTTGCCAACAACTTTGTGGTTAACACTCTAATCTTACCAGTTGGATGACAATTGTGATCAGGCTTCAAACTAGAAAGAACATAATGAGTTTGAGGAGGAACCCTACTAAATCTAATATGATATGGGCAACCTTTTGAGCACTTCACCACAATTCTTTTTGGCTCATTCTTCTCTAAGTAGACATTCTTCTTGTTCTGCAGACCATACTCCTTCACAGCAGTTTTAACTAAAAGACCATTTGTAAATATTTGACCCACCTCAAATACAACATGTTCATTGTTACTTCCCAACTTAAACCTATTCACTTTTTTCTTTCTTGTTCTCTCACTTTCTTCGGATGAATCAGGACTTTCTAATACATCAGAGTCTTCATTCTCATCTTCAAAGTCTTCCACACCAGTCACTTCATGGTTCCTAGAGACTTCAACACCAACTACGGATTGATTAGGGTTGACTGACTGACTAACAGAAGTTGGGTTCAAAGTTTGGCTAGGCAAAACACTAGTCCAATCCCACTCTTCATCATAATCACTATCATCAACAGATACCCCATCAACACTTTCATCCTCATCTGCTAATTCACATTCAGGAACATCTCCCTCCTCATCACCATTGTAATCAGGGTCTGTCTCATCACTAGCATCAGACTCATCAGCTGGTTGCTTCCCTTTGTCAACTACAACAACCTCTTCAACATCACTATCATACCTGCTATCTTCAACTTCAACATCTTTGGCTTCAACATAAAACTCAGCACCTACAGAATTCTTATGCTCATTTATGAACCTAACAACATCCCTATCAGTTTTCAACAACCTTAAACCATCAACTATGTCAAAACCTGGACAAATATACCACAACTTGTACTCTCCTACCACCCCAATCTCTCTGATCAGTTTGTCCAGATCTATTAAGTTGACCTCATCAATGTCCCACTCACCCCCATATTCATGTATTTCACCCTTCTTGTAAGCCACAACAGGGTCACAAATGAAGTAACCCTTGTAGTGAAACCTAATCTTTAAACCGTGGTCCTCAACAGCCCTAAAAGGAATGAATAAATGCTATATGAATATTTAATTCAAGTTAGATTACAACTGTTGCATTATACAGTACTCAGATGTATACATAATGTATATCTATACAGTATACATACGGTATATTTATACTCTATACATACTGACTTTTTCATGAAGCTTACAGATACATACATTTCTGATACGATTTTACACATACAAAGGAATCTACAGTTGGCATATTCCATTTTAGGGTATAAAACAAACGAAATAAGACAAAAAGGTCAAAGGTCACTTACTTTGATACATTATTGTCACCTACATTATGCATGTTTCCTTCATTTGTTGTTGAACTCATCTTCGCTGCTACAGTCACCTCCGTAACCTTCTTCGCCGTCTCTGCTACAGTATTCGCCGTAACCGCTACCTTCTTTGCCGAACTCGTCTTCTCCGAACTCGTAACCTTCGACTTTCCATTTTCGACCCACTTCATTTCGTTTGGATTTCGTTTTGGGTAACAACAATCAAATTTGGTAACGATTTACAGATGGATTTGGGGGAAATTTTGACTCAGACAAATTGATTGAATGTAGGGGGCCAAAATTGCAGCCCCAAAGTTAAACCTGGAAGTGAAAGAACTGAAAAGCTCTCACGTGCCAAAACCCTTATATTTTTTTTTTTTTTTTTTTAAATCAACGAATTTCATGCGTGGCATTAAAAATAAAAAAAAAATCAGAATATACACATGTGGCATGCCAGCGCGTGTAATGAGATGACACATCAGCGTTGACAAAGTCCAAATTGAGCAAAAGGACCAAACATGCAAAGGGGCTAAAAGTTAGGGGGCCAAAATTGTAGTTTTTATACTTGGGGGGCCAAAATCGCAACCTTTTGAAAGATAGGGGGCCAAACATGCACTTTAGCCTAAAGAGAATACTTATTTTTGGTGTAGCCTATTTTCTTTCCCATTTTACCCTTCACAAATTGCAAATATTAAAAAAAACGGTTGGGAGTGGGAGACGGATACCATATGTAATTGCTCTTCCATGTTGCCCTTACGATATGTAACAGCACTGCTTATCTCATATTCATTACCGATAGAAGTAAAGAAATTGTGTGAAAATCAAATCAAATGCCATAACTACACACCAAAATCATGACCAATCAAACAACATGGTTCAAAGCCCACATCGGCCATCGGCAATAATTTTCAGGTTTATCCATGTTCTCTTGTGTAAGAAAATACTCATGTTAACAAATTGCAGTTAACAAATTGAAATTAATAAAAAGTCTAAACTACATAATTTAACCACCGATAACCCCCTCATGTTAACATGGTTTCTAAAAAACAAAAGCGTTGCATACCAATCATATCCCACCTCTGCAACACCTATTCATTTGCCATCATTTTCTCTAATTTCTTCTGTTCGACATATTCTATTTTTTTTAATATAACTGTTTCTTTCTTTTTACTTGTTGTGAATTTCAGTCTAAAACCACACACCAATACAAACTATGATATGTAAAGCAAAGGAAAGTAGTAACCACAATCAAAGAAATCACAAGCAACAACAATGATAACAACACCTAGATCTAATCTAGGAATCAAAGTGAAAAACACAAAACCACAAGCATATGAAAACAAGAAAGAAAGGAAACAAACACACCAAAGATTGTTCACATAGTTCGGTCTAACATTGATGTAGAAAAACATACTGTTTATTAATTACATATTTTAGCACAGTAGAAAGAGTGGACAGACGGACACGAGAGTGCGTGTCTGGACGCTAGTTTTAATAAACAAAAAAAAAAATGAACCAACATGACTAGATATTGTACCAACATTTTTTTTTAGGGAAGATATTGTACCAACATAAAAATGACGTTAATGTGTCGGTCTTTCCGCTTTTATCGACATAAATAGTAATTTTTTATATGTTATCTGATAGCTAAGGAGTATAAAATGATAAAAAAAAAAAAAAGAGTTAAATTGAAAGAGAAAATGTTACACACAAACATAGTATCTTTTACAATAAAATTATAGACATTTGAAAAATATGATTGTGTGATTAAATAAAAAAGATTAAATTGTAAATTCATTTTATATAAAGGGGAAAATAATAAGTCATAGCAAAAGTTGTATTTGTAAAAAAAAATGTATTAATTTTATATATGAAAAAGTTTAGGCAACACTCGCAATATGGACAAGTTTAGGCAACACCCGCAAATATACTATATACTATTATTTATCAATTATATTTTTTTAAGAAGTCAAACTAACCTATAACTAAAAAAAATCGAACTAGAAACTTTAAAAGGTGCACATTTTAAGGTATCAAGACAACACCACAATGTCAATCTAAGTTGGTTCCATCAACCAGATTCTCACATCAACAATGAGCTTGAACTTGAGTTCATGTGAGATTTGAGTTAAATCTTTACCAAAATTAGACTGATTTGTGTTGATTGAGATATTCTATTCCGTCAATCCATATACTATTAAAATGTAAATGATAATTAGTGTGTTAAATGTGTTTATTTAATGAATATATTTTATTAAGGAAATTTATAGTTTTGACGAAAATATATTGATATCATTAATAAATTTATGGGTGAGGCTGATGACACTAGTTAAAGAACTAAAAAAAATATAATTTTTGTGTCGAATAGAACATTTTTAAAACTTTTTAAAAGTTAAATTTATGAATTCCAATTCAGTACATTTATACTAAAACATATGCTTTAGGAACTCGTTAGCCTAAATTTATATACCTTTAATTTCAAGAAAAAGGTTATATACAAGAGTTCAATGAATCACTTTGTAGTACCATATGATTTTATTCTTTGCAATATTGCACAGGTTAAGGTAACTAGAAGTAGTAACTTTTCATTGAAAACCAACAATTATTGATTAAAAGTTACATATTTAATATAAAAAACACAAGTTTCAAGTCAAAGTTACTACTTTAAACTTCTTAACATGTGCAAATTTGCACATGATAGAAAAACCCTTATTCTTTCGGGCAAGCTACTTTTAGTATATTTTCTTCTGTAATTAGTTTTTTTTGGTTACAATAATTAGATCAATTTCATTATCAAAAAGGAATAATTAGAACTTATGTACAATAACTAACTAGTATAAAAAAAAGGAGTACTACTTTTGTCTTAATTACTATATATATGTGATGTCACTGTGTTCCTTGTGAGATTTGTATTTTAATTTAAATATAAAACGGTTATTTTGGCTTTGAAGTAGTTTGCGTGTAGAAGACAATGGCCTAGTAATGAGGGAGAATTTTCCTTGGATCTTCCTTATTTTTCCTTAAAAAGAATCCATAGGATATTCTATACTATAATATAAATGTGGTGTGCTGAATTGCCTTTAGTTATTATTAACTTTACTCTTTAAAGCCAAAATTGATAACAAACCAGTCCTAGAATTGTTGATTTGTTTGCCACTACTTCACTTAATTTTGAGTTGTAAGTTTGTGTAAGAATCTTAGTGCTTCTTGTGTTTGGTTGTTTTGTTTATAAATAAATACATTAACTTTTTGGCCTTTTCAACAACAAAAACAAATTGAATGGCATCGAAGAGGGCATCTCATGTGGGTAGTACTAGTAGTAAGGACATGGATCTTCATGTTCCTTCAACTAGTACCAAGAGAATAAAACATGGGAATCCAGAAGAACAACAAAAAGAGATCCATCACTTTTTATTTAGGTACGTGTTTTATTTTTATTTGATGTAATGCTGTAATACTTCCTATGTTTTTAATTATAAATAAAATTGACTTTTTAGATTTATTTAAGGCTTAATTGCACTTTTGGACCCCTATCTTTCCAAAAGTTGCGGTTATGGACCCCTAACTAATTTAAATACAAAACAGCCCCTTATGTTTTGATTCTTTGGCAGTTTTGGACCCCCAGTCCATTGTTGACTCGGTCAACGCTGACGTGGCACCCTAAGTGAGGTGTCACGTGTCAATTTTTTTATTTTTTTTTGTCTTGGGGGTCCAAAACTGCTAAAGAATCAAAACATAGGGGGCTGTTTTGTATTTAAATTAGTTAGGGGTCCATAACCGCAACTTTTAAAAAGATAGGGGTCCAAAAGTACAATTAAACCTTTATTTAATTAATTATTCATAATCACATATATAATTAATTAAATAAATTTAAAAAATCAAATTTACTTATATTTAGAAACGGAGATGATACGATTCAATATTTTCCATGTACCTTTAAATGTTCCTTTCTTATTTGACTTTGACTTCTTCTATTTGTGCAGCACTACTAGAGCCACCGGTAACACCTTTGCGTTTTACTTTGAACCTTTACTTCGAAAAGTGGTAAATTAACTAATCATTCAAACTC
Organism: Medicago lupulina; assembly: GCA_958299785.1. Lineage (NCBI taxonomy): Eukaryota > Viridiplantae > Streptophyta > Magnoliopsida > Fabales > Fabaceae > Medicago > Medicago lupulina. The sequence continues at coordinate 2,908,430 of OY283140.1, forward strand.
TGTCTTTCTTGCTTGCTTCATGGATTCTAGTAATGGATACCAATCTTTGATACTTGTGTTCTGTTTTGTTCATCAACTAGTTGCAAGAGGAGATTCCACCTAAGCTCCACAACTACCTAACCCCAAGGTATTTCTATTTTTTTATGCAACTTTTGCATTTTAGTTGTTAAAAATGTAATTATGTACTATGTTACATTGATTTTGAAATATTTACATTTTTTGTTAGTAAAATTGTTTTTACCTTTAAAATGAATTTTGATTTTAATTTGAGTGCTGAAAATGGATATGCCACCACAAAAATAAATTTTGTAAAAATGAATTTAATTAAAAGTGAATTGAATAGCCAAAATTAAGACCTAAAGGGAAAAAAATAAGATTTCAAATTTAAGTTAGAATAAATTTGAAGAAGCAAAATCAATTGTATTGATAATTGTTTGTGTTTCTAATTTAGCTGTGGAATGACCCTTAACGAGTTCGCCAACACATATGGAAGGAGGAGACGTTTGCAATTGTGTTTCATGAACAAATTGCCTGAAAGAATTTTCACAAATTCCCCAATCAAAGCTGAGGGAGATGAACCACTTCAAATTGAACTGCGTGATTCTGAAAATCAGCAACGCGTAGTCATGGAAGAAGGTTCCTCCATGAAGATCAAATTATGTGTCTTATACGGTGACTTTGAAAAAGAGGATTGGACAACTGAGGAATTTAATACTCAAATTGTACCTCCAAGAGTGGGAAAAGGACAACTGCTGAAAAGAAATGAAATCATTACACTACGAAATGGAGTTGCTGATATCAACAAAGATATTGAGTTTACAGATATAGCAAAGAGAAGAATCGATCAATTTCGGCTAGGGGTTAAAATAGTTCAATCTAATTCAATAGGAGCGTGCATTCGGGAAGGTAGAAGCGAACCTTTTAGGGTCTTGGATGTTCGAGGAAAGGGTAAGTCCTAAACCTCCGACAAATGTTAGTAATTCGTTGTTAAAATAGGTATATGTGATCTCTTGACTTTGATTTTTATTACATTTTTTATGTGCTTTGACTTTTGATCATTTCAGCTTACGAGAAACACGATCATCCATCATTGAATGATGAGGTATGGCGTCTGAAAGGGATACGTAAGAATGGTCCACTTGACAAGCTGTTGGCATCAGATGGAATACACACTGTTAAGGATTTTTTGCAGTTGTTGATAACTAATGAAGATTCATTAAGAAATGTAAGAAAATATACTGCCGTTTGAAATATTAGTGTTAAATAATGATTCTCTACTTTAGCTCTTGAAGTTATTAATTTGGTTGTTTGATGCTATTTCATATGATTTTTGGCTTTGGGAAAATAGAAAATAGACAAGACTGGAGGGAAGTGGAAGACAATTACTGCACATGCTAAACATTGTGATGTAGATGATGCTGGGTGCTATATCTATTATGTAACAGAACAACCAATATCGTCCCTCGTCTTTAATTCAATTTTAAAGGTTGTGGAGGTGACTTTTCATAATGAACAAAACTCTCGTTCTATACAATCTCTCAATCTGCAAGAAAAGGTTTGTGTTTGTATCTGACTCCCTTTGGCTGTGAATATTTGGAGTGAAATTTATATGGATTCTTAAATTAAAGCGATTCATATCTTACCAAAAATATAGTTTTGTATAGTACTAGTACGGTGCTACCTCTTAACCTAATATGATCAAAACACTTCTGTCATTGGCAGCGCTTGGTGGAAAGAGTTAAGCAACATGCTTACAAAAATTTGAATGATCTAAAACCATTGCCAATTGATACAACAATACATGGTTTGGTGGAGACATCAGCAAGTGTACAAACTGCACAATATGGTGGTCAAGATCAAGCCCTGCAACAGTTTGACTGTCCAATTGCTCAGCAAGGTACTCTATATCTGTACACTTATATTCTGCATAAACACTTTTGGATGCATTTCAAAACTGAAAAAGTCTCGAGTTGTCTAGGGGATGAGTCTTGAAGAGTGTATATACCTATGTTTCAAAACTTTTTGTTATCACTTTTTGTCGCTGATATCCCAATTCTATCCTTCAGGCCCGTTGAATGCTTATTCTACAAGCTTTGACCTACCATTTTCATTCCAACCAGACATGTGGCTGTCTACCTCAATCTCACAAAGTGGCCTTGTAGGTTCTGACTTTTGTGATCAAATGGCAGCCTTGGGAGAAATGTCACCATACTTTTCTGGAGAAGAGGTAGAGGTATCACAGATTGGTCCATTTGGAAGTTACACGTTGGAACAAGTAAATACAAATCCTTTCTCCTTTGTTTATGATGATGGAGCAGGACCTAGCAATCATTATTCTTCCCCCAACTTTGTTGTGCAAACATCAAGCAAATTGAAACTGAAAAAATATTGGCAAAAGATTCGATCTACTCTCAAATGGTTCATGTTGTATGTAGCTAGAAAGAGGGCACAACTGTTTTATGATCTGTATTAACTTTCATTTCCCTTAGTTCATGCTTTTTGCTTACTCAAAAAAAATACTGGTTTTATTCTTCTTAATATCAAGTGCAATGAGAAGATCCTGTAAGCAAAAGGTATGAGGCTGTTATAAACTGTTTGTTAACAATATATACTCCTCTAGATTGAAATATAAGACTATAAGTAGAAGACCCTATAGACTAAGAACTAGCATATATATATTGTATCAATGTGTATAATACCCAGCTAGCTAGAAGTTGGATGGCCTGGGCTGCTTTGTCATTTGCTTGTAAAAATTGCATTATGATTATACATTGAAAATGTAAAAAATGAAATTTATTGATTATACTTTGCTCTTATGCATTTATCTTTTTAAGTTACATTTGTGAAAAAATTAACTTTTCTTTGTTAAAAAAATGTGTTGAATGGTGAAAAAGTGATAAAAAGGAGGTGTTGATAGTAAAAGACTGAATTGGGTTAAAATAGTGTTTATATTGGCCCAGTATACAGGCCCATTTGTTCCACACTTATCTTTGAGTCTGAAAACAGAGTGCGTCTCTTCCACATTCTCAAACACCAAAAATGCCTTCAGCTGCAACATTCGACCTAGGCGCCGTTCCCTTCAACCCTGACGGATGGGGCCCACTCGAATCCACCGCCGATAACACCAACGTCCCCTTCGCTCCTTTCTCCCGTTCCGACAAACTCGGCAGAATCGCCGATTGGACTCGGAATTTCAACAACAACAACAACAACCCTAACCGATCTAAAAACCCTGCCGATACCGCTTTCGATTTCACCTCCGACCCTTCCTTCCCTAACTTCGCCGAAGACGACTCCTCTTTCCGTCTCGTTGACGGTAAACCCCCTCCCCGTCCCAAATTCGGCCCTAAATGGCGTTTCCAACGTCAGCTTCAGCTTCCTCAACGTCGTGATGAAGAAGTCGAAGCCAAGAAACGTGAAGCTGAAAAAGAAAGAGCTCGTCGTGATCGTCATTACCAGAGCCGCTCTAACCCTAGCAATCACCGCCGTGAGCTTTTCAAATCTTCGGTTGATATTCAACCCGAATGGAACATGCATGATCAGATCCCGTTTTCAACTTTCTCCAAACTGTCATTCACCGTTTCAGAGCCTGAAGATCTTCTCTTATGCGGTGCCCTAGAAACCTACGATCGTTCCTATGATCGAATTGCACCGAAGAATGAGCGTCGTCTTGAGAGGTTTAAGAATAGGAATTTCTTCAAAGTTACCACCACTGATGACCCTGTTATTCGTAGGCTTGCGAATGAGGATAAAGCTACGGTTTTTGCTACCGATGCAATTTTATCTACGCTGATGTGTGCTTCTAGGTCTGTTTACTCTTGGGATATTGTTGTTCAGCGTGTTGGGAACAAGCTTTTCTTTGATAAGCGTGATGGGTCTCAGTTGGATTTGCTTTCTGTTCATGAGACTTCTCAGGAGCCATTGCCTGAGGCTAAAGATGATATTAATTCCGCTCATTCGCTTAGCGTGGAGGCTTCTTATATCAATCAGAATTTCTCTCAGCAGGTTTTGATTAGAGATGGGAAAAAGGTTACTTTTGATGAGCCGAATCCGTTTGCTAATGAAGGGGAAGAAGTTGCTTCTGTTGGTTATAGGTATAGGAGGTGGAAGCTTGCTGAGGATATGTATCTTGTTGCTAGGTGTGAGGTTCATAGTGTTGTTGATGTTAACAACCAGAGGTCTTTCCTTACTTTGAATGCATTGAATGAGTTTGATCCCAAGTATTCTGGTGTTGATTGGAGGCAGAAGTTGGAGACACAAAGGGGTGCTGTGTTGGCTACTGAGCTTAAGAATAATGCTAATAAGTTGGCGAAGTGGACTGCTCAAGCTCTTTTGGCTAGTGCTGATATGATGAAGTTGGGATATGTGTCTCGGATTCATCCTCGTGATCATTTTAACCATGTGATCTTGGCTGTGGTTGGGTATAAACCTAAGGACTTTGCTGCACAAATTAATTTGAATCCAACCAATATGTGGGGGATTGTGAAATCTATCGTGGACTTGTGCATGAAGTTGAATGAGGGGAAATATGTTCTTGTGAAGGATCCATCTAAGCCACAGGTTAGGATTTATGAGGTTCCAGCTGATGCATTTGAGAACGACTATGTGGAGGAGCCAATACCAGAGGAGGAGCAAGTTCAACCGCATGCAGATGGTGCTGAGGAGGCTGTTGATGGTGCAGAGGAAGTTGCTACGGCTACTGCTACCAATGATGTGGAAGATAAGAAAACTGATGGTCAAGCTTAAAAGGTAATTTTTCTAACTCAGTTCCATGCTCTGCTTGGTTTTATCAATGTCATACATGTTTGCGTGGCTTTTGTTTGAGTTATGAAAATGATCTTGGGATTCTTAATATTTTATGATTCATTCATACTGAATCAATTTATTTCCCTTGTTATTATGACATGGGGTATTTTGTCATTCTTATTTTTGGGCTATATCATAGTCTTATAATAGACTTCCTTTATGATTGTTTAGTTTAAAGGTTTCATCGAAATTTAAGTTGCAGTTGCGATTATGTCATTATCCTGGATATTGCATGAAATTGAAAACGAATGTGGCTTATGTGGCCACAGTTATGGTTATGCCTTCTCCAAAACCATTACGTTCCGACACAGTCAGGTGTCTGGGATGCAATTTAAAACCATAGGTCTCAATAGGATTTTATTGCACTTGTTGGTTTCAGTTCATAAAAGTTTATTTAGAATTGGCGTCCATATTCCAAAACTTCAATGGTTTATGATTTATTTTAAGGGTTTAAGAAAGTTAAAAATAGAATTATTTCATCGAAAACAACAAGTTTTGACTTTCAGAAGTTAAATACTTCCCTCTTCCACAATTCCCTATACAATCTTTCTATATTGGTTTTCTTAACTAGTGCCCCGATGGCACTGGTTAGCATATCCCTTATTTTAATTAATTGCCCTTCTCCCCTTTTCAAAATGTGTGTGGCTCATTCAGAAATCATTTATATCCACGTATCTTTTGGTAGATTTTTAGTGTTCCTGCTAGTTGTGCACTTGTATTCAAGATAGTTCTAGGCACTTCTCAAGTATTTAAGAATGAATTGGTGGAAAGTTGAGAATGACTTAACTAACTCTGTAGATGATAAAGTCCACAGCTAGCAGGAACACTAACAACAAATCTTGAGAAGTGCCTAGAATTATCTTGAACTTTGGACGGATGAAAGGGTAGTTTCATCTGTTGCACTTTGCTTTAGAACAAATCTGTATCTAAAACCCAGGTATATGCAAGGGAAGAGCCCCAACTATGAACTGTAGTTTCTGATCCCAAACCTAAAGGGTATAAAAGATTTGCCTTCCAAAATGGTCTTTCCGCACTGGAGTATGGTCTTATTAGGCTCCACCTCTCCAATGCCACCTGATTTAGCATAGCATGTGTTGTGCTTCCCCTCAGTCATTGTGTCTCTGAAAAGTTATAACAAGTATTTTTCTGAAAAAGTTGGTATTTTTACATCATCTATTTTTCTCCTTCAGTTAGAGAATTAGAGAATCGGCCAGGTATAGAGTACATTGTAGGTACATTCTAGATTGAAGGCTTAAGAGGACATGGCTTGAAGTTAAGGTTCGTAGATGTTGTGGTTTTGTTATTGGTTAGGGTGAAGTTGAAGTTATTCCTCTCCTATATTATGTACCATGATACATATGCAAAGTGTTGGTTGGCCGTGTGCATGAAAAATCTCTGTTGTAAGTCTTGGCTGATATTTTGCAGCAATAGACCGATTAAAATGCATGGTTTTTCTTTCTAGTGGTTTGTTTTTATATATTCATAAGTCATAATAAACTGTTAAGTATATCCAATGGTTATAGATCGGTAACCAATGCACCCTTTTTAATGTTGTTTGATACCCACCTAATAATTTGAAGCATATCTGCTAGTGTATCATGATATATCGATAAATAATGTCCGACTTTTTTGGATGGCTGCAGGTTCCTGTTTATGGGTTTGAGGACTGTTTACTTGTAGCAGAATTACTATCAGGATCATTTTTACTTCTCCAGTTTTAATTGAAGGATAAAATTTCGCAATACAATTTTTTTTTTTTGAAGGCGTACTTTCTTGAGTTTTGTGATGCAATATCTGTTTTTTGTTTGTTTGTCAACCATGCTACTACTGTTTGTGCTCTATAAATCTGAGCATATTTAGCTGGAACCAGGGGTGTTTAAAAATCATGTCATGATTGATAGTTGATCATCATCTTAGCATTCTGGTTAGGTTTGTTAGCTAAATCCTTGAGTTATTTTGTGTTGCATCATAATGGTCTTGTGATCTTGTTTTTTTTAGTAGATAACGCAATAATAAAAGTAAAAAAGAAACACGCAAAGGCAAATCAACTACTCCCTATGAAATAAATCATATCAATAGCATTGCAAGAGAATATTATCAAAACTAGAGGAGGGTCATTCAAAATGACCCAATACGAATCGTTTTAAAAATGAAATTATTAAAGTCTGCAAGCATGCCTTTAATTAATAAGCAATCACGAAGTCTTTATTTTGGGTCTTGATAACAAGTGGACGTTCGTTAACATTTTTCATTTTTCTTATAATTTTGTAGCAGCCACTCGCCAAATTCATTCACTGTTCATGATAAAGACTTGATATGCATGGACGTGGACAAATAAAATCTTAAAACATACCCAAACAAAATTAAGATCTTAAAAACAAGGGAAGCACTCATTCACGGGTACCTGTTGAAAAAGTAGAAGTTTTATTGAGATTTGTGTACTTAATACACTGAAATATCAAAAAGTAATTTTTTTACATAATAGTTTTCAATTTTTTCTATTTTAGTTTTTATTTTAAACACTTGTGAGCAAGGCATTATATTTTATTTTGACTTGTTTAGAAAAATGCTAAGATTTTTTTGAAAGAAATTATATAATAGTTAATCATTGAAATTGTGTAATTATATATAGAAAGTAAAAAAAAAAAAATAATTTTTGGTATCCTTAACCAGTGTTTCAGAGACACCAGTTAAGATGACGATTATTTTATACTTTTTTCAAATTTCTAAAGTATTTATCTCTTCTGACGAAAGAAATGAAGAGAATCTTAACCATAAATTAGTTTTGAACCATAAATTAGTTTTGATGGTGTAGGTCAACAATAAATTCAATCAATCTATCATCTAACCAGATCATAAATGTTGAATTGACTTACTTCACAAAAAAATAAAATTATTGAGTTGACGTACGTCTTGCTTAGAACATTCATCATGTATTGATGAAAAAAATAGCATTCATCATGTTTCCCAAATTTTTGCAAATCTTGTGTATCTCTGTTTTGCGTCAAAATTAATAGTAATAGTTTTGGAAACCAATTTATCGGGGTAAGCTGTAAGAAGAAAAGAGCATTCATCATGTTTCCCAGATTTTTGTCAACTTTGTTATCTCTATTTTGCAACAAGATTGATAAAAGGGATCGCAATTTTAAAGACTAATTTATCGAATAAACAACTAATTTGATTTCTAACGTGTGAAGTATAAAATGATCAATGAAACATATTTCAGGATCACCACCAAAAAAAAAATTGAGGATCCAAATAACTAGCAAAAGATCAAAATAACAACTAAAAGACAATTTTGATTAATCGAGATACTATAAAATTGTTTGCCCCTAATTTATCTTTACATATGAATCTGAGAGAGAAATTATTTGACCACATTCACTCTTTTAATTTCCTTTTGTCAGACCTTTGGTGATGTTGCCAGCTACATTTTCTTTTCATTGATATCTGTCTCCAACTCAACGCCATCCCCTCCATGATGTCATAAATTTTCAACCATGGGTTATAGAGGAAAGGTCAAAGTGGACAATTCAACTAATTTCAACTGTACCCAACTACCTACATGAACAGAACAAACAATAAACAGTCCATGATTCACATGATAAAAACTCTTCTATGACAAAAACTTACATTAAATTAAAAAATTTAAAACAAAAATAATTAAATCATATCAATTAATATTATTTAATTTTATTCTCTTTTAATTTTTGTATTTAACGTAAACATATCTAAATGTTTATCTTTTGTGGTTGGGTATATAGTTTTCCTCACATGAGACTACTTTACGTGGTTTTTGGATTACTTTATTATTTTTTATTTTATTTTTTGGGTCTTAAGGATTACTTTATTATTAAGTACGAGTATTTGGGAAGATCGGTCTCAATTCAGTCGGCAATGACTTTCCCATTAGGTGCTTATTGAGATGTTTATACAGTAATTTTGTTATATCAATATATGATAATCACCCAGCTCCTCCAACCTAACATTTACTGTTATTAAGTGAATCTTACTAAGGAATCAATTACTATAGTATAATTATATTTTAACAACACTTATTTATTTTAAAATAATTTATTATACGGAGTTCGTGGAAAAATAGAGAGCCATATATTGTCAAAGAGACACATCTCTACAACATGTTGTCTATTTGATTTGGTGTTAATTTAGTTAATCGCTCCTCACTTTATAAAAATATTAATGAGTGTCTTTTGAGTATTGTCTAAACATGTAAAGACTTGAAAATTGTCCTAAAAAAACAATTTCAAATTTATAAGAAAACATCAAAGATGTGTCATTACCTTGTGTCCCGCAATAACGGTCATATTAATAAAAAATATTAAAAAGTGTGTTACTTTTAATTTTCAATGTAATTTTAATTTAGGTTTCCAAATCGTATTATCTAATTAAAACTATGTGCATAACTTGCAAGTTACTCCTTTCCCTCGTTATAAGTGTTCATTTGATCATTTCATACAAATTAGTTGAGAAAATTGTACGAAAATTAGAGATTTAAAATAAGTGATTCATTTTATTTATTTTGGACTTTTGGTCCTCGTCTCATTTTTAGAACATTTTTTGAATGTATAATCTATTCATTTATCACATGACACTGCTTTTATTTTTTAAAGAACATGACAATGCTTAATTGCTTATTATGTGTATTTTTGTTGACATGAATATTCAGTGTGGTTTGATAGGCAATGTCTCGTCATAAAAAGTGATTCAAAAATAAGATGAAGGAGAAAAATTCCAAAAAAAGTTAAATAGAGGGACAAAAAGAAAAACGATTTTTTAAAAGAGGACCAAAATTTATTTTTTTTGGAAATAGAGTTACCAAATGCATTTAAACTTAACATTTTTATCATGAATCACATCCTTTGCGGCATTAACCTCTTGATCAACTTCAACATCTTCTTCACTCGCTTCCTATTCATTATCAATTTGAGTTCCATCCACAAATTATGAGGCAATGGAGCTTTGATCGTATCCAATATTGCCATGATGCCTTTCTTCATTTCTAACACCATCTGCTGCGTTATTTTCAAAGTCTTGAACCAGTTTTCTGAGGCTAATTCCGTTGCTTCAGCTGGTTTCATACCTTTGGAGTTGGAACCTTCCATATTGATAACTTCAACTTATATATTTTGAACCTACATATCATCTTTGGTTTTCAGAAAAGATTTCCTCTGCATTAGTCTAAAATTCCTCTTATTGATCATCTCTTGTTCTTCCATACCTAGTGCACGTTTAACTCTCTTGCAATAGCTTACTTGTTGACCAAAAAAGTTGCAATGGTTGCAAAAGTCAAGCATGTTTTCATAGTCAATCTCGACAAAGAAAGCAAATTTTATTTCTCCACAAGAATTTTGTATTTTGATTCAATTTTGAGGTCCATATCTAACACATAAACAAGGTGACCAAAAGTTCTATCAAACCTTGAATTATTATGGTAGCATCACTGCATATAGGGTACCAATACTTCCAGAAAAGCATATCACTGCATGTTGCGTGTAATTATCTGTTTATATTAAATCTCTTGCTATCTCTTAACAAAAAAAATAGCCAACATTATTATATGGTCTTTTTTTACAGTTAAAAACACGATCATTTTGCTAAAAAAAAAACACGATCATTGATTGTTGAAAATGAAAACTGACGTGCTATTGCAGAACCATAAATTACACGATTAATTCTTATAAGGAAAAAGAAGAAATTACACGATTAATTGTTTTTTGACAAAATGACATCAATTGTGGATTTATCCAACTCACAGATTAGTCGCAAATGGAAATGAGTATTACAAAAGGAAAAAATTATATACATATTAAATTGACATTTTATTTATTTTCTGTCCGTTAATTTTAAAGGGACAATAATTTAATGCATACATTCAATACTTTTAAAATATATATAATTTAAAATTAATTTATCCAAATAAATTATATATATATATATATATATATATATATATTTATAATAATTATTTTATCCAAATAATTATATAAATTATTTTATATTTTAAAGATTATTTTATCCATTTGCGACTTATCTTATCTCTTTGCTATAAACGTTTAAAAGTATAATAGACAAATAAATTATTAATATTTTATAAAAATTTGAAGAAAAAAATAAACAATTTTTTTAAAAAACGACTAGAAAAAAATAAGGAGGAAACAAGTATAAAGTATTTAAGGAACATCTAGATAGTAAGAATTTAATATTATATTTTTCTTTACAAAATAATTTGATCCGAATAGATTTGTATATAAATTTGCATAAAAAGAATGTATATGTAATTTTTTTTTACCAATGAATGTATATATAATTTGTATAAACCTTTTAGCAATTCTACAAATATTTCTCGTAAAATGCAACAATTATGTGTTTTTTATATCTATGAATGTCTTATTTATGAGCATCGGTTTTATCTTCTAAAATGATGTAGCGACGCCTTTTACTTTGTTGTTTTAGTCTTATTTGTCTATGTTTATCTTGAACAGAGATATGATTTTTAATAAATTTTGCTGTTTTAAAAAAAGTCAATATCTATAAAAAAGAATTATTAATTAAAGTAAAGAAACAATTATATTCTCATAAGTTGAATTCGGTACATTATACATATGTTAAGAGTCTCATATCGGATATGAGATAATCTGACAATGAGTTTATAAATGAGGTAATTCTCACATCACAAGTCGATTTAGTGAGATTGTGTTAAGCTCAATTACGATGTGTTAGGACCAACCACGATTTCTAAGAACATAGCATATGTTGTGGTTGAGATTCGAACTCGAACTTCTCATTCATTCACCCGACAAAAGTGAATTTCCAACCAAACAATTAGACGGAAAAAAAACTCGAACTTCTCATTCATTCACCCGAAAAAATGAATTTCCAACCAAACAACTAGACAAAAAAAACTCGAACTTCTCATTCATTCACTCGAAAAAAGTGAATTTCCAACCAAACAACTAGACGAAAAAACAATCCAAATAAAGAAATTAGACGAAAAAACAATCCAAAAAATAAATGATCGAAGTTTTATGTATTTTTCTTTTAATTAATAATATATTTTCAATAAAGATTTGTCCTTACCGTGTTGAATAATAAATATTTTAGAAAAAAATAATAATCCTGGTTTGGAGAGTGGACGTGGAAGATAAAGAATTAAATGTCGCATTAATTAGGGGCAGTGGCAGTTATTGAAATTAACGTGACAATGAAGGGTCAATTTCAGAACTCAAGAACTATAAAAGAAACCCACCGCTACCATTGTAACCGCACAACAAAACAAATCAAGAATCTTAAACAAATCTCAGTAGCGTAATCTTTGTTTCTCATTCAAAACGATGTCGTTAGTAACAGAGGAAATCAAATCCAAATCAGAGGTTTACCATGGAGACGAAATGTGTCAAGTGAAATCCAAAGAGCTTCTCAAAGAAATCTCTCTCCCAAATGGTCTTTTACCATTGAAAGACATCATTGAAGTTGGTTACAACAGAGAAACAGGTTTTGTTTGGCTGAAACAGAAGAAAAGCATAACACACAAATTTGAAAAGATTGGGAAGCCTGTTTCATATGCAACTGAAGTAACTGCTTATGTTGAAAATGGTAAGATCAAGAAACTGAATGGTGTTAAAACCAAAGAGCTTTTGATTTGGGTAACTTTGTGTGATATTTATATTGATGATCCACCAACTGGTAAAATCACTTTCAAAACACCTTCTGGACTTTTTAGAAGTTTCCCTGTTTCTGCTTTTGAAATTGAAGAAGAGAAAGAGAAATCAAGTGTTGTCAAGGAAGCTGCTAACAAGGTCAATGAAACTGTTGCTGCTGGTGTTAAAGAGGTCTAAGTTATAGATCTATATTGATTTATGATGATGACGTGCTTCTATTGAAATTTCAATTAATAATAAGTTCATGGATTATTATGTTACTATTTTCTAGATTATTTGTTTATGTAGGGCAGTTTCAAATCTTTTGTGGCATTTGAAGTCAAGTATTAAACATCCTCTCTCTATTGTTCTTTTTTCCATTATTAAAAATGAAATGAAATGAATTTTATACTACTATTTATTGTTCCTTTGCTTTTCAACGCAATTTAATTTGTTGACGGCAAGTCGGCAACTGTCTCATCTCAAGATTTGCATGGCGATTCACGGATTACGGAAAATTGATTGATTGATGTTAACCACCATTTCATTTTTCCGTGAGGCTAACCGGAGCCTTTATTATGACACATTTTAAAAAAATAAATTTATTTATTTATTAATAGCAAATATTTTGAAAAAAATTATTAATAACATTTTAAAATATGTATTAATAGGAGAATATTAAGGGTGTTTTTATTTTAAGTTTATCAAATTTATCTTTAGGAACAACCTTTCTTGGAATATAAAGATGGAAATCTTATTCCAAGGTATTTATAAAAGGGTTAAATAAGTTTTGAAAATGGAGTGGAATGGAAAACTTTTGATTTTGACTTCCTAATTTGGCGTTTGTTAAAAATAATGGAAAATAAAAATGAGTAAAAATAATGATTTTCCACTTAGTATGATTGAACAATAGATATTAACATTATGCTTAGTAAAAATGGAAATGAGTGAAAATCATGATTTTTCTATTGGTAAAAATAATGTAGATATTATAACGAACAAAACTACAGGTAAAACAAACCAATTTGTTTGGACTCCAGTGGCAAGGAGCTCCTTCCAAAGACGTACTTGAGAAATACCGGGTTTGAATTCTAGGGGGAATAACGCTTGGCCAGTGCGCATGCCTTTACGCATGAGCCGGATTAGTCGCCCACCATTGGTGGGTCGGAAACCGGTGCGAAAGCAACAAAAATAACTATAGGTAAAGCACCATCCTTCATTCTCAGATCATTTTCACCCTTACACCCAAATCGAAAGTGAGCTCTTAACATTCTGCTTTTAATGCCACAATTATTTTCTTCAATGTTGCAATCACATGTAAAATGATTTGTATCCAAATTTTTCATTCCTTCGTTCCCTGTTGTTAATTATTAAAGCTAACTGTTAATTGTTTGGCTTTAATATCTTTTGAGTCAAGTATAAGAAGAAAAAAATAAAGTTCAGGGGGCATTTTGTACATAAGTGCAAATCTTCGGGGGGTATTTGCAAAACGTCATGTTAACTAACACAATAATTTGACGGAGGGGGTAAATTGATTAACGTTGTGCAATTTCAGGGAGGTAATTGAAGTTTTGTTAATTTCAGGGGGTAATTGACGAAACTTACAATTTCAGAGGGGTGATTGCCTATTTACTCTAAAAACTTTATTCCCAAGAACTTTATTCTCCCCATTTTCTTTGGAAATTTTTTTCCATTCCCAAAATCATTTTATACTCGAGAATAAAATTTAGTAAACTTGTAACAAACATATATATATATATATATATATATATATATAATTATTTTATTCATAAGAATCAACAAATATAATTTGAAACAAGCGCACCTTAAACAATGCCCTTGGAGCATTGATCAATAAATATAACTTTCTTTTATAAAAAGTGATGTAATTACTTAATTAAAAGTCAAAACTTATATTTTTAAGACAAATTTTTTGCTTATAGATTCTTTAACTAATTAGACTTGACTTCTTTTCTACTTATAGATTTTTTATAAGTTGAAATGATTTAAGTTTGTTAGCCTAAAAAAATACCTCATCTGATCATTATTATAAATAAAAATAAGTATTTTAGATTCAATCATTAAATAATTTTTTTAAAAAAGATTTAATTATTAAATGATATATATAATCTTTATCATATATTGTATATTATTTAAAAAATAAATCTAATATATTAATTTTCTTTTTTTGACAAATCTAATATATTAATTTTTTTGTTTATAATAATAATCAGAAAAGTTAATGTTGTCAAAAAAATGTACACACATCAACGTGTAAATGCAAAGGAAGCTATCCAATTAGAGGCTTTCCCTAACAAAGTGACACCATCCTGATATGGTCCTATGGTAATTTAGGATAATGACTCAGCTTTAATGAATGATCACGAGAAAGGTAGGTAGATCAAATTTAAGGACGTATAATTTTGTTTCAAGTTACCTTTTCCCGTTCCATCCAAACTACTTTCAAAGAGAGACTTCCCAGTTCCCATGAAATTGGACCAAACCTCATTTTCTTACGGAAGAGGGTTAAGTCCATTACTTAGTGGTTAATTAATTGGTGATTAGTGAATAAATTAGTTTTGTTCATAGACGAAATCTCTAATGTATAATTTTTATTTTTAATTTTTTTTTGTCAATTAAAGGACAGTTACGTAATTGTACTTGGATTAGCTTATTTTAGAGCTTATGCGAAATAGCTTATGCAAATAAATATGTCTTTATGTATTATTTATAAGCTTATTAATGTAGTTTATAAAAAAACAGTTTATGAAGATACAATTTTCGTTAGTGAGAACTTATAAATTAAGATAAAAACTTATTTATTTGCATAAGCACTTTTTCATAAGCTGAAAATAAGCTCAATCCAAACGGGGCCTTAATTTGTTGTGAATTTGTTTAAAAAATCACCGATAAAAACTTGTGTAGAGTAAATTAACCAAGCAAACAATATCAACGTGTGTGACAATTATAAATACAAGCAAAAGTTAAAACAACGAGAACAGAGAAAAACACAAGATTTTTTTTATCCATTTTGGACCAATATTGATCTATTATGAGGAGAGAGCAGCTTTTCGTTATATTATAGTGATCAATAATTTTACGAAAGATTCCAAATGGTTACAAGAATAACTCTTTAAACCTAATTCTACCCAAAGTCTCGAATGAATATCTTCTTATGACCAAGTGACCCAATCCTAGTGTTTGTTCAAGGTGATACAATGATAATTCAATCCGTGTTTGTTGCCAAGAGAATTCTTTACAAACCCTCAAACCCTAGTTTTGTTGTTGGCTTCTTGTTTTTCTACCGATCATATTTCATCCGATACAAGATATGTATTTATAGAGAAATATAACTCGTAAATTTGGACGGATATTACGCTGAAGATACGTTTTTTTTCCTCAACGCAAAATGTATTTGCATCAAATATTCCTTTTAAAAATATATTTGCATCAAATCTTCATTCATATGGTACAAAAATATATTTATTGTCCATAAATATATTTTCAGCAACAATCTTCTAAAAGCATAAAATATATTTGAAACAAATTTTTTATATTTTTAGTAGCAATGTTCTTCATCCATCAAATTTTGAGTCAATTTTAACACAATTGTTATAGATAATACATTAAAATACGTAGGAGTCGATGTTTCAAACCCTAAATTTACCACTTATTTACCTTAAACGTGAAATTTTAGTAAGTAGAATGTTTGACAAAAAAAATGGTAGCTGATATATATTTTTTTTTTGCTAATGATAAAGACATTAAGGGTGTGTTTAAATGGAGGGTTTAAGAGGGGAAGGGAGAGGAGAATTTACTTTTCATTTTTAAATTACGAACATTATGAAATGTTTTTTAAAAAGTTAACACATTAACATGATAAACAATCATATAATGTTCCAATCACACTTAATTTATTTTAGAAAAACATGTTATATAGTCCATAATTTAAAAAAGAAAATTGAACCCTCCCCTCCCTTCCCCTCCTAAACCCTCAATCCAAACACACCATAAGATTGTTTGCCTAAAAAAAAATCACATTTTTGATTTTAAACCAAAGCAAATTTCTCGAAGCTTTATAATAGAGATTTGAGATTTACTCTTAGGGTACAAAAATGATTTAATACGGATCTTCATCAATGGTAGACTCGCCTTTTCTTACTTACGCTAGAAGTCATTGGCTTGAGTGTTGTGCTTTATTTTTTGTTGTAGCAGAATATGGGTCGGTTTGGTGTTAGTTTTGGTTTTGTTTTGATTTTGATCTTGGGTTATTGCATTGTGACTTGCAGTCATACATTGTATCCCTGACATATCTTTTGCGATGAGTAGTTTTTTGGTTAATATATATTTCCTTACTCAATAAAATCGATGCTATAAAAATTGATAGAAAGGGTAATTATACGTCTTGATTTTATTTATTTTTTATAAAGAACTAAAATAGAGTCTTGTAAGTGTTGTTGGGTTGCTGGTTTTATATACGTTTGTATATTGTTGAAGTTAGAATCTTGAATTTTCCATTCATTTATATTTATTTATTTTGAAATACATTTATTTATATTTATAATATGCGAGTTTAATCACTAAACCATTTAACCATAAACTAAGAAAATGAAATAGACATTTTTCTCTTAGAAACTAAGTTAGATTTCTCATGTAAAAAAATAATAAAAGTTAGATTTCTTGTTTTTTTTGTGAGTGATAAAAATACAGTTCACTTATTTTATGATTTAGTAAATCTTAGCACCTAAAGTGTAAATTACTCTAACTTTAGAATTATAAAGAGGAAAAAAAATGTGGTACGAGTGGTCTATTTGTTATGTTAGTTGAATATATATATATATATATATATATATATATATATATATATATATATATATATATATATTAAAGGAAGTTAGTTGAATATTTATTTGGACCACTTTACATCCCATCTATATTATACGGATACGGACCCCCTATATGCAAGATATCAATAAAATAACAAGAAAAATAAGGCACGTAAAGTGTAACATCTTATATATGGGTACGCATTAAATTACTCCACCAGACCAAAATAATAACAACATGAAAAAGAAATGTCATAGATGGGAGTAACAGTACCCAAAAATAAAGAGAAGATATATGACATCTAATCTAATCTATTAATTTGAGGTCTAATTGAAAACTCCACCGCTAGCTTTTCAGCCTGTTTAATGGAGATTTTCCTTTCCTTCAGACAAGTGGAATAATAATGTAGTTGATTTTTGCTATTAAGATCACATATTATAATATGTGTCATTTGGCTCAAAAAATGTATTATTTTGACTTATGAACTCATACTCCATCCGTAAAAAGAAACAAAAACTCTATCCTCAAATACCATCCAACCAAGTTTATAAATCATTTTTTTTAAGTGGATACATACATTATCATTCAAAACACAATTACTGGTCATAAAAGCATATATGTTGATATGAAGTGTGCCGTTTTCAGCCAAAACAAACCATAACAAGTAGGACTCACATAAAGAATATGAACAACATCTTAGACTCGTGAAAAAATGAAATTTAGGGATATAGAACGAACCGGACATTGAGGGTAAAGGAAAGATTGCCACTTGTTTAAAGAATGTAAATCAACATATGTTCAAGAAACTATACCACCAATATTTGCATTTCAAGAATGTGATTGACCATGTGTTTAAAGAATCATAGCTGTTTGATTCTAGAAAATGATTTTTTTTTTAAGTATTAGGTAGTCTCATGACAAAATTTATTGAAAGTCATATAATTATACATGTTACTGATTTTAGAAGTTTTTTCTTAATACCAAAACATACTTTTGCTTAACCCGTCTTTTAGGACAAATTATTGGTTAGCAATTGTCAATCAAAATAAGTAACTATATCTAATTCTAACACTGTACTTCAGGTAGATGTTATGTGTTCCTGCAGTCACTCCTTTTATTTGAGACCATTATTTCTAAGGAAAGACAATAAGAAGTTAAGAACAAGTGAGAGATTAAATTTTTATATGGATCAATTTTGAAACACGAGGGAGCCTTTCTAATAGAAAAGGAACTTTGTTCACTCATATATATAAAATAATTTTTAAAGACCCGTCAAAATCATGTTTGAATAAAATGGTACTAAACAATCACATTGTAATATTGTACTAGACATTGCAAGTTAATCTCCAAAATTATAAAAGGTTAAGAAAAATGATATTTTGACGTCGAAACTTTGATCTTAAATACAGTGTTTTTTTAGTTTTTTTTAAGTACTTTCTTAAGAAAACTGCTCTTTGGCACGAGAAGAAAACTGACAAACTTATCACATCAGTCCAATTTTTAGTCATGCTTCTTCGCGTGTTTTCGACGAAAAGATGTATGGTGCCAAATAGCATGCCGATTTTTCAAATGCCTCTAAGTCATAAAAGATTAAAAGTACGAGATAGATAGAGATAAACATATACGATGTATCATTCGGTGTTTGTATTTTGATATTCAAATAACATGATTCAAAGTTAATTATCTTTGTCATGTGCGAGTCTATGTTATCAAATGAATGTATGACATTATTCACTTGTTTCAAATGCATACCTAACATTAGAAACTTAATGTCATTATATTCTTGTAAATATCAACGGAGGGACGAATTTATTGACATTGTACAATTTAAAATATCATTTTTGAATATCAGTAATATGGAGGACTGTGTTGATACAAATTGCAACTTCAGGGAAGAAATTGAGTATTTATTCAATAAAACCAGGAGTGGGAATAGCCCTTTCCTTTGACTCCTCCTTAGTCCTTACTCTATGAAGTATTCATGTTTGCCTCTTCTATATGTGCTTGCTGGTTATCTCATATCTGTGTTCTCAAGGTTGAGATATCCATAATTTCTTGAAAACATAACTAGCTGCTAAAAGATTTTATTATGGTTATGGATAGTATAACTAAACAAAGATCTCAATATTAAGGGTGCATTGACACAAATGAAAAAATCTTCAGAGAAGGATTGTATAATGTGAAAAATCAATATGTACATGTATATCTAGAAATTTACAGATAAAATGACTATATGAACTTCCCTTTCCTAAAAAAGAAATGAAGCTTTAGTCATCATAGTCACAGCAGTGTGGATGACCTTGTTTTTCCAATGTAGATATAAATGAATCCTATCAAACTAAACATATACATGAATATACACTAAACTAGTCAGACTGTACAATTGAGAGAGTCTCTCAGAAATCATCACACTAAAATGTGCGACTTCGCAACATGACGGGAGCATTTTGTCCTGCCACTCTTGTTAAGCACACAAACACATGTTTCAAGAATTTCAAAATCTTCATCCCAGCATAGCAAAGTTGCTATTTCAGGATTTTTCAGAAGCATCTTAGAGGCAAGGAACCCAGCTAATGTCCATGTTTGAAAAAGTCTGGCTTGTTTTCCAATAAATCTTCCTGTTTTGGTGTCATAGTATTCTGGCCAAGAATCAAATGGAAGCCTTTTCTCGGCCAAACCAACAGCCTTCTCAGCCAGATCCGTTCTTCCCATTTTGATGCATGCCAACGTAAACTGAATTAATCATAATCGTCACATCATTAGAAATGTTTCACTTTTATTATAACCACTTCTAAAATCAGACACATGACTAGTTGTTATGTGCTGACAGTACACGAAAATTAAACTCATTCATAATTACCTGCCACAGAAGGGTAGGCCAAGATCCACCGTTGTGGTACGACCAAGGGCTGCACAAGTTATGCATATATATAGTTTCAGTTAAATATGTACACCGTACAATACCATAGAATCAATTATCTGTGAAAATTATTAAAATTTTATATTGGAACTAACTTATGTTACAAAACAAAAGGAAAAGTGAAAGGAAGAATTAATGTATACGTATTCTTAGGGTCGCTGCCGGTAACTAAGCGCCATTCTTCATGCTCCAGAGCAGGATAACATATCTTAAGAGGCATTTGACCAACAAGATCATCCCATTTTGATTCTATTAGATTCAAAACAGACTTGTTCTGTCTTGGTGTACCTAAAGATGAAACAATAGACCAAAGATTTCCAAGCATGAAAAACCTGAAATCCATGTGAGCTGGTTGTAAATTTCCTATCAAATAACCACCTTCATCTGGAATCCAATCCATTAACCACATTGGAATTTGTTCCGGATAGATGTTGAACTTATTAGTTGCATCTAAAGAGTACTCTTCTGTTTTATACCTGTATATTTCATTCACTTTTCTCATATCCAACCAATAATACTCTCTAATATGGAAGGACAATGCACTTAGTCTATTGTTAATTTCTCCAACTAGGTTCTTAGATTCGTCATTTTTTATAACCATTTCGCGCGCCGAGCGAAGAGCCGAGTAAAATAATGCCTGAATCTCAAGAGGGTGGCCATGAATACCCATCCTTCTATCTATCATGCAAGATCCATCAGTTACTAACAAAGAAGGAAACATATCAAATCCATCTGATAAACACAAGTTAAGGATCATTCGTAAGCCTGTTTGAACTTCCAACTTTTCTTGCAAGCTGTAGTCACCAGTGAGTTTCCCGTAAGCCCTAAGCAGAATGATCCACCACAATCCTATCAAGGAACCAAACATAGAAACAACTCATCTTATGATGTCAATGATCCAACATATATTATGGAAATGACTCATTTGTCACATTATTATTACTACCTCTGTCCTATAATAATTGTCACAATTACAAAAAAAAATTGTCCTAGAAAGAATGCCACTAACCTGAATCTACAGGAGCAACGCGACCAATAGCCGATCCCCCAAAATCAGGATCTAAAACTTCTTCTGTCTTTCTGTCATCAACTTCCATAGTTTTAACTTTGAAACTTGCAGGCATCAAGCCTTGTCCCGGGCTATAGCAATCCACTGTCTTCTCCCAACTCTATTAAAATAGAAAAGAGAAGAAAAATCATATTATATATCCTCGTATCATGTTACAATATAATAACGAATAAACCATACATAAGTAACATATGTTTATGCATAGTTTAATATGAGGCAAGACAATATATTTTTGACATATCCATGACCATTATTTAACAAGAAATACAAACAAATTAACAAAATATACACAAAAAAAGACGGCAAAGATAATATCATGTATTATTATTACCTGGAGTTGCAAGGTGTGAAGGAGAAAGTTCTTGACAATCTCATGTTCTCCTTTAAGCAAGAAAGCAAGAGCAGAAGGAACAAAATCTCGAATAAAGACCTGATCATAATTCAAGGCTGACCCCGAATCATCATTTGCCGCAATGGTTCCAACAGGTGTATCACAATACGTAACAAGCGCTTTTTGCAGTAACTTCCATGCATCTTTCTCCACCTCTGTCTCTTCCTCATCACCATTCTTTGCCTTAATTACATTCTTCAAACCATCGCGACTCTTCTCCTTCAAATCTTTCTCATCTCCTCCGCCCTTGTTATCATCTTTGTCAATTCTTAAGACACGTGTGGTCTTAAAAGAGTTTGAGAATTCACGTGCCTTGAAGGATACTCCACCAATAGAAGAAATGCATTCTGTTTTTGTTGCTTTAAAACCAAGAAACTTTCTCGAATGGCAAAAACTCCAAGAGGGTGACTGCAAAACTTTTTGAAAACCGTTCATTATGCGTCCAAACTTCAATATACAAGAAGGGTGGTGCTTGGTTTTGTGATCAAGATTGAGAACAAGAGGATTATTACAGATGGATGTAGACATTGTACGAGAATGGTGACATCTTGTGAGAAAAGATGAATTCTTTCGACCAATTAGGAGAAACCTAGAGAATGGTTTCATGGTACAATTACAAATAAGGTTGATAGCGGTCATCACATGAAAAACTGCAATATTATTATTATCCGAGAACGAAATGTGAGAAGTGAGTGGTGGTTGATATCTCAAGGATGTTTAAGAAACGGTGTTTCAAATTTTGGAAAGAAAAAAGAATGGTTAATTGTTATGTGGGGTAGAATAAAATGTCAATGTATAAGTATAGGAAGAGAAAATGTTTACATTGGGAGCCAAGATTCTATTTCTCACCGGATAATCCCTACTGTTCAAATTTCTTCTTTTTTTGCCCATTTGGCAAACAATTTATTTAGATTTTTGTGGTGAATCATTAGGATCTAATACTAGAGTAACTAATGAAACATGAGATTAAAGGATCTACACTTTCATGGTAAAATTGTTTTACATATAATCAATTTCAATTCCCCAACGTAATAAAAAATTATGTAACCGTCATTGTTTAAAAAAATTCAAACATCATGTGACAAATTAAAGAGTTACGCTTGAATGTAAATGGAAATAACTATTTATTTAGCATGTTGTTGGAGCTTATACTCCGCGCTTAGTTAATTGTTAGCCTCTCTTTTTAGGCTTCTGCCCTCTTGTATTCAAAAAAAAAAAATGGAAATAACTTTTTACATCGACAATACATATTCATGAATCGCAAGCAGTGTATAGCTATCCTTCCTAACAACACTAAAATCGTAAGTTTTGACATATTTTAAAACCAATATACATTAAAACACAAATAACTAACAGAGTTTAAATTAGGTAGATTCGGTTCAAAACAACTTTGCATAAACATTCAATGAAACACTTAGGATTTCCACATTATATTAATAATAAATACAGAAAACAATTGTGATGTAACTACGTTCTTCCACTTAAAGAATGTTTTTATTGGTCGTATGTACAAAGTTGTTTTGATTCAATAGTCTACCATCTTTAAACTCACTAACTAAGCCAAATATCAAAAACTAGTAGTAACAAGTGTTAACTAATTTAACAAAGTTTACTTGATAAATTTTTTCAAATTTAAGTTTTTGTTCACATCAGACTAATTTATCAAAGTATTTCTAGGTAAACATTCGAGTACTAAGTTTGGTTGGGTATGGTATTTATAGGCAATTTTTTTTTTCAAATCTCAATTTATTTGTTAAAAAAATTAATTAATATAAAAAATATTATATAATATGAATGATTGGATAATAGGTACATAGTTCAACCAAACTCGAGAGAACTCGAGTTTTCATATTTTTTTATTATAAAGTTTGTTTAGTTTTTTTTAAAAAAAGATAAAAGAAAAGAAGAGAAATTCAATTAATTTAAGAAGGGGTAAAAACGTAATTTAGATAGGAAAAAAGAAAAGAAAAGATTGAGATGGAAAGAATCGCATAGTTGGTGCTGCTCCTCTTGTTCTTGTTCCTTCTATTCTATCTATCCATTTCTTTTTGCTCTGTACAAGTCGCAATGGCCAATACAATCACAACTACGGGTTTTCTAACCCGACCCATGTCACATATTCACTTCCATTCCCCTCGCTGCTCCATTTCTCCCACACCCAATTCGGTAAATTCCATTTCATAAACTTTCTCCTCTGTCACAATAACTTTATTATTATTATTATTTACTATATCTTTGATTTTTGTCTCTGCTAATATATAATCAGATTAAAGCAGCTTTTGCAGTTCCTAGAAGAAAAGCAATATCATTAATCTTATCAACTTACATTCTCTCCGACATTGGTACATCATTGGCACAACAACCCCGTGTTTTTCGCGAATATGTTGACACATTTGATGGTTATTCATTCAACTATCCATCAAATTGGATTCAAGTACGAGGTGCTGGTGCTGATATTTTCTTCAGGGATCCTTATATTCTTGATGAAAACATTTCCGTTGAAGTTTCTTCGCCTTCTTCTTCGAAATTCAAGACTGTTCAAGACTTGGGTTCGCCTCAACAAGCCGGGAAGAAAGTTCTTGATCAGTATCTTACTGAGTTTATGTCCACTAGACTTGGTGTTAAACGTGAATCTAATATTCTTTCCACCTCCGAGAGAGTTGCTGATGATGGCAAATTGTACTATCAAGTTGAGGTTCGTTTACATTTATTTGAAAATTTTGGTTAATCACATTCAAATATGTGATTAATTGTGTTCAACCATGCATTGCGATACGATCTTAAGTTTTAAGTTAAGTTTAACTCGTTCTTACAAAACGTATGGTAATTTCAGGGGTGTCTGTTATATGGCAGTGGAATCATACATTGTAGTTTAGCGCTACTTGTTGCAAAATGACATTAAATGATTGATTGATTGTGTGTGTTGTTTGTGTTGCTAGGCGAACATAAAGTCATATGCTAGTAACAACGAGCTTGCTGTTATGCCACAAGACAGGGTGGTGCGTTTGGAATGGGATCGGAGGTACCTGTCTGTTCTAGGAGTTGAAAACAATCAACTCTATGAGTTGAGATTACAAGTGCCAGAAAATGTGTTTTTAGAAGAGGAAAGTGAACTTCGTCAAGTCATGGCTTCGTTTCGAGCAAATAAGGTTGTTCGTTAGAACTAGAATGTTCTGTTCTTGTCTTTGAGCCGGTTGAGTTAGTTGCATTTGTCTTAATTCAATTGCTGTTGTGAATGATGGTAGCAGTTGAAGTCAGCTTGACTAACTGTACAAATGCAGCAAAGTTTGGATTGAGATGGTGATGAAAAAGATTCATTCATTCACTTTCTATTCTTGATCAGTTTTGTTATAAGCCCAACAACTTATAAGATTAATATGCGATGGTCATTATAGAAGTTAATTTTTCATTAGATTGTCTCTTTTCAGCTTTAATCACTTGCTTATATGCATCAAATATTAACATTGTGCGAATTCATCCATATTCATATGATCTTTGACCCACTTGGAGTCCAAACAATTGAAATTCTGCATACCCACAACTGATGGTCTTTAATGTCTAAAATTTAACTTGCATTTCAAGCCGAAAAATCGTTCTTTCTCACTAATGCCAATATTTAATGGAAACATTTTAGATTCAAAATACGATGGCAAGACTCTCAGAAAACCGTTTCACTCACTACTAAAGTACTTTGAAACCAGGATAAAAATACATCAACTTACATAATAAATTGAACCAGCCATGTACATGCAACCAAATCTCATGTACAGAATCAAGACAAGTTTCAGATGACTTAATGGTAATGCAAAATTATGACCTGACTTCAAATTCACCTGCTCGGGTAAGAGCTCGAAAACCTTTGTAGAAACGGTAGGGTACAGTCTTCAGATCCAGTTTGTCTATTTGCAGACCAGAGAGGGCGACACCCATGATCCTAAAATCCACTTGAAATGTGGGAAAGACATGAAGGCGTTCCATTCCAGTCTCAAGCACTAATGTTCCAGACATTGAAGGGGCTTTATCCTTTGGGATCCGGCCAATGGACCAAGTGCATGTCTGATAGATGAAGATGTAAAGTAAGCTTCAAATTACGTAGTGAAAACAGAACAAAGAATTTCATCTGACTATTTAAACTCAATGGTTTCAACAACAGATAAAAATACAAGCAGAGATATTGCTATTTATTAAGTAAGTACCTTGTTAGAAAGAATGTTAACTGTTCCATGAGTTGAAGTCAGATTAGCTGATAAGATGCAAGGAGGAAGCTGAAACTGAACGTTTACGGAATCAACTGTCTTTCCAGGATCATTTCTCATGCCAACCATTACATTAAGACGGCATGTCCCACCATCTGAAGTCAACTGTGGCTTTACATATATTGGGGTGCTCTTCAATTTTCTAACTCTGAAAAACAAAGTGAAAAGCCCAGAATTTTAAGAAAAAAACAAATTGGGAATACCATGAAACGGATTTTAACACTCACAGATACAATATGATTTCCCAAATAACGGTTTCAAATCCTAATTAGGACATCAAACATAGCTGGACACAATACCTGTAATTCATTAGCTTAAATTGTCCATCAGGAGGCACAAATGAAAGGATTTGATTGGATTCCCAAGGCCGAAATCTAACACAAGGGTGGAACCTCACATCATCAAGGATTGAAGGATTCACAAATGAAAGAGTTAAATCAGGTAGACCAGTGATGTGGGAATTTACTTGAACCTCACCATTAATCTCACACTTCACCAGAGTACCATCCCTGAATGAACCAACTTTTTTAGAAACAAGTATAAAAGAAGTTGAAAGAAATGGTGCATAAATACAAACTACTGAGGCAAAGTCTTAAGAGTCAAGACAATACTTCATAAAATTTCAGCCAATATAAGGTTTCACAAGTTCAAGCTTTGAAAAATCAGTAATATCCTGTTCAGTAAGTCAGCAAAAGGAAATAGAAAAAACGAAAGAGAGATGAAAGAAAAGAAACTAAATATCACGGTTTCTTCAACTCTTTCCTTTGCTAGAAATGAAGTTGTGTTAATTAAAAAACATTAATTAAAAAGTCAATGTCAATTTTAGTTATCCCCCTACTCTTTGATTGGTACATCTCTGCTGTGTACCTTGCCATTTATCAAACATAATGACATATATATGAATGATTTCAGCTGGCTACAGCTTTGCCTAAGATGCTTTACTGTAAATTTAATGTGTATAAGACTTGGCTTAACAGAGCTACAACTACATATGCTTAGTCATTGTAGTCTTTCAAGGAATATTGTGTTTGCAAGTTAAGGAGTGACATAAGGAACTCCAATTCAGTAAAAATAAGATTGAGTTAGTGCCAACCCAGATTAGAGGTGCAAAAATACCAGTAACCAATCAGAGAAATAGTTTTCAACTTTACTATAACAACAACAACAAAGCTTTATCCCACTAAGTAGGGTCGACTATTACATATTTGATTCATGCCGTAAGGATTTGACTAAGTCTTACGTTGGGTGTCGACTCCCTAACACAACTGTCTCCTTATATCCGAGCTTGGGACCCGCTATGCATAGCAGGACTAGCATAGGTAGGATTTATATGAATGCCTCCTTGAAAAGGAACCGAAGTCCAACACATAATCTATTTCTATCACATGTTGTCTTAGACTCTAAATTTGAAGTTTTTAACTTTAAAAGTTTCACCAGATATTTTTAAAAATAAGACCATAATTTAAAAATAAATGAATCGTCCATAAAATTATCAAAGTTAAGAAGTGAAAGATAAGAACAGACATATTTGAGTTACCTGTTTATTGTTGCATCCATTTGTTCTACAAGATCTACATAAACTTCATTATTGGCATACTTAGGGTCGGCTGCTCTCCATGGAACACAAGATGCTGTACTGCCTGGAAGCGTGTCACTCACATTGGAGCTGTTGCCAGTCACAACACTCAAGACTTTGCTAACAATATTTGGCGGAGCTATCATCTCTTGCAGGATATTAAGTTCTGTAGTTAGTGGAAAGCCATTGTCTATCATCTCATCCAACAGCTACATTAACAAAAACAAACAGATTAATTTCACATCTAAACAAAACAACAAATCAAAGTGGGGTTTAGAAAAGCCTGACAACACTCCGGCAACATTTTCAGAGCAAACATTACAAGGGCAAAGAGCCAAAAGTAGAAGAAAGGTATGTATCATCGAAACTTCAGATTGAAGGCGAGACTGGTGTCCGATTGTTATTGTTATGGATAAATACTTGGACTTAGAGCAAAGTTATGAGGAGTAGATCACAGATAGGCCTATATTACGATCAATCCAAAAGAAACAAAGTCAAGCCCAAATGGCACAATGACTACAAGACTCGTTGAACTACAATAAAACCGTTTTCATCATTTTTTTCGGTTTTTCCTCTTTAACAATTCTGTTATTAGATTCGGCCTCCTATGCTGAGCTGGTCAAATTCTGTTAAGAACAAGTGCTATATATGAAGGAACAAAGCAATCAAATAAAGCAGATGACCACTGCACTGACACATATCGGTGTGCGACACCTACACAATACCGTGGTTTCCAACGTGTATCATTGCTGACACCTACCCAAGAACATCATATGTTGTTACATACAATCACTTACAGTCTGTTTGGGAGTTTGGAGGGGAGAGCTTTAGGCTGTTTGTTTTTCTTCATAAAACAAAACTCCCCTAAGTTGGGGGAACTAAAAAATTGTATCCGGGGAGGATTTTGAAGGGTTTGGATACTCCAAATTGAATCTATATTGTTATTATTCCTTTATTTCCCTCCCCCCAAAGTCCTCCTTTCCAATCTCCCAACAAGGACCATATATTTTCTTAAAAAATTCGCCAGTCCAAACCGCGTATAATTTGATGATATAAGTCTAATACTATCCATTGAAGATGATGATAGCTGACCTCATAGACAATAACAAAGTTGTCTTTGATGGAATCTTCATTCAATCCGCCAAGATAATCATTGATAACATCAGCTACCCTACAAAGGAACTAAAAATGAATGAATGGTTAAAAGAAAAACATAACATTGATTATTCCTATGAATTGCAAATAATCGCATAATGACTATTACCTCAATCGCCATCAAAGGTGGCATTTCAAGCTGAGTACATGCCAAAAAAGTGATTCCATCACGAAAAACTTGGAAAAGATAATGTGTTGGTGAAGCAATAACGGGTTGTTGCTTGAAGGAATGAGGTTGATCCCAAAACCAGTTACAAATGGAGCGATCAACACGGTGACCAGTGAGTTGTTTCTCTAGAATCACCTCTCTGTAGAGAATCAATCAATCAATCAATCAAGATCGAAAATTAATTAAATTGAAAATTGGGAATTAACTGAACTGACCCGGAATCGGAGAGAAGAAAAATGCACTGCAACATCGAAAGACTCAAACAACTATTTCCATCACTTCCTTCGCCTCACACCATAACCACGCACCCACTGTATTATAAACATGGATTTTTTTATTTTAAATATAAAAAAAATCAAAAAGAAAAAGTTAATTGAACAAACTATTTTTTTTTGTAAGTAGTCTAATGATAGATTGAGTAAAACAGTTTATGAAAAAAAAATGCTTTTATTTATTATTCTTGTTAAGTTAGTTTATGAATATTTGTTAATCAAAACTTATGAATTAATACAAGAGAAATGTTAACGAGTGTTCTGTACCATTTCTTTAGCACACAAAATGGTAAGATTTTATGGAAGTTTGTGCATTCATTACATTATAAATTGAAGTTTATACTTTTTTAAAGAATTATTTCTTTACTAAAAATGTTTAGAGAGTGTTCCTGAGTACTCGTTAACAAGATCCTTAATATAAAAATTTATTTATTTATATGAGTTAATTTTTATAAGCTCAATCCAAAAGTTCAAACCCGACCCTTATGTATATTATGCGTCAATCAATTGAAAAATAGATTTTGATTGACGAGTTCAACAACACTTATCTAAGCTCTTTCGTCAAGTTTCAACATTTATTGTTCGTTATGTATTTCTTCTATAATGGAATGAAGACAAAATAGTCTCTACTTTTAGAGGAAGACATGGAGAGGAATCCTCAAACATAATAGACATTACCACGATAATGCGAGATTTTCTGGCTGATTCTCTCCACAATGTTTCAATTATTCTTCATCTTATGATGCAAGATCATACAAGACTAATTGTCCCTTTGGTAGCTCACCCGCTTATGACCAATACTTTTATCCACTTGAAGTAATCTTAATGAAAGCCAACTCTTGAATCCTCTGTAAGCTTATCCTCTAATGAAGATATGTGTTTTCCTTTAAAGCTTTCTCTCCATGAGTTTAAAATTCAAATATAGAGACAACCAACAAATGGTACCCAAGGTACAATCGTACAAGTTATGTGCAACAATTTTTGAAATAGTATAAGATTGTAGAGACAACTTCCTTCAACAAGACAAAATCGTGAAACATTTCTCTAACAACAGTATAAGTTAATGCAATGATTTCCTTAAAAAAAAAAGTTAATGCAATGATTATTGTTCTAAGTAATATACTTTGTAATGGTTCAATCATATTTGAGTATATAAACATATCTCCATCAAAAATATAATCTATAATCTTAACAAAATGCATGTTTACAATTGCACTTAGATTACTGTTGAAACGCTAATTTGAAGGGTTATCTTCCTATCATTTATTATCTGTGGTACTTATTTTGCGATTTCTGTGTTGCGGCTGTTGCATGGATCGAAGTTTGGGTCGAAGAGCGTCGCCGGTTGTATCAGATGGAGAGTGAACCTTTTGTAAATACAAGCATGTGTATTGCGAGTGAGTTGTGTCAGGTATTTCTCTAAATCGGCCGTAACTTTCACCTGCAGCTTTTCTTCTTCTTCAATTTGTCAGGGTTAAAGTGGCTTTATCGTATTTGCTGTGAAATTTTCCATATGTATCAGGTTTTTCCAGTGAATTTGAATTTTTTCCCCTTTCTTTCCATCTATAAATACCCCATTTGTGTTTGGTATCCTCACCACTGCCTTTGAATATTTTTTTGAATTTTGAATTTCATCTGATTCCATGGCAAACGCTTTTGATAGCCTGTGTGACATTCTTCCTGGGAAAGATGCTTGGAGGATCAAGGTTCGTGTTGCCAGGATGTGGCAAGTTCCATCATTTTTGAAGCCTGATCAGGCGAACACTGTTGAGATGGTTTTGATTGATGAGAAGGTGATTTATTTCTTTTACATGTATAATGGGATATTATCCTATGTTCAATTAAATTGTTTTTTTTTTATATGTGGGATGCTTGGTTTTGTGTTGTTGGGATTTTCAATTTCTGTTGCTGTTAGATGATGTTTTGATTGTGTTTCCTGTCCTTGGTTCTCTTAGGGTGGAAAGATTCAGGCCACTATTAGGAAGCAGTTGTTGTATCTCTTTCAGCAGAAGGTTGTCGAGGGAGGTGTTTATAAGATGTCTTTCTTTTCTGTTGCCCCCTCTTCTGGATTCTACCGTCCAACTTTGCATCCGTACAGGTTGTATTTTCAAATGAAGACAAAGGTTCAGATTGTTAAGAGTACCATGATACCTCTCTATGGTTTGGGATTTACCAAGTTGGCTGAGGTGTGTGATCAAACTGTTGATAGTGACTATTTGGTTGGTAAGTTAATTTATAGTTTTCATTGATTAGGTTTTTTGTGTGATCTATTTTGATTGTGGCATTGCCTTAATTTCATTGATGGTTGTTTGAATGATGTAGATGTCATAGGGGTAATGACTGCAATTTCTGCTGAGCGTGAGTATGTGAAGGAGGGAAAAGTTACTAAGATGGTTATCTTGGAGTTAACTGATGACAGGTTTGTTCTCCCCGTACTGTTTTCTATGTTTATTCTGGTTGGTAGTAGTTTTTTAAATAGTTTTTTTGGTTTGATATTAAACAGTGGCAAGTGTGAGTGTGCTTTGTTTGGGGATTATGTTGATGCTTTGCAAAAGATGGTTGGAAAGTCTGTTGGAGGAATGCCAATAGTGGTTCTTCAATATGTTAAGATTAAGACATTTAGAGGTTGTTGTTTGATGTGATATAAACTTCTGTATTCAATTTCAATCTCACATGTCATACCCATATTAATTTACTGCATTCCAAATTTTTTGCACTGATGTCTAGATCAATTTTTTATTTCAGAGAAAGCCTCCCTTCAGAATGTCATGCACACTACTAGGATTTTGGTCAATCCCAACATCCAGGAAGCAATTGACTTTAAGAATAGGTTGGTTTTGCCCTTTGCTCAGCCATATTTTTGTTAGTGTCTGTTCTTTTCCGATGTTTAAATTGTGATGTTTGTTTTTTCTCCTATGTAGTATTGCCGTTCATGGTATTGATTCAACTGCTCCAGTCCCCTTGCTTTGTCCACGTGAGAGGCCTTCGCTTGAGGATGAGTTTTTGAGGATGTATCCAAAAAAATCTCTTGATCAAATGAAGGTTATGGCTGAGGATGGATTGTTTATTGTGTCTGCTATTGTCGAGGGAATGGTTGAGGGTGAGGAGTGGTGGTATCCCGCCTGTAAATGCCACAAGGGTCTTGTGCGTGATTCAGGGGCATATTATTGCAAAGATTGTATAACTCATGTTTATCACATGGTTCCAAGGTATGTGAATTTTATTTTCCAGCAGTATAAAACCATGTTCCATGCCCTCGAATTTCATTTGAAGTTTTGCTATTGATTTATTGTAGGTTTAGGGTGAAGCTTCATGTTAATGATGGAACTGATGATGCTGTGTTTGTTCTCTTTGACAATGACATGCGTCATCTTCTTGATGTCCAGTGTTCTGTGTTGGTTGCAGCTGCAAAGGTTTTGTTTTGTTTGTTTTATGTTTATTTTTTTGTTAGGTTTGGTTGCATAGTATTTGACAATTCTTTGATGCCTTGGTCCTTGGTTTAGGGTGAAAATGCTGGGTTTTACCCCCCTGAGATGGATGCCTTGAGTGGTGCCAGGGTTCTGTTTAAGGTTGAGAAGTGTACTCCCTCTTCTATCATGTTTGATGAATCATATAGGGTGAAAAGGGTCTGCACCGATCCAGCTATAATTAAGGCTTATGCTTTGGAGGGAGTGTACATTACCCCGAATAAGGTATGTGTGTTCATTGGTGTGAATGATTTGATTTATCGGTTATTCAATTTTGGGTTTCCATATTTTTTGCATGCATGGTGTCTGTGATATAAGTAATTGATTTTTTTGTTGATATCAGGCGCTCTCCCAGGCTTCTGTTCCTGTGCCCAACAATGTTGGTGAATCCAGTGTTGATTGCTCTGATTATGTGGCCGGTAATGAGCAAGGTGATTCTTTGGTCGCTGGTGTTGTATCTGTTGGGTCTTCCACTGCCAAGGGAAGTGTTTTAGTTGATTTTTCGAAAATTTGTCCAGAGGGTGTTATATCTGGTGTTGTCAATGTTGGAGATGACATAGACTTTGTACCTGAGACCCAGGTGTCTGATAATGCACACCCTGTTGTTGCTGTGTCTCACGAGCTTGACCAGGTGAATGATGTTATTGATCTCACGGTTTCTCCAGACGGTCCTTCTGCTGTGATAAATCTCGGCGATGATGGTTGTGTCCCAGGGGATGCCGGTGGTCTTCTTGATGCTGCGGATGTTGATGGTTTTGTTGATGGGCTAATTGTTTCTCCGACATCAGTGCTTGATCCAAAGCCTTGCTTCAATGATGTTGTGGATTCTGTTAAGAGGTGTCTGAATGATGCTTTTGATGAGGTTCTTGATGCTGGTCCTGTGAAGGCAATGAAGACTGCCAAGATTGAGAAGGAGTAGTGTGGTTTATGTATTGATGTTTAATGTGCTTTTTGTTTGTTTAGATAAATAAGCCAGCCATTGTTTTGCTGGTTGTGTTGTGATCTTTTAGTTTCCCTGTATTTCAAAGGCTTTATTATGTCCTTATGTATTTGAAGGGAAATGGCCACTGTGTGTGTCAAGTATCATGTACTATTGTCCTTGAATTTGAATATGAATCTTTTCTTGTGTTAATTATCGGTGTTTTGGTTATAATTGTTATAAAATAGATGACGTTTGGTTGCAGTATAATGTGAGTTTGATGGAGGTTTATCGTTTGTGGCGATTTGGGGTCGGTTTAATATGTTTTATCGACTCCTATTACCACATTCTTTTAAGTTTGTAATTTGGGATTGCAGGAAATTATCAAAGTTTCTATTTATAGTTTGCAATAGTTGATTTAGTTATTTTGATTATGTTTTATTTATTTTTTACTTAAGTTAGTCCTTTGAATATTTTTGATGCCCATGTTAGATGTTTTATTTTAAAATTGTAAACTGTATATTGAATGTATTTTGAGTTGCACTATGTTCTTAGAGAGCTATGAGTTGTTTATTAACACTTACATATTTGATTTTTAAACTTAAATAATTGTGATGTTATGTAAAACCATATTTGAATTGTGTTTGAGTCATTTTTTCGTCATGGTAGTGGACATTAGCTATTTTATTCTATATACATTACAGATACCAGTTCTTCTAATTGTGTTTAATTTTATTACATTGTAAGTATTTATTTTTTCGTGCCGGACAAATTAATTACTTTGAAGAACCAACTGATTATATTGTATTATTTTAAACCATATATTTCAATGGTTTTACGGTTGGCCAATAACACGAATGTCACCAATTCTTTGGCTCATAATTGTTGGCCGTTCTTTTTGTGGTGTTTGTGTCGGGATATTTAGCATGGGATACTTATTTTGAATATTTTTATGTCGTTTTTTTGTCGTAGCAGTGGAAAGTAAGTATTATATCTCCTAATTGCTACCATTTTTTTTCTGGTGTTTATGTCGGGATATTTAACGGGGGGATATTTATTTTGAATTTTTTTAATTCGTTGTTGCATCGGGAGATACCGGTATTAAATCGGATGATGACCCGTGACTTTTTTTGCAATAAGTGGTTTTTTTAGCTTTATTGCATTATAGATTTTTATTTCATCACGCCGGAGAATTAAAATACTTTGAATAATCAACCGGTTGTTTTTTAGTTATTTTAAACCATATATTTCAGAGGCATTGCGTTTGGCCAATGACGCTGATGTCACCGTTTCTATATCTCCCAATTTTTTTTTGGGATATTTACCAAGTTAAATTGAACTGCCGTTTTTTACCTTGTGCAGGTATTATATAACTTTACTATAGGTGTGTTTACCTTTTTTGTACTATAAGCTGCGTTTTTTTTTCTAAATAAATTTGTTTATTGGCGAGATAATTTGTGTTGGTGTCCTTTTTTGGTCCTTTGTATGTTTTTCCCAGTTAAGGGGTGGTCATCTACAGTATATTTTAGGGAGTTTGGTATGTGTGATGTGTACTTGGAATTCCATTAATGCTTATGCAGTATTTGTGCTCTGCTTACAGTTTCCTAGATTTGTACTAAGACTTTTTTATGCGGCTAAGGGGTCACAATCACCGTCATCCAAAAGAGAGCATTAAATGTGGGTTATGTCAATGTTTCATCTTATTAGTGGACATTACATTTTTTTATAGAGTTGTTTTAGTATCTATTGATAAGAATAAATGGAGTTTGTCATCCGGATAGATATAAATATGCATATCAGAAGATCGTTTTTAACGACTATAGTTTGTGTCACTTTTGCCGAATTAAATTATAGTGGTTGTTTAGAAAGAGATACATACAAAAAAAAAGTCGTTCGGTCAATTTATTTATTTTTTAATTTATTATTGAATAGATCCTTTAAATTGTAAACAAAAAAAAGATCATTTAAATTTTGTAAACTGTATTGTTTTTTGTTTGGTTTATTGGTTTGGTGTTCTCATTGTTATGCCTAAAACGATCAAAGGTATTTTTCATTTAACTATATTTATCTGGTCAAATCTTATTAGTTGCTCATTTGTCTGATGTCACGTGTTATTATCCATGTCATTGATCTTAAATTTGTATGGAGAATTAAATGGGGTTGTGGTTTGAATTTTTTTCTTCCCTCCACGTACAGTGCAATATTTAATAATAAACTATTGCATGAGCATATTTGTTGATCTATTGGATTTGTCCTGTCATTCTATATATACCCATGTTGCATTGTTGTCATTCGTATAGTAAAATATATTTCAAAGAGTTATGGTTTTCATGGGCGAATCTGGAAGCAAGCAGGAGAAGTCTGTGTTGGTTTCTCAGTTTGAAGCTTTTGTTGGTGATAATGAAGTTTGTAATTTCAAAGACTTTTGTTCTTCTCAAGATGGTGGGGTTGGGTTTGTTGTTGCTTGCTGTTTGGATGTCGTTGAAGGTGTGGATATGTGGTTTCCTGAAGATCCAGTTCAAGTTGGTCCCAGGTTAGTATGTTTTGGTGTTTTAGTTTTTGCATTCTAAGTTTGTTTGTTTCCTACTTAAATTTTATAAATTACCTTGAAAGAAGTTTGTGTTGTTGTTTGTAGGTTTCGTTTGAAGTTAAATGCTGGAGATTTAGTGGAAGAGGGCATATTTGTTATGTACGATGATGTTGTCATGAAGTTGGCTGGGCAGACTTGTGATATGTTGACTTTGGTGGTTAGTGATTACGTAAATCGTATTTTGTATGTTTTTGTGTGTGTGTGTTAGTGTGTGGTTGACATGTTTAACCATTGTTGTAGGGTGAGGCTGCTACAATTTACCCTTTTGAATTGGAGGAAATGTTTGGTGATCCCATGATCTTTAAGGTTGAAAGAAAGGCTAACGTGGAGAAGTCTAATGTTAGATCATACGAGGTTGTGGATGTGTGTTACGATCCCTGCTTGGTTGGGATGTTTATTCAAAGATTTTTCCACCCCTCTGTCCAGGGGAATGTGCAGCAACATTGTGATGAAGTTGTGGTTGAAATTCCTTCCGTAGCTGCAGATGGAAAGTGTGTTTTTGATGAGCTTGGTTGTTCAAAGAAAAGGAAGCATGCTCAGGTGTTAGAGGCCGTGGAAGAGGTTGATGTTCTTTGTTCATGCAAGGTTGCAAAGTTGGAACATGATTAGACAAATGTTACATTGGTGATTTTAGAATAAGCTGGTGTTGTTCATTGTACTTGTGATTTTGTAATTTGAAAAAGATAAAGTGTATTGTTGTTCAATAGGTTGGTTGTATTGAACACAAACAATTTATGTTTTGTTTGTATTGTGCATCAATTATGTATGTTATGTTGTCCAGCAAGCTTATGTAATAGTTCATTTCCCTAATGAGCAGTGATTGATTATTAATATATTTATCTTTGGAAGATGGTTAACTTTTTTTATGTTATTTTTTTGAGTTCATTTTTATGTGAAAGTTGTTTGATTACATTGCTTAAGAGAATTATTTTCCATTTTGTTTTTATAAAGGGGTTATAGCAGTGGCTAATTCAATTTATCAATTGGTGTTGTGGTTCTAATTGTGTTCGTAGGTTTTGCTAGATAGTTAGTTTAATCTTTGCATGTTATAGCTGGAATCAATTTATGGGGATTGTGGTTTTGTGTGTTGTAGCAGGGAACTACTTTAGTTGGGATGTTATTTTGGATTGTTGATTAATAGATTAATTTTGTTATTTTAGTATAATCCCAGGTTGAATTTGGGCAAGATAAAGCAAATGAAGTTTGGTTTGTTAAATGTATTTGGAATAGTTATAGTGGATCAGTCCTGCAATTAATAAATTCACCACACCTTATTCTAATTGGTAGTTATGTGTAGATGTGTTTGGTTTTGTCAGAATGCTTATTAGTGGGAATATATATTATTTAACTAATACTTCTTATGTTTTAAAATGTGTATTGTTTTAGGAGCAAAATATAGTTCTAAAATATACTTCATTATTAGTTTCCAATGCAATAATAATTTTTCCTTTTGGTTGTATGATTCGATTATTAATTTTTAAAAAAATTTGCAAGGTAATATCTTTTCTTATATCATTAACAAATCAATAGTTAATTAGGATTAGTTTGTATGGTAGTATTTTTTTTATTAATGTATTTATTATTACGTGTATAATTTATTTTAGTGACATTCGTTTAGAATTAGAAGTAGTATTTTGATCAATGGTAGAGCACTGTATATTAATTTGATTAGATCATGTGGATAAAGTGTGTTTGTGTGACATGGTTTATAGTGCCCCTAAACAGTGATTCTAATAAATGCACATTTCACTTCATTCTTTTTTTCGAGACAGTTCAGTGAGATGTTGCTGGATGTGATCTAAGTGGCATGTGTTTGGTCTAATGTATTTCATTATGTTATTATTTTTGTTTAAAGAAATTCAAGGATTTTGTGTCCAAGTTTGTTCTATATAACATATTGGATGTTATCTATAAAGGGACATATGCTTGCCATATAGTTGTTGGTGCTTTTACTAAAAGAGTGTGCCTCTTGCTTATTTTGTGGCTGGTACTTTTAAATTTTAAGTCTCTTGTGAAATTTCAAAGATGTATTTCCCTTTGAGTGGTTTGATGTCCTTGAAAACTGGTAGGATGAATTGGAGTGTCAAAGTTAGACTTCTTAGGATGTGGAATGTGGAGAGTAGCATTGTTTCTGGGAAGGTTAACTCACTTGAATTGATTTTGCTTGACAGAGAGGTAACATGTTTTGCATGGCAGCCTTTTTTGGGGGTTATATGGTTGTTTGTTATTATTTCTTTTGATTTGTTAAGTCTTATGTTTTTTTTTTATTTCCATTTGGCAGGGTAACAAGATACAAGCATCTGTTCCCATTCAATGTATTGATTTTTTCAAACATATTCTCGAGGAGAAACGTGGATATGTGTTTTCTGATTTCCATGTTGTTCCTAACGTTGCTGATATGATGACCACTCATAACAGCCACAGGTTGATTTTCAATGCAAGTACAGAGGTGATTTTCAGTGATATACCTGCTATAGACAAGTTTGGGCTGTCTATCCATGGCTCTGAGGTCATTGGAAAGCATGTTTTTGGCTATAGTTACTTGGTTGGTAAGTGGTTTAAGTGTTTTTATATTTTGTATTTGGTTTTCTTTGTTGAGGATGGCTTTGTATAGCTTCTTTTTGTGTCCTAGATGTCATTGGTTTGTTGACTGCTGTTCACCCTGAATATCTTGAGGATCCGTATGGAAGGTTGAGTACTGTGTTGAGGTTTGAGTTGACTGACTTGAGGTTGGTGATTTTCTGTTGCTCTCTTGAAGTTTTGTGGATTTAAAAGTTTAGGTTTATCGATATATTTTTTTTCCTTATGCAGTGGAAGGTTTCAATGTGCTTTGTATGGAAAGGCTGTTGGTGTGTTTCAGTCAATGTTTGATAAGGTTTCTCAAGGCTTGCCTGTTGTTGCTCTTCAGTTTGCTAGGATAGTGAGAGATGGAGGTGAAGTTTATTTTATCTATTTCTTAGTGCTACTTTGCTGGTTATCATCTATGGTTGTTTATGGTTTTGATGGTGTGCATGTTTTCCTTTAGGATCTATAGTTGTTCAGAGTGTTAAGGACATTACTCGCGTGTTCGTGAACCCTGATTTTGAAGAAGCTGTGAGGTTCAGGATGAGGTATTTCGTTTTATGTTTGTTGCATTTTAGTGACTGGCGGTTTTTGTTAGGTGTTTGCATAGGTCTTTGTTTGTAAGAATTTTGTAAGTGTACCGGTAATAGGTGGGTGCTCTATACATTCAGGTTGGCGTTTGCTGATGATCGATGTCCATTGGTTAGGAGGAAGTTTGTTGTTCGTGATTTTGTTCTGGATAGTTCTTTGTTTGTTCGGATGTACCCGAAGAAAACTCTGTTTGAGTTGAATAAGTCGTTGGATGATGGGTTGTTTGTTGTTAGTGGAGTGGTGGCTGAACTTTCCCAGATTGATCAATGGTGGTACGCTGTCTGTGATTGCCAAAAGATTCTGAGGCCATTGTTTGGTGCATTTTACTGTCATGATTGTCATCGTAGTGATTTCAATGCCACGTCAAAGTATGTTTGTCTGATGTTTATTTATGTATATATTTCGTTGACACTTTTCTTCTTAAGTTTTGATTTTGTTTTGTTTTTGTTTAGGTGCAAGTTGAAGGTTGTTGTCAATGATGGGTGTGGGGCTGCTGTGTTTGTCTTCCTTGACCACTTGCTTTATGGGATTCATTCTCTTAACTTTGATGTGTTGGTAAGTTTGTGTAGTTTATTTGTAGAAATATTTAGTCTCTACTTCATTTTTAGGCATTCATGGTTTTTGTGGTTTTGCACATTATTTTTTAAATATGGTTGAATTTATTTTTAATCAGGGGAAGACCAATTGTTTAACCTTTGATGGTCTGCAAATGCTTAAAGGGAAGAATTTGATATTTATTGTTAGGAAAGTCTTTTCCTCCTTTAATTTGGTTCAAAATGAGTATGAAGTTGTCCATATGAGTGATGATGCTGAGCTTATTGGTGTGTGTCGCCGTGTTGGGAAGAATTACACTCCTACTAAGGTTTGTTCCGTCTATGGATTTGGTTGGGATGCAATTTGTTTGAGATATATATTTTGTGTGCCTCTAATGGTTACTTTGTTTGATTATGCAGTCTGTATTCAAGCCTTTCTCCATGTCCAGCACCCCCTCTTTGCTTGGTGATCAGGTTCGATCAAGTGCGGCTGTCCCTTTTGGATCTGGGTCTGATATATCTGGCCCCTCTGTGATTAGCTCTCTTCCTGCGTCTTCTTTTGATCATTCAATGGCTGTTGGTGGAGGTTCCAGTTATAGGAGGGATCTGTCGTCGCTGTTTGGGTGTGTGGAGGGTGAAGGATCTGGTGTTACATCAAAGGATTGAATGGTTTTATTGATTAGTTTTAAGTTTGGCAGCAGTTTAGTGTTTTAGCCATGTTGTGCATTTGATGTTAGGGATTTCAATGTGGTAGATTCATGTTTTGTATTATTTTGGGTTGGGTGTGGTCTTGATCGTTGGTTGTGGTCTGACCTCTTACCGTTGTTTGTATGGATTGATGTAATATTTGCTACTTAGTGTGTGTGTGTGGAACGATTCGGTGTTGTAATGTTAGCATGTGTCTGCAACAAGCGTTTGTTTTGGGATTACGTAACTTGGTTTATTTCTCCGTTTAATTTTGCTCGATTCTTTTACATCATAATGTTGAGGGAATATCTGTGGTGGTGTCGAGATTTTTGTTTTGGCTATGAGGAGCGTTGTTAATGGATTGTGTCTTTATTTTGCTCATTTTCTGAAATTTGAACTAATGCGTGTTAAGTTGTTAAGGAAAGCTATTCAAACCTGCCACATCCGTGATCGCCATCGTTGGAATTGACATGTAATTTTGTAAGTAGCATAATTGAAGAACATTATTACCAATTGGACTTTGGTAGGTCGTGATTTTTATTGCTGTTATTGTTCCATGTTATATGGTATCTTTTATCTACATTCCACTCCTATGCGTGGTGTCTTGCAATGCAAGTATTAGTCATTTCATGTGTGTTGAGTTTCATGCAGTTTGAAAGAATGATCCCATACCTTTTCCACAAACTTTATTATCGTTTTTTTTAAATATGTGTTATAGATTTCTAAAGGATGTCAGCAGAGGTTTTGTGGAAAGCTGTTTTTGTTTCTCTTGCACTGCTTTTGCTGAGACATATGTATCCACACCTTTTTTAGGATTTAGTGACAAGTTCCATTTTTCTTTAGTGACACTGCCACTGCTTTTTCAGGTCCAGTTATTGGTCAGTTCTGCAGTTGCTATTTCCACTGACATTGCTTTTTTGCTTTTGTGTAGAGTATTTTCTGATTTGATTGTTCTATTATAGTATGTTGGTTAATTGGTTTAGATGTATGAAACTGATTTTCTGTGTTGTTAAAGACTGTTAGAAACCTGCATGAGTGAAAGTGAATTTTATTCTCTTATGTCCTTTTCCCTTTGGTGTTGCAGATGCTATTGTATTTGCCTGAAACTGACATCTGTTGTAAATTAACATTTTCATTTTTAAATGATGTGTGAGGAATAAGTGATAAGTGATGTGCTTGGTATTATCCTTATTATTATAAGTAATGGACTGATGGTGGAGGTTTTGGAAAACCTTTGGATAACATTGTGTATTCTATTGTTCAAAGTTTTATTTTACATTTTCTGTTCCTAAGCTTTCCTTGTGGGTGGTGTGGAAAGAGCTGTGTTTTAAAGTGTTGTTGGGTTAATGGAGCTTGGTGTTGTTCTTGATCGTGAATTGGCGGCAAAGCAGAAAAGGTGTGAGAGGAGGGCCAAGCTTCATAGAAAAAGACAGAAGTTGTCATCCGATCGGCCAATATCTAGGCGTGGTTGTGAGTGTTTATCCTTTAACTGGCTTGTTTGTGAGTTTACGCACTTCAGCCTTAATTTTATGTTGATTTGTTGTTTAACCTCTTCTTTTGATTTATGTAGTGTTTATGTCCAAGGCTTCTGCCCGTAAGCCACGGAATGGAGGTTCAGGTGTTGTGTATCATCCCATTCCAGGTACAGGTTTAGTTTTTTTTGTGTGTTTTTCAACTTTGTGTTGTTCATTATGTGAGGATTACCTTAGAGAGGTGGCATCTTTGTGTAATTTATTAGGCTGTAGTTTCAAATATGGTCGCAGTGCAAGATTCTCTGACTTTTGTATAAGTACTCCAAGACAATGGAAACCTAGGAGTGAAAACATAGTTTCAGACAACCAGCATAGTTTGCATATTAAGCTTTTTACGAGGCCTGAAACAACGCATGGTATGATTTATGAAACAAAATAGTGAATTAGTGATACTCTATTTTTCAGATACATGTTAGAATTCCCAGAGCATCAGATCAATAGATTCAATGTATTGGCATAACAGAAATTGGTTAAATCATGCACACAAAACAGAAAAGCACACATTAAGATTAATTTTAGGTGGTTAAGAAATTGGCATGTAAAAGGCAATGTGCACCGGATTCTAAACCTCATTTTATATCAGCTTAAATGTTTGTCAAAGTCTATTTCTAAGTAAAACATTGATTTTAATCGGTAACACTTTTCTAGAACTGAGTCATACAAATGATAATTAGAGTTTCAGACAAAGATAGGGAGATGGGATTTGATTTTATTATTTATTTCTTTATTGTATTTTTTTCAATTGGTTTGTAACATTTTCGATTGTGGGTGATTTTCACAGGGTTATTCTTTCACCCTTTTGCATATTGATTATATATTTTTTTTTCTATGCATGTTTGTTAGTTTTGATAACTACTGTGTGTGGAGGTTATGTTTTCAGATTGGTTTTGGTCAAGGTAGTGAAAACCGAACCTCTAAAAGAAAACCGAGGGTTCATAGAGCCGGGTAAAAAACCGGAAAACCGGTCAAAAGCCAGATAAAACTGGGAACCCGCCGGTTCAGACCGTTTAATAGGTCTGATCGTTTAGAGGTTTATTTTTTTCAACAAAAGAAAAATTAAAATTACTTTTATTTCTTATCGATTCGTTTGCATTCACAATTTTTTTCCAGAACTGTAAGATTCAAAACAGAAACAAATTAACAAAGATCAGTAAAACACAAGATTTTAGAAGAAAGAACAATAAGGAAGTAAAAACAATCCATGTAATTCATCATGTTTTAGTGAAGCACCAATGAAGATGTAAGAGAAAAGAGAGATAATGGGAGAAGAAGAGAAATACTGAACCTATTGGAGTGTGAGAGTAGGAGATGAAACTGGTGAATGAAGCAGCTTCCTGCATTTATCAAGATACTGTTTGTAATTTAGGGTTAGTGAATGGTGGGTTGGGCTTATAAAAGAAGCCCATTAA
The DNA here is from genome assembly GCA_958299785.1 of Medicago lupulina. Classification (NCBI taxonomy): domain Eukaryota; kingdom Viridiplantae; phylum Streptophyta; class Magnoliopsida; order Fabales; family Fabaceae; genus Medicago; species Medicago lupulina. The sequence goes on from OY283140.1 coordinate 2,951,819, forward strand.
GAATGTCTTTATTTAAAAAAAATATATTAAGAGTTTTGAAATTAGTAGTGAATTATATAATTGAGGTACAGTGCGTGAGATGAGCTTTGTTAATTCTTTTTTTTTATTTTACTTTTTGACAAAATTATTTTCTTTATGATTTATCATATTTTGATAAAAATATATATATTATTACTAGAATATTATAATAAAATTATATATAATTGTTATTCTAGAGCATAAATATCTACTTAGTCTCTCTCAATCAATAACCGCATATACAAATTCTTTAACATATCCTATAGAAGAACAGCCACGCTTCATTGTCTGCTAACTATAACGTGATTATGCATATATCATAAAAATTAAAGGATGATATGTTGCATACAAACAATCTTAAGATTGAGGATGAATTTATAAAGTAGAATCTTAGAGTTTAAGCCATTGGGTTGGGAAGAACAAAAATCCCACCATGTAATTTGCATGGCAAAAATAACGAGCATTTATAAACTATCCAAAGTTAACAAACTCACATCATTAAGATCATAAACATTCAACATTAGCCGAAGCATCTTTAACTGAGCATTTTACTTTTTGCATTTCATCCATTGCAACTAGCTATGTCACTAAAGATTTTTCAACCGGTATATATTATTACTAGAATATTATAATAAGAGGGGGTTATTTTGACTCCAAGAGTAAGTGTAATAACTTACTCCAAATCTTGACCTTTAATTTCAATTTTGATTAATGGTTTAAATTAATTGATATGGTATGCTTTAATTCATTTTCTATTGTAGTCAACACTTATTACCACAAAATATCAAAACAATAAATGTCTTTTAATTGTTTGATTTTTTTCTTCTCCGATTGGTATTTTTGGTTTCACGTTAAAAGAATTTGGTAAGAGAAAAAATTCTTTCATAAGAAAAAATTTGCTATTCCTTCAAAAAAATTGCATAAGAAAATATTTGCATATATTTTTTTACGCTAAAAGAATTTTTTTTTCTTCTCCCATTGATTTTTTTTTCTTCTCCCTTTACTTTTTTTTTACGCTAAAAAAAATTGCATATATTTTTTTTTTAAAGAAAACAATTGTAAAATTTAGAGAATTGCATATTTGTTCTACTACCGTTACTATTTTTTCAAACGATATATTTTATTTAGTTTCTTAATTATAATTATGATCTTTTCTTATATTTTTTATAAACACACTTTTTTGTACTATTCTGTCACGAAAAAAAAAATAGAAGAAGTAACCCTGATCTTTTCTTATATCCAATTCATTTACAATACTTGCATAAAAAATAAATAAATTTGTGTTAAGACCAAAAAAACCAATGGGAGAAGAAAAAAATCAAACAATTAAAAGACATTTATTGTTTTGATATTTTGTGGTAATAAGTGTTGACTACAATAGAAAATGAATTAAAGCATACCATATCAATTAATCTAAACCATTAATCAAAATTGAAATTAAAGTTCAAGATTTGGTAACTTACTCTTGGAGTCAAAATAACCCCCCTCTTATAATAAAATGATAAAGAAAACATTATTTAGTTGAATCTGGTTGAACCTCAAAACCTTAAACCCATGCCTATACAGGTTTAATGTCCGATCCGGTTTTGATTACTTTGATTTTGGTTGCTTTTTTTTTTATTTGTATATGCTTATGGAATTTTTTTTTATTTTTTTTTAGATGAGCCTTTGGAGATAAATAATCTAGCGTTGTTTGGTGGCAGTGAGGAGCTAGGTAATTTATGTGGGTTTTAATTGTAGTGTTCATTAATGGCCTGGATTTATTAATAATAAGTGGTATGGTATACTATAATTTTCTTCTCTATTAGATTTAACTCTCATCACTCCAAAGTGGCAAAAGGATTAATAACTTTGAATTGATTGTTTTTTTTTATTGTTCTCTCTTTGCTTTTTTTTAACACGTATAGTAAACTACTTATATTTTCTTTTTAAAGGAAAAAATTTGACTTTTTTTAGCAAAAAAATTTATATTTTTTTGTAGGGAAAACGAAAAATTAAAGGTCTATGGTTGGGTAGAGGGAAACAAAACTACCACATATGGATAACACGACATATATGGTTTGACTTTTTCATTATATAAAAAAATAATACATGTTTTCTTCACTATATTGTGTAGGACTATCACTTAAAGAAACATGTGTGTTCACGATATGATATTATTATATACACATGTGAATTTTTTTAGCACTAAGGATGTGTATGTATCTCCCTCTTTATATAGTTTTCTCTACACAACTACTACACAAATTATATTTTTCGTTTTAAAAAATATATACAAATTTTTTCTTCAAATAGAAAAATTATGCAGTTAATTATGCATTTTGGATGATGAGAGTTAACTCTAATAGAGAAGAAAAATATCGTCTACCATACCACTTATTGTTAATCAATGATGTATATATATTTTTTTTGACATTGGACTTGTGTTCTTGCGCAGAATATTTGGACTTTGGTGACATTGATACGGTTTGTAGTAAATGTGGTGCTATGGTGTGGTATTTGGAAAGAGCCGAGAAACATATTGATACATGTACACCGAAAGTTTCATTGTGTTGTATGAAAGGGAATGTCACTTTACCTTATATGATAGAACCTCCGACGTTGATAAGGAATTTGTTTAGTGGGGTTGATTCAAGGAGTTCTCACTTTATTTCAAACATTAGGTCATATAATAACATGTTTGCTTTCACATCATTGGGTGGGAGAGTTGAGTCTGGGGAGAACGATGGTGCTGGTCCCCCGCGTTTTGTCATATCTGGTCAGAATTATCATCGAATTGGGAGTTTGCTGCCCCATGAAGGTCAACCGCCAAAGTTTGCTCAACTGTATATATATGATACTGAAAATGAAGTTTCTAATCGGCTATCTCATTTCAGGTTTTACTATCTTACTCATTTTTTATATAATTACTTTCAATTGCGTTGGTTGGTGTCCTTTTTCATTGTTGTATGGTTATGGTTGATAGTTTTTAATGGTGATGGTTTGCTTGCGTTGGTGTTTCATATGAGTTGTTTTTCATGCCTGATTTTCTAATGTTTTCATTTTTTTCTAACGTGTTTAGTGCTCTTTCTGGTGGGAAAAGTCTAGATCCAGTATTGGTTAGTGAGTTGATGAGTGTATTTGATGAGCACAATAAGTTGACAAAGATTTTTAGAATGGTTAGGGATTTTCGTGTTGCAAATGAGAATGTGCCAGTTAAGCTTCGTCTTTTTCGAAATAGGCGTTTCGACTCGCGGGTTTATAATGTACCTGAAATTGATGAAGTGGCTGCGTTGATAGTCGGGGATTTTGACAGCTCGGAAGATGGTAGGGATATAGTTGTCCGAGAAAAGGACGGGATGTTGCAAAGGATACATGAGACCCATTCAAAGTACATTCCGTTGCAGTATCCTGTTTTGTTTCCATTTGGTGAGGATCAGTACGAGGAACATATCGAACGTAATGTGGTTACGAAGAGTGGGACTGTTAAAAAACGTGTTCGTGTTTCGTTGCGTGAATTCATGGCTTTTCGACTGGTGGAGCGAAGTGTTGAGAATGCCGTTATATTCCAAGGTAAGAAGCTTTTGCATCAATTTATTGTTGATTGTTATTCGATGGTTGAGATGCAGAGGTTGTCTTATATTAGATCTAACCAAGGTAGTATTCGGTCTGGTTTTTTGACGGGCATTGAAGAGGCAGTGGAACGAGGGGATATAGATGCATCTGATGTAGGAGCGAGGACGGTTTTGCCCGCTTCATTCACTGGGGGTAGAAGGTATATGTTTAACAATTGTCAGGATGCGATGGCTATTTGCAAACGGTTTGGTTACCCTGATTTATTTTTGACTTTTACGTGTAACCCAAAGTGGGTTGAGATTCAGCGCCATTTGGATGGGACTGGCAATTATGCAGCTTTTAGACCGGATATTGTTTGTAGATTATTTCGTTTGAAGCTTGAGGAGATGATGCGTGATTTTAAAAATGGGGAGATATTTCGGAGAGTAATAGCTGGTTAGTGATTTTGTTATTTTAGTTTTCGTATTTTGATTTTTTTGTTTCTTTTTTATATTCGTTGACGAAATCTTTCCTTGGCCAGGTCTTTATACTATTGAGTTTCAAAAAAGAGGTTTGCCTCATGCGCATATTTTGTTGTGGCTTGATCATAGGGATAAGCTTGTGTCTGCTGAGTTGATAAACTCTGTAATTTGTGCTGAGTTGCCTGATCAGAGAATGTTCCCGAAACTGTATATGGCAGTTACGAGTTTTATGATGCATGGCCCTTGTGGTAAGGCAAGGTCTGATTCCCCGTGCATGAAGGATAGGCGTTGTTCAAAGTTTTATCCGAAGAAGTTTGTCCCCGTAACTTCATTTGACGAGCGTGGTTATCCAATTTATCGACGTCGTGATACTGGAGTTACCGTTTTCAAAAGGGGTGTTGAACTCGACAATAGAAGTGTTGTGCCGTACAATCCAACGTTGCTTATGAAGTACCAGGGACATGTAAATATTGAATTTTGCAACAAGTCGAATTGCATTAAGTATTTGTTTAAGTACATTACCAAGGGTGTTGATAGGGTTACGGCTGCACTGCAACTCAGCGATGATCATTGTGTGGATGAGATTCAACAGTATTATGATTGTAGATATTTATCTTCGTCTGAGTCAATATGGAGGATCTTTAAATTTGATATCCATTGTCGTTGGCCTTCGGTTCAAAGGTTGACTTTTCATTTGCGGGGTGATCAAAGGATTGTTTTTAAGGATCGGTCTAATTTGGCGTCTGTTTTGACTAGAAATAAGAATAAGGACACAATGTTTTTGGCTTGGATGGAAGCAAATAGGGATTACTCTTCCGGTCGGGGGTTGACATACATCCAGTTTCCAAGCCTTTTTACTTATGACTCTGAGCTTCGGTCTTGGCATCCCCGTAAGAGGGGACAAATGATTGGTAGACTGACTTTTGTCCCTGCGACTTCCCGTGAACTATATTACATGAGGTTGTTGTTAAATATCCAGGTTGGTTGTACATCCTTTGAAGATATTCGTACGGTTGAAGGTCATAGATATGATACATATCGTGAAGCTTGTGGTGCTTTGGGTTTGTTGGCTGATGATAGAGGTTTTATCGATGCTATCCATGAGCTTTCTATTCTTGGATCAGGACATATTGTTCGGAATTTGTTTGCTAATTTTTTGATTTGTTCATCATTGGGTGACCCATTGGGCGTGTGGGAGCAAACTTTGCCTGTTTTGGTTGAGGGTCTACTTTATGAGCGGAGGAGAGCGTTGAATGCACCAGGTTAGTTGTGTTTTTTTATAGAGATTATATTATTTCTTGAAAATGCATTTACATCTTTTTTTCTTTGTAGATTTGATAATTTCGGACGCTGATATCGAGCAGCTCTGTTTATTGGAGATTGATAAGTTCCTCCGTCGTAACGGGAAGAAGTTGGCTGATTTTGGGTGCTTGCCGAAGATTGTTTCACCAGTTGCTGAGGTTTATAGTAATGTTTTGTTAGCTAACGAATTGTCGTATGATCGTGGGGAGATGCTTGCGAAGCATGAGTTGTACTTCAGGTCATTAAACGTTGAGCAGTTATCGACGTACAAACATATTGTAGATGCAGTTAACTGTGGTGTGGGTCAGATGTTTTTTGTTGATGGTTATGGTGGCACGGGGAAGACTTTTTTGTGGAATGCTCTTTCTTTTAGGTTTCGATCAGAGGGAAAGATTGTTCTGAATGTTGCATCCAGTGGCATTGCATCTTTGTTACTTCCAGGTGGTCGGACAGCACATTCACAGTTTGCAATTCCGATGCTTTTGACCAAGGATTCATGTTGTAGAATTGACAAGGGTACTGATAAGGCACAATTGTTAGAGTTAGCGTCTTTGATTATTTGGGATGAGGCTCCGATGATTAATCGTTGGGCCTTTGAGGCTTTTGATAGAACATTGCGTGATATTATGAGTAACGTTGTGAAAGGGGCCTCAGGTTTGCCGTTTGGTGGTAAGACTGTTGTCTTAGGAGGTGATTTCCGTCAGATATTGCCTGTTGTTCCTAGGGGGGGCCGTGCTGATATTGTTCACGCATGCATCAATTCATCTCCACTTTGGCGTGGTTGTAGGGTTTTGAAATTGACAAAGAATATGAGGCTACAGTTTCCATCCGATGGCATTGATAGTGAATGTTTGAAGGTTTTTGCCAAGTGGATTCTTGATATTGGTGATGGTAAGTTAGGGGAAGATAATGATGGTGAGTTTGTGATTCAGATTCCTGAAGACCTTCTTATTAAATCTACCGGTGATCATATTGGTGATATTGTTAGTTCCACATACCCTCGGTTGCTTGAGAGTATTCACAATCCAAATTTTTTTCAAGATAGGGCTATTCTGGCACCGACTCTTGAATTGGTCGAGAAGGTCAATGATTATGTGATGTCCTTGATTCCTGGTGAATGTAAAGAATATTTAAGCTGTGACACTGTATTGAAATGTGATGAAGATATTGGAATTGATCGTCGGTGGATTACTCCTGAATTTCTGAATGATATTAAATGTTCTGGTATGCCGAATCATAAATTGCACTTCAAGGTGGGTGTTCCTGTTATGCTTCTTAGGAATATCGATGTATCGGCTGGGTTGTGTAATGGTACACGTTTAACTGTTCTTGAGTTGGGGAAAAATATCATTGGTGTTCAGGTGGTTAGTGGACCTCATAGTGGAGACAGAGCTTGGATACCGCGAATGAATTTGGTTCCGTCAGATGCAAATGTTTCAATTAGTTTCCAGAGACGTCAATTCCCGTTGTGTGTATGTTTTGCCATGAGTATCAACAAAAGCCAGGGACAGACATTATCTTCTGTGGGTCTGTTTTTACCAAGGCCGGTTTTTACTCATGGACAGTTGTATGTTGCTGCTTCGCGTGTTAAAACAAGGGGTGGATTGAAGATTTTAATTACTGACGATTGTGGTCAATTATCTTCTTCCACTACAAATGTTGTGTATCCAGAAGTTTTTCGGAAGATTGGTTTAGTTTATTCGTAGGTTTCATTTTTATTTGTAAGTTATTTTGCTCACTTGCGTATAATTTTGTGTGTGTTAATGGTTGTCGTTGGGAATGATTTTTTGTTTTCACAGTATATTCTTTTGGTCTGTTTTGGTCCTTCTTTTTGGAGTTGATTCGGGTTTTGTGTGTTTGCATTTGTATGTTTCCATCGAATTGTTGTGGCATTCGGTTCATCTTTTGCGTGGATGATTATTTGTTGTTTTGCGATTTGGGTTTTAATTTTTGTGTTTATTTGCTTGCGTATGTTTGTGTTTGATTCACAATCTTATTTTTAGCCCCGGCTGTGCGTCCGCACGGGTACTAACACTAGTATAACAACAACACAAACATTATTGACAAACACTAGCAAAACTTTTGAGAAGAACAATTCTAACGTGAAGTTTAATATGAAAAAAAAACTTATTTTTCATGATAGGAAAGTTTGTACATGACCATAGATATATTAGTTTTTTATTTCAACGATCCAAATTAATTACCTTATTGTAACTTTTTGTTTTTAGTTTTTCTTTTAGATGTAGACCCCACAATTAATTGTTTATGTCTAAATAGATTACTTTGTTTTTATAAAATGTAAATGCTTAAAAAAAAATGTAAAGAGTAACACAAATTTCAAATTCAATTTGAGTTGATTTTTATTTTCAAATTCCATAATTAATAAAATATACTCCATTTATATTATATATATTTGTTATATTATTTATTGTTATTAGAGAGATAACACATGGATTACAAGATATATGTAGTAAAAATAGAGATAATAAATTTTCTTATTTAAAACAACATTGATCGGTGAAAACAAAATATTTAAGGCAAAATTTACAAACAGTAAAAACAAAGAGGCAAAATTTCCCAAAAAAAAAAACCCTGAATCAACATAAAAAAGTCTAAATGAGTGGCTAATGTATTTCTAATTAATTTTTTTATTTTTATAAAATAAAAAAAATCCATAAAAGGGAAAGAAAAACGAAATGAAGTTCTTCAATCTTCATCTCAAACTCAGTAAATTCAATCTTTTCATCACCCTCTTCTTTATCATCTTCATTCACAAAATTAAATGTACCCATCTATACTAACCTAAAAGGCTAAAATCCAAAACTATGAAGAAAATCACTTTGAAGCTTGAATCAAACAAAAATAGTGAAGAAGGGGATGTAGAAAGTTTGGTGTAGAAGAGTAAGAAGTTGATTTCCCAGATCAAAAACTTGAACCCCGACTTTTATTTTCAAGTAAGCGGTGGCTAGAAGACCCGAGAAAGAAAGAAAAAAAAAACTTGTAATCCTGCAGATTCACGGTGCAATAGAGTTCATTAACAGGAGATTTTGATTATTCTTTCCCTTGCTGGAAATGCGAGAGGCGCAGAACTCACAATGTCCGATGAAAAGGAAATGAATGACTTAATCTTCTAAAGAATAGAGATGAGGTGACATAAAGCAATAGCAGACAGAAGAGAGAAGAGATACACTACATAAAAACAAACAAAATTATAAAACAATTTTCAATTTTTTAATTCTTTTCTCAAACAGGTCATCAACTGACAGGTGTCTTAAAAATGGGAGTTTTCCCATGGTAGGAAAAAACTTCCCATTCCCAGCCACCCAATTTTAATATGTTAGAGAGAAGAAGAAATTCACAAGTGATACATATTTCATACACTTGTCATTGAAATATCAAGCAGGTAAATTTACTTTATCATATCTATAAAAGTAAAACTGCCTAACAACCTTTTATTGTTGGAGTTTGAATTTGTTTTAGTTGAATAAGTCATCTACTGTTATGTAGTGGATGAAGTGGAGTCTGTTTGTTTCCTAGTTTCTAGCTGTAGTGGAGTTAACTTCCTAGTTTATAGCTTGTTTTTGTTATTACGTTATTTTTCTTCTGTAAGGCTATATAATGCCATTGTCTTTGGTTTAATAAATATCACTTTCAGTTTATATTTCACATTTGGTATCAGAGCAAGAATCTGTGTGAGAAAGTGAGCGAGAGAGAATGTCTGAGAGATCTGAAAAATTTGTGCAGCCGGCCATCCCAAAATTTGATGGTCATTATGATTTCTGGTCCATGACAATGGAGAATTTTCTGAGAAGCAGAGAATTATGGAGCTTGGTGGAAGATGGGATTCCGGCGATGACGCTGGAAACAACACGTATGAGCGAGGTGCAAAACAAATTTGTAGAAGAGGCAAAGTTGAAGGATTTGAAGGTCAAGAATTTCTTGTTCCAGTCCATTGACAGAGAGATTCTGGAAACTATTCTTGACAAAGGTACCTCTAAGGCGATATGGGAATCCATGAAAAAGAAGTATCAAGGCTCTACAAAGGTGAAAAGGGCGCAATTGCAAGCTTTGAGAAGGGAGTTCGAATTGCTGGCCATGAAAGAAGGAGAGAAGATCGACAGTTTCCTAGGAAGAACCTTGACGGTGGTGAACAAGATGAAGGTGAATGGTGAATCAATGGAGCAGAGCACGATCGTGAGCAAAATTCTCAGATCGCTAACCACGAGATTCAACTATGTGGTGTGTTCGATTGAGGAATCGAATGATCTGGATACGTTGAGTATTGATGAATTACATGGCAGCCTACTTGTCCATGAGCAGCGATTGAATGGACATGTGCAAGAAGAGCTGGCACTAAAAGTGTCTCAAGATGAAAGACCTAGTAGAGGAAGAGGTCGTGGAATGTTTCGAGGAGGACGCGGTAGAGGAAGAGGAAGAAACACAGTCGATCGTGCCATTATCGAGTGCTACAAATGTCACCAGTTAGGGCACTATCAAAACGAGTGTCCCCAATGGGAAAAGAAGGCAAATTATGCTGAACTAGAAGAAGAAGAAGAGCTGCTCTTGATGTCTTATCTTGAGAAACATCGGGCAAACAGAGAAGAAGTTTGGTTCCTTGACTCCGGCTGCAGCAATCATATGACCGGATGCAAAGATTGGTTTTTTGATTTGGAAGAAGGTTTCAATCGGTCTGTGAAACTTGGAAACGACACAAGAATGTCAGTGGTGGGAAAAGGAAGCGTGAAACTACAAGTTAACGGAGCCACCCAAGTCATACCTGAAGTTTATTATGTCCCGGAGCTCAAGAACAATTTACTAAGCCTTGGACAATTGCAGGAGAGAGGCTTGGCAATCTTGATTCGTGATGGAACCTGCAAAGTATATCATCCCAAGAAAGGTGCAATCATGGAAACTAATATGAGCGGAAACAGGATGTTCTTTCTTCTAACATCCAAATTGCAGAAAAACACAATGTGCTTTAAGGCAGAAGAGGTGATTGAGAAGGAGACGAATTTGTGGCATTGTCGTTTTGGGCATTTAAACCAGGAAGCTCTAATACAACTTTCACAAAAGAAGATGGTTATTGGGCTGCCGATGCTGAAGTCCACAAAGGAGATATGTGCGGTGTGTCTGACTGGAAAACAACACAGGATATCAATGCCAAAAAGGAGCTTCTGGCGTGCATCAAGACAGCTGCAGCTGGTGCACTCGGATATATGTGGTCCAATTACACCAATTTCACACAGCGGAAAGCGGTACATCTTGACTTTCATTGATGATTTCACTAGAAAAACATGGGTTTATTTTCTCCATGAAAAATCGGAGGCACTCATCACCTTCAAGGCTTTCAAAGCTAGTGTTGAAAAAGAGATTGGAACTTTTATCACTTGCCTGAGGACAGACCGCGGAGGGGAATTCACGTGTAATGAATTCAACGAGTTTTGTAAAACTCATGGTATCACCCGGCAATTGACAGCTGCATTTACGCCACAACAGAACGAAGTGGCAGAGAGGAAGAATAGAACGATAATGAATGCGGTACGATCCATGCTGAGTGAGAGGCAAGTCCCAAAGGAGTTTTGGTCTGAAGCTACAAGATGGAGTGTGCACATCCAGAATCGATCTCCAACAGCAGCAGTAGAGGACATGACACCTGAAGAAGCATGGGGCGGTTCAAAACCTGAGGTTGAGTATTTTCGTGTCTTTGGATGCATAGCATATGCGCACATACCTGATCAGAAGAGGAGAAAACTAGATGACAAAAGCAAGAAATGTGTTTTTCTCGGAGTCAGTGAGGAATCGAAAGCATGGAGGCTGTATGATCCGGTTACGAAAACGATCGTGATAAGCAAAGATGTAGTCTTTGATGAAGACAAAAGCTGGGACTGGAATCAAGCCGGTGTAAAAGAGAAAATACTCGACTGTGGAGAAGAACAAAATACAGAAGAGAGAGAAGGTAACATGGCTTGTCCTCTGCAAACCGCGAATTTGTCGCCTTCTGGTTCGCCTTCGTCTTTCGCATCTGGTGGTAATTCGACACCGCCAAGCCCAGTCTCTCCACTGCCCAGTCCAATTTCGTCATCTCCATCAAGATCAATTGAAAGAGAAGTGGTTGCAGGCCCGCGGATAAGGAGAACACCGGGTTATTTGGCTGATTATGTCACGGGTGAAGGAGAAGATGAGGAAGAAAGCTTATCGGTCATGCTATTGATGATGATGACAGAAAACGATCCAGTTAAATTTGAAGAAGCAGTGAAAGACAAGGTGTGGAGAGAAGCAATGAAAAACGAGATCGAATCGATCGAGAAAAACAACACATGGGAGCTAACTGTCTTACCTGCAGGTTTTACACCAATTGGAGTGAAATGGGTGTATAAAACAAAGTTGAATGAAGATGGTAAAGTCGACAAATACAAGGCGAGGTTGGTGGCAAAGGGATATGCTCAGTGTTATGGCATAGACTATACCGAAGTCTTTGCTCCAGTGGCGAGGCTCGATACAATTCGAACTATACTTGCGGTTGCAGCACAATCAAATTGGGAAATCTTCCAATTAGATGTCAAGAGTGCATTTCTACATGGGGAACTAAAAGAGAATGTGTATGTGCGACAACCGGAGGGATTCATAAAGAAAGGAGAAGAGGAGAAAGTGTACAAGCTGAGGAAGGCATTGTATGGGCTCAAACAAGCCCCGAGAGCTTGGTACAGCCGTATTGAAGGATATTTCTTAGATGAGGAGTTTGAGAGGTGTCCAAACGAGCATACTCTATTTACCAAGACGAAAGGAGGTAAAATTCTCATTGTCAGCTTGTATGTTGATGACTTAATATTTACTGGAAATGATAGGGCTATGTGTGATGAGTTTAAAAAGTCAATGATGATGGAATTTGAGATGTCAGATTTGGGAAAAATGAAACATTTTCTTGGGGTAGAGGTGAAGCAGAGTGTTAATGGGATTTTTGTTTGTCAAAAAGGGTATGCTCGTGAGGTTTTAGCAAGGTTTGGAATGGAAGAAAGCAATGCTGTTAAAAATCCAATTGTGCCGGGAACGAAGCTCACAAAAGATGAGAATGGCGAGAAGGTGGATGCAACTATGTTCAAGCAATTGGTTGGGAGTCTTATGTACCTAACAGTGACCAGGCCGGATTTAATGTATGGAGTATGTCTCATAAGTCGATTCATGGCGAATCCAAGGATGTCACATTGGCTTGCTGCGAAGAGGATCTTAAGATACTTAAAAGGTACAATTGAACTTGGAATCTTCTACAGGAGAAGTGAAAGCAGCAGTGCGAGACTTATGGCATTCACGGATAGCGACTACGCCGGCGATTTGGATGATCGGAGAAGCACAACAGGCTATGTGTTTTTGATAGGGTCTGGTGCGATTTCTTGGGCATCGAAAAAACAGACTGTTGTCGCCCTTTCCACCACTGAGGCCGAATATATTGCTGCTGTCTTTTGTGCTTGTCAATGTGTGTGGATTAGAAGAATCTTAGAGAAGATTGAAGCTGAAGAAGAGTCTGCAACCGTCATTCATTGTGACAACAGTTCGACGATTGCTTTGTCCAAACATCCAGTCCTTCACGGGAAAAGTAAGCATATCGAAGTAAGGTTTCATTATCTCAGAGAACTGGTGAATGGCGAAATTGTTAAGCTGGAGTATTGTGCAGCAAGAAACCAAGTTGCGGATATCTTTACGAAGCCGTTGAAGCTGGAGCAATTCGAGAAGCTGAGAGCATCACTTGGAATTGTTAACTTGTCTGAAGTAAGCTTAATTCAGGAAAGTTAAGCTTAAGGGAGGGTATGTTGGAGTTTGAATTTGTTTTAGTTGAATAAGTCATCTACTGTTATGTAGTGGATGAAGTGGAGTCTGTTTGTTTCCTAGTTTCTAGCTGTAGTGGAGTTAACTTCCTAGTTTATAGCTTGTTTTTGTTATTACGTTATTTTTCTTCTGTAAGGCTATATAATGCCATTGTCTTTGGTTTAATAAATATCACTTTCAGTTTATATTTCACATTTATTTCATTATTTTTGTAATTATTCAAAGGGCCAAGTTGTAGTCAGATTCTTTGAGAATACAAAGAGACTTAGTTAAGTCGGAATTCTCTGTTTTGAGAAATCTAAGGTATTTTTAGGTAGACAAAATTATACCTTAATGTTTGTAATCAATTGGAGTTATAGTGAAAATCCTTCATGTGTGAAGGTCCTGGACGTAGCTACCAAAATTTTGGGGTGAGACAATATATACCAAATTGTGGGGGTGAGACAATATAAACTTTGTGTCTCTCTTTAATTTATCTCCTTATCCTTAAGCTTGTTTTTGATCACATTGTTTTTACAAAAAGAAAAGAAAAAGTTTATTTAACGCAATTTAAACCCTCTGATTCTCAAGGGATGGAGACTCTGATAATTTAATATTCAGTTATGAGGTAAGAAAAACGTACGAAGTATTGTTAAATTAGAGATAAAACTTACTTTTAATTTAAAAATTCATTTGTTACAAATATTAATTAAAGAAAAGATAAAAACACAATTAGTTTCATTAAGTTTAAATTAAATCAATTTTAAATATTAGATAAATCATAAACAATTGGTTTTCTCTCATTTTCATGAATTAAATATGATTGTTGGAGTCATGCATTTCCATCCCAATAAACACCACCAATATAGTTTCCAAAAAAAAGGAAGAAAAAATATTATTGTTCACTCTTCATGTATTAAATATGACTATTGTAGTCATGTATGTCATGTGAAAATGAATATATATGTTAGAAATTCAAAGTGATTAGAAACTCTAACTCATATTATATTTATGTATTATGCATCTATGTTATATCCAATAAGTATTTTTTCAATAACATGAAAAAAATTATTTTTTCAATAACAAATAACACTGAAAAGTAAATAGAAATATAACTAGAAAAACAAAATTACTTTGTACATTGTACTTGAAATTGTCAAGTATTATTTTTTTTAATAACATAAAAAATTTATTTAAAAAAAAAAAATAAAACCTCATTATCTATACTATATATAAAGGAAACTATCCCTTTCAGCACACTTTTGGGTTGAAATTTTCTTTTCAAAAATACCCTTAATTTTAAATACAAGTAACACATGTAACAAATAGATTAAAATAAATTTAAATATTAAAACAAATGTAACAAACACGATATGCATATATCTGTTTTTTTCTACAATAAAGATTAAAAAGTATAAAGTAAATTTAAATATTAAAAAGTATAACAAACTAGTATATTTATATTTACTTATTTATTATTCCAATTATACTCTTAAACAATTTTTTCTATAATAAAGATTGTTGTTCGTGTCATTAAAAAAAAGCAAGAAACACTTTTTTCTATATTTTTACTTTTAATCAAAACCAAAATTTCATAAAAAAATACCGTTCATAATTTCCAAACGTTAACGCAATAAAAAGAGCGAAAAGACGGGCACAGTTTCATATTGTGTTTTGCTTATAATTGTGGCCGAAGGAAGTATATAGTTCAACGATTCAAGAAATAGTAATATTGCCTAATATTTTGGCAACCACCATAGATATAGCATTGGAAAGGAAATTTTAATATTTTGACATTTTGTTCCTAAATAGGTACATTAATTTATTATTATATATTCATTTGTTTATACTAAAAGGTATTTATATTATATATAAAGAAAACTACCCCTTTTAGTATTTTTGGGTTGAATTTTTCTTTTCAAAAATACCCTTAAATTTAAATACAAATAACACATGTAACAAATAGATAAGAATAAATTTAAATATTAAAATAAATGTAACAAACACAATATGAATATGTGTATATCTGTTTTTTTCCTTTATCATTTAAAAAATATAACAAACTAGATAAGTATATTTATACTTAATTTTTCATTAATCCAATTATACTCTTAAACAATTTTTTCTATAATAAAGATTGTTGTTCGTGTCATTAAAAAAAAAACAAGAAACATTTATATTTTTACTTTTAATCAAAACCAAAGTTTCATAAAAAAAAAATACCGTTCATAATTTTCAAACATTAGCTCAATAAAAAGAGCGGAAAGACGGGCACTCCCTTTTCGCTAGTATTAATAAAAAAAATCTTGATAAAAAAATCAAAAAAATATTTTATTTAATTAATAAGTGAAGTCTATATACACACATTTCATGTTTATATACGGTTAGTTTGTTATTTGATACTTTTACATTAGTTTGTTATTTAACAAATATAGATCATTCTTTCTTCTAACCTTCCTTTCACTCTTACCAAACAACTAACAAATCATTACATTTTCTACTCACTATCAACTCACTTTCTTTCCTATACCTTTCATTTCTTCCACTTTCTTTCCCTATACTTTCTCTCCTCATCCAAACATAGCCTAATTATTTTATTTTTTTTAATATGAAGTAGGGAACAATTTTAATAAGACAAAATATGTTTCTAATTGTTTTGTTATCAAATTGTGTTTTTGAGTTCATTGGTCCTTGCAGTTAATGTTAATCTAGTGTATAAAAGGAGGCAATCTTCCTGACACAATTTTTGAAGATGATCTGTTGTCATAACCATCGAAGCACACATACATTGGGGGAACATTACAGTGCTTTATTATATATAACACTTGTCAACTACATTATTTCGACCATTGGATCAGCTTTAAAATGAACAACAATGTATTGTCAATTGAAAATTGTATAATGTCAAATCAGTTGACAAACAATAAATTAGCATACACCTAGTTTCCAAAAAGCAAAGAACCAACAACATAGTTTTTTAAACAAACATAGGTCCATGTTTGCATATCTGCACAAGTGACTAGTAAGTCCATGGTTTAGTTGAATCTTCCGAAAGACTTTTCAAAACTTGTCTTCATTTGCGAATTGCCTTTCCCCTAACAGTGTGATCCTTAGACTTAGACGTGTTCTTTCAATTTCAATAGGCTTCGGATTTTTGAATAAAAAAAAAAACAAAAGTTAAGGCAATTAAAACAAAGCATATTTTACTAAATTCACAGCACTGCATTCCACATTTGTCTATGGAGATATGATATGCTGAATTTAAAGAATAAACTGAATCTGAGCAAATATCTATAAATAGTACAACATGCAGATTTTACTCAATTCACATCACTGTATTCCACATTTGCTATGAAGATATGCTACGTTGAATTTAAGGAATAAACCGAATCTGAGCAAATATCTATAAATAATACAACATGCAAAATTCTAGAAATAACACTGAAAAAAGTTTAATAGAAATATCACTGACTTGCTCGGTTCAACCTTTTCTATAATGCTAAATTTTTCTATGATACAACTTGCAATAGGAAGAGAGTAACTCGTAGAATTTAAAGGCTTAAATATGTAAAACGTCCCCGTAAGTTTGCGTATTTTTGGTTTTTGTCCATGTATCTTTTTTTGTTCTAAAACAAACCTTGTAAGTTACAAACGTTTTGATTTTTCGTCCCTCCTGTTAGAATCTGTTACAAAAACGCTAATGTGGCTAACGGAGTCTGATGTGACATTGTTTGACGTGGCAAAACAGTCTTATGTGTCATTCCAGACAAGATTACAGGGACTAAAACCAAAAAGAAAATTTACGGGGGATGAAGTTAAAAATCAAGAAGTTACAAAATTTGAAATTAAAAACCCTTGTCGTTTCCATCTTTTTCCTCTTTTGTGTGTCTTCTTCCTCTCTTTGCCTTATTCTTCTTCTGTGCACTTGAAATCCCATGCCCTGTAACTTCGGCCATATTCTTCCTCTCTCTCTCTGATTTAGTTTCCTTTTTTCAATGTGTGATGTGAAGAATGATGCATTGCTTTCCAATTTGAAATCTAAGTTCCAATTGAAGGCTAAGTGCTAATTTCTTGTTGGTTATGACATTTGAACTGTGGAATTACATTTGTGAAGGTATTTAAATATTGTTTTGGCGTTATACAATGGTATCTGGAAGTATGAAAACTTGCTATGTTTTATGAAAACTTAATATAGTCTTATTTTTGAATCATACTTGATTTCGGTATCCCACTTGGCGTGTGTGCTTGCATTTCTATTTGAGTAATATAAAGAATGATACATCAGTTTTTGAATCATACTTGATATTAATATCTCGGAGTACATTAATATCTAAATACCAATGGGAATTAGGTTTAGCGGAAGTTTACAATGCCACTGAAGTTACAAGGCATGAGATTTCTGGGGCATAAAAGAAGAAGAATATGGCAGAGAGAGGAAGAAGATAGAAACAAAAGAGTTTTTAATTTAAAATTTTGTAACTTTATGATTTTTAATTTCGCCACTCTGTAAATTTTCGTTTTTTAATTTTGGTCCCTGTAATCTTGTCTAGAATGACACATATGACTGTTTTGCCACGTCAAACAACGACACATCAGCCGTTGTTAGCCACATCAGCGTTTTTGTAACAGATGCTAATGGGAGGGACGAAAATTAAAACGTTTGTAACGTACAAAGTTTGTTTTAAAACAAAAAAGATACAGGGACGAAAACCAAAAACACGCGAACTTATAAGGACGTTTTACATATTTAAGCCAAATTTAAAAGTTACATTTCAAAGAACTTAAAACCAAACTGAATCTGAGCAAATTTCCAAAAATAGTACAACATGCAAAATTTTAGAAATAACAATTAAAAGTAAATAGAAATATCACTTATTTACATCTGCTTCTATTTCTCTGTCATTTTGTACTATGAACTCAAGATATTTAAACTGTGTAACTTGGGGTATGATACGATCTCCAACTTTCACCTCCAAGGTAGACCTACTTCTCCTTTTGCTGAAGTTACATTTCATATACTCCGTCTTGCTTCTACTCAGGCGGAAACCATATGCTTCTAAGGCTTGCCTCCAAATCTCTAGCCTCACATTTAACTCCTCCCTCGACTCACCAAGCAAGACTACATCATCTGCAAAAAACATACATCTCAATGCTAACTCTTGGATGTGTTCCGTCAGTACATCCAAAACTAAAATAAAAAGATAAGAACTTATGGTTGGCCCTTGGTGCAATCCTATGGTTATGGGAAAATCTTCGGTAACCCCATCCCGCGTCCTCACACTAGTTGAAGTTCTCTCATACATATCCTTAATAGCTCTCTTAACTCTTTTCTTCTGCAGAACTTTCCACAAAATCTCTCTAGACACTCTATCATACGCCTTCTCCAAGGCTCTATCAACAACATAAATTTTAAAATTAAAACTACACACAATAAAAATCACCCAATGCGCAAGGCGACAAGGATAACAACGCACATAAAAAAAACTACACATTTATCTTTCAAATTGCTGAAGATTAAATGAAAATTCTACAAAGCCAATTGACACACAAATCTTCTTATCGCAGAAGATTAAGTGAAAAATCTATATAATTAAACAACTAGCACACAAAAACATAAGGTAAGGTCCTTTCAAAACAAAACAAAAAAACTCATAAGGTAAGGTGATACTAAAAATATATATCAACTGAAGGTAAGATGATACTAAAAAAATATGCTAATTAAGGAGTACTTAAGAAACCAACACCGAAAATTAAAGAATTGACTAGTGTGCAAATTAATACTAAAGTAAATCTATACTAGTAATCGTATAATAGAGATTAAATTGGTACTAAATATTTGTAACTAAAAAAAAAATCACGCAAACTAAAATAAAAACAGAGATGCGACAAGGATAAAAAGAAAACAAGGATGAAAAGAAAACATAACAGATTTAACTTCATTGCTTCTCAATTTTCATTGCATCTCAAAATGTCTTTCTTTACAAAATAAATGAGTTTTCAACAAGTTGGGAGCATAGAAACTTAATAAGATAAGTTGACCAGTCGTCTTCTTATTGATTCTTTAGCAAGATCAATAAAAACCTAATTTGATTGATGAGTTCGACAACACTTGATTTAAGCTCTTTCATCGAGTCTAGTCATTTGTTGTTCGTTACGTATTTCTTCTATAACGGAATAAAGAAGAGAAGATAAAATTACTTCTAGAGAAAGACATGTAGAGGAATCCTCAAACATAATAGACATTACCACTATAATGCTAGAGAGATATTCTAGCTGATTCTCTCCACGATATTTCAACTATTCTTCAGCCTATGATACAAGATCATACAAGACCAATTTGTCCCTCTCTAGTAGCTCACCCTCTTCTGACCAATACTTTTATCCACTTGAAGTAATCTTAATGAAGGTGAAGTCTTGAATCCTCTATAAGCTTATCCTCTAAAGCTTTTTTTCCATAAGTTCAAAATCGTGAACAATTTTTTAAATAGTACAAAATTGTGGAGACAACTTCCTCAACAAGACAAAATCGTGAAGAATTTCACTAACAACAGTATAAGTTAATGCAATGACTATTATTATAAGGAATATACCCTGCAACGGTTCAATCATATTTGACTGTGTAAACATCACTCTATCAATTGGAAAAATATAATAACACGCAAACAATATTGACAAACACTCACAAAGCTTTTGAGAAGAACAACTTTAATATGTAGAGAGAGGAAGAAAAATTCACAAGTGATACGTATTTCATACACTTTCCATTGAAAGATCAAGCATTTGTATTGAGCTAGAAATTTACTTTATCATATCCATAAAAGTAAACCTATAACTGCCTAACAACCTTTTATTTCATTGTTTTTGTAATTCCTCAAAGAGCTAAGTTGTAACCAGATTCTTTGAGAATACAAAGAGACTTAGTTAAGTTGGAATTCTTTGTGTGAAGTCTAAGGTATTTTTAGCGAAGATGAGAAAAAAAAAAGAAGTGCCCTACGACATCTTTGAGAAATTACTAAGGTTTTGGGATTTAGTGTCATTTGATTCCTCTCTTTCAAACACCATTGGTGATCAACATAACAATGCACACATTAAAACGTGAATATTTTTCCCTTCTTTTTTCATACCACCAGTACCGTTTGGTTGATGAAGTGAGAAACAATACATATGCAAATTTACGAAAATAAGAACACTCTTTTTAACATTTTATATAAAGCTAAAAAATTATGTTATCAAAAGTTGAAAAATGAAAGAAAACAAGCTCCACCGGACAGGAATGAGGATAAATGTGTAGAAAAACAAAATCGAAAAGAACCAACGGGTGAATGAGTAAAAATCAAATACTTGATTCCTTTCTAAGTAGGCTGCCAACATACTTTAGTTTAATTACAATTTTTGTCCTCTATTTTCATCCTTTCTACCTTGACCCACCCATGCATTCAATCTGCTGCAAAATCTAACGGCCATAATGCTTTCGGGACAGCTTCGTGAGTTTTGTTCTCTGGATAAATAGTATCGTACTTCACGAAATTGGTCCTTTCATTTTAAAATCATTCAGTTCTGGCCTCTCCATTAGATTTTGTGCATAAAATAGGTCATTTGACATATTTTAAATGGCGTTGCATAAGATCACATGATAGTGTGGAGTGATCAAGGCTCATTGAGATACAAGAAAACCACCACTAAAAAATACAAGAAAATTAATTAAACCGATGATTTTAAAATGCGGAAAACAATTTCCTAAATGAGTAAAAACATGGGAACCAAAATTATAATTAATCCAAATATTTTTTACTTCTCAATATCCAGAAAGCCTAACGACCCTTCCTTTCTAAATTTCTTGATGTATATTGTCTTGTGACATTATCTTAGCCATTAATTTGTGCGTATGTCCTTATCTTATAGCTCTACAATTTGAAGCATGAATTTTCCCCACATTAGATGGATTGTGCAATCATTTTATCTTATAATAAATAAATAAATAAATGGATTTTATTATTATTCATAATAAAAGTGTTAAAAAGAAGGAGGGAAATGAAAGGCTGTGGATTGAAGGGAAGTGAGGTGGAGGTAAGTCCTAGTCTTATCGCAACATAATAAGAGGAAATGAAACACACTTCAAACTTCATAATTAATTTCATCCTATACACACCTCACAACCAACATGGCAAGATTGGTGGCACTCCAACAGAGTCAACTATCTTTCCCTCCTTTAGCTTCTTCTATTTCTGATTTCCATGGAACAAGACTTCAAACTCATATTCAGGTTCTACACTCTTTTCATTCTCTCTATATCACATCATTTCATGCATTCCAATAACATTGTATCATGTATTATCAAGAAACGGACACCGATAATTATTTGAGAAAATGAAATAATTGAACATAACAACATATGTTGGTATGTGCTACATAGATGTTGTTTGATCAATTCTTGTATTTGTCTTGTTGAGCTGACTAGACTCTATATATACTCTCAAAATGCAAGATTTTTGAACATGCTGATTAATTTTGGTTACAGTTGAAAAGAAAAACATGGCAGCCAAAAGGTTCTTTAATTGTCTCAGCATCAAGCACCAAAAAAATCCTCATAATGGGAGGTACTAGATTCATTGGTGTGTTTTTGTCTAGGCAACTTGTCAAAGAAGGTCACCAGGTATATATGATTTATTACTTATTTGACTCTAACCGGAAATAATATATTTTTGAAGGTTTAGGAAAATAACTTGTAAATTTGGTAGGTAACTTTATTTACAAGAGGAAAAGCACCTATCACTCAACAATTGCCAGGTGAATCAGACACTGACTTTGCTGATTTTTCTTCCAAGGTATGCTAATTGTAAATGTAAATATCAAAGCTGGATCATTCATTATTTGTGTAATGTAATGTAATTTATATTTATTTCATAGATCTTGCATTTGAAAGGAGACAGGAAGGACTATGATTTTGTAAAATCTAGTCTCTCGGCAGAAGGATTTGATGTTGTTTATGACATTAATGGTATTTAGATTCTTACTTTTCGCACCTTCTGTACTGAATACCATTTCTTACTCTTCATATTAGGAATTGCGATTTTTCAATGAAACCATGATTTTATTTGGCATGCGTTTCAGGACGAGAGGCAGAAGAAGTTGAGCCCATATTGGATGCTCTGCCTAATCTGGAACAGTAAGTTGTAGCAATTGTTTTTTTGATGTATTCTACAAATCAATTTCAACCATTAATGCAATTGCCATTGGTCTATTTATTAACAAGTGATTAGTTAGTTATGTTTAAGAATGACTCTGATTACACAAATAAGAAAACAAATTTTTAGGATATACACTGTCATTGTAAAGATTTTACACTCTCCATTTTGTTTTTATAGTTAAATGTTGGTTCTAAATGTCAGGTTCATTTACTGCTCTTCTGCTGGTGTCTATCTCAAGTCTGATTTATTACCTCACGCCGAGGTCAGTTTAAACACTATTATTTTAGAAATATGTTGTGTCTTGCCATGATGCAATTGTTTGAGGATTGTAGTGATCCATATTATATTTTGTTTTACTAGAATTATGTCACTTTTATAAATGTTTCTTTCTAGAATTCTGTCACCTTTATTAGTTTTGTTTATATTTTAACTCTGGTTCTTGTTGATAGATTGATGCAGTTGACCCTAAGAGCAGGCACAAGGGAAAGCTTGAAACAGAAAGTTTGTTGCAATCAAAGGATGTTAATTGGACTTCTATAAGGCCAGTTTATATCTATGGACCATTGAATTACAACCCTGTTGAGGAGTGGTTTTTCCACAGATTGAAAGCCGGTCGCCCAATTCCTATTCCTGGCTCAGGAATACAGATAACACAACTTGGTCATGTTAAGGTATGAATGAAATGAACCTTTAGATGTTACAGTTCTTTAGCAGATCATATAGTATGTTCAATTTTGTGATTTGAAGACTTGGAATGAGAAATACTGTACATATTGAAAAGTCCTATATTGGACGAGATATGATCTGAAAACGTGTTTATAAGTGGTAGACAGTCCTCATGTTACCGCTGATTTTGTAGCGGTTCACTTTGGTCACGCTTCAGATGCATTGATCACTTTTTTATCACTGGGAACTTTGTAAATGCTTGCCTCCTAGATTGCTTTTGAAGATTAATAAATGATCTTCTATAATTGAAATTAACATGAGAGTACGTAAGTTTAAGCATTATGTGATTTTGACTAAAATATCGTTAAATTGTGACAGGATTTGGCGAAAGCTTTTGTGAAGGTTCTTGGAAATGAAAAGGCCAGCAAACAGATATTCAACATCTCAGGAGACAAATATGTCACATTTGATGGATTAGCAAGAGCATGTGCTAAGGTAAGCAATGCATGCCATATCAATATCATATTTATGGTTACAAGCAGAAAATAGTGCAAACTCAAAAGTTTCTTGAGACTAGGTCTTGTATTGTGACTATGAACCAAGGTGTTTTTTTTACTAAAGTAGTTTTGGTTTATTTGGTCATTTCAGGCTGGTGGGTTCCCTGAGCCAGAGATCATTCACTACAATCCTAAAGACTTTGATTTTGGAAAAAAGAAATCATTTCCATTTCGCGATCAGGTGAAGTAACAGCAAAATTAAAACAAAACACCAATTGACCAAAAGCAAAATTACATGAACTAAAAGCAAAATGTGCTATATTTGCAAGGGCTAAAAGTATGTCTAAACCAATATTAAAACATGGGTGATATTGTTTTAGACACTCCTACTACATAGAAAAATCAAAACAAGAAAATGTATGAATTTTTTCCTTCTTTCACTAGTGAAATTATGCTAAAGATTGATATTTTTTTTTGCGTGCAGCATTTCTTTGCATCAGTGGAGAAGGCAAAGAGTGTGCTTGGGTTAGAACCTGACTATGGGCTTGTAGAAGGTCTTACAGATTCGTATAACCTCGACTTTGGTAGAGGAACTTTCCGCAAAGAGGCTGATTTCTCAACAGATGATATAATTCTTGGCAAGAGTCTTGTTAGTGTATGATTATTACCAATTAATCTTCTTTCAATGTTTACTATTTCACATATTATATAATTAAAAAAAAAAGATGTTCTGGTTTGTTACAGTATTGTGAAATGTTCATGAACTACTCATTCGTTGACTTGTTTTTAAAAGAAGGGGTAAAAGAATGAATGTTTTTGTCTACAATTTATCATGCTGGTGGAATGTTATCATTGGATTGCGGATTCAAACTAGCACAAGAATTATATTTTCTTTGGAAGAGTTGTACCCCTTAATATTATAAAAAGTATTGTATAATGTTGATGATTTAACTCATATGGGTGATGCTAGCTTCAGCAAAAAGAAGAATAATTGCCATCAAACATAATACGAGAAATATGAGGAATGAGGAACCATTTCTGCAAAGCATTGGTTTCCAATCACCATAATTGACTACACATATGTTATCATGTGTGAATGTTTGTCCATGCAAATAACAAAAATGTAGAGAGATAGAGGTCTCCATGTCCTATACCTCTACTAGGATTGATGTCACTTGCCATTTGATTGACAACTTTTGTGACAATCATAACTTATAAAAAAAAAGTAGGTATTTGAAACCAAAACAATAGAGAAATAAAATATAAAAAATTGTCATAAAAGTTGTCACAAAATGATTTTTAAATATCGTTTCTCTTACCAAAATCATGTATTCTTTCGTACATAGGTATAGATTTATTTTGTTCGTAGTCGAAGCAGTGGGCACACAACTATGAGATGTTAATTCGTATTCAAAGAAAATTGTTCAGTTTAACATTCCTGACATTGACAATTAAGCTGGGTCTTATTACTATTACCATTTCAAATACTTTAAAATAATTTTTAGCTTCACTTTTGAAATTTCTAGAAAATTTTACCGGTCAAAGTAAAAGAAAAAAGTTTGCATTGTACCCCACTTACGTGTACTATAATATGAAATTAGGTATGTATTAATGTATATACTACTATATCGCACCCCTTCACCGAAATAAAAGTTACCATCATCATCATATTATAAAGGAGCAGATAATTTATTTTTAGTTTTATTCAAAAGAAATAATTGTTTTAGTCTCCCTCAATCGCTCCTATGACTTTGTTTATGAAAAAAAACTCTACGACTATTTATCATAGAAGGATATGATAGCGAGACCATAAAGCCTAAAACAAAGAAAAAGGAAATAAAAGAAGAAAATTCCGTGAAAGTTCTTTGGAAATAAAATATTCACCACACCTTTTTATTAGTTGTTGAAGATGAAAGGAGTTGTAACAAAATAAAAAGAAGATCAAAGGAGTAATACAATTAAAATAAATAAGGAAGGCAAATCAATGAAATTAAAAACGAATTATTAATAAAAATCAATGAAAAATGATAAAGACCGCGGAATATTCACAAAGAATAAAATTGGCAACCAGTCAATTTCTTTTGCTAGAAATAGTCTCAAAATTATCTACTTTCTATTAAGCCAATTACAGTTATTCGGTTGGTCCAACCTAAACTCAACAATCTCAATCAAAAAGGCAAAAATAGTAGACTTTTCATATTAGAAGAAAAAGATAACTACCCGGGTAACAAAATGTTAAAAATGGTCGGTTTAGTGGAAACGGTGGGGAAACATTATCCACACTAAGATAGTAGATTAAGTTACACTTTACAACATATTATAATTTCATGGACAAATACCTCTTTGACTTTTTTAAGTTTCATGTTTGTATAAGTTTTTAAGATTTTATATAAGTTTTTAAATTTCGAGTTTGTTTTAAATAGGTCCTTTAAGTTTCTAAAGTTTTAAATATCTTCTTTATGTTTCGAATTTGTTTCAGATATGTCATTTCTATCAACTTCCGTTAAACCAAAGTTGATCTGTCCATTAGAAACTTAAAGAACCTATCCGAAACAAACTCGAAACTTAAAGGACTTAACTGAAACCTTAGAAACTTTAAGGACTTATCTAAAACAAACTCAAAACTTAAAAAACTTATCTAAAACTTTAAAAAAGACCTATCTAAAACAAATGTGAAAATTAAAAACCCAGAAACATATTTCGCCTAATTTCATTATCCTAAATCGTGGTGCTAAGTGTGGGATGATAACCTTAATTAATTTGAACGCGTTTCACTTTTGTACCAACTAACAAAACCAGAAAAAGCGACCATATGTTTAGGCATAGTTGGTGCAACAATGTACACTAATCGCCATGTGGCGTTCTATTAAGACCTTTCTTCAACATCATGCTGACACTTGTTCCACCATACAGGGAGACACTTGGTGTTACTAAACACGCAATGGATTTTATGGACCCCACCAAATAAACAAAGTATATAATATAAATACTAAACATTAATATAGATATTTTTTAAAAAAAATAACATAAAATTTTATTTATTTTTATGAAAAATAGGAATATGGATGATATTTTTTTTATCGGTCGTCTTATTTATTAAAAAAAATGTTAGGTATATGTTTTGATAGACATACAACACTCACCAACACGATGAACTTGATATATTTAGTCAACTGACTTTTTTTTTTTTTTTATCATGGGTGATGCTCAAGTCAAGGTAAAAAAGAATTTCAGATAAAATAACGTTTACAAAAATATTTATTTATTTTTTGACAAAAAAAATATTTATATTTATTATCATTAAATGTACAAATTGGACCATTTATTATGAATATATTTTTAAATGATATAGTTGTTAAAATTTTGCCTTTTTTAAATAAATAAGTGGAAAAATTATGATTTGAACTCTTACTCTTGCATATATAATTCAATGTTTCTAGTTTTATTATGAATATGATTAATTAAATATATATTTTTTTAAAATAATAATTAATTAAATAATTGATCTCTATAAATATAAACAATTTTGTTTTTAGTCTTTACAAATAAAATCTCATTTTTTAGCCTTTGTAAAATTTTAGGTCAGCATTTGTAGTCCTTACATAATTATTACTATTATTTTTTTTCTTCTAAAGATAACGATCACATTTATGTTAACCTTTCGATTTTTAAAAGAAATTAGACTATGTTAAATTGTTAATTCAGATCTCAACCGTGTGATAAGAATAATCGAACAAACAATTATTGAATAAATTACTATCATCTCATGTTTGAATTAAGCTCTCTTCAATCTTACCTTAAAATAATAAAGTGTGGTGATGTAGCTGCATTATGGAATTATATCCCACGTGGATATTAAGAGAGAGTACCTTGTCACACTTTTTACCAAAGTGTGTATTGTGTAAGAGAACATTGTTGATGTAAGAAAATAACAGTCGTTTGATTAAAAGTTAAGTGTTGTTAAGTAACGGTCGACGTGCCTCACCAGTAGGTGACTATCGTGAGGAAATATAAGTTCATATTTTATTTTTCGTTTGTTGTAAGCTTTCATATTTCATAAGTAAAAAAAGATATACATAAATTACGTAGGGTAAGTAGGACCAATCGGTGATGATATCTCCTATTTCTTGGGCGGTGATAGTTAATCCAAAATTAATATTATATACCCAAAATTAATATTATATATTTTCCCTAAGGAAAGACTTCACAAATCTCGCTTTTGGAATTAAATCAGAACTGAGAAATCGCCAAAGATACAAAAGTTTAATGTGGAAGATCGAGTATAAAATAACACTCCAAAATATTAATCACGCAGTGTTTCCGTAAAACAAGAGATGTCAATCCAAAAAAGCGTAAGCATTTCTTTTAGAGGAAGAAAAAAAATTAACGGTTAATTAATGTCATGTAATGAAAAGGGTAAAAGGGAGAGAAATCAGGAAAAAACATTCATTTTGCTCAAAAAAAGGGAAAAACATTCATTGACAAGAAAAACGTCCGAAAAAACAGTATCACGTCATGTCTGTGAAACTTAGAATTAAATTATGAAATATTTCGGGATAGCCTATGGTTGCTTGTATAGGAAGAAAAGTTTTAAATAAGGAAAAGGTTTTGATTTCACGCCATTATATCCCTCCACTTCAATATTGTAGTAGCAATAATTTTTTTAAGTATTTTGATTAAGAATCGATTAATTTTTTATTCTTTTTGATACAAAGAATCGACTAATTTTAGGAGTTTAATTTTACCATTAATTTATAAACGTCTCATTTAAAGTCATATCAAATATTCGTATAGATTAACACATCAAAGTTCACGTTAAAATTTTTAAACTTAAAATCTTGAGAGGAACACGTTTCAAGACATTAAGCCAACATTATCTTCCTATTTCAAGTGGATTGTAAATAATAATAGATGAAAAAAGTTTTGACCATGGATTTCATTTTCGCTACAAGCCAATCAAAATATTATATTTGCTTCATAAAAATAAAAATAATGAAAAAATATTGTATGGTTGATTGTGATATGTGAGGTGGTCGCTATATCAGTTTAGTCATAATGAAAATATTTCATATTTTTTTTTTTGAACAGGGAATGTTTCATATAATTAATATTAAACATGTCGGTAAGAAACTAAGAATCAAAGAAACATAATTATCAAGATTTATATTCTATCAAAATAAATAAAGATGCATTCAACATATATTTCTTTGGTTCGTAAAGAAAGAGAAGACTTTTTTTTTTTTTTTTTACAATTAAAAAGAAAGACTCGATTAGTTTAAGACTTTTAACTTATTTTTCATGAACTGTTTAAGACTTAACTTTGTAACAAAAAAAATATATAGGTGTGCATACTACAAAATTATTTAACCAATTAATATAAGTGCTTCCCTAAAAAAATTAATATAAATATTATCATTTTAATTTCAAGTTTTTCAATTTCTGAAATGAACCATCATAGTAAAAAAAAAATGAAGGCATGCACACACGTGTGTATGATTTCAATTTTTTAGAGATCATGAAGGATTTCATAGACTGTCATATTTCCTGAAAATCCGACATTAAAAGTGGACTAAAAAGATACTATAGATTAAGTAATTACTTGATTATTTAATGAAATGTCATTAACAACCGTAGATTCCTAAAAGCGCTTTGCAACCGTCGGATTAAAATAGCAAAAAAATTCTATTTAAGCAGCTCTCCACGACTCCACCCATACAATTTGTCACAACATTTCTCACACTCTTAACCAAAAAAAAACATTCTCCTTCACTTATTCACTCAAGAAACCTTCCTTCATCATGGCACCTGCAATCACCACCACCCTGGTCAATGCTACCGTCGAGAAACCAAAACTCGACGGTGGTAAAGGCCGTGCCTTTGTGACTTTCCTTGCTGGAAACGCTGATTACATCAAAGGTGTTGTTGGTTTAGCCAAAGGGTTGAGAAAAACCAAAACCATGTACCCTTTGGTTGTTGCTATCTTACCTGATGTTCCTGAAGAACATCGTAAGATCCTTGTTTCACAAGGTTGCATTGTTAAGGAGATTGCTCCTGTGTACCCTCCAGCCAACCAAACCCAGTTTGCTATGGCTTATTATGTCATCAATTACTCCAAACTACGTATCTTTGAGGTATATGTTTTTGACTAATTTTTTTATTATATGTTTTTGCTTTTGCATGTGTTACACGTAGTTATGGTCCTCTGCCTATGTTGTGGAGTGACACCTTTTTGTTTGTGTTTTTTTATTTAGTGGACTGTCTTGTTTCATGGAAACCGTTTCATGATTTTGTACCTTTTAGAAATCAACACCTCTTTTAACCAAGGGAATGTTGTTTTTGTACTTTATTAGTCCAAGATATGCTTGCTGTACCATAAAGTTTTAGGACAACACATCCAACTTTGTTTTTAGGATAAAAGTACCTAGGCACTTGTTTGTGTGTTTCGATCTCAAATAAATGGATCTGAATACACAGTTATGTCCCCCTAAAAAAATCATATTACACAGTAATTTTATTTTTTTTAATGACCTTGATTAATTTTTTTAGGGTTTTGCTAACAAGTTGTTAAAAATTCAAAAATGGAAATAATATAATTGATAAATTTTATGTAAAAAAAGTTAATTTGTGATGTTTCGATTTGTTGAATACATAAATTCCAAAACAAAGTTTTCATTTTAAATTACTAATTTAGATTTTATGTTGAATTAGTAACTGCGCCAATTTGTTTTCATGTATTATTCTATTTTTTAGTTAAATTTAAAATAATTTTTTGAATAAAGATAAATTTAATATAGTTATTTATACTGCACAAATTTCATTTGTTGAATTGTGATTAGAAGACGGTAAAACTTTCCAAAATGCAAAATTACAAGTTATTTTTATATTTTTATAATTTTGAACTTCTTAACACAATTCAACCTATGATAGAAAAATCTTTATTTCCTTATATGGGTGGTGAGTTTACTAATTCTGATTGAAATTTTATAGTTTGAGGAGTACAGCAAGATGATCTACTTAGATGGTGATATCCAAGTGTTTGAAAACATTGACCATCTATTTGATCTGCCTGATGATTACTTCTATGCTGTGATGGACTGTTTCTGTGAGAAGACTTGGAGTCACACTCCTCAGTATAAGATTGGATACTGTCAACAATGTCCTGATAAGGTTCAATGGCCATCTAATTTTGGACCTAAGCCTCCTCTATATTTCAATGCTGGAATGTTTGTTTTTCAGCCTAATGTTGCCACATATCATGATTTGCTTGAGAAAGTTAAAATTACCAAACCAACCCCCTTTGCTGAGCAGGTATATATCAATTGAATACTTAAGTTAAATTAGAAATGCATACATTAATTTTTATTTTTATTCATAATCACAATTTAATTGTGAATTTTTTTTTTCTGAACAGGACTTTTTGAACATGTATTTCAAGGATAAATACAAGCCTATACCTAATGTGTACAATCTTGTGTTGGCCATGATGTGGCGTCACCCTGAGAATGTTGAACTTGAGAAAGTTCAAGTTGTTCACTATTGTGCTGCTGTAAGATTGCCATCTCTAATAAATTACTATATGTTTTTTCATTTATTATATAATTTTGTGCTTAATTAATTATAATTATAGCACTTAATTGATTTTAAAAATTTGATTATGTTATATTATAGGGCTCCAAGCCTTGGAGGTATACCGGAGAGGAACAGAACATGGACAGAGAAGACATCAAGATGTTGGTGAAGAAATGGAAAGATATATATGAAGATGAGACATTAGATTACAACAATAATGTAAGAGTCGAACGTTTTGCAGCTGCTCTGTTAGAGGCTGGTGGTCTGAAGTCAATGCCTGCATCAAATGCTGCTTAATATGCTTCACTGGTTACTATTTGATTACTAAAGTCTAGCTATGACGATCAACAAAGTATTTGCATCGTCTTAATTTTACTTTTTTTGGTTTTTGGGGTCTTATAGTTTTTGAGAGACTTTAGTTTTTTTCTTTAATTTTGATCAAATCAGCCGTTACCTAAACGGTGGTGTGCTGTGGATATATATATATATATATATATATATATATATATATATATATATATATATATATATATAATATTACTATTATTATTATTATAATTATAATGTAATAGAGATTTTATTTTGGAGAATTGCTATAATGCACGAGAGAATACCCCACACGAACGCACGATATAGTACGTGGCTTTAACTCTATTGTTCAAATAAATTTTAATTAAAATAAATGGGAAAAATCTGAAATAGGGCGAGGGTGGAATACAAGGTCGTGCGGATTACACGACATGTGCATGTCGTGCTTTTTAGCAATTTTCTTTATTTTGTTGATCTATTTATTCCTTTTTCATCGATTGATTTTTTTTTTTGAACAAGCAAAAATAAAATTAAAAGATCAAAATGAGTGATCTATCTCGCACAAGGCGTGCAAAAGAGAGCCACTCTAAGTTTGTACAAAGTCAAGTCACTAGTGCCTCAATAAACAAACCATAAAAATAAAGAGAAGAAAAACAACAAAGTTACGGTAAAACTCCCATGCAGAGTGGAGGGTGTCTCCACCAGTCATGATAGCTGAAAGAGAAGGTTGACAGACACACCTTTAACCACTGAAAGGAAAGCATTTTTACCATGTCTGTCAACTGATGTAACTCGTATGCCTTCTGATTAAAAATGTGGTTGTTCGTTTCCTTCCAAATAACTCAGACACATTTATTCAAAAAAAAAAAAAACCAGACACATGCAAGCCAGATTACTTTAAAAAAGAATATGTGAACCGCGCTAACCCTGCTAAATGACCAAACTGAAAAAGATGATCGCGAAGCACCTCTGAAGCAACAAAAGTTATATGTAACCACTACGAAACAGAAACCCACATATTACCAAATGTGGCACAGTTTAAAAATAAATGGCTAGCAGTCTCCCGAAGACAGCACCCATTGATTATTATTTTTTTCGTGCTTTTTTGCCTTATAAACTTATGTGTGTCTTGGACTTCTTTGATTTACTTATTTTTTGTCTTCTTAAAAAAAAGCCTACAGTTATGCCTACGGTAAAGATTTTTATGCCACGTGTCACTTCTACGTTTATTTTCAATAATTTTTTATGGTTTAAAACTAATGTTTTGATTTGTCATCAACATCTCAACAAACTACATACATTACTTTGATCTTATTCACTAAATATTTCATTTAAATTTTTAATTAGTGCTACTGTTACTTTTATTTTCCCCTTCATTAGTCGATTATTACTATTATATTCATTTGATCTTTTAATTCATTTATATACTTTGTGTTCTTTTTTAACAACTAATTGCTAATATTTGTCATTAAAAAATTCTTTATTTTATTAACAAAACTTTGGTGCATTTTTCTTACATGCTTTTCGTATGATTCTTCACATAATTAAAATTCATTTTTTGGTGGTTAGA
Source organism: Medicago lupulina (assembly GCA_958299785.1). Classification (NCBI taxonomy): domain Eukaryota; kingdom Viridiplantae; phylum Streptophyta; class Magnoliopsida; order Fabales; family Fabaceae; genus Medicago; species Medicago lupulina. The sequence continues at coordinate 2,984,754 of OY283140.1, forward strand.
AAGAAAGTGTTTCCATGTTAACACTCACTACAAACTACTACACAAACACTTTCTTTCTAACTATAGATATAACAAACACACACTCTAACAAACTCAAACTCATTCTTCCTGAACTGAAAACTAAAACATGAATTGGCAATCTCACTCACATTCACCTTTTCTCAAAGAAACCAATTTCTGTCACCATGAGAAGTCAAGGAAGATCAGGTCTCAAATAAAGAAATGATTTGTTGTTCAGGTGATTTACATTAAAGTTCAATAATTCAGATTCTTTGAATTGAAATTGGTTTTTAGCACATTTCACATTTAGAAATTGAAACTGATGAATTGGAACTAGTTTTTAGGGTTTATAAATTGAAACTGTTTTCAACAAATCTCACATTCAGAAATTGAAACTAATGAATTGGAACTGGTTTTTAGGGTTTATGAATTGAAACTCAGAAATTGAAACTGATGAATTGGAACTGGTTTTTAGCACATTTCACATTCAGAAATTGAAACTGATGAATTGGAACTAGTTTTTAGGGTTTATAAATTGAAACTGTTTTCATCACATCTCACATTCAGAAATTGAAACTGATGAATTGGAACTGTTTTTAGCACATTTCACATTCAGAAATTAAAATTGATGAATTGGAACTAGTTTTTAGGGTTTATGAATTGAAACTCATAAATTGAAACTGATGAATTGGAACTGGTTTTTAGCACATTTCACATTCAGAAATTGAAACTGATGAATTGGAACTAGGTTTTAGGGTTTATAAATTGAAACTGTTTTCAACACATCTCACATTCAGAAATTCAAACTGATGAATTGGAACTAGTTTTTAGCACATTTCACATTCAGAAATTGAAACTGATGAATTGGAACCTAAGTTTAATTCGATTTTGTTTTGTAGGGGCTTGAACATAGTCCCAGTCCATGTACTCTTTTGACTCGTGCTTCTGGTGCCATAGTCCGTGGATTGATTAAAAACTTGAAGAACCTTTACAGTTTGTTGGGTGGTATTCTTGGCGTGGCTGGGGACGTTGGTAAAAAAAGCCTGTCATGTAATAATTTTTAGCTCTTATTATGTATAAGTAGAAAATAGGTAAATCTTTCGCTAATTTTTGGTTTTGTGTATTTCTGTAGGGACTGAGGGGTTAATCAAGAAAACCCAGTTGAAGGCTGAATTGCCGCTTATCAATTATGATTTTGCACTTATGTGAGTGTCTTTTATATCTCTTGAATCTTTGAAATTTATCAGACCTTGTCAGTTACATAATTCATAAGATTTCTTGTTGCTTTTTACAGTAACCTTCATACCATCAATAGGAAATTGTATAAGGCTTCGGATTTTAATGTAAGACGTCGAGCCATTCATCAAAGGGAGCAGCAGTGGGCCAGTTTGTTGGTTGACAGATCAAAACCATGGGCAAATTAATGTCCTGTTTTAAAACTATGATTTGGCTTAACGTGTTTGTTAAGGAGAACGGTAAATACTTTTCTACGATTGTTGTTTTGAATGTTAGGTTAACTCATGCAGTTTAAACTTAATTTGGCATGTTTCTTAGTGCGTTAGATTTTTGGTTTTTGGAATGACAGATCCAAGTTGTGGGCAAAGTAATGTCCTGTTTGTTTTTTGGCTTGCTATTGTTTTTTTGTCCTGATGTTTTGAATTTTGTCTCCTCACTTGTGACAAGATTACTTTGATATATTGTACATGAATTGGTGATATGTTTGATGGTTCCGTATTTGTGATTCTTTATGTCAAATGTAGGCAACTAGTTTTAGTTATGGATGACCTGTTGGCAATGCGGTTGATGGTTGTAGACAACTAGTTTTAGTTATAACTAGTAACATACTCGTGCATCCGCACGGGTACTGGTTGGTTGTGGGTAAATTTTTTTTGGTTGTGGGTGATTTATATTAGTGGGAATTTAAACAAAAAAAAATGTATAATTTAAAAAATGTATACACAATTAAATATTTCATAATTAATATGTGTTTATTTGAAACCAATTTATTGTGTTGACTGACGTGATTATGTAATTAAACAAATATAAACACAATTTAGAAAAGTTTTATGTAAAAAATAAGAATGTGGATATGTTAAATGTTATTCTTAGTTACGAAATTATAATTCGCAGTAGTATTAATGTTTTGGTTAGATAATAGTAAAAAAAAATTAAGATATAACTATTGTTGTAAAATTGTTAATACCTGGGTGAAATGAAAAATTGTAACATGAAGATTGAGACTTATCTATATGACTTGTAATATGACTTTTAACAATGGCTGAAGTTATAAGAGATAGTTGTGATTTAGAGTAAAATAAATTATAAGCATTGTGTATTGATGGTATGGATAGATAACAGTAAAAAAATTTAAAGATACAACTATTAGAAAAAATTATGTATAAATATTTATGATAGGATATAAAATAAATTAAAATAATGGACATGAAAGAAATTGCAGAGTAATTGTATATGATGGACTGGGACAATAATACTTTAAAACTTAAACTATTGCATCGAACATTTAGATAATAAAAGCAGTAATATAGGAAAAAAATAAATTAAAAATAAGAAAATGTTGATATATAATTGTATGAATGAGTATGCATGGTAAAATAACAAAACTATATATTGGGCCTATAAAGTTACAGCAATATTTGGACCGGACCGGATTTAGTAAATTCATTGGGATATTTGGTTGTACTATAAAAATGCAGTTGGTGGAAAAGAACAGGTATAGTGAAAGTCTTTTATTCTTGACATAAAAATTTGGTTTGAGTTGTGCTTCCTGTGCTTGATAATTTCTTGTTCAAAGAGGTAAAATGTGGTGATTGTAAAAGAAAGGTGAATAAGTAAATGATTATGCTACAGTGGCGTAGAGATTATAAGGATAATTTAAGAGAGGGTTTATGTGAGTGAAAGAAAAAGAAGGGAAATTAATGTAAAAGAAAAGAAGATGGTAGGTATCAATGAAGGTTTGACAGCAGAGAAGTGGGAGGAAAGAGAGAGTGACAGAGAGGAAGAGAAAGAGATGAGATAGTGTGTTGTTCTCCTACACATTTTCCTTTAAAAATTTAATAAAAATGATTGGTTATAAACCCCCAATACTAGGTCATTTAAGTAGTTCAAGTTAAACCAAAACTTCAAATGGTGCAAGTTAAATGGACCTTATTTATAAAAGGTAAAAGGTTGATCTTAAGAACCAGAAAAGATTCCCTAAAGAAAAAGTTAAGAATCAGAAAAGATGTAGTTAAAATAATAAATTCAATTATATATTGATGAAATTTTTAGTTTAATTTTTTTTATTTCTTTCACTTATTCCAACATTTTTTAGTAGCACTTATTCTAGCATAGAATTAGGTACTCTACTTTGATGATATTATTCTAGCATAGATTTTACTGATATTATGCATATAATATGTAACACTTATACCAAGATTTTACTGATTGTATAAGTACCAAGTATGATATAGTAAAAAATGATCTTTTACAAGGAATTAATTAATAACTTGCTTATATTATTGAACGTTTGTAATTTATGTAAAATCGTTAGTTTTATCTATTTTTAGTACTTAGATACTAGTATAAAACTCATAACATGTAATACTAATTTCCTTGCATCATTGAAAATGAACTTAACTTAGGTGAACAAAATTCTGGCAGATGTCAAAAGGTAATGTAAATAAGCTAATAAACTGATACGGCTTTAAAAATTTGAAGTTGATAGTTGACTGATACATAAATGGTTATGAATCCCTTTCTAATGTGACAGTACACGAGCTTACACACACACATAGGCCAATACTACAACTACATGACATTGGATTTCAAATGTGACCTTGGTGTGTATTTTAATACTAATAATATAATTTGCCGCATAGAAAAACAAACAAAAAACTAAAACTTAAATAATTGATCCTGCAATTTGATCCTCTCAATTGCTCCAATTTCCTTAGATATATTAATTAAGTAACAATATGATTGATGGAAATCCTTAGTGGCCGTTACCATTGGATGATGGAATATAAGATTGCATTTCCATGTCATTCTTAATTGATGGTGGCAATTGCATCACTATAGGTTCATCATCATCAGTAGCATCCTCCACTTTGTTGTTATCAACCTCTTTGCTCTTTCCCCATAGAACAGAATAAAGTCCACCAACTATCAGCAGAGACCCTAATGCACTATAGTAGTACCAAATTAATAAAGACTATAATTAGTACAACTAATTAATCATAGGTACTATGTAATTAACTAATTAATCAATTAAATTGCTTACGTTCCAACATATAATTTCTCCCGAAGAAAAGCCCAGCTAATAAAAGCTGTGAGGATAAGCTGCAAGGGGGTGAATACAGAGACATAAAGAGGCCCTTTTCTCTCAATGGTCCATGAAATTATACAATAAGAAAGCCCGGTGCAAATTATTCCCTGAAAACAAATTTAGTACCATTTATTATTGAGTAAGAACTAGATAAATAAAGTACATTTTACTAGCTTGATTAGTTAAATACTAAATTAAATTATGTCATCAAACAATCAAAAAAATTAATTATTGTACCGCATAAAGAGCAGAGGTAAGTCTCATAGCATCACTGAGGGACCAAGATGATACACTATGGTCAAAACACAAAGCAATGAACACACACTGAAAACTTGCCAAGAAACACATGTAGGCTGTGCTTGTATAAGGTACTGGAAAATTCTTGCTCATATCTGCCTGAAATTAACAAACAAAACAACTTAACTTATTGTTCATTCATAATATATGGACACATACTATATGATATAAATTATATAATGCATATGCTTACTTGAATGATGAACCATAGTGACCAAATAAGAGCACTGAGAACTAAGAGAGCAGGTCCTAGAAGCACATTAGATTGGGCAACAGAGGAGTTATCACCAGCTCCTTCAATTCTCTCTGCATAACTCCAATGAATTTTTGATTCTGGGATACCAATTACTTGTCCATGGTAAAATGATAAAAGTATCGCTCCACCAACACACAGAACTGTCCCTACCACTTTTGCTACACCACTTTTCTTCTTGATTCCCAAATTCTCTTGTCTATAGCACCAATAATCATCCAAATAAACTAATTAAAAATTAAATTTCTTATTTTAATTACTTCAAGTACAATTTAAATATTTGTTATTAATACGAACCTGAAGAGTATTGCTAGGACAAATGTAAAAGCTGGGAGCAAATTGGTTAGGGCACATGCAATTGTTGCGGTTGTATATTTTAGCCCCGCGAAATACAGAACTTGATTTCCTGTTACCCTGCATTATACAATTATTTTTTTTATTAGAAAAAATAAATAAAATAAAAAGAATTGGAACTTGAGCATGAAGGGTAGAAATGTAAAAAGATTACCCAGTGATGGAAGATAACAATATCTGAATCATAATGCGCTTTGTCATCCTTGGAACCATATCCCTGAGGAAGGGACAAAATAATACTTAATAAAACGTGACATAAATAAAAATTTGAATCTTATACAAGGCACATATATAGTACAGTTTATTTTTGGTATTCAGTAGTTACAAACTAAAATTACAAACGTATGCATGCTAGTAATTAACAACATGACAACTTCCACCGAACATTTTTCTGTTAGAGGCAAGACAAAAAAGTGAATGGAAATATTGGACACTATTCAAATCATGCATAACTAAAACTCTACACATTTTGCACATTAATACTTATAAACGATGTGAAACGTGTAGCACAATTGCTCTAAAAAAGTAGATGGTTTCTGGCACGTAACATAAAACACTCATAGCCCATAACGCGTCAAACATGCATGTCATCAGCGTTCTGTTTTAAGATTGTTTGTGCAAATGTTTTTTTATCTTTTAAGCTTGGATTAATCTCCTAATTAAGGTTAACTAAACTAGGGTTGTTGAAAATCTTGGTGTGGTCTTGTCCTATTTCAAATTTTCAGCTAGCCAGGAGCCTCAGGCATGACCTTCTTTCACCCCAATTTTATCAACCATTCTTTTTTAGTTATATAAACCTAGCTAATGCAAAAAGTGACTTATGAAATTTGGATTTATTAAATTTATAAACCTTTTTTAAGCATTATCTCTAGCTAATATTGACTTGAGATTTTTCCAATAACTTGAAAACGATTAAACTAAACATACAAAAAATGTACTTAATTATTTTAAACAGAAGAATATAGAACAAACTTTTTGGTATTGTTAAATGAAAATCCAAAAAGTTAAAATAGCAGCTGAAATTTTGATACAAAAAAAAATGTGAAATTCATCTCTAATTTGTTAAGAGTCAGAATACCAATTTTTTAAGAGGGAAAAATGTTAATTTAACTTTTTCTGGTAGCTATATTTGAATTTATTTATTTTATAATCACAAAGAAGAAGATTCAAATGTCAAAATGTCAAATATCAATGAACTCAAAGGTCAAAATTGAAGTACATAAAAACTCTACTTGATTTTGAATATGTACATCACTTATGCATGCATGCATTATATATGTATATGAAATTAAATAGAACCAATCAAAAAGAAACAAAAAACATGTATGAGAAAATATAAATCTATGTAATGTTCATTTTTTCAGCATGCATATGTAGTATGTATGTAACATTACCGTTCTAGCCAGAACGCAAATGGGGCTATCGAAACCGTCGCAAAGATCTGACGGTATGCAACAAGAATCAGAGGATTCATACCACCAAGAATTGCTATTTTGGATGTTATATTCATCCCTGCATATGCAAGTTGCATTACAATCATCAAAACTAAAGGAATAATACTAGCACTTCCCATGATCTCTTTAAAGTTTTTCTGTTTCACACACTCTATAGATTTTTTGAACTTTGTGTTGGAGAGTGTAAAACAGAATGAAGAAGTAGGAAGGCTTAGAAATTGTGTACTAGTACATATTGAAAGGTGGGAGAGAGATGTATATATAGGAGAGAAGATAGATATGAATTGTTAGAAAGTGTGTGAGTTAATACAAGGTGCGTGAGAAAAAGAGTCGAAAAAACGTTTGCAACAATTGTTCCTAATATTTTTTTAAGGAAAAGAAACGGTTACAATCAATTTCTTGCTACATATTGTGCTTATGTACAAGGTTGGAAGCTATCACTTCATTTAGAGTCTTCAAGCAACTACTAATTTGTTAACTAAGGTATACTTCCAAATCCTTCCTCATTTCTCTCATGTCATTTATATATTATTTTATTTAAAATGCATTCTTGTTAATAGACATTTTTTTGAAAGACATTTAGTAAAGTTTATAAAGTCTTTTAATTAATTAATTTATTTTACTAAATACTACTTACCAACTCACTCCATCCGTTATGAGACTGAACCCTCTCATTAATATTATCTATCACTATCATGTTAATATTTTTCTCACTTTATACTATTTATGATAATATTGGATACATGATTTACAATTTTATAATATAATTTGGCATAATTAATACTTATTTATTTTATTTTCTCCTCTCAGTTTTTTATTAAAATTGTGTAGAAATAGAATGACACCTTCAATTTTAATTTAATATTAATTACATTTTCACTTTGCATTAGCGATAATACTAATGACTTCAATTTGGCTAAGTTAAATTAGTAGAAGTGTAAGTTTTTTTTTGACAAGAGAAGTGTAAGTAATATTCTCTCTTTTATTTGTGTTAAAATATCAAATAAGTTTTGTATTTTTTTTTACTTATCGTGGGAATGATAAAGAGTACCGGGATCTATATGAAGGTTAAAATCTCTCTTTTTTACATACTTGTACTGTAATTTTTGTGTGAATGAAATCTATGTGTGATGTAACAAAAAAAACAACTGTGTCCCTCATTGTGGGGAAGGATGGATTAATTACTAAGTTCGATTTAAAAAGAATGAAAACCAATGAGTGGAAACGGTGCAGAAATGTATAGCTGGCAATCTATGCGAAATTCAAGTCATTAGCATGTCAACAAACACAATAAATAAAAGGGTCCCATCCCATATCACATTATTCATGGCATTCATGGCTTGCATTTCCCACCCTATCAAGGGCTAGCTTATTCCATGTTAACAACTGTTTGCAGCATTGCATGCTGCTTAATGCTTCTCTTCCATGAATTAAGCTAACTTTCAAATTTAGAAGAGAAGTTTCAATTTCAGCTTTTCAAAGATGGTATTGTTTCAAGGTTCAATGCCAAATTAATTACGGCATTTAATTTTATATTGGGAAATGGAATGTAGTGCCAGTGAAGAAATAGCTAGTGGTAAATTATCATAGGGTGGGTGCAGTTAAGAGTTAAGACTCTTCTGTCCAAAGAGTTAAGACTCTTCCGGTATCTTCTATGTATGTAAAAAACATAGGGTTTGTCTCATCTTACCTTCACCTTCATGACTTCCCCTCACGAGATGTTTTCTTCTAATTTTGAGTAAACGTTTTAATTGAGCTACACTTATATACTCATATAGGCATTGCTTCAAAATGCTTTTTCCGTCTACATTTCAAACTTCTCTATATGTATACCTATAATAATTAGTCTTCGACTATATGTATATCTTTTCGTCACATCACATTTGTCACGTATATACGTAGTGAAATGAAATTAAGAGAAGAAAATGTAGTATTAATTGTGTGTAGAATAAACCCGTTTCACACACAAAAAAACATATATATATTTGTACTTTGTTTGCATGAGAACAAATATTCTTTATTACAAATCATGCACACATGCATAACAATGCTGCTTATTCAAGATATTCGAACCCTTCTACACGGCATTAATCCTGGGCCTTAATCTACACGTAATGCTACGAACCCTTCTGCTTATGATGGAATTAAGCCGGTTTCATTTTGTAACAAGTAACAGCAAGTAATACTACACTAATACAGCCAAGTAGGTATATGGAAAGAAACCAACACGCGCACTAGCTAGATATGTCATATAAGTAAAAGAAAAAAAAGTAGTATTACACTCCTCTTCCTTGTGAGATGGTACAAATTTACATTACCCTACACAATTTATGCTAAAATATACACTCTACTGTCCTTCCATATGAAAAGATTGAACTACATTTTCCTCCTCTTTATATTTTAAAACAAAATATATACATCTCTTGGGCTTCAAACCCTTTGTATCCAAAAAAAATAAAAAATACACATCTCTCTCTTAATATACATTTTACTCCATTTTAATATAACCAAAATTCTAATGCATATTTTATTTTCTAATTACTCTTGATTCACATCATTAACATAGCTCCGTAAAAAAAAAAAATCAGTAACACGTTTAGTTTTAGACACTATCATAAACTATAAAGCAATATAAGACGAGATAAAAATCTTTGAGTACAATGCTAAAGCTTTTTTTTTTTTAAGGAGTAAATTGCTGAAGCTGGAAGCAATTTAAAATTAAATATTTCAACTTTGATAATAAGTTTTAGGCACGGCCAAAACTATTTAATGGCGTCTTTGATTGATTTGTAAAAAAATACAAAACATTTTAATTTTTATTTCAGTTTTACTTTATATGTTGGTGGAAAAAAAGATGTATGGTCACTACAAGAAATATGGGAATTTCCAATAAGAAAATATGGAAATTTCCAATAAAAATTACCGCGGAAATTTCGAAAGTTTTGAGTTTTTCCTTTTAGTTGTGATTACGAAAGTTAATAAGACAGGATGAAACCCATTTGAGTTGTTCTATTGACGTTGGTTTTAGATTTTAGAGTGTGTTTCTCTCAAAATCTCAAGTCCGATTTACTTAGTATTAATTTCGATGGGCTAAATCCATAGAGTTATGATATGGCTTTAAATGATGAAAATTGCTTTTTTCCCATCAAGTTTCGCCCATTCTCAACTGAACTACCCAAAATATTTCCGCGTGAGTTAACTCATGCAGGTGTTACAAGCAGCGTGACTTAAGTCACGCTCGTTACCTGACTTAAGTCAGCGTGAGTTAACTCAAGTAGGTTATAACCCCAACGTGAGTTAACGCATGTAGGTTATAACCCAGCGTGAGTTAACCCATGTGAGGGGTATTTTGGTCAGTTTGTATGAGAGTGGGCGTTTTTGTTGGGAGAAGAACAATTTACTTAAATGATACCTCACAAGTGGACAGTGAAATTTGACCCTTTCATAGTCGGTCATTGGACCAGATACCGAGTCTTTTAAAAAAACAAAATAAATTTTTGTCTCTACTTTAAAAAAAAATTGTTTATCCATTGAACTTTTGAATAATATTTTTCGGTCATGTTTAAAAAATTATAAAAAGCTTTCTTGCAAAATTTTAGAATTTTTTTACAACGAACAAATTAAATATAAATTATTAAGCTATTGGTGCTTAAGTATTCATATTTAATTCATATTTTGTTAAAAAATATAAATTTTAGTGAAGGATATTTATATAATATTATATAAACATCTTGTAAAAAATCATTCAAAGATATGCATGGTACATTGAGTTGATAAAAAAATGAGGCCAAAAAAACTGGCAGAAAACATTTGAATAACCGTTTTTTTAAGAAAAATTTTAGAGTAACTAAAAACTTACTTCACGCTTTTTAAAAATATTTAAATAATTTTTAAACATTTTTTTAGAATTTTATAAATAATTAATATATTTTTAAATTCGATCATCTTCAAAAACTTTTGTAATACATTTTAATAGTTTTGATCAGTGTCTATTTACCATTTATGGCTCACCATCATTGTGTCTGTTAAACATATGTATTGCAAGTTTGGATCCATACATGATGCATATAGATTTTTCCAAAGCATAAAAAAAAAATTGTATTTTTTATGTGTTTTGGTTAGGTGTTAAATGCCTCATTTCCCTTTTCAAGTTATGTGATTATTCTTTTTAAAAAAATCTATGTTCTATATCATCAGATATAAAAAGAATTCTGTATTTTTTTTAGTAGGAAGAGACTAATGGGCGTGATGAAATATTAAAAAAATATTAATTCACTACTAGAAAAAGTAAAATTAGGGAGCAAAATTAGTGACGGAAAAAATAAAATCCCTTACAAATTTTTTTGTCACAAAATTTAGTGACGGGATTAGAGAGATATTTCATGTTTTTCCCACTAATTTTTGTTTTGTTAGTAGTGATTTTTTTTTTTACAAAATACATTTAAACATATTTAATTATTTTAAAGAATTAAACGTATTTAAAAATTTGATGTATGTGGTTTGTATTTCATTTTGGAATATCACTATATCCACCATGTGGAAAACATTGATCAAACTATATGAGCATTGAAAAAAATTCAACTTCAGTGAATTTAAATTCATCTATATATGCCAGAAATTATGCATATTTTCTGCGACAAATACAACACTCAATGAAGCAAGGGTGTTATTGAAATTCTATCTAAAAAAGAAGTTTATGTTTTAATTCGTCTTTTTAAATTGCTCAAGAATCATATTTTTTAAGTGAAATCCAATTCTATAAATCATTCATTCCTCCTTAATAAAAATAAAAATAAATCATTCATTCCATGTTGGTGCTACGTAACAACCAAACATTGGGAGTATTTCAAAAAATATCTAATTCATGTGATTTGATTTGATGCACGATAAAAAAATATTTTTATGTCAATATATTATGGTGAAAATTGAAAACTTTTTTACCTTTATGTTTTTGGACAATAAAGTTTATGATAGGATATAGTGATGACGTTCAAATATTTGAGATAATATTTGGTTGTTGTCGTTTTTACGCAACTAAATTTAGATAACTTAATTGCATTCATTATATGGTTGATGAATGGATCATGTGTCGTAACTCATTAACTAACAACCTAACATTACTAACCAGAAGCTTGTTTGTTTAGCCATATTTTTAGGTGTTTGAACATTAGATAAATTTATTAATCATCTATTAAATTTTAAGGTTAAAAATGTTTTTGATCCTTATAAATATGTCAATTTTTCATTTTAGTCATTCTTAAACAAAAATCAACTTTTAGTCTCAAAAAATTTTCTATCTTCACTTTTAGTCGCAAATTTTTTTCCTTCTTCACTTTTAGTCCCTCTATTATTAGACTCACGATTATAATTCCAATATTAATCAAGTTATTACAACATCATACTTGTTTTAGTTCTAGGTTCGAGTGGAAGCAAAAACGTTAAAAAAAGCTTTTCAACAAACTTTTTATGATATCTCTACTTCAGTGGAATCAAGTTATTACACTTTCCTTTTGAAAAACATGGCTGAGTATTATTATTATTATTACTATCATGATTGTCATGTATTTTCCTTTTTAAAATACTTATCAAATATATAGTTTTCACAAATCCGCTGATGCTATGTTGCGGCTATGGAGGGCCACCTTATAAATTTGAAGAGTAACATGCGGTCGACTTGGTTATCAAGTTTGTGATGAAGGATCACGATATGTGAGTTGGGATGAAATCCATTACACCGAGGCTGCAAATACATGGATGGCTTCAAAAATACTTTCGACGACTTATTCCACACCATGCATAAAATGATTAAACTATGCACATTACAAGGGCAAAAAATAATAAACTACTATTATTTCATTAGTTGTTGTCTTACCATATGCGTACTTCTCCAAGAATAGGCTTTGTCATCTGGTCATGCTAAAGCATGAAATTGAAGCCTGCCCCATGTTCCAGATAGTGTATTTGTTATTTGCCAAAGGAGAATGTTTGATTTAGTTTTTTTTTTAAGGAAGAGAGTGTTTGATGTTGTAGTGCTGTATTATCTAAAAGGAGAAAGTCTAATATAGTCACAACCCCAAATTAAAAAGATTTAGCATACTCACATAAAATAAGAAAATTAAAACAAAAATTAATCAATCATTTTAATTTGGGGTTGTGCTCATCTAAGATTTTCTTATGTAAAAGAACGTATGAGAAAGAAATAAATAGTGATAATGACCGCATCGAATAAAGCCCTTTCCAATCATTGCTCAGTCCCATATATGAAAATTTTGTAATAGAATTAGATCATAAATCATAATCCTCTAAAAAAAAATCATAATCATAATGTACTTCATTCATCCTTATATATAAACTTTCTTTGCCTTTCTTTACATTTCTTAAGTTTTTTTTTTTACAATTAATGCTTCTATTTTGTGTGTGAATATTATTAAATCGTCTTTTGTTTATATACGTATTAAATTTGACTTTTTATATTTCAGAACAAGCCTTTGGATCTAAACCATCCATATAAGCATTATATCAATGGTGGAATTAGGTGTTTCTAATCATGGGAATTTTTTTTTTTAAGAGGTTAAAATGAAATATATTACGACGACATTTGGCCCTCCTAGCACCAGGAGTGCTTAGGAAGAAACACCAAGAAATACAGAGAAAGTATCAATAATATTTACAAGGCACCACCAATTGCCAACAAAAAACAAACAATAGAAAGAAAACAAAAATTAGCCTATACCGAGAATGGTAAACGGATTGAGGCACCAGCCATGATAATTGAAAGGAAGAGAAGCGGTCCTCACCTTCAACCACCTGAAAGTTACCGCCTTAATCTTGTCCACCACCTGAGAAATAGGACTTTGTAAAGTATTAAAAATTTTGTTGTTTCTTTCTTTCCATATAACCCACGTTGTTGCAAACCAAATAACCTTTAATATTGATTGCCTCGATTTAGCAGCACCTCCAATATGAGTAAATTGATTAAAATGATCTGCCACATTAGCAGGCATAACCGCAGAAACACCAACCCACTGATAAATATGGTTCCAAACAGAGCCAAATACAGTACAGTGTAAAAATAAATGAGAAGATGTTTCGACCAAGCCACAACCTCCTATACACGATTGAGCAGCAACATCAATAATTTGACGATGAAAGAGGTTGTCCTTGGTCGGTAGCCTATCACGGAACAACCACCACGCAAATAACACCACCTTCAAAGAAACATACTTATGCCAAATGACAGGTACCTGAACCTCAGAGGCAAGATGAAACTGATCATTCAAATATTTGTAAGCACTACGAACACTGTATTTGGAAGATGAATCCAACCTCCACAACCATCTGTCATTCCTAGAAACCTGCAAATTAATATTCTCAAGTAAAAGCCTAAGTTCCCCTACCAGGTCCTCCTCCCAGGCAAACAACCTACGTCTCCAAAGCCACGCTCCACCCTCTACCCCCCACCCTAAACTACACATGACAAACACAGACGCCTCCTTCAACGACGAGAGATCAAACAATCTCCTAAATCTTTCCCTGAATGGCACACCACCCACCCAAGCATCAGACCAAAACAGAGTATTAGTATCGTCGCCAACATCACGACTAACATGGCTATTGAACCAAACATCCTCACGCAACATACAAATATCCCTCCACCACAGGGAGCCATCGCGGCCCCCCTGACATATACGACCATCCTCCACACCGTAACGCGCCGACAACACCCTATACCACAAACTAACCCTGTTTACCAGCAACCTCCAACACCACTTCCCTAATAAAGCAGTGTTAAACTCCCTAATTCTCCTTACCCCCAAACCACCAACCTCCTGACTCCGACAAATAGATTGCTAGTCAACCCAAATAACTTTTCTGTGGTCTACACTCCCCCCCCCCCCCCCCCCCAATTTTATTTTTTTTATTAAAAATAGATTCAATAGAGGAGACGATACCTAATGGAGCCTTGAAAAAAGAAAGAGCATGTACAGGCAGAGATGACAGGTCAGACTTCAGCAAAACCAAGCGGCTTCCTAAAGACAAAAACCTCGACCTCCAACCCGACAGTCTCGAAGTAATATGACCAATGAGAGGGTCCCAAAACGACAACCGACGAGCGTTACCACCAATAGGCATACCAAGATACAAGAACGGAATATACCCAACCTTACAATTTAAGACTACCGCTGCCTCAGATAACCAGGAACCCGTAACGTTCACCCCTACCAACATACTTTTAGAAAAATTCACCTTTAACCCAGACAATTCTTCAAAAAGCAAAAGGATAGCTCGCATAGAACGAATGTTGGCCCACGATTTTTCTCCCAAAATAAGCGTGTCGTCTGCAAATTGCAAGTGCGACACTACCATGTTGTCACGGCTTCCCACTTTGTAACCAGTAAAAAGATTGTTGGCAATTAAAGATTCCATCAAGATATTAAACCCCTCAGCAGCTAGAAGGAACAAAAAAGGCGATAGAGGATCACCTTGCCTCAACCCCCTTTCAAAAGAGAATTCATCTATTGGAGACCCATTAACTAAGACTGAAGCTTTAACGGTCCCAACACATTCTTTAATCCACTTACGCCACAAAGTCGGAAACCCCATCTTTGACATAACATCATCCAAATAATTCCAATCAATGGAGTCATAAGCTTTTTTGAAATCAACCTTAAAAAGAAGCAACTCCTTCTTACATTTTCTTGCTTCGTCGACAACCTCATTAGCCACCAAGATACCATCGAGGATCTGACGCCCTTTAATAAAGGCTGACTGAGTGTCAGAAATAACAGAGCCAATTGCCAACCGCAGCCTATTTGCAAGAACCTTCACCCATATTTTATATAAACTGCCTACCAACGATATCGGACGAAAATCATTAAGACATTGAGGATTATCGACCTTAGGAATAAGCGCAATAAAAGTACTATTTATCCCCTTAGTCAGCTTGTCGTTCCTATGAAATTTCAGCAAAAAACGCATCACATCTTCCTTCAACAAAAACCAAAACTCCTTGATAAAACCGAAAGCGATTCCATCTGGCCCCGGGCATTTAAAACTGTCACAATCCCACACAGCATCCCTAACCTCATCAAGCGAAAAAGGCTTAGTCAAAACTGCCCCATCTCTACAAGATAACAAACGAAACTGCAGTCCCTCCATACTAGGCCGACGAACACTACGGGATTTATAATGGAATGAAAAATGAGATAGAACCGCAGCACGAACATTAATCATGGGAAAATTAATTGACATTCCTAGGGCAAACATATATTTTTGATGTCATTAAAAAAGATGAGAATTTATATTATACTCCATTCGTTCCATATTAACTGAGATTTTTGTTCTTTTTACACATATTAAAAAAAAATGTGTAAGTGGAAGGGAGAAAAAAAAAATGATTTTAAGTGTTTTGTCAAGTATTTGTGCATTCCCCATTATCATGAATGCAAAGTAGAATATATTGAATTAAGAGTGATGAAAGTAGTATTAATTAGAAAAAAATATTTAATATTCGATTGAAAAGTGAAATGAGTATATTTTTTTGGGACAATTTTTTTTCCAAATGACTTGGTTGTTTTGGGACCGAGAGCGTATTTGCTATGTTGTTGGTGACAACAAAATGTATACTTATAATTTAAAACCAAATCAAATTTTTAAAAAAAGGATAATAGTCATTTTAGTCCCCGAATGTGTAATGAGTAGCCACAATAGTCCTCCAATGTATTCAAATTTCAATATAGTATTTTATATTAATTTTTTTTGTTAATATTGTCATATCAATCCTTTAATATACTTACTTATTATCATATCAGTCCTTATAAGTACACACTTATTTTTATTTCGGTTCTTATATGAAAAGAGTTATTGTTAGTATTGAGAGATTTATTTTATCGTTAAAAACTATTTTAACTAACAACGTAGACAATTAAAAACTATTTTAAAGTTTTGATACATTTAAGGATGATTATGACTACACATTAATTATTCATTAACCAAAGTGATTATTATCTCTTATAAAAAACTATTGTTCGTTATTTGAACGCTAGTTTTAATAAAAGTTAAATTAAAAATATAATTAACTCACTTGGACACACATCAATATCACAACATGCCATGTCACATTGTTAAATAGGTTACGATGCAAACATTTACGAACAGTGTAAAACTTTAAAAACTAATTTAGAAAAAAAAATGCAAAACTTAAATAAGTGCTTGATGCATTTGACTTAAAATTAATCTAAATTACACCAAAATTCCTTTAAGTTTAAAATTTGTAACACAATGATTATTTTAAATTATTTTGTTCATACATAAGTCTTTTAAATTGAGATTTATAACAGATTAATTTTTTAAGTTATTTTGGTCACACATAATCGTTTTTGCAATGTTTAGTTAAAAGAATAACTAAATTAAAAACATTTATAAATTTAAAGAACTTGTGTTTAACTAAAATAACTTAAAAATCAATATATTACAAACATACTAGATTGTCGGCCTTTGTGGTGAGAAAGACGGATGACACTTTGGTGACATTAAATCTGGACCACACAACACATATTGTCATTGTATCTGGACCATACAACACATCTATATTGGCTGTTGTGTGGTCTAAATTTAATGTCACGATGACATTAATGTCACCAAAGTGTCACCCGAGAAAGACAAGATAAGATAGCTTTGAAGCAATATGATCCGTGTGATGAATCAGGCGTTTCAAATTAAGAGAATCCGAATCCGTAGTACAACATAAGATAGTATCGAATGATACGCGCATTAAAATAGACAGCATATAGCGAAGTAGAAAGTAGCTTGGAAAGTCTGTACCGACACACACTTGAGTAGTATGAGTTTTGGCGGTGAGTCTCAGATTCGAAGTGTGGCAGTGGCATTCTCACTTGTTCTATGGATATGTATTTTCTCTTCTTCTTTTTCTTTAGCTTTGAGTGCTGTGAGCAGTGGATGCAGTAAACCAGCTGTTCTATTCGTGTTCGGTGATTCAAACTCGGATACGGGTGGACTCGTTTCAGGACTCGGTTTCCCTGTTAATCTTCCAAATGGTCGCACCTTCTTTCACAGATCCACTGGTCGTTTGTCTGATGGACGCCTCGTTATTGACCTTCTCTGTAAGTTTTTCTTCTTCACATTTCAATTTCTACTTGCTTCCATTTATTAGCATTATTAAGTTTCGGATATTTCAACTTGATTACTTGCTGCGATTAGTTAACTATCTGGATACATACATTAACATAGACCCATATCCTCCTCCTTCGCCTTCGTGTTCATCTTCTGTCATCTATCATTTTTGTTTTATTTTTATTTTAAGCTGTAGTAGGTGGGGCCCGCAGGGGCGTAGCCCTGGTAGCCTTGGCTACCCAAAATATATATTAATCTTCAACTAGTTGGTATAAATTTATATTTGGCTACTCCAAATAATAAACATTGAGCTACCCCAAACAAATTCAATTGCCGAAAATTAGCATAAACAAATTAAATGGACATTGATTTTCTTGCAAATAACCTATTTGTTTACATTTGAAAAGACATTATTAATCTATTTAGTAAACGGTCAATTATGGATAAAATTAGCTTTTTGAAATGCATTTTACCCAACTTTTTTAAATAGTCATTGTCAATTTTTATCAGTCGTTGTTGCTTTAATTTACATTTCATATAAGTAAAAATTATTGCCATTTTTTTTTCATGTATTGATTAATTTTCGGATTAAATTTGTTTTTAGTCTTTACAACACTTGCGATTTTTGAGTTATGTTTCTAAGATTTTGTTTGATTTTAGTTCTTAATTTTTTGTTAGAGATTAAATACAAGACTAAAGACAATTTTATTTTTTTTTGTAAAATTTTAAAAAATCGAGAAGAAAATTGAATAATTTTTTTTGTAAGGACTAAACCTAAAATATTATAATCTATGCGACTAAAAACATTTTTATCCTTTAATTTAATATATTCGTTTTAAAAATATTTTATTGTTCCTTTATATTTGGCCCCTGCATAAATTTTTTGCTAGCTTCGCCGTTGGGGGCCGTGTCTTGAAATTATCGATTACCCATTATGGGCCCGCGGTTTCTGTTTTTTTGGTTACAACAATTTTAGGGTAAGGGGATGGTGCCCCAGTCCAAGGCAGTTCGACCTCAAAGAGCACTTACAAAGGTAAAAGGGTGGGAGAGGCGCAAACACAAGGACTTCCTAGGAGGTCACCTATCCTAGTACTACTATCGTCCAAGCACATTTAACTGCGGAGTTCTGTTTTAATACAAACAAACGGCTCAACTTTAAAAAATAAAATAAAAATTGGAAGTTAGAAATCATTTCTAGTTTGTGGTCGACTTTATCAACTGATTGCTAACCTTGGCCGTTTGAATGAAAGGCAACATAATAGGTTCGCAAATCCTAACTCAACTTGAAAAATGTCGAAATTGTTAGGTCTATGATTGAAGTTCAAATCTCGGCACATCAACTTTGTCATTTCGTCTATGTACCTAAAAATGTAACGAAATAGTTGGATTGAGTCTAAATTTAGTGATGATTCTACTTGATGGCCATCAAAGTGATTGTACTTTTAAAAATCAAGAACTCTTTTTTAGGTGATTTCTAGCAAGAAATATATTACAAGTATACTAGTTTATATGGGTTTATGAAGAAATGTAATTTTATTTTCCAACAACTTTTGTTTTTTTAGTAGCCTTTAGGGGAAAACAATGTGAAAACAGTGTGAAAACAATTGTCTTACGTATAAATTGTATCTTTCAACGATACTCTTTACTGACTCAGTTGCAAAAAATAATATGACAATAGCGAAGTGGCATAATAAACTGAAGGCGAAGTTGACAAATGACAATTTTTCACTATTTAGAATGAATGAATATGTGCAAGAGTTTTTTTAAAAAAAAATAGAATAGTAAAAAAGTCGTTTGCATTGGTTTGGTTCTATAGGATGTAATGGAGTCAAATTACATGTGATAACATTCATTTTTTAAATGCAACTAGATTATCTTTATAAAAAAAATGTAACTGGATTATTATTCCACTTCATTTCACCCATACCACCAATCCAGAGACATACCATAAGAGTTACCGGGATAGTAGCAAACACATTAAATTATTGGTTTAAATTTATACGACGATTTTTTTTTTGTAGATAGACGAAATGACAATAGTCACTAGAAGCTCACACACATAAGTGGAGGAACCGGTGTCCTAACAATTTCTGCATTTTTGTCAGTTGAGCTAGGACTTGTGGAAATATGACGAATTTTTAACGCGTTGAAAATAATTTTTCACTTACTAATGGAGGCAGTGAAAAATTACAAATGGTACTAAAAAGCGAGTGATGGGGAATTGGGGTGCAAGTTTCATACAGTCAGTAATTCCAATATTAGTAATAACCTTGAATCTGATAAATAGTTTTCTTCAAACCATTGGCAGGCCAAAGTTTGAATACAAGATTTTTGACCCCATACTTGGACTCCATGTCTGGATCCGCATTCACAAATGGAGCAAACTTTGCAGTGGTTGGATCCTCTACCCTCCCAAAATATGTTCCTTTCTCTTTAAATATACAGGTCATGCAGTTCCAACATTTCAAAGCTCGTAGCCTTCAACTTTCTACCTCAGGTATACACCGCCGATTTTCCTCTTATTTCCTCATTGAGTTCTTCCTGATTAATGATTATAAAATTAGTTTTATTGTGGACGTATAACTATCATAGCGTTTGGTAGATATGCTGGAACTTGATAGAACGGAATAAATGAGTTTTGTTATGCGTTTGGTCCATATGCAAAGTAGAGGAGAGTAAGACAGGTAAAAGAATATTTCTTACTGGTTGCATTAAAATTGATGAAACCAAAGAGAAGAAAACAAAACTATCTAGATATGATGAATTTGATATATATAGATGAAATTGAGGAATCACACTATTGTTATCAGTTTCAAGTGAATTTCTTATGCTAGTAAAAGTGCAAAATTATTTAAAACTATTTTATGAATTTAAATCCAAGAATGAACTAATTGCAATGCAAATAGGTGCAAAAAATATTATCAACGACCAAGGCTTCCGGGATGCACTATACTTGATTGATATTGGGCAAAATGACCTTGCTGATTCATTTACCAAAAATCTATCATATGTGCAAGTCACCAAGAGGATCCCAACAGTTATCACTGAAATTGAGAATGCTGTTAAGGTCAGTTTAGTGCTCTTTCAAACCGTTGACTAAATTTGCTCACGACCTATGAAACCGACTAATTTTATTTGTTTCATAATGGTGATTTAGGTATAGCTAAAAGGTTTGTGTGTGATCATAAAACTGATCCACTATTTTTTTGAGAGGAAAACTGATCCACTTTTTTTCACTTTTATTGCTCATCCTTTATGACAGAAAGTATAATTTCCCCTTTTCCTTTTATTGAGTACTTCCTTTACTCTGTAGCAAGGTTTCCATCTCTAAATTTCTTGATTTTAAATTCTTTATCTGATTTCGATAGATTATAGATAAGAGAGATAAGAAGTGTAGCTACTACTGAATTTTTCTCCCAAAATCAAAAATAGGATAAAAAAATGTGAAGTGGTTGGTGCACAGTATGTGCGAGTGTTGTAAACCTTGGGGTAGTTTGATTCCTACTTATAAAAAAATGGTTTCTCCAGTACATAAAATCCGGTTTGATACTTTAGTTTATAATAATTATAAACACACTGTAACTCATTATTGTGGCAGCAGTTCCGTATACTACCTGATTACATTTATATACATTTTATTGTTAATCAAATTCAGTTTGCTCATTTCCAAACAATGAGTTTATCCAATAAGATTCTTGGTATGCATGGATTGGCCTCATGCACACATGAGAAGTTTATTGTATGTTCTTTTTGTTTTGGTTGTTGCAATAGTGTAGTTTCATTTATTACTCAGGGTAATTCATTTGTAATTGGATAAAGGATATTTGCACTCTTTAGCTTAGAAGAACAATGTGTTCTATTATATATGTTCATATCTATTCCATACATTTGCTATTGATTCACTCAAACTTCATTGAATTCAGATCATCGACATGTGCATTTTTGTTCAAAAAATCTTGATCTTATTATTGTTCCTCCATTTGTTTGATGCTTAGTTCATTTATCTGTATGCAGAGTTTGTATAATGAAGGTGGCAGGAAATTTTGGGTTCACAATACCGGGCCCTTTGGCTGTCTTCCTAAATTAATTGCACTGTCTCAGAAGAAGGATCTGGATTCATTTGGATGTCTTTCTAGTTACAATTCTGCTGCAAGATTGTTTAACGAAGCACTGTATCATTCGAGTCAGAAACTAAGAACTGAATTGAAGGATGCTACCTTAGTCTATGTTGATATTTATGCCATTAAGAATGACCTCATCACAAATGCCACCAAATATGGTAATCCAAGCAAGCACTTTATTCTCATCAAGTATCGATTATTATTAGACTCGGGGTTGTGATGCTAATCTTAATTAAGTTATTACGACATCATATTGTTTTAGTTCTAGGTTCCATTGGAAGCGAACACGTAAAAAAATGCTTTTCAATACACTTTTTTATGAAATCTCTGCTTCAGTGGAATAAAGTTATTACACTTTCCTTTACAAAACATTGTTGAGTGTTATTATTATTAGTATCATGATTGTGATGAGGTTTGTTAATACATTATCTAATAGGTTTCACAAATCCGCTGATGGTATGCTGCGGCTATGGAGGGCCACCTTATAATTTCGATGTAAGAGTGACATGCGGTCAACCTGGCTATCAAGTTTGTGATGAAGGATCGCGGCATGTGAGTTGGGATGGGATCCATTTTACCGAGGCTGCAAATACATGGATAACTTCAAAGATACTTTCAACAGCTTATTCCACGCCACGCATCCCTTTTGGTTTCTTCTGTCACTGATATCATACAATGATTAAACTATGCACATTACGAGGGTGAAAAATAGTGAACTACTGTTATTTCATTAGCTTTTTACCATCTATGTACTTTTCAAGAACAGGCTTTGTCATTTGGTCATGCTCAAGCATGAAATTGAAGCCTGACCCATATTGCATTGTTGCCAGGTTCCAAATATTGTCTTTGTTATTTGCCAAAGGAGAGTGTCTGATGTTTTTTTTGAAAGTGTTTGATGTTGTAATGTTGTATTATGTAAAAGAACAGATGAGAAAAAATTATGTATTTTTCGCTATGCCTCTATTATTAATTTATTATGAACAATATATGAATGAAATAGTTTACTGGTTGAGGTTAATAAAACCAAGTAGCAAAATTTGTACAAAAAAAAAAGAGAGTAGCAAAACAGATTTAACATTTGTATTATATACTTCACTTGTAGCACAGTACTTTATTTGGAATATTATCATGAATGAAATGTGTTGAATTTGTTTGCGTCAAAAATAAACATAAAAAATGTTAATTATGTAATGACGATAAATTTTCGAATATTGCTACATTAATCCCACAGAAAAAAACATATGGCAAGCTGGCATTCCCTTCAATTATTTTCTTCCTCTTCTGGAGAATACAATAACTTTTTCACCTCAATTTTAACTTACTAAATTTCCATTTTCCATGTCATATGGTTCTACAAGAGTTCCCATTTGATCCTACAAGTCACAACCTATGTTAAAACATAATTTTGCTAATTTGTTCCCATTATCGGACCAAGTTTTTGCTTATACATACTAGATGAAACCACACTTCACAATTAGTGGTTAATGGGTTATGTGCACATAAATAGGAAATATTTTATAGGTATTAAAAACATTTAATTTTATATGTTTGTGTCGGTGTTTCATATATTGACTATGTTGATGACAATCTGCCGACGTTAAATGTATTGTCTTTGTAACCCCTCCTGCTTAGTTTCTATTTTCATGATTGGCCATTTTGCTGGTGTACATTGTAAAAGAGTTATCAAGCTTCTTATTTAGTCGTGGTCAAAGCTTGTTAAAATTAATTATTATAAGAGAAAATTGATAAAATCCAAATTAACAAGCTTTGACCACGACTAAATAAGAAGCTTGATAACTCTTTTACAATGTACACCAGCAAAATGGCCAATCATGAAAATAGAAACTAAGCAGGATGGGTTACAAAGACAATACATTTAACGTCTAATACATTTGACGTGAGTAATAATTTGAGAAATGAAAATAATTGAATGTAATCACATGTATTAGACGGAGACCGGATACACCTCCGATTTAATTCTAAAGTGTCGATACTACGTAGTAGCCAAACCTTCGTATGTTATGATATTATTACAAAGAAAGATTTAAGTCTAAGCTATTATCACTTGCTTTTTCTTTCTCTTTGTCTTCATTTTGGTTTTTTGGTGTCACTGTCGTAGTGGTTGCACTTGCAGTTGCAGCTACTTCTTGCACATATTCTTTCTCTATTATCATCACCTCTTTTTCATGCTGTGAAGAAGGACCAGCTGCAGCAGTAACTGAAACAGAAACATTACTCTTTCCCAATTCTTCACTAGCAATGAAATCTTCAAGTTGAAAAGTTGGATTCCAAATACACTTTTCCTTTTTTTCTTCACCCACCTTCTTATCTGTTTTGGAGAGGATATCTCTTGTACTCTTTATCAAGGCAAAGAACTTCTCCATTTTCTCATCATCATTTTCTTCTTCATCTTCCAACATTTTTCTCTTCCTGTTTTCTCCTTCCATGCTCCTCAATTACTGTATCGACACACTAGCTAGCCTATATGACTAACTATATGTTTTGTATATTTATATTTGCCGTGTAGAGGAAAACAAGAATAATATTGAGAATACTTATGAAGCTAGCTAGGTAGTTGTTTATATTTATATTGTATGCTATTCATCATTCATAACAATATAAAATAAGAGAATAAAATATAAATCACTTAATGTGATTCCTAGCCAATCATTTAAAAAGAGAGAGAAGAGAACATAAATATTAGTTTTTCATCTCTTTTTCTTTAGCACAACTACAAAAGAAAGAACCAAAGCGAAGTAAATTGATTGAGAATAGATTGAAAATTTTGAAACTATATAAACAATGAGATTGAATAAATTGATCAAGGAACCGACTTGAATTGAAATTGCCAGGTCAGCAAATGAACAATGAAATTGTTTACTGAATTCAATGAACCAAAACCATGTTGACTTGTATGTAATAGAGGTGAGGTCAATACGGCGTTTGGTCAAGATTATTGGATTGACAAATATGCCCCTGAGGAGTAAAAATAATGTATGAAAGAGAGAGGGTAGAATGGTAAGTTGGTGCAAAAGATAATTTGTTTGAGGTGAGAACATCGTTAGCATAAAGAAGCATCTTTCGTCATCCTCATTACGTAATATTTCCCCTTTATTATGTGTTATACGACTCCCTATTTGCAGAGCATCTTGCGGGTAAATGGTTCCACTCAAGAGGATACTTTAGGTATAGGTATAGGTCACCATACCATGAATGGACCCCATGAAAACCATTAATCATAGAAAATTGAATCCTTAATGAATAATTAGTGTCTCAACCGGGCACACAATATCATTATCAGATTGAAATCTTTTCTGAAATCCGGATTACAACATGTATGACAAACAAGATATTTATTTAATTATTTGTTAGCAACTTGGAATTCAAGAAAGTAAAAAAAAGAAGCAAAGAATAGTTTTTCATTGATTAAAATTTATTGTTGAATTAGTAGACCAAATGACCAATTTCAAGTCTATGCGACCAAACAAAGGCAATGACAAATAGGGTTGGTCTTAAATGACTTGACTAAATAATTAATTAAAAGTTGCTTTGAATTTGAATGATAGTGTCTGGAATTATTCTAATCACCGTCATTAATGGTAATCATGGTGAGGAAGAATGGCCAAGATACTTTCATCAGGGTAGTAGAGTTATCAGATTTGTGCTAGCACGAACACGTGACGTAGGTATGGATGGATGCAAAGACAACTCATGATGCTGATTGTTGTGGTCCATATATACAGTTGAATGAAATCAGGGATGAGATTATCCACGTGAAATCCTCTTCTATTTTCCCACGAAATTGTAGAATAAGGGGTGAAAAAACTACTATTTTGAGTTAGAATTACGCCACTTACATTCTTGCTTAATATGTAGTTTTGTTTTTGTTCATTTGTCTGCTAAGTTAGACGTCATTTGAGTGACATCCTTGATCATCCTACATGATCAGTAACATGACATACTACACAGTACACACCACGCAAACAAGAAGGTGGAAAAAGACCTCCAAGTAGATGAGTGTATAAAGGAGTAAATATAAACTTAACTATGCCTCATACAGAAGGAAACACCAACGAAAGTTTTATAAAGCCATCTAATTGTTACAGAGAGAAAAATAAAAGCTTAGCTTTCAGTTAAACGTTTTAACTTGTATAGGATACGTAATCATATACTCCAACTAATTGTAGTGGGGGTTTCAATCCTTATACTAGTATGTATCTTCTCCAATCTTCTAGTAAAAGGAAAAAGTAACACAGGGTAAAATACCTTAACAGCTATTGAAACATGATCTTTCAGACATCCCATATTTGAAACTCCTCTAAAAGAAGAGGAGAAAATTGTTTAGCCTTCATCTCTTTGCTTTCCATTTTTATTTAGTTACTTTTCTTCCTTTCTCCTCCCAAAAGTCACTCAAAAACTATAGTTTTCACTTTTCAAGATCATAATATTAGGCCAATTATATGTTCAAGTACATTAAAAAATACTTATAGCCTTGGTGGTATAGTCCAAGGTAACGGGGAAGGTAAATATGAACACAGTAACGAGTTTAAGGGATAAAATACGAGAGAAATGCTAGTCCTCTACCCAACGGACTGCATGTTTTGCCCAGAGGTAGTATGCTCCAACCGGACCGCGACCCCCCAACTCATAAAGCTCCACTGATACATTGTCCTTGTCTATCTCATTCAGAATCGGAGTTAGAATGTTCCATGCAGCTGCCAGCTCATCGCTTCTCATAAACAGATGGTTATCCCCATCAATGACATCAAGCAGAAGATGCTCGTATGAATCCGGCACCTCAATGCTGTACCTTAAAAAACATTAATGAACAAAATTAGGCAGATAAATGATATTTAATCGACCAGCGGGTTAGAAGCATTTGGTCAAGGTATGATGCAAACAAATACTATAATCACACACGGTAGTGCTTACTTGTCCTTGTAAAGCAGATTCAATTCTGAAGAGTCCAGTTTTAAGCCTAATCCTGGAACCTTGTTGTTAACTCTCACCAGAATGGCTTCATCAGGATCATCACGAAGAATGAGCTCATTTGTGGCACGGCCAATATTGTGCCCGATGCATTCACGGTAAACATTTCCTGGAACATGTCGAAATTGAATTCGTATCTCCATTCTGCATTAATACAAAATTTTGAACCTTTGTCAGAAAATGACATGAGTTTTGAACAACAAATTTCCCAACTAGTTCTACATAAGCCTATAAATTCCATCATTCAACAAATTATTGCATGCAAGCAATAAAATCTAGACCAATATTTCTTTCATGTGAGACCTGGGGGCAGGGACAGAAGGAATCAGTCCTTTTCCCCTTTATTTGACAACTTTGTCAGAGTGGGAAACAACATAAATTTTGCAATTATTACAAGCTCAACACACACCCCATCTAGAAGACCTAAACTCGCAGCAATAAGAAGAAATTACTGGAACAGGGACAGGCATGACATGGAATCTAAATATCTAATCTAGTACATAAAATTGACAAAACGGTAATAATTTTTACTGGTGTTTGATGAGTCCCAAGCCTGTTTTAACCAAAAATGGTACACCATCCCATCGTGCATTGTCAATGTATAGTGCAGCAGCGAAATAAGTAGGTGTGGAACCATCTAAGCACTTATCAACATTGTCTCTGCTACTTGATTTATATTGGCCAAGAATGACATCCTTGGGCTCCAATTTGCGAATTGATCTTAAAACCTTGACCTGGAAAGAAGCTAATTACTTGTACTACTTGGTGATAAAATGGAAACCATGCATCTTTCAAGCTGTCATTTGTAGCAAACCACTCTAACATCTTAAGTTGTCCTCAACAGCAGTTATTATATATAGCAATGGTGTATTTGTGATTTAAGCATGGTTAAATATGTTTTAGAATAATTTCTGTAGAATTTAACATTTTACATTTTTGACATGTCAAATAGGTAATTTTTCTTCAATTGTTTCTTTATTTAGTAGTTAATACGCGAAGGAAATGAATTAGTAGAACTCATATTCCCTCAAAAGCACAGAATGGTTCTAGCACTTGAGCAACAGAATGCCGGCACCTATCGTGCACTGGGAAAAAGGCAAATTACTCGTGTGATAGTCAGCACCGAAGTGTTGGTCAGTCAGCACATGAGTACTTGCATGCACTGACACATGCATGCAATGCCTGCGTGTTTCAAAGTGCCCCACAGTGCCATCGACACCTCGGTGCTGGAAGGTCACAGCTTATACTGATAGTTATTTTTGCCTGACAGTATAAAAGGATAGTATGATGAATCTAAAAAGACGGAATGGATCAGCAGGTGAACAGACTACAGAGAAAGTACAATATCGATTAATTGGGAAGGGGGAAGTCCTTACTCTTGGAAGACAGTCATGTGTTCATTTCCTTTACATGAAGTCACCAATTTTCCTTTTTTCTTTTTTTTTTTGCTTTAATCATGTTTTAACTAAATTCCTCTATCCGAATTATTTCAATACAACAACAATCAAGCCTTACCCCACTAAGTGGCTCCGACTACATTGATCAAATTACGCCACAATGTTCTATCATAAACCATATGTTACAATCCGAATGATTTCAATACATGACATTAATCATCATGGCAACAATATTTTACATAATTTATTACTTATCCAACTCAGTAAGTTGTTTAAGGCATAGCATTATTTTCCTTTTCTTCACTAATCATGTTTTAGCTAAATTTCTCTATCCAAATGATTTCAATATGTAATATTAATCACCATGGCAACAATATTTTACATAAATTTATTACTTATCAAACTCAGTAAGTTGTTAAAGGCACATCACTAAGTATGCTATAGATTATAGTTTGTACGAGTACCTTTTCATTTCGAATATCTTCTCCATCAAGGCTAACTGGTGGTTCCATGGCAAGCAATGCAATTGTTTGGAGCACATGGCTGTGAACAATATCACGGATAATCCCATAGCCACCGAAATACCTGCATGGGTAACAAAGCATTAAGCTGAAATCATATCACAAGCAAATACACGTTGACTATAATTTTGTTTATGCATATTCAGTACAGAATGACACATTGTAGTGTATTTACTCAAATGACAATACAACCAATATGATCACCTTCCCGGATGCACAGCCAAGTCCTCTGATAAAATGACCTACAGAAATTGCATTAAGAAGATGATAACAAACATTAAATTTCAGAATAGACATTTGGTTTTTCATTGAAGTTTAGAAATTCAGGGATGCCAATCAGATAAAACAAGGGCGCTGACCTGCACATTATCTATGTAAGTTCGACTCCATAGCGGCTCAAAAACTAGATTGGCAAACCTTAGAACTGTGAGATTTTCAATGAGATTCCTTCCTAGAAGATGATCAATCCTGACAACAGATTGATGAGAATCATCAGTTTATGAACAGTATTTCTGTGTGCCCAAGTGGTTCATCCGAACCAAATATTTTTTATTGGATCAAATTTTTCTCTCAAATACTGGACCAAATCAACCAGGCACGCATCCATTTGTTTGCATGAGCATATGGGTGAAAATGGGAGAAGAAGGTATAAATACCTATATAGTTGCTTTTCCTCAAACTTCGAGAGAAGATATTGTGTCAGCCTTTGGGAAGAGAGAGCATCAAAGCCAAATGGCTTCTCAATTATTATGCGATTCCATCCCTTTTGGGTCTGAGCACTGCTTGCAAGACATGAAGCAACGTCCAAAAGTGCTTCTTGTGGCACAGAAAGGTAGAAAATCCTATTGGTTTTGGATCTTCCCTGAAGTAGATAATAAGCTGTAGTAGAATCAAATATCAAAGGGCGGACAGCTCGTAAAGAGTTTACACACACTACAGGAACTCACTTGAGAAGAAAAGAACTATTTTCATAAATACTACTAAAATTAGAGAAATTTGTTCGAAGCTACCTCGATCTGCTCCATTTTGTCCTTCAGTAAGGCCATCCCATGTTTGTTGTCGTAACCTCCATTGATGTAGTGTGTTCTATCAAGGAAAGCTTCTATTTTGTCCCCACAATCCTGCCTGAAATTGGAAGATTTTATATTTCACATTAATGTAAAGTCAAATGTAGAAGTATCCTACAATATTGACCGTATACAATGGGAAAAACGAAGATGGACTTCATTAATTCACTTTCAAACCAGAAAGCTTTATAATTTTCTGTTTCAAATGAAATAGGGCAATTTATTTGCAAAATTGAAATTGGGTATTTGGACACAGAAATGTTTAAATGTAAAAGTAAATTTACTGATAGATTTTATCTGCTATAAATTGGTTGTAAATTTTAATAAATCGCTACCTGGAAAGCAGTTTCCCAAGTTGGCATATGAAGGATTCAGTGCAACCTACTAAAGATTTTGTCTATGATTGGAAACTATATATAGAAGGTAGTAATTTGGGAATTGAAAAGAAAACCATACTGATGATCAACTCGGCATGTTAATGTCGAAGCAATAATGGATCGTAGGTCTTCGTCAGTTATATTCTTCCTTGAATACCCAAAAATGGCCACATTCTGCAGACATGCAATGCAAAGTCAATATATATTAAAAATTTAAAAGGGTAAACAAACATTGACTAGGAACATTAGTCTGT
This sequence comes from Medicago lupulina, assembly GCA_958299785.1. Lineage (NCBI taxonomy): Eukaryota > Viridiplantae > Streptophyta > Magnoliopsida > Fabales > Fabaceae > Medicago > Medicago lupulina. Next base: position 3,015,295 of record OY283140.1, read on the forward strand.
ATAACTCTTATGTTCCACTAACAAAAAATAAACAAATTAGATTATATATCATGAGTTTATATAGCAGGTGGATGATTCACTTCGGTCCAATGTGAGTCTATATTAACTATTATGTCCCAACATATGAAGGGAATCCTTGAAATGCATGCAAGAGAAATCAAGAAAATCTGTTTAATTATACCTCAGGGAGAAAGCCACTATAGTAGAGTGCAAATAAAGCTGGAAAAATCTTCCCCCTTGCAAGCTCACCCGTGGCTCCTATGACAGCAATACAAAGTGAAGGTTCTCTACTAACATCCATGGGAAAGGCCAAGGGACTTGTTTGCAGCAAAGATGGAGACTCCAAGGACGAAGTGACCTTACTATCTGGGAACATTATAATAAAAAATGAGTATAAAATTAAATTTCATAAACACGGCTCTTTTTTTTCCCCCATCTAGTACTTTTTTTTCCCACATGCATCCTATAACATCTCACCATATAGATTTTCATAATATATTTGTGAAGACATTTTAAGAACAAATATAACAACAAGTGAATGAATATGTGGTTTAAATGTACGCATTTGTAAAAGAATTTTTTTACACTTAGTCCATAGATATTATGATATGTTTGAATTGAGTTATTTGAGCTTATCTGCTGATACAAGTATTTGTGAGACTCATTGGTAGTGTTTGTGGAAACAATTTATGACATGTCCATAAGTTGTTTTCAGCTTATTTTCATAAACTCTCCATGATAGTTTATGAAATCAGCTTATAGTTTATACGAAAACAGCTTAACTTTATTTATAGAAATAAGTTATATATAAGTGCGCTATCCAAACAAGGTAATATCTTATTAATCATATAAATTATAATCAGTACCAGATTTCAAGATAAGAAACATTTAAGAAATTTCAAGAGAAGTAAATTACATTACATTGCATAAATAGAAATGGAGATAGGGAAGCTAACACACCAGCATGATCATCATCAGGTAGAGGAGATGAATCAGAAATTGATCCTTTTACATTCTTGAAGTGATTTCGACAGTTAAGCTGCTTCGGATGTTGGAGATTAAGTCTATCAAGTATCCACAGTTTGAAACCACGAAATCTTCTTCCAACACTTGCTACTGAATGAAAGCTGCTTGAAGCAACCTGCAACAATTAACAACAGAAAATTCAGCGTCCGATTCGTATTAGAGGCTACAAATTTCGAAAGGGAAACAACAAAAAAATACAGTAATTGTGTTGAAATTTGAGCATGAATGTGTTGATCTTGTTGGGAGTGAAAATGGTAGGGAGGTTGAAGAGAAAGAGAATGACATTGTGTTGTGATGAGATGAAGTGATCTTTGTATTGTATGAACTGTGAACTCAAAATCTAAACTCGGCTTTTAAATTGAGATATCTTCTGCGTGTCAAACACTGTTGACGGTTATGGATAGACTCTCTTCAAATTAATAAAGTGAACTCCTTCGACAAATTTAGGCTCGCTTTTTATTTTTTCTTTCTTTTTTTGTGTAGATGGTCTTAAATGGTTTAATCTCCATTTTTTTCTTCTTCTCATTTTTCATTAGTTAATTCTATATTGCCCACACTTAAATTTAAAATGTTAATAATTTCAAAGAATAACTTCAAACTTAATTTTAAGTTGCGACAAAAAAAATTATAACTTTTATCTAACTTTAAAGATGACAAGCATGTATAAAAAGTTTGGATGGTGTTAGATGAAATTTCTTTCTTTGCAAGCCTCTCAATTAATCACAAACTTATGAACTTCTACAACTAAGCTAACTTTCTGATTTGGTGTTAAGAACAACTTTTTAAGCTTTGAAATCAACTTTCATCGAATCCGCGTAACTTTAAAGAGGACAAGCATGTATAAAAAAGTTGGATGGTGTTCAAATGAAATTTTCTTTCTTTGCAAGCTTCTCAATCAATCACAATCTTCTGAACTTCTACAACTAAGTTAATTTTCTGATTTGGTGTTAAGAACAACTTTCTAAGCTTTGAGATCACCTTTTATTAAATTTGCGTAACTTAATTGATCGCAAGAGAAACATTAAAAATCAGCAAACCAACGTGCTATCGAAAATCATATAAGACTAAAAAATAAAACAAAAATTGACTGAAAATAAAAATAACCACTAAAATCATGGGTTGCCCCCAAACAGCGTTTCTTTAATGTCATTAATTTGACACGTAAGCCAATGTTAAGGTGGTGTATATGACACAAAAAACACATCATCCTTATTATTTCCTTTGTCAAGTAATAACTCCATAAACTTGAGAAGTATATGATGTTGATTCCACGTCATTTTCAAATGTACATTAGTAAACATGGCAACTCCATTAGTCTCTTTGTTTTTTCTCTGCCTGGTTGCTAATTTTTTTGGAATATTGTTGTTTTGTTGAGGAATTTTTTATTGGACATCTAAATCTCTCTAAAACTGATACTTTTGAATTTTTTTCAAGGCTGTACTATCATCAATCAATCAATATTATTAATCCCCCTCCTCCTTTTCTTTTCCATCTCAACAATAAAATCATATACAATCCTTAACTTCTTATTCATCTTCTCACACTTATTCATTTTCTCGGATAACCTCTCACATCGATTCTCTAATATATTTCAATTAAAACTTTATTAATCTTCAAGAATTCAGTCAAAACATCTTTGATGTGAAAATTCTTGTCATGTGAATCTCCATGGAAAATTTGAGGAGGTAGGATTAGTTCCCAATTGATATTTTTCATATAAAACTCCTCTAATACTCTCACGATCAATAGATTTTCACCGTTTAGTGGTGGGACATAGTAATAAAATAAAATTATTATTATTATTATTATTATTATTATTATTATTATATCAGAGATTAATTTTAATGCATTGATAGTGTAATATTTTTTTCTCATGTATCTAATGATATCGTTTTCATATATTAATTGAAATTAATTAGTATACCTTGTCAATATACAATTATTTTACACCAATAAAGTATACTAATTAAACTATTTTTTTGTCAAAACGTACTAATTAAACTCAATTAATATTTAGAATATCTACTTGACATGCTTTGATTTGTGTAAAAAACATTTATAAGTGTCATTCATGCATATATATTAATAGACTTATTTTATTTTTTATTGTAATAAAATAAAAAAATTAATTAATATATTATGTCAATGTACAATTATTTTACACCAACATATTATATTAATTAAATTCTAAAATAAAATAACAAAAAATGGGATTGACAAAAATAAACAAATTTTAACAACAAAAAAATACCCTCCATGTCTTTGGTCCAAAACCCTTATAAAAAGATTAAAATATATCAAAGGCCTTGCAAATATGATCAATTTAGATTTTAATCCCTATAAAAAAAATTAAATATATCCTTAAAAAAATTCTGTCTTTTAAGCCACTTCCGTGAGACAATTGATATATTTTAGCTTAAATAAAATTATATTTTATCTTAAATAAAATATCTTCGTAAAAAAAAAAAAAAAAAAATCGTCCTTGTCAAAAAGCAACTAAACCCATTTTCATTTCATTTCATCAGAAACAACTAAAACCCTAAAAAACAAGAAAGCTGAGTGTAGCTCCGTCAGATCAAAGTCTCAACGCAGCCGGCGTTACTCGTCCGCCGCCGTCAGAAACAGTGAGAAATTCTTCCTTATTTTGTTTTTCATTTTCTTTCGAATTTTCCTTCTCATCTCTCGCAACCCGCTCGAGGATGCAACGCATAGTAGAGCCCCATTTCATACCGCGATTGATAACATAGGAACAATGGCGTGTATTATAAAATCAATTGATTGATAAAAATTACATCGCCGTGGTTGATAACATAGGAACGAAACTTTGTAGCACTAGTAATATATGTTTTGGATTTGCAGGTAAGGAGATATAATTTTTTTTTTCAAAATGATCTTCCGGCTCAAAGACAGGTACATTTCTTTACATCTTGTTCAGCTGAAGAACTGTCATAAGATTGTTAATAATTGTGCCCAATGCTATTTCTTTGCTTATTATTCTGTAATTCCAAAATCATGATCACTTGGTTGGAGGATAGAGTAGTTTATTTCATTTTGGTATCAATTTGCATTTTCTTCGGGTTTGCTGAAATTTTTCTTGTATTATGATGCAACTTTTCTGGTTCTAAATTGTTTTGAAACGGGTGTACAAGATAACAAACTTTTGCCAAATGCTTTTAAAAATTAAACCTAAAATATTGTTTTGTTACGTTAGGTTTGGTTTATTCACCATGCACACACCTATTCGGAGGTGCCTGCAAGCGTTAACCCGGCAATCACAACCAACATTGTCTCTCTTCAAAGACCCATCATCTCTCCGGTCACTCTCTTCGGCTGCTTTTCTCAATCATAACATTTTATCACCCCTTCTTCCCATTTTCATCAATTCCAAACCCACATGTGCTTCTGGACAATGGCACCATGGACGCTGTTTCTCTTCTTCCAAACAAGATGATCACATCAAAGAAGGCAGTGCACATGAAATAGAAGATGAAGATGACGAGGACGATGACAGCGATGATGATTATGACGAAGAGGAGGGAGATTATGAAGATGACGATGATGATATTGTTTCCGTATCAAGTAGGAAAAAGGTGTACACGGCAGAGGAGAGGGAAGCAGAAGCAGAAGCTATTGGATACAAAGTGGTGGGGCCCCTACAAAAGGACGACAATGTTTTTAAGCCATATGAGCCTGCTTTTGCAGTTGTTCAGGTTCAATTTGCAAACTTTAATTGATTACATGAATCAATGTTTCATATTTTGTTTTTGTTTTAGTAATTTCCCCCCCTTCATTTGGTTTAGATTGGATCACATCAATTTAAAGTGAGCAATGGGGACAGCATTTTCACCGAAAGATTGAAATTTTGCGAAGTGAATGATAAGGTGAGTGATCCTTTTATTTGCTAAGTATTTTGGTTGTTATCTGTGATGGAAAAGTATCAACCACGCCCAAAGTAAATCTTTTATTTGCAATTTCTACGACCTTGGATGTTGTATTCCTGTATGATATTGATACTCATTGCTAATTCTAAAATGCTAAATGTTGTATATATGAGAATATTGGGATGGCTTAGTGAATACACAAGACAAATAAGATTTGGATATGTCAGAGAGAAAATCAGGTGTGGCACATATGGTACAAAAGATGGTAGAATCTTGTTTTAGGGAATTTGGAGACGGCCTATTAAAGAAGTAGGTGAAATGGAGGGTAATTAAGTAGTTAGAGGTAGTAGACAAAAATCCATAAGCCAAACTCTTAAGAACGGCTTTAGATTTAAATGGTTTGCAATTAGACATGATTTACAATGAGATATTGTGGGGTTACTTGATCTGTGTACCAACTTTACCTTGTCATCGTTTTTGTACAGTTGTTGCTTACCATTTTGTGTAGCTCTATTTCAAATTGTCACCTAATTTTAGATGCACTATGTAATTGCAATATTGCAGCATATTTCTATTGGCTTAGAATGCTATTAATCTTATTAAATACTTAATCGGCGACTTGTTTTTGTGTAGTAATTGGTAAATTCATTTTCTATTTTTTTTTTGTTATGGTATCTTTGAAACCAGCAATTAAACATTCCATTGCATTTTTTGGCTCACTGCAGTTGATTCTCAATAAAGTTCTGTTGCTTGGATCCCCTAGTCAGACAATTGTTGGCAGACCCATAGTGCCGGATGGAGCTGTTCATGCTGTTGTTGAGGAGCATGTAAGTGCATAATTACCAGTTAAAAATAAATTTGATATGCAGAATCAGCTTTCTAATTTTGAGAGTAGAAATGGGATTGCTTTTCCCTCTTTCAGTTTTATGTTTCATCTACTCTAGTTTGCATTTTGCTTGTCTTTCTGTTCTAGCTTTGCAATCATACTTGAATGTTACCAGAATTGCTACTAAATGACATAGTTCCTATTGTTGAGAAAATTAAAAGAAGTATATATTGCATTTTCTTGTATGCGTATAGCATTTAATTATTGCATGTATACACAAGTCTGCTTAATATGGCGACCTTCGAACTAAGTAAAGAAACCCAAAGACTGTTAATTGTATTTTGCAGTATATATTTGCATGTAAAAAGTTTCTTTGCTGAATTTAAATTAAATGGCACGTGTTAATCTTCAGTTCAGACTCTTTTTCATTTCCTAGCAAAGATAGAAATATTATTGCTAAAATAGTTAAGTTCAAGAAAGAAGAGTGGTAGATAAAATATGCATCCAACAATTCCAAGATGGAAGAACAACCAAAACTGAGATAAACAACCATGTAAACCCCTAAATCGCAACACATCTTCCATGATCTTAATTATGATGTGGTGCAACCTGGGGAATTTAAGAAGGAACATTTTGGAGATACAAGAAAACGTGTTATCCAGGACTGGTCATGGTAGAACAGTACAAAGAAGGAAAAAATTGTGTACAGAATATGGGAAACATGAATATGTAGATACAAGAGAGAAGCTAAAAAAGGAAGTGAAAAACATTCTAAAACCCATAGTTGTATAACCTGGAATGGAACTCTACCTTGTGTTAGATCACATGCTCACTGGGTTTAGGTCCTATTGCAAGTTTAGCCACATGGCTGAAAAACCTAGACAAAAGAAAAAACAATGCTTTATGAAAACAAACTTCGTATTTTTAATACGACACTAGGCAGTTGCAATATTGAAGTGGTAGGATTAGTGGTTGTCTGTCCCTATTTTCCAGTGTGTTTTTCCTTAATAAAATGTCGAGGAATTAAAACAAAAAGATGGACAATCAATTTATCAGCTGTAAGTAATACAGACAATAACTATTAAGTCCATTATTTTTCCTATTTAATTTAAGGGTCATGCTAACAAGTTCCCTAAGAGCATTGTTAAGGAATCAATAAACAGGATTTTTTTTCTTTGAAATACAAGGCAAACACTTGTCAAATAATCATATCACTTTTTATGCAAAAATTTAAATTACCTCTTTTGGTTCTTTAAACAACCCCTCAAGGACATTTGTTAGCATTTTTCTTAATTGAATCGTAAGCCAGTCAAGAGATGTAGATGATTGAGGTCTGTCTAATACTTATCTTTTTAATGGAATCCGAAGAATGCAGTTCCCAAACAGGAACTCCATTATCTCAGTGCCAGAATCATGTAGGACCAACCACCCTCCAAATCCAAAAGAACACACCGACGTACAATAACTAACTTACTCCTGGAGCACATAGGCACTATAGACATTATAATGACCTAAGGAGATGATAACCATTAACTGTAACAACAATATAAGAGAGAACAGAGGCATATGGAAACTCGTTAGAAGGAAGCAGGAAATATGCGTTCATCATGGGCAGCTTCAATTTCAGAAACAAACAAGATAGAACCAGAAAAGTCATGCTGATTCTTGGACTGACGTGCAATTGTGTTCAGAATTCTAAATGGACTGGCTGAGAGGTCAGTTCAAAAAATTTCTATGTTGAGTGGCCAGACTGGACTGATATATACTGACTTGCTAAAACCTCAATTTGGAGTAGAAGAAAACTTACGAATTTCAAGAACCTCAGTTAAACATAAAACAATGCGGCGTTAAAATGTAGTCTCTTAATTGCTTCCTATAATCATGAGATTTTAAAATGTAATCTCGTTTCCCCTGCAGACATGTTGAGAGACTAAGTTGCTCAAGAAGATTCATAGATGTGTTTTAAATGTCTCTTTGCCATCTTTTATCTAAGAAAAATATGGAGTTTTGGGGTCTTAGTTTTAAGAAGTCACAAGTTTCAATATTATGAATTGCTAAAATTACGTTGATATCTTTTCTATGTTTACTAGAAATATATTTATTCTTGTTGTCAAAAAAGCAAATGTATTTATTCTCCATGAGTGGTGTGAAAACATTTTATGTCGGATATATTTGAAATGAACTTTTAAAATCCAAACATTCAATGAATCTCATTGGTTTTGATGTTTTTTGTTTCTTCTTATATACGGAACTAGATGAACTATTTCCTAAGGATGGTCTATTATCCTCCTCTTTTTAATAAACTTCTCTGTCTTAATGAATTTCATCTTTATCCTGTAAAAAGAGAATACAAGTTTATTTCAACTTGGAGGGTGTAAGGATTGATTTGAAGTGTAATTTTCACTCTTTCTATCTATGCACTTGCATGTGTACTCATTTTCCCTTTGTATCAGGCACTAGATGCTAAGGTAATTATTTTCAAGAAAAAGAGAAGGAAGAATTACCGAAGAACCAAAGGGCATCGTCAGGTATGTTGGGAATAAATTGTTTAATCATGTATTGTTCTATAACAAATTATTGATATTAACTCTTCTTGATGGATGGTTATCATTTTCAGGAGTTAACAAAGTTAAGGATAACTAATATCGAAGGAGTTGAGAAACCTCAAAATGAATTGGTTGAAAAGCCTTCAAAATCTGCCAAGAAGGAACAGGAAAAGGTTGCAGTTAGTGCTTAAAAAGGATGTACTGGCTGTTGCCGGTAATTGCTATCTTTATGTCTCAATGAGTTTTCGACAGTTGGGTGGTATGAAATGAGAATGATTGTAGAAACGAGATGCTCCATTTTCATGGGCAAATTCTTGGTAGATGGAAAAGTAATCAGCCATCCACTTAGTCAGGTTTTGTAGGAATGACTTAAAATAAAAATCCTTTTCTCTTTGTAATGCTGGATTTAGTGCTTTAGTATTTAAGCATAAATCCGTTTATTCTTAAATAAGGTTTCAAGGTCTCAAGAGATCAATGTTTATTCTTGGTTGAAACATGAAACTATATCATGCACTCTACCGATTTCTGACAGAAATGAAAGTACACAAATTTCAGTAAGGAGAAAAACGGTCCTAATTCAAATCTTACGTTGTAGACAGTGTCTTGATTTGTATTATTTCGACCAGGATACCTTGTATGATGTGTTACTGTACACTGATGAAATCTTATGATGAATCAAATTAGAGTGTAGCTAACCTTCAATGATGACTCGTATTTCAAAAAAAATTATTAGTAATTTTGTTTTTGAAGGTAGCTAGATATTGAAAAAAATAAATGGCACAAGAAAAAATACAACAAGTTTGTAAAATTGATCTGAAATTTGACTGTTATTGTATGTAGAGGATCTCTACTCGCATTCTCGCCCTCTGTGTCTATCGTATCACCAAAACTTTTCTTGTAATCTTTGGCGCGAGATCATCGGTATTGGTACTCTGATTCAGCATGCATGCTGGGTATACAAATGAGGAATTTGTGAAAAACGAAAGACTCCCCCTGATGGAGAGTTCCATACATTTTTTGGATGTATAAAAGGTTAATTAAACTATTCACTATTTTTAAAATTTGGAGATCATCACTAAATCAAAGGGACCACCACTTTCACCTATTACAAGTACTTACAATGCTAGAATATACTTTTGAAATAACATCATAACTAGTTCCCTCCATCATATTATGTCCATTGTAGAAATTAGATTTGTTTAAAGTACATCCAAATGTAGACTTTGAGCATATTTTGACATTATGATTTTGAATGTGATTTATGATTACTCAAACTTTGACTCATAAAGCAGTGATATAAAACAATAATTATAAATCAAATCTCTCAATATATCATGGGACATTTCATTACATTTATTTTTTTAATTTTATTATTTATTCAAATCATAACATTGAATTACATATAGCCATGCATTGGCTAGAAATACCGGATCATTTGAGAACCCGGGAAAGAATAATTTTTCTTCTTCTTCTAACACTATCATGCTAGCTATTTGAGATTTGACAATCTCTTAGATTGTTGACTAATAACGACAGCAGTTGAAGGGTTCTCCTCAAATATGACTTCATATCCGTCACGGAAGTTATCCAATCCTTGAGCCATGAATTGCCAGAAAAGCCCACCAGCACATGGTCCTCCATTGCTAGCACTATCATATACAAAATTGAATAGCTTTTCAAAGTAACTGTTCCTCTTTTCCACGTTATATCCAGAATATTTTGAAGACTTTCCAAACTCAGTAATAAGAATTGGCTTATTTAAAATGTCCTTTGAGTCTTGAATATGAGCTTGAACCCACTTGTCAACAAATGCATTTTGGGCTGTTTCGTCTGAGCTTGATACCCTACATCCATGATTCACATTATAGATTATTGTTCATAGAGATTAATTTTGATACAGTTTTTGTCTAATAATTCAATCATTGTGATCGATTGGTCGTGTAAAAGAAATTACAGAGATTCGTATAATTTTAATTAGTATATATGTTAAATAAATAAGTAGAAAGAATTATAGTATAATAAAATAAGAACTTTATGTAGAGGATTTACCATGATTCAGGGTAGAGATGAATGGTGGCGAAATCAATTTCAGGAACTTGGTTATTGGAAATGAAATCAGTTCCGACTCCATATCCGGGATTCTTTTCCGGCATTGATTCACCATAAAATCCTTCAAGACCAACTTCTAGTAAATGGTTGCTATCAATAGACTTCACATAAGCAGCCATTTCACTCACCCAATCCTGTAACTAATATAGTTAGCAACTTCTAGTAAATTTATGTTAACAACTATTATTGACAAGAGGTAGATAATGACACAAAAACTATGTAGGGAAATAAACCTGCAATGATTTGCCCGAAGTGTCACTTTGAGAACGAGGTTCATTCATAAGCTCCCATGCAAAAATGGTTGGGTCATCCTTGTATGCCAATCCAGTAATACTATTTTTTCTGGTCAAAATAGCCTACACACATTTCAATAAAATTCATCAAAATTAAAAATATATATACTTTTATGTTAAAATTTTGTGTCTATTTTTTAGTGTATGCATGATAAAATGAGAATTTATCAAACTTTGTCAATAGCCAAACTATGAATATGGATATTTGACGAGTATGCATGTATCTCTTTCTCTCTATGTTTTAGCTGTTTCAAAACTTTGATGTTTTAAATTTTGGAGGGAGTATGTTTCAGTCAATGATTTTAATCTACTATGTGCCTAAACATTTATTTCTTGAAAAACATGTGCCTCAACTATATACATAGTTTTTAAATTTTAGAGACTACTTGTTTTGGATGTAGTTCCACTTGTTACAGTATTGAGTTTTCTTTTTGAAAAACACCTTTCTTTTTTGACAGGTATTTCAAAAATACCTCGACATTGCAAACAAATGGAGCTTACATATTATATTATATTATAAAATATGCTCAGTCATTAGGAAAAAAATCCGTATTTGTCTTTGCTCATTAGCAATTCATATTCTTACCCTGACATGGTTTTTGTAATATTGTTTAACAATGGGATGTATGAAGAAATCATCATCATTGTTCACGTTCTGGCCACGTTCTTTGGCCCATTTGACATATTGACTTTTTCCACCATAATCATTCCAATTATTCACTAAACTTAATATCAACTGCACTCTATTTTTCCCTGCTTCTGATATCACATAATCCAATCCCTACAACACATGCAAATATTCACCAAAAGTACCCAATAAAAATTATCATTTAAATTACAAGAAAATATTAAAAAGTACCATATGCATCAAGTTTAATTCATGCAGATCTCACATATGTTATGAAGTTAGTCAATTGGTCAATTAAGTTGATATATCACTACTAGAAAAATCAGAAAAATTAGAAACATCTCTCTAAATCCGTCACTAAATTTAGTGAGGAGAAAATTGAATAAAGATTTCATTTTTCATCACCAATTTTCGTGGTTAATTTTCTTTTAAAAGTGTATATACATTTTTCAAAAATAAAGTTTTCCACTAATTTAAAATATGTAGGAATATAAAATTTAAGTTACTATCATGGTAAGAAAATATATGAGTATGTGCATAAAATATGTGTGCACACACAACACAAGCAAAACATAAATTTATTTATTTATGTGATAATTATTATAAGATGCAATTCATTAATACCCTGAATACATCCTCATCATAAGAACCGGGTGAAATTTGAAGGGCTTTATAACCTCCATCATTGAAGGCCCATGTTCTTGCTAAGTTTAAACCATTTTGGGATGCTTTCTGAAAAGTTGTAGTAACTTTGGACATTGTTGATGAGTCTGATGCTATGTTCATTAAAAAATAGGAATTGAACCCGTTCAAGTACAATGATTTTCCGTTCAAAACAAAATGAGTTCCATATCGTTGAACAAAACCACTTTTGTCTAGTCTAGTTTTACTATTGGTTGAGTGAGTGTGTGAGTTATGATGATGTTGATGATGATAATGATGATGGTTACTATTAATACCCTTGCAATTCACATATTGACCAACAATTACATTCAATATTATCACTAAAAACACTATAAAACCCAACTTTTGGAACCCCATAACAACAACAACACCAAAAATTAGTTAATGAAAGAACAAATATGCAAATTAAAACACAAGTTTGAGAGATACTAATATTTGTTTTGTTTGTTTGTTTAGTTTCTATGGGAGAATTGACAAGAGTGTAGAGAGGTTTATATAGAGACGGAGATGAACAAATTAACGTAGCATAAGAAACAAATTATGAGCTTCATGCCATGCAGTGGGTCCACCAAAAATCTGAAGAGTTTGTAATTGGTGGAATTCAATCAAAAATTATTTTTTATTGGACCCCATATTCTAGGATAAGCCTCAAATTCAGTTTTTTGGCCGTTGAGTTTCGTGTGCAAGGTCTGTATCATTATTAAGTTGGACCTGGTGAAGTGACGTTCATGAAGAAATATTATGGAGCATAATATTTATTTAATTTCTTTCTTAATAATCCTTGTATTACCTATGGAAGAAAAAGTATCTAGGTTGACTGGTTCATCGTAGACTATCAATAATGGTGAATTCATCTAAAAAAAAATTATGGATCCAAATAGAGCCACATCATCTTCATCTTGAACCAATCCACTTATACTTTATTCCAATGGCACAACTCTAAAAAACCAATGCATGATCCCACAATTTTAATTCATACATTCATATTTTAATAATATGCAAGTGTCATTTTGTACAGAAAGTTGCTTCATGAAGAGATGATTATTATATATATGTTGTCAAAATATTGCACAACTCCAATGGTAATTTGTGGAAAAAGTAGTTGACACGCTGGCGGAATGATCCTAAAGAAGTGTTGTTGGAGCTGCTCTTAGATTTTTGTCCGGTGAAAGTCCACTTGAAAGAGGAAAATTTACTTGGTGTATCTATTAGATAAAAGGAGTAGTTTTTGTGATTTATTATCAGCATTTGTCTCGCTCAATTAAGTATTTTTTTTTTGTATAAAAGAGTGTCGAAGTCCAAAGAAGAAAAAACAAAATTAAAGAATTAAATAGACATTTCTAAACAGCTCCAAAAATATCGTCACAAACAATATTTAGAGCTTTTTCAGAGACACCTCCACACTAGTACAATTAAAGAATCTAACGAGAATCTTAGGGGGAACAACGTTTGGCCAGTGTGCATGTCTCTACGCACGAGTCGGATTAGTCGTCCATCATTGGTGGGTCGAAAACCGATGCGAAAGCAAAAAAAAAAAAAATCTAACAAGAGGTTAAATTTAGCTAACCAATCGGCACAACTTTTGTCTTCCCTCCAAGTATGATGAATTTGGGAATCCAAATATAAAAGGGTACGAGTTTTGTAGTCATATCTTCTAGAATTTTAAAGTCACCTTCAATAATGAGACTAGAAATGCACTTCTTCCAAGTCATATCCAAACCAATGAATAATCCCAACATCTCGACAATAAAGGTGTCACAAACTCCAATTTTTCTAATGTACTCCCTTTGTCGCAAAATATTAATCGTTTAAGGTTTGTGTACGATTATTAAGGAAATGATTAATTGTGTTGATTTCAATGGTAAAACGAGTAGAATTTACTGAAACACTCTTATTAATTGTAGTTAGTGGAGTATGTAAGTTTGATGAAATTCAATAAATAATGATATAGTAATGGAAAAAAATAATAATAAATGTTGCATTAGTATTGTTAAGTGACAATTATTTTGAGAAAAAGAAAAAATGTTAAAGGAACAGTAATTGTGAGACAGAGGGAGTATTCTTTAATCCACTTTCCTTCAAAGTTGCGGAATCCACCACATCTTGCAAGTTCTATGTCCCCTTTTAAGGGGTAGAGAGCAATATATCTTTTTTTATAAGTGAACAATAAGGGTGTCACAAGTACCATCATCAAATAATTTTTTTTTTTTTGGCGTTCGCACTAGTTTTCGATCCACCAAAGGTGGACGACTAATCCAGCTCATGCGTAGAGGCATGCACACTGAGCAAGCGTTGTTCCCACTGAGAATCAAACCCGGTATTTCCCGAATACGTCCTTGTAAGGAGCTCCTTACCACTAGAGCCCAAACAACTTGGTTCGAATAAATTTTTTATAAGTGAACAATATGCGCTTGTTTTTAACAAAATCATTCAATTGTGAGATTAATGATGATGGGTAAAAATGATTCAAATAATTTATCCATAATTAAGTATTTTTCAACTCATTCATAAACAAAAGAATATAATTTGTCTCTGGTTGAAGGATAATTAACATCAACAGTCAGTCCAAGTGAAAATCATCATCAAAAACAGAGGAACATATGTGCTTTTAATTGTCATCATAAAGAAGTGCATATGGTATAACGAATTGATGATTATCTACAAAGTTCAATAAATATCATATGATCAAATCAAAGAATGAACATCATATGATGATATAATGAAACATCATCTGATCAAAGTAAGAAGAATCTTGTGATCAATCATAAAAGACAGCATCATGTATTTAGTGAAGAATATTTTGATCAAGACACTCGAGCAAACTATCAACCAAGATTTGTCTAAAGGATTAAGTTTTAAATAAAATTACCAGCACTTAATTATTATCAAATTCAAATTGTGCCTCAAACCAACTAACGCATACGCATATACCGTAAGACATCATCCTAGCTAGTTTAAATTTTGATGGTCATTTCTTTAACGTATGCGAACGAATGGCTTCCTCTTCCATAAAAAATTGAAGTTATTAGAGTATTTGTCCAAAAAGAAACAAACACGTAACTTTTGTCCAAACAAAAAAACACGTAACATAACTAATATTGGTTGACTTTGTATCAACGTTGATGGCATGGACGCCTCTGATTTTCTTACTAGTTTATTTTAATTTATTTATGTTTCTTTTGTTTGACAAGCAAAATAAACGAACTTATCCTTGATAGTTTATAGATTATAACTTATAAGCACAATAAGATGAAAGAGCTTTTATATAAATAAAAAATAACAGGTATTCCAATTATTATTTTTTATAATAAATTTTGTTAATAATTAAAATTGAATTAAAACAATAAGTTTCATAGCTAATGTATAAGCTTGAACGAGTACAATAAAGAAGGAAGAATTGGAGAGAAGAGAATACAAGTAGAAAAGAAAATGATTATCACATCACAATTTTTCATCTTTTTTTTCCTTGACCATTTTTTATTTATAAGAGTCCATATTCACATTTCTTATATTGTCCTTTTATGATATTTAACTCGTTATATTACCATTCATATTAAAAATCAACATTGTCCTCAAGTTGAAGTTGCCTCAATGTTTGTTGAGTGATAGCAGTGTCTCAGAGATAGCCAATCAATATCAATTGTTGCCCAAATATCCCATTTTTTAGTTTTTTTTTTTTTTAGGGAATCCCATTTTTTAGTATTGTTTCACACCCTCTTTCCCTTTTTAATATTTTTTGAACAACTTTCCTTTTTTAATATTACAAATACATTATGTCACTTATTTAATGATGATTATATCACACATGAGAGAGAGAAAAAAACGGAGACAATCCCCTCGATAAGATGTGTTCGAAGCATAATATTAGGCAGGGGAGATTGCTTGAATGGAGAGTAACTTATAGGAGGGATTTACTAAATCTAAGGTGTGGTTGATATATATACTTTTATCTAAGCCATGGTGTGTTGGTGTTTCAATGTAGAAGTGTGGGAGTAGAATTTTGAGGCATATTTTTCAGCATCAGGTTATCTAAGCTACCGTACTTTGTCTGGGAGGTTGAAGATGAGAGGAAGGGAAGATTTTGGAGGGTTAGAAATATAGGAGATAATAGTAAAATCTTTCACATTTTTTGAAAGAGTCAATTTTTAGATAATAATAAATTAATGCTTCTGATTAATATATTTTAATTTTAAGAATATTATAATTACATAGATTAAATTTAAAGAAGTCATATAAACCCTGCAAAACCTTCCTATAATACAATTTTTGTGTTCTCCCAAGTGAAGAGGAATTTATATTATGAAGAAAATTGAACTCCCAAAGCCTTCCCTTTTCAATGTAATCTATTCTTTCCACTTGCTCCTTCATTTTTTTTTAAACTCGTCCCCTCTCTTTCCCTCCAAACTCCCAAACAAAGCCAAATGTTTGGAAGCAATGGAGTGGTGGTTATTGTTCGGGTAGGCACATTTTGTGCCTTCTATTTATCATGTTTTAGTCATTTTATGTGTCCTAACTCCTAATGGAGTGAAATGTCTAAAAATGTTTTTTGGTACAAAGATGTCTAAATATTGTATTGTATGAGGTTTTTGGAGGGTTTAAGAGGATTTATACGAATTCTTTAAATTCTATGTTGTTATAGTATTCTGAAAATTAAAAAATAAACATTAATTTATCATTATTTAAACCTTTCAACTATTTTTTCATATATTTTTTTATCTTCAAAACTCTCGCATCCCCTCCCCTCTAAATTTCCAAACAAACAAAGTGTAATGAAATCTTATGATTGATCAAAATAAAACGTAGTTGACCTTCAACAACCCATCTTAAAAAATTAACAATAAATTTGGCTTTAACTTTTAAGGTTATAGCTTGAAAAACTAAATGGCACACGGAGATCAATACTACAAGTTTGTAAAATTGATCTTAAATTGGCCACTTTTTTGAATATGTAAATTGGCTGTTTTTGTATATTAAGCAGAATGCATTCTCACCCCTCTGGTGTATATCATATCACTACAAACTAGATACAAACCCGTGCTTCGCACGGGTTCAATAACGTATTCGATAAAAAAATTCTTCAAAAGAAGAGATGTTAAAACGACGGAACATTGTGATTCATCATAAAATATGTATGGGCTGATTAAGAGAGCATATAATCAGTTTATGATATTAGGAATTGATATGATATTTAGGATGAAAACAATTGGAACCAAAAAAAAATCAATGATGTGTGAATTGTGTCAACTACAGTACCAGAAGCAAAGATAACAATTGTGTCAAAACTTTACCATGTGCTAAAATTCAATCATCACGATCTCTACTATACTCCATATAACAAAGGAAGATTTTTCTATAGTCATGCAACATAACAATTTCTGGTACATAATCCACTAACAATTGAAAAAAAATATATAAAACCCTTAAAATGCAGAATCGTGAAAAAAAGGAAGAAAACCACCTATGATGAAGCAAAAATTAAAACAGTGTTGAAAAATGAATCCCTCAAACCATAAAAATCAGTCAACTCAAGTCATGTATGGTCTCAGAACCATGAAAAAAGGAAGAAAATGACCTCTTATGAAGAAGAAAGTGAAACAGTGTTCCCAGCTGAACTTAGATACCGTTTGGCCAAGGTTTTTTACGGTCTAAAAGTTACTTCAAAATAAAGTTAAAATAACGGCCTTTAAGAAAGAAGCTAAAGTTATTTGGATTCTTTGATTTTTTTAGTTTTAAAGCTATTTTTAAGAAGCTAAAGTTATTTGGTTTCTTTGTTTTTTTAGTTTTAAAGCTATTTTTAAGTTAAATGTTGTTTGGCAAAATATTGTACAAACTTTTTTTTTTTAAGGTGTCCGGGGTTCGAACCTCGGACTTGGCATATATTTATGCATTGTTCCTATCATCTGAGTTAAACTCATGAGGATAAAACTTTTAATTTATTATGAATTAACATAATAAATAAAAAATGTTTAAAATATTTTCTGAAGGCTAAAAATGTTAAAAAATAAAAGTTTTTTTTTTTACAAATACTATATTAACTCAATAACGTTTATTTTGTGTAACATGAATACAAATTTGTATCATCATATAAATGACTTTTTAAATATTTGAATAGGAAAAACAATTTAAGGAGCCTGAAATAATAACATAAATAATATCAAAATAGTTGGTTTTTTCTATTTCAATTATAAGAATACCATATTTTTGGTGTCTTTCAAAAAGATAAGAATTTATATTATATGATATTATATTTGTTACATTGTTTGTGTCATGGAAATATATATGTTTAGTTTTTTTGAATAAGAAAAAGATATGCATAGTTTGTTACAATATAAAGATATGTTTAGTTTTTTCGCGTGACTTTACTATATTAATCCTAGATTTAATTTATGCAAAATGTCATCTCTTATCTCTTATTTCTAAAAGTTAACCCGTGACGTAGTATTAACCCTAGATTAAACCTAATTTTTTCACGTGACTTTACTATATTAACCCTAGATTTAATTTATGCAAAATACCATCTCTTATCTCTTATTTCTAAAAGTTAACCCGAGACGCAGTATAAACCATAGATTTAACCTAATTTTTTGCGTGACTTTACTATATTAAGCCTAGATTTAATTTATGCAAAATATCATCTCTTATTTCTAGAAGTTAACCCGTGACGCAGTATTAACCCTAAATTTAACCTAATTTTTTTGTGTGACTTAACTTTATTAACCCTAGATTTAATTTATGCAAAATGTCATCTCTTATTTCTAAAAGTTAACGTAGGATTAACCCTAGATTTAACCTAATTTTTTCGCGTGACTTTACTATATTAACCCTAGATTTAATTTATGCAAAATGTCATCTCTTATTTCTAAATGTTAACCCGTGACGCAATATTAACCCTACATTTAACCTAATTTTTTCACGTGACTTTACTATATTAACCCTAGATTTAATTTATGCAAAATGTCATCTCTAATTTCTAAATGTTAACCCGTTACACTATATTAACCCTAGATTTAACCTAATTTTTCCCTCCACACTTTTGCATTTAATGGTTATCTAAAGTAAAATAAAATTATGTTCCTAATTATATGCTGTTTTTTTGAAAAGGAATAACCGTTAACCCGTCTCGCTATACTTAACCTAATCTCTTACTTATAAATGATAACCCGTCTTGCTATTATTAACCTATTATGTTATGTTACGGTATCAAGGACGATGTCATAGAAAATTATGTTATGGTACAATACCAACATCTATGCTTCTTAATATTATGAAATACTATATGACAATTATGACGTTCATCTAAACTATTTTGCTACCTATTACTGTCAAATATTACCTTCCATATGACCCGTGCATTATAAGTATAATTTTTTTAGGCATCTAGACCATTTTTGAAGAAAACATATCTACAATTTTACTTTTAATTAAAATCAAAATTTTATAAAAATAATCATACGCATTATGCAACGCTAAAAAAAATTATACGCAGTAGCGTAACTAAAAAACAGACACACATAAAGTATTACTCTAAACGCTAATGTGTGTGTGTGTGTGTATATTTGCAAGGTTGAAGAAAGAAAATAAAAATATTTGGTATCATTAAATGACAGCGTGAATAAAAATATTTTTGAGGTTGTGATGATTAAACGATATTGAACTTAAATATATAAGTGATAAAAAGATAATAAAATTCCTTTGAAAAAAAGGTAATAAAATTAAATGGGACCTCCTTAAAAAAAAATTAAATGGAACGGTTCAAAACCAAATTAAATGGAAGAAAAAAATATTAAAATATAATATTTAAAAATAAAATAAAATAAAGGTTCCCGACGTGAATTGAAGAGAGATACTTGTGAAAGAAATTGTCGAGAAGTAGTTTTTTGAAGCAGCATTCAACAACTTTTGGCCAAAACTTATATCATTCAATTTTATGCATTAAAAAAAAATTCTTTATTAGTAAGTACTTAATTGATATTGTATTTGGCCTAACTTTTCCTTAAAAATGCAGAGAAGTTGAAAAAAAAAACGGGTCAAACAATATCTTAATCTCCCACAACGGCAGTGTAGAAGCAACTGAATTTGAGAGAAAAATTGGAAAATAGTTAAAAATAAAAAAATTAGAAAATAGTTAAAAGTTTTTAAAAATATAAAAATTAGAAAATAGTTAAAAAATAATTGGTGAGGTAGCACTCAACCAAGCAACACCAAAAAAATTATATGCATTAGTGTAACAAAAAAACAGACAGACGGACATAAAATATTACTCTAAACGTTAATGTGTGTGTGTATATTCGCGAGGTTGAAGAAAGGAAATAAAAATATTTGGGATCATTAAATGACAACGTGAATAAAAATATTTGTGAGATTGTGATGATTAAACGATATTGAAATTAAATATATAAGATAATAAAATTTCTTTGAAAAAAGATAATAAAATTAAATGGAACCTCCTTAAAAAATTAAATGGAACAATAAAAAAAATTAAAGTTAAATGGAAGAAAAAAACATATTGAAATATAATATTAAAAAATAAAAGAAAAGGTTCCCAACGTGAGTTGAAAAGAGGTGCTTGTAAAATAAATTGTCGAAAAGAAGTTTTTTAAAGTAACATTCAACAGCTTTTGGTTAAAGTTGATTCCATTTAATTTTATGCGTTCAAAAAAAGTACTTTTTTTAGTAAGTACTTAATTGATATTGTGTTTGACCTAACTTCTCCTTAAAAATATAGAAAAGTTGGAAAAAAGCCGAGTCAAACGATACCTTAATCTCTTACAACGGCAATGTAGAAGCAACTGAATTTGGGAGAAAAAAATTGAAAAAAAGTTAAAAATATAAAAATTGGAAAATAGTTAAAAGTTATTAAAAATATAAAAATTAGAAAATAATTAAAAAAAATTGGTTAGGGGCAAAAATGAAATTTCATAGGTCATTGGTGAGTTGGCACTCAACCAAAGCCATAATTTAATAAATTACCAAATTACCCCTCATAGGGACAGAATTGGAAATTCATAGGGCATCAACTTTAATAGTAATAATAATAATAGTAGTATATAGACTAGTCTTGTAGCTAATAATCTTTGGCATGAGATCACCGGTTGAGAGTAGGTTATATTATTGGAACAAGCTAGCTAGAGCCGTCTGAATTATAGTTGAAGCAACAATTCTTGTGGACATGTTTTTGAGTTTACGGACTCATATAGTTGTTGACTCATAAACAATGATATAAAGCAATAACTACTATAAACCAGATCTCTCAATAAATCATGGAACATTTCCTTTTCTTTTATTCAAATTTTTTATTCTTATCATAACATTACATTTCATTATGCCATGCAATGGCTAGAAATACCGGATCATTTGATCTATAACCGGGAAAGAATGCTTTTCATGCATTATTTTGGTAGTTATTGAAGATTTGACATTCTCTTATATTGTTGATTAATAACAGTAACAGTTGAAGGGTTCTCTTCAAGCATGACTTCATATCCATCACGAAAGCTATCCAATCCTTGGGCTATGAACTGCCAGAAAAGCCCACCAGCACATGCTCCTCCATTGCTAGCACTATCATATACGAAATTGTATATCTTTTCAAAGTAACTATTCCTCTTTTCCACACTATACCCTGAAGATTTTGAAGACTTTCCAAACTCGGTAATAAGAATTGGCTTATTTAAAATGTCTTTTGAGTCTTGAATATGGTCTTGAACCCACTTGTCAACAAATGCATCTTGAACAGCTTCGTCTGTGCTTGATACCCTACATCCATAATTCACATTAATTATTACTAAGTAGGATTTATTCATGTAATTTAATTAATATATATGTTGAATAAATGAAGAAAAATTACTATATGTAGGATTTATTTACCATGATTCAGGGTAGAGATGAATGGTGGCGAAATCAATTTCAGGAACTTGGTTATTGGAAATGAAATCAGTTCCGACTCCATATCCGGGATTCTTTTCCGGCATTGATTCACCATAAAATCCTTCAAGACCAACTTCTAGTAAATGGTTGCTATCAATAGACTTCACATAAGCAGCCATTTCACTCACCCAATCCTGTAATTAACATAGTTAGCATTAACTTCTAGTAAATTTATGTTGACAACTACTATTGACAAGAGGTAGATAATGACACAAAAACTATGTAGGGAAATAAACCTGAAATGATTTGCCGGAAGAGTCACTTTGAGAACGAGGTTCATTCATAAGCTCCCATGCAAAAATGGTCGGGTCATCCTTATATGCCAATCCAGTTATAGTATTATTTCTTGTCAAAACAGCCTGTACACATTTCAATTAAATTTTTCAAAATACAACATATATCACTTTATGTTAAAGTTTGTGTCTATTTATTTTTTCGTGTATGTATGATGAAACGAGAATTTATGAAACTTCTGTATGGTTTAGCCTTAATTTTTTGTTTCAAGACTATTGATGTTTTAAAAAATTTAGGGAGAGTAATATAGTTTTAAATTTTAGAGACCAGTTGTTTTGGATATGGTTCCACTTGTTAGAGTTTATTGAGTTTTCTTTTTAAAAACACCTTCAGAATGCTAAAAAATATATATAATATAATATTCTCGGTCTTTTGGATTATTTATTAAACATGAGTAGGAAAAGATCCATATTTGTCTTTCCTCATTAGCAGTTTATATTCTTACCGCAACATGGTTTTTGTAATATTGTTTAACAATAGGATGTACGTAGAAATCATCATCATTGTTGACGTTCTGACCCTGTTCTTTGGCCCATTTCACATATTGACTTTTTCCACCATAATCATTCCAATTATTCACTAAACTTAATATCAATTGCACTCCATTCTTCCCTGCTTCTGAAATCACAAAATCCAATCCCTACAACATATGCAAATATTTATTCACCAAAACTTTCAAATTAAAAATACCGTTTAAATAACCAAAAAAATAATTAATAGTCATATATGAATTAAGTTTAGTCCATGCAAATCTTACGTATGAAGTAAGTCAATTAAGTTGATATATCACTAATAAAAATTTATACTAGAAAGGGGAATTAGACAAAAGAGAAAAGTGAAATTCCTCTCTAAACCCATCACTGAATTTAGTGGAGAGAAAATTAAAGAGTGTTTTAGTTTTCATTGCTAATCTTATTTTTTTTTATTTTTGTGGTGGCCGAGGTTTCAACCCTGAACCTTACATATATTATGCATTGTCACTATCAACTAAGATAAACTTACAATGACTAATTTTATTTTGTTTAATAGTACATATATTTTTTTTAAATAAAACCTTCAATAAATATAAAATATGTATGAACATCTCATTTAAGTTACTATAATGATAAGAATATATGTGTATGTAAATATAATATGCACCTACACAACACAAGCAAAACATAAATTTATTTAGATGACCATTATTATAAGATGCAACTAATTAATACCTTAAATACATCTTCTTTATATGAACCGGGTGAAATTTGAAGAGCATTACAACCTCCATCATTGAAGGCCCATGTTCTTGCTAAGTTTAAACCATTTTGGGAAGCTTCTTGAAAAGTTGTAGTAACTTTAGACATTGTCGATGGGTCTGATGCTACGATCATTAAAAAATACGAATTGAACCCATTCAAATACACTGGTTTTCCGTTCAGAACAAAACTAGTTCCATTTCGTTGAACAAAACCACTTTGGTAAAGAGTTTCACTATTGCCTAAGTGAATGTGTGAGTTATGCTGATGTTGATGACGACTACGACGACGATAATAATTACCATTAGTATCCTTACAATTCACATATTGACCAACAAGTACGTTCAATATTGTCACCACAAAAATAAGAAAACCCAAGTTTTTGAACCCCATAGCTACAAAATAAAAAACTAGTTGAAGAAAGAACAAATATGCAAATTAAAGCACAAGTTTGAGAGATTCTAAATGCAAATTAAAGCACAGGTTTGAGAGATTCTAAACTTTTTGTTTGTTTGTTTAGTATGAAAATGTACAAGGGTCGTGAGGTTTATATAGAGACGGAGATGAACAAATTATGGTAGCAATAGCTTGAGAAACAATTATGATAGTCATCCCATGCAGTGGGTCCCATCGAAAAACTAGAGTTTGTAATTGGTTGAATTCAATCAAAAGTTATTTTTTTATTGGACCCCATATTCTAGGATGAGCCTTAAATTCAGTTTATTTGGCCGTTGAGTTTCGTGTGCATGACTGTATCGTTATTAGTTGACAAAAAAGACTCTACTTAGTTGGACCCGGTGAAGTAAAAATCATGAAGATATATGCATCTTACTATTTAAATTAGGATAATGTTTGATGTATACCCTTTTTTCCAAACACATATTGTACCACTCCATGTGAGAGACAATAAATGTGAGTTTTTATGTGTGTGAGGACCACATGCACACATATCACAATTGTGTGTTGGTGTACAAGTGATACATGTCATTTAAGGTGGTCTATGTATCACTACTCTTTAAATTATTCCTTAATCATGTTGATGTATTACCGATTACCAATGAGGAAAATGCATCTAGGGTGGAGAAATTGGATTTGTTGATCGCACACGTCCATGCAGTCATCCATTGAATAAGATTGAAGTATCCTCCAAATTTTAATTTTCTTTAAAGGTTAAAAATATTAAACTTGAGATCTGAATCGTTTAATTTTGATCAGTCGGTCACAAAATCATTAAATATGTGATTACATGTCGGTGACTGCAGCAAATCTCAAGCCTTAAGGTGGATGGTTCATTGGTTACTATCATGAAATGTGGTTAGATATACTAATACTTTGATTTTATATATACATAAATATATATATATATATATATATATATATATATATATATATATATATATATTGTTTTAGTTAGCTTGAATATTAAGTTAATGAAAATTATGGTGCCCTAAAGTTTAGTTAGACACTCATTCATCATTCAATTATTAGATGTTATGTCATTTTTTTTATATTTGATTAGTTTAAAGTAAGTTTAAATTAATATTTCTTACAGAGTACCTGTATACAACAAAACTACATGATACTAAAAAAAAATCTATTAATTTATGTCATATATATCCTACTATTATCACATACTCCCACAAAAATTAATTATAAGGAAAAATTATTAAATTACACTTTTTTTTTAAGGAATTATTAAATTACACATATTAAGATAGAGAGTTAATCATGTCTATATGCAATTTTAATATAAATAAATAAATAAATAAATAAATTAAAAAAAAACAGGTGTATTGACTAAATTAAACTTCATGACTATTTAGAAATTTAAAAAATCCGACTAAATGATAGTTTAAAGATATCATCTTCATTTTTTATTTTGTTAAGTAATTTAGTGGCCAAAAGTTCTTGTATTTTGTAATGCTCCTATCAATTGAGATATGGTTATGCTCATGAGAACATTTGAAATATATTATCATTGAATATGAGAGAAGTTGTTCAAAAAGTATGAGCTATATTTTTGTTTATATTTGATTTAGAATGGTGTACTGTATGGTTAAAACCATGATGCTAAGCAAAGGGGAGTTGATATCTAAACCTATCTGTTTTAAAAAGTAAATTGATCCAAAAAAACTGAAGATCGCACTAATTTCAAATATTGTTAAATGTTTTTGAATCTCTTATAATGCAAACTGCCGGATTTTAGGTTCATATTTTAAATATCCTCTCCTAACAATTAGATGTAACTAATTAACGTATATAGTGAAATTTAGAGTAGTGTATATAAAGATGTAGTTTGCATGAGAATATTGACTCAAACTTCATTCTTATTGTTTGTTTATTTAATTATACAATATTTCTAACGGAAAAATAAAAAAGAAAGGTGCATGTATTGCCTCAAACCAACTACCATACGAATATACCATAGGACACCATCCTCCTTTAAATTTTGTTTTTTGTAGTTTTTTTCCTGTGAATTTAAGTATAGTCCCAAAAAATTTGAGAACATTGGAGCATATATTAACGTGAGATGAAACAAACACGTAACTTTGTCCAAAAAAACAAACACGTAACATAACTAATTCTAAATGCCGTCACCTGCGTACTAGATTGCTGATATTTGTTGACATGTCTCCAACTTCTTACTATTTTAATTTAAGTATGTTTTCCATTTTCTTTTGTTTTAATTATTCCTACGGGCCTAGTTACTTGTTGCATTGCTACTTAGGGAATCCACAAGGCAAATTGTCCTTTGGAATTGATTTTAAATTCTGCCCTTAAATATGTTAACAGATAAACATAAAATTGTTCTCGTGAACTTAACTCAGTTGATATAAACAATGCATAAAATATGCAAGGTCTGTGGTTTGAACCCCAGCCACCACCAAAAAAAGATAAACATAAAACCTAAAACACTTAATATCTAATTTTCGGTACTAAACTACTTGACCTGGGTAATATTTTTTAGTTCTATGTCAAGTCTTGGTAGATGGCAATTCAACATAAGACTTTAAAGTGAGCAAAGGTCTGAGGTTTAAGTATAGGGTTGGATCTTGGGGTGTGCAAACAACTCAATGGAGCGAGAATTTCCAAGGTATGGGCCTCAAATTTTGTTGTTGTCTTGTGTTAGGTGGGTGTTTTTTGGGAGGGTAATTTGAGGTTTCTCATGTATACGGTAGTGATTTTCATATTTGGGTGTCTTCATATATACGACACTTTGTATTTATCTTTTAAAAAATTTAAATAGAACATTGTTCTTTTTTTTAAAAAAAAAAAATTTATTTCATTACGGGTCTTTTTCACTTATAGAGTCGAGCCTCCAAATTCGTAAGGACAGCCCTGTCTAAGTACATAAAGATAAAACTAAGTTCACTTCAAAGAGAGATTAACATGGAGACCTAGTTTATTAACAAATGTAATTAGGTACTCTTTTTTTCTCAAAAAGATTGAAACCACATGTAGGGAGGTTGGGCCATAAAAAAAAACTTTGCTCACTACCTCCCCCACTAATATGAACATTCTGATTAATTTCCTAAGGCTAGTATCTCCCTAAAATTTCTACAACACTATTACAAGTCTCATTGTTGTCATAGCTCTTCAAACTTACAATCTTTTCCAACCCACCACAGTCAGAAACCATTTTAGCAAAACTATTTAGTCCCCTTTTCTTGCAAAATTCTCCAGCATCTAAAATGTTTTCTAATCCTTTCAGACATTTTGCCATAACCTCGGGGTCCGTACATGTCAACAGATCACATAATGCCTTGATGCACCCTTTCTTCACCAAGTAAGATTAACAAGAGGATCGATAAGTTCGGCACCAACGACGGCCTACAACAATGATGAAATAGTGATATTAGTTGCGACAATATATATTATGTATAAACTTTCAGAAAAGGCCATGACCGTGATATCTTTTCCAATGAAATATTTTAAAAAAAGAAGTCATTTTCTCAATTCTCTCGACATTGTATAGTCGTGCATTTCAAAAATGAATGTGATCCACATTTAACCTAGTTAAATCTTAAACTCCACAGAAAATCAAGGTTATTTTACTCTTCAAATGAGTTTAAAGAAGCATCTTTACACAAACAAACAATATTGCAACTTGCAAGCAAATAACTTGTTATGAACTTCTAATAAGAAATGCCTCACTAGAGAATCAATGCTAAATAAAGCAGGGTCAAATTATTGTTTACCTGTATGTAAGCTCTAGTCCCAACTGTTATATTTGAAATTGTCCAACAAACTGTTTTGAAGATGTTTTCATCACTACTTCGTGTAAGAAGGAATTCAAGACCAGGGAGCGCTCCCGTGTCAATTACAATCTAAAAAGACATGGCTAATTTAGCAACAACAGGTGGAAAAACAAATCAATTTTATTGGAATGCCAAAAAATGACTTCAATGTGACATGTTATGCAACCTTAATGACAATGTTTAGAGGTTCCTAGAATCAGTGGATAGTAACACATCTTTATTTTTTACTTGAGCATCACTTCTAGCAGCAATATCTCCTGGTCGGCAAATTAGCTGTTGACGTTGTACACCTGTAAAAAGGAAATTAGTCGGTACACAGTAGGAAAAAAAAACATAAATGAAGTCTCCCAAGTAGCATTACTGAAATATGAAAACATGCAAGTCGCAAGAGGTATTGCAATCAGTCAAGTACTTACACTAGTATCCCTACAAGTCGTGAGCAAAAATTTGCTTCAACGACAGCATGAACCATTTTTCTTGAGCTTCCATGAGTAAGAAAAGAGAGATTCCAACATATATTTAGTACAACTTCTTCGGGCATCATCAAGAGTTCCCGAAGGACAGGCAATTCAGGCGTTATTTGAAAAAGATATCAAGAGAGCATGAAGTTTATAATAGAAGATAACAATATGTAAATCAGTTATACTTTATTAATAGTATGTCCAAATTTTATAAACTTGTTCAAAAAGTGTGGGAGGAAGAGGCTTTTGAC
Organism: Medicago lupulina; assembly: GCA_958299785.1. Taxonomy (NCBI): domain Eukaryota; kingdom Viridiplantae; phylum Streptophyta; class Magnoliopsida; order Fabales; family Fabaceae; genus Medicago; species Medicago lupulina. Next base: position 3,043,715 of record OY283140.1, read on the forward strand.
GGCACAAGTTTGATAAAGTCGATGTAGCCCTCTCCAAGAGGGATTTTTCTTTTGTGGATGGATTCTGCAAAAGACAATAATGGCAAGAGCGCACCCTGATTAAGAACATGATCCCTTGTGCTCGGGGAATCAGCAACAATGTTACTTAATGCCCATAATGCCTGTTCAATACATGAGACATTGAAATTGTGTAAAAGACAGCAACACACATACATGGTGCTTTACTCAGTGCAATTATGCCAAGAAACTGAGGAAGATAGACCTCTTCTTTGATCTCATCATCATTAGTATAGCTCAGAAGCTGCATAAGAGGAGCAACAACACCATGTTCAATTACTACTCTTGTACGCTGCGATGTTCCCGCGACAATGTTGATCGGAGGATGTGCTGCCATACACTACAGATACAAGATAGGACATATTGTGTGGGTGGGATTAAAAATATTTCATTCAGGAATCACATAAGAGAGACCTTGATGCAAAAACTCATACTTGCAGGTCTGGTATATCATCCATTCCTAAAAACTTAACAAACTAAGGGACAACACCTTCCTGAATCACCTCATCAACTAGAGAGAGGCTTCCTGAACAAAGATGTGTCGATGAATGTTAAAATCTGAGTAATAATTAACAACTTACATGAACTACATCATAATTTAGGCAAGCTCGCACATACACGCCCTTATATAGTGTGAAGCACTATTTGAAGTAAATTAAATCTCAGGCCATTACATATAATGTCATCATATAATTTAGGCATGACGTAAGAAACCAGTGACATCCTAAATTAAATACATGAGTTGTATTCATACCTGTTGATGATTGCTCACAAAACCAAAAAGTTGCTTCATGTTGTAAATCAACATTGTTAGACTGTAATGCTCGTGTCATTTCAGGAATGTCTTTTATCTGTTAAACAAAATTAAGAATAAAAGATCAATAATATAATTTATGCTTTTGACATGGAACAATTTAGTTTTAGAAAAAAATGCAGGCATCACACAAAGTGAGTGGCGCGCTAGCTCCAGATTTGAAAGCTTGCAATACGAATTCCCAAACTAAAAGGTTAAATAAAATATCAATTTAAAACCAATATCAGCTGGTCCCGTAGCTCAGTTGGTTAGAGCGTTGGTCTTATGAGCCGAAGGTCGCGGGTTCGAGCCCCGCCGGGACCATGCTCTTTTTATTTTTTGGTTAAACGCAACTCCTGTTACGCTTTTTGGGCATCCTCCCCGAAATTCCATAAGACAATAATCTCTTTAATTCTTTTTTTTTGAAAAGTCTTTAATTCAATGTTTAAAATATATAGGACTCAAAATCATTCACTTTGTAGATCAAAATCCAATCCTTGTCCTCTACAAGACTGTATTGCATTTTTTTTTAGCAAAAGATAATATTACGTATTAATTTAATTATATAGTTTAATTTTTTTATTTTTTTTATCAATTCCTCTGCCTCCTAAATATATAGGTGCTATGATATTTTCTTCGAGAATAGTTAAGATATGGGTATGTGATCAATAAAAAAATATTGAATAGTAAAAGAAAAACGTGTGTTTGGCGTAACATGTTCCCGTGAGTTGTGACAGCAAGTAGTTGTAATTAATAAAAAAAAGAAACAACTAAATTCTTCTAATTAGTCGTTCTTATAGATTGAAGGTTACATTTGTTTTTGTTTTTTTTACGTAAAACGATTAACTTTTACACGTAACTGTGAATACTAATCTCTTGATTTTTTCGATATTTAAATGGGCTTCAAACTCTCACAAGAGTTTTAACGTTGTTGCATGCTCGATGCTAAATTTAAATTCAAGACATTGATTAAGTTAAAATAAACATGTATCATCTCATCTAAATACACTTTAATCAATGTTACATTTGTTTTTTAACCGACCTTCGATTTTCAGGAAGAATAAGTAGACAATCCTCACTATAGGATTATTGGTCATAATCATAGTATTTATTTAACATTAAATGAAATGTCGACATTAAGACTAATTACAAGGGTCTATTTGGTGCACATGATAGAAAAACATAATACGATAAAACTATCGTATATTGATTCAGTCCGTTGTTTAGCGCACTAATATGAATGGATAATTTAAACCCATTTTTAATCATATCCTACTCCCCTTTGTTATTTTTATTCTTATTTTTTGCGGGTTAGCAATCTAATAGCACAACCATCAAACACGCGTATCAGCTAAATTTGTTATATTATTGTTGTCATTGAAATAGATAAACATAGTTTGTTACATCATAAAAATGCAAAACATTTATACATATAATTTTAATCAAAATCAAAACAATTTCAATCAAAGTTACATTAAAACTATTACTCGTAATTCATACGTATTAATATATACTATATATCTACCGGCATTCAAACAGGCACATTGTACGCGTCTATCTGCATTTTTTACTGCATTAATGCGGATAAATTGTGGACAATATTGTTTATGAAATTTTGATTAAAATTATAGGTGTAGATAATAGATATTTTGCACTTTTATATTGTAACAAATAATACTTATAAATTCTTATCTTTTTAAATGACACCGATAAAATAACTTTTTTTTTTTATAGATAGACGAAAGGGCAAAGCCAACTCACATACACAAGTGAAGGTACGGGGTTCGAACCCTGGTCATCCAACCTAACAATTTCGGCATTTTACGAGATAAGCTAGGACTTCATGATAAAATAACATTTTTTTTAACTTTTTCCAAATCTTTTTTTCTGGTGGTGCACTTTTTTCCAATTTTTTTTTTTTTTTCAAGAAAAATGAAATTTCCAAATCTAATCAAGCAAAACTTAATCGAATGAAATTAGATTTATTTTTTCAATATTTAGATTAAACATGTTGATTTCACATTTATCTAATCTCCCATTACCATTCAAAGGATTTATAAACCAATAATATAAATTTCTGTGAGTGAAAGGAATCGTAGAAATTTATTCACCACTGTCCTGTGTATAACAAAACATAGAGATCTATCGACTTGGTCGCTGACGAAACCGCAAACGCATTCATATCATCGTCGACACCGTACGCCGCCGCAATCACCACTCTCCACGTTTGTTTGATCACAAAATTCAATTTCTAGCACCTTCCATCCTCTCTGTGACTGTGAGTCTGGGCGAGTGTTGTTTTCTCTTCTCGATCATAGGTCCTATCGCCAAATCAACGATTCACAATCTGCATCTACGATCCGAACTCGGTGAATCTCAATTTCAACTTCTTCTTCCTTTTTATCGATCTGTTACACTTAATTAAAGTCCAATTGTGTAACCTGATACTAATTGTTATCATAACCCTAATGATTATGTATGCATATGAATCTGGTCACAAGTTAATTCAATTCTCTGTTTTATTCTGATTCTTATTACTACGCGTGTTGTTTTTTCATGTATTGCATTGTTATTTACCAATTTTAACTTGTGCAGAATAAGCTATTCTAACTTTAGTCGAGTAAGGAAAAGTGATCAAAAACGTTTTGGATTTATTTGAGTTATTGTGATAATTATGTTGATTGAAACTGTGCTTTGAAGTTTAAATTGTAGTGCATTTTGTTGATTATTGTTTGTCTTTTAACAGGCTTGGTGATGAAACAAGTGTTTTGATAATTGGAAAATAGTTTGATTTGGATTGTTCTGTGATCTATCTATGGGGACTGAAAATCCAACTCGTCCGAATTTCCCTTCAAGACCTACTTCCGCGCCTTTTGCTGCTGCTGGTGCTGCACAGACTATGACACCTTTTTCAACGATGGGTCCTGTGGCTGGATCAGAGCCTCCTTTCCGACCTACTACTCCTGCACCTCCCCAAGCCCCCACACCGTTTTCATCGTCTGGACCTGCTGTTAGACCAGGGGTGCCAAGTTTTAGGCCTACACCGCCGGGGAGGTTTAATGATCCATCAGTGCCTCCTCCCCCCCCATCGTCCAATGTCCCGCCAGTGTCAACTACTGGTGCTTTCCAGCATTTTCCACCGCCACCCTTTACGTCGACAGTTCAGCCTCCTCTCACACGGCCTCCACCCTTGGGACAGCCATCAATTCACCAACATGCAAGTCAACCACCTCCATTCCCCCCATCTATTCCACCTCAACCACAGATGCCTTATGTTCAAATGGGGCCTCCACCTATGGGTTCAAATGTTCCTCCTCCTCAATTTCAGTCATCTGTTCCTGGATATGCCCGTATGCAGCCCGGTGCGGAAATTCAAGCTCCACCTATGCATTCCTCTATTCATGCAAATCAAGGAAATTACGGACCTCCACCACCTGCAACATCATCTCCCTTTTTACCCCATCAAGGAGGCTATGCTTCATCACTCCCAGTGGGTACTCCAATAGGTATCCAGCCAACACAGCAACCAGGATATGTTCCCCCTACTGGTGCCATTCAGGGCTTGACAGAAGACTTCAGTTCGCTCACAATGCAAACTCGTCCTGGCACACTGGATCCACTATTTGATGCTAAAGAACTTCCAAGGCCGTTGGATGGTGATGTGGAGCCAAAGAATTTGGTTGAGATTTATCCCATGAATTGTGATCCCAGATATCTGCGATTCACTACCAGTGCAATTCCAAGCTCTCAGTCCTTAGCTTCAAGGTGGCATCTGCCTCTTGGAGCAGTTGTATGTCCACTTGCTGAATCTCCGGATGGGGTTAGTGCCTCTTTTTGCCTGTTGGATGAGGCATAACGTAGTGGTCATCTTGTTTACCTTTGTTCACTGTTCATTGTTTTCAGGACGAGGTGCCTATAATTAGTTTTGCTCCAGCTAGTGTTGTACGCTGTAGAAGATGCCGCACATACGTGAATCCTTATGTGACATTTACAGAAGCTGGAAGAAAGTTCCGGTGCAATGTATGCACCTTGCTTAATGATGGTACTTCTTACTCCCATAGCTTTGTTTTTTGCCTTTTAACTGAGAAGTCATTATGGAAGAAAATGGCAGCAATCAAGACTCAACCACTTAGACAATATTTTCTAAGAGGCTCTGAAAATTCAACAATTTCTGTATCATTGCATTCTATTGGATAAGCCCAAAAGGGCACTTGATAAAAGAATGCAGATACTTAGTTTATTTAACTATATTATGTGGATTATAGCTCAGTGTTATGTCATGGAAGCTAAACTTGTTCTCTGACTTTTCTGACTCTCTATATTCATGTAACTTGTGCTTTACTTAAGATGTTAATCTATTGAGTTTTATGTGCAGTTCCTAGTGAATATTATGCACAGTTAGATGCCACCGGAAAAAGAATTGATTTGAATCAACGACCCGAGCTTACAAAGGGTACTGTAGAATTTGTTGCCCCTGCTGAGTATATGGTGCGGCCTCCTATGCCCCCAGTATACTTCTTCCTCATTGACGTTTCCATATCTGCAGTTAGAAGTGGCATGATTGAGGTAAGCACCTCACTTCTGGCTCAATGTATAGCTTGTACTGCATACCAAATCTCAGCCATTACAGTTTTCACGGTTTTTTCATGAAAAAATAAATGATTTTTTTTCTTCTGCTGTGCAATGTATTGACTTATTTTTGTTGGGAGTTAAAAATTCATGAACCTTATAGATACATGTTTGATAAAATCTGGTTTAGTGACCATAAACAAGAGTCACGTGAGTTGTTGTTATGCTCATATATATCTTGTCTCAGACTAGTTCAATTCGAGAAGAAAGTGGTCTGTGTACCAAATTACTCATCAATATGGTTTTCTTTTCATGGAACTTCTATACATATCTCTTAGGTGATTTTAATTATTCAAAACTCCCCCATTTTGCCCATTCTGAGTAATTTAATGATAGCTGGAACTCATAATTATTGGCGTATCTTATGTCTTTTGTCTTTGAGGGTTGTATTGCATATTATGCTTTTCCAGCGTGTTTGTGTAGTTTTTGTGGAAAAACTTTTAGAATACATGTTTTATTGGGGATTATTTACTAAAAATAATTTTCCAGGAAGTGTTATGCTTATGTATTGCATATACAAATTTGTACCAGTATACCTAAAATTCAAAACTTATAAGTGAAATTTTCTCAAAGTAACAGTTACTTCTTGGTAAACAATTTTTTCTTGCCAACTCTAAGTTATGGAATGCATTTTGTATTTGAGGTTACACATTAACTTATTTTGAAGGTGTTAGGCACACATTGTCTTGATTTCTGATGTTATTGTTCTTAATTCAGGTTGCAGCCCAAACAATCAAGTCCTGTTTAGATGAGCTGCCTGGCTATCCACGAACACAAATAGGGTTTGCAACTTTTGACAGCACTATACATTTTTATAACATGAAGGTTTGTACTTTGTAGTACTACTAGCATAGTGCATTACTGCTGCCAATGTGTCTATGCTTCCCTCTTATTTGGCCTTGATTTGTACTAATCATTCTGTGTATCATGCTATTGCAGTCAACCTTGGCTCAGCCACAGATGTTGGTAGTCTCAGATCTAGATGACATATTTATTCCACTGCCAGACGATCTTCTTGTTAATTTATCCGAGTCAAGAAGTGTGGTGGAAGCCTTCCTAGATAGTTTGCCAACTATGTTTCAAGATAATGTTAATCTGGAATCAGCTTTCGGACCTGCTCTTAAGGCTGCTTTCATGGTTATGGTATTGTTTATATAATTAACTTCTATTGTGATTCATGGTTATGGTATTGTGTATATTATCAACTTCTATGGTGATTTTTTAAAACATAATTTCCTTTGCTCGTTTAACCCCTATAATAAGTAGTGAACTTGATACATTTGATATAAATTTCTATTAATTGAACCAGAGCTGTGTATATTAGTTTAATAGATTAGTTTTATTGATAGTATAATAGTTTAATTGGATCATGGTTATGGTATTGATATAAGCTCTACAAGGGGATATTGAGTGTTGCAATTGCAAACCTAGTTTTATTGATAGGCAAAGCTTTAACAATTGCGGAAAGATATATTGGCATGTGCTTTAATTTTTTTAAAAAACAATGCAGATCTGTTGCTTCCAGATTTAAAATCTACAAAGAATTGTGGTATGAATTGTATGACCCTGTTACTTGTACTAGTTGTTTCACATCTCTTTAGGATTATGATAGGAAATACTTTATCTTATTTAGGAGGGAATAACAGACCTGATATTTGAAATTGGAAGTCTCAACATGTAGAATTGTCATATTCGCACACTGCTTTTTTTCCTTTTATCTTATTCCAAATTAAAATTAGACAGCTTGTTATTTAAGCTTTGGTACACTGGCAAAGTTAGATCGAGAAATGCGGTAGGCATTATTGTTGAGAAGGAGTGGAAGGATATTGTGGATGTAATAAAGGATAGGAGATCATATTATGACCCTAAAATTTGTAGTGGAACAAGACACTTTTAATGTTATTAGTGCTTATGCACCTCAGGTAGGGTTAAAAGACACCTTAAAGTTAAGTTTTGGGAGGATTTAGAAAACTTTATTTAGGATATACCACTAGGAGAAAAGTTGTTTTTCTAGAAGGGGATCGAAATGGGCATGCAGGGAGTGTATCAAGATAAATGCAAAGACTAAATCCATCCTAGATTTTTTGTTGTCTTTTGATCTTATTATAGCTAATAATTGCTTTAGGAAAAGGGAGGAACATCTTATCACATACAAAAGTGAGGTGACATGCTCTATTTAGAAATCAAACTAAAAGATTTGTTTAGAGTTTAGACTCTAAAGTCATACCAGGAGAGAGCTTGATTATTAAACATAGATTATTGGTTATGGATGTAAAAATTAAGCGGGGAGCAAAGAGAAGAAGTCACATCGGGGATCCTCGAATCAAGTGGTGGTATTTGAAGGGTGAAGAACAAAGGTTTTTCCAACACAAGATTTAGAGGGAGGATTCAGGCAGCCACAAGAAAGTGCAAATGATATGTGGGACCAGATGGTTCATGTTATTAGAAAAGTAGCAAAAGAAACTTTGGGAGAATCAAAATGTTTTGGACCCAGGGGTAAAGAATCTTGGTGGTGAAACAAAAGTGTTTGGAGTACGGTTCGAATCAAAATTGAATGCTTTAAAGCTTGGTCTAAGTGTAAAAATATCAGCACCTGGGAAAATTATAACGAAGCTAAGAAGGAGACCAAGAAGGCGGTGAGATAACGAAGCTAAGAAAGAGACCAAGAACGCAGCAAGCGAAGCAAGAACTCAAGCTTTTGAAGGGTTATACCAATCCTTAGGCACCAAGGAGGGAGAACAAATTATATATAGGCTTGCTAAGGGGTGGGAAAGAAAGATAAGAGACTTGGATCAAGTGAAGTGTATAAAGGATGAAGAATGTATAGTTTTGGTTCATGAAAAAGATTTAAAGGATAGATGGACTTACTACGACGTGTGATAGAGCGACATTGGATGGATTAAAAAGACTTGCACTTAGTTTGCATTTGGAGAAGGCGTATGGTAGAGTATCTAGAGAGATTTTGGTGTAAACTAGACTTAGGTGGTTTCGGCATGCAGAGAGAAGACCTGTAGATTCTGCAGTAAGGAGAGTAGATCAGATGGAGGGTAGTTAAATCACTAGAGGCAGAAGAAGATCTAGAAAAACTATTAGAGAAATTATTAAGATCTAGAGATTAATGAGTTGGATAAAAATATGGTATATGATAGAACATTATGGCATTGTTTGATCTATGTTGTCGACCCCACTTGTTGGATAATATTTGGTTGTTGTCCTTTTGGAAATTATGGAAAGTCTGCCCAGGGTTGTTTTTTTCCAAGTAGTATCTTTTGTGTATTTTGTATTTAATACAAAGTATATAAATTTTTGATAATCTGTAGCATTTAAATCACTTAGTGAATGTGTCTGTTGGGAATAGACAACTGTGGTTAGTTGAAACAGTTAATTAGCTTGACAATTAGTCAGAGTGGGATCGAAATTGTATAAATAATAGGAGCGGAGGAAGAGTGAGGGGTGATTCTGAGGGAGGAGATGCATTCCATCATACTTTCGTGATCTATGTCCTTATTATCTTGTTGATAGTGATACTGATCATAAGACATTATTTTTCTAGTGAAGGTTGTCCCTCAACCCTAATCCAGTTCTGTCAATAAACAAGTTTACTTGTGTTAAAACAACGAAGTGTGTGCCGAAACTTTCAATATTCTAAGATTTAATACCTTGCTGAATTCCAAGTTCCAAATGTGGTGATAGAGCTTTGCTCACAAACTCACTTAATAAATTAGATAAACCATAGATAAACCAAGTTACACTCCTTGCAGAATGGGGTGATATGTGGCTATCTAAACTTAAGAGAACACTGTCTGCCTTGAATTTGTTGACTTTTGAGTGCATTTTTTCTTTTGCATTTGACAATTTCATTTTCTTATGCATTACTCTGTTATGGTCTTTTCATGCTTCTGCAGAGTCAACTTGGAGGGAAATTGTTGATTTTTCAAAATACACTTCCATCTCTTGGTGTTGGTCGCTTGAAATTACGGGGAGACGATTCGCGTGTTTATGGAACAGATAAAGAACATGGACTGAGACTGCCCGAAGATCCATTTTATAAGCAGATGGCTGCTGAGTTTTCTAAGTACCAAATCTCAGTAAATGTGTATGCATTCAGTGATAAGTACACTGACATAGCCTCCTTAGGTATTTTATTTTCCTTCAATTTCTATGTATTTTGCCATGCTATTCTATTGTTAAACCTGTTACTCTTGATTAGAATTTGGAAGATTTCTGATTGATATACTTGATGATTCTTCAGTTGTGGCATTGTTTTATGATGACTTGATGACATGAGTTTATGGGCTTCAACTATGATTTGATTATAAACTGATACTCTAACTCATGGATCTATTTGACTACGAACTGGTCTGTAGATGCTCAAAAAGAATTCACAAGTTATGTGATTGTAGTAGTTATATCTGTAAATAATCAATGTATCCCCGTGTCCCGATGTAATTCTGTCAGCATTTGTGGTCTTCTAAGCATATAGTCTTGCGTGCTGATGATCTTATACTTGAAGTAAATTATGTTTTTTTTCTTCCTGTCTGTAGGAACTCTGGCAAAGTACACTGCTGGTCAAGTGTATTACTATCCAGCTTTCCAATCAGCCATTCATGGGGAGAAATTGAGTCATGAGTTAAGGAGAGACCTCACCAGAGAGACTGCATGGGAAGCTGTAATGCGTATCAGATGTGCAAAAGGTTTGTGCATTCATTTTGTGTTGGAAACACTTACCTTCCTTTCCTCCTTTTTGTTACATGCAATGCGTATTATACAATTTAGCATATATAAGAACAAACATACACATATAGTAGATGATCGTTGCCTATGATTTTAGGTGTTCGTTTCACAACTTATCATGGAAACTTCATGCTAAGGTCCACAGATTTGTTAGCACTTCCAGCTGTAGATTGTGATAAGGCCTTCGCCATGCAGTTATCACTTGAAGAGACATTATTGACAACTCAGACTATTTACTTTCAAGTTGCATTGCTGTATCCTTGCTTCAAGAATTCTTAAGATGAATTCTAATATACTCATGAGCTTTATTGGTAATGATAAAGTTTAATGTGTGTGTGTGTGTGTCTATATATATATATATATATATATATATATTATGATATTGCTTTTCAAAAAGGAAAACAGAGTGTAATTCTTAGGGAATCAGATTTATTTTCAAAGGTAGTTTGTACTTTCGAATCATTCCTGAAAATTACATTTTTTCTTTTATTTTAAAAAAATAGCCTTTTTTTATTTTATTTTTACTATTGACCTATTGGCCAACACATATTCAAATAAACAATACACACGAGGAGGGGGGAGTGTGGAGACTCGGGATCGAACCCGGGATTCCACATAAAATGTCCTCACAGTCAAACCACTAGGCTGTAACAACAGGGACAGTTAAAAAAAAATAGCCGTATTTATTCTTTTTTTATTTGTAGGCCAATCTGCTATTTATACTTTTTTTTTCTTTCATAATACACCGAGCTCATCTTTATCATGCTTTGTTTTTACTAGTTCTCTTCTACCTTTAAACAACTGTATGAATGTCTACCATGCTTGATATTCAGTTAAGTCCAGCAAGTCAGGATGATTAGTATGTGAATTTGTTTAAATCCGATGTATCCCTAACAACAAAATAGTTATACTGCATCTTGTGGAGAAAGGCGTATCAGAGTACACACAATGGCAGTGCCAGTAGTTACAGACTTGGCAGATATCTATCGCCTGGCTGATACTGGTGCAGTTGTCTCTCTATTGTGTAGGCTAGGTAAGATAAACCAAACTTCTGGACTTATATTCCGATCTGGTTCTTCCTATCTTCTTATAAGGTTCTTATTTGCAGCAATTGAGAAAACATCGTCCCAAAAACTGGAAGATGCACGGAGTGCTGTGCAACTAAGAATTGTGAAAGCCCTCAAGGAGTATCGAAATCTTTATGCTGTGCAACATCGCTTGGCCAACAGGATGATATATCCCGAGTCTTTAAAGCTCCTAAAGTTGTATGGATTAGGTCTTTGTAAATCAATGGCTCTACGTGGAGGGTATGGTGATGTTTCATTGGATGATCGATGTGCAGTAGGACATACAATGATGACTCTACCGATAAAAAAATTGTTGAAACTTCTCTATCCTAGCTTGATTCGACTTGATGAATATCTTCTGAAGGTATGTTTTACCCGCCCTTGATAGTTTACCAATAAAAGGGTTAAACTGAACTGTCTGATATGTTTTTGTTTGTGTTTTAGCCATCCGTACAAGCTGATGACTTAAAAAGTATCGAGAGAAGGTTACCTTTGACTGGGGAGAGCTTAGACTCTAGGGGCCTTTATATATTTGATGATGGCTTCCGGTTTATTATATGGTTTGGTAGGGTGATTTCACCTGATATAGCAAAGAATTTACTCGGTGCAGACTTCGCGGCAGAATTATCAAAGGTATTGTTTATTCATTCTGTACAAACCTAGGTTCATAATAGGTTTATTTTTCTAGGCAGAGGAGAGAGGTGTGATCGAGAATAAGAGTTTATTATAGGCTGTTGTCATGTTCAGATTTATCTTGGTTACTTTTTGGTTCATAATTAGAAAAACTCTTCATATATTTTATTCTTGTTTTGTATTGTAGTGTATATACAACTGTTGAATGATAAATAATTGTCACAAAGATCTTGCTTGCCAATTTTTATTCTTGTTTTTCATAGTTGAATTCAAAGTATATTATATGATGGAGTTTTTAATGTACGCGGTAAGTGAAACACTTTTACAGTCTCATCTAATCGGAGCTCACATTTTTGCCATGTCATATTAAATATAATTTAATTAAAAAGGAAAAACTAAAACAATTTGAATTATTCCCTGCAATTTGTTCAGCAATTCTCCTCTCACATAACTCTTGAACTCCTCGTTGTTCTCACATTGCTGGATGAACAACCGTTGGGAAGTGATAGACAAGAAAAAATCATTTGAATTGACAATTTTGTAATTTGAAAACTCCTCGTTGTTCCTCCTTTATTTGTCTATAACAACAACCAAGCCTTATCCCACTAAGTGGGGTCGGTTTCCTCCTTCGTTTGTCTAGTTGAACAAAATTTGAAATTCATCTGTTGCTGTGTTGTTTCTTTTAACAGGCTACTCTCCATGAGCATAATAATGAAATGTCAAGGAGGCTGATGAGGGTACTTGAAAAATTAAGAAATGATGATCGTGCATATTACCAGCTGTGCCACCTTGTGAGGCAAGGTGAGCAGCCCAAAGAAGGATTTCTCCTCCTTGCAAACCTTGTTGAGGACCAGATGGGTGGTAACAATGGGTATGTTGATTGGATGCTACAGATATCCCGACAAGTGCAACACTCGTAATATACATAGGTACGGATTGTAATATTCTGAATACCTTGTTGCGTGTTTGACTAGAAAACTGCGGCAAATTCCTTAAACTTTCTGTTTTAGTGATTTGAAGGCAGGGTTTGTGTATGATTTTTTGTTTGAATGTTCTATATATATATATATATATATATATATATATATATATATATATATATATATAGTGATACTGATCTGAACATAATAATATATTTATATACCGATTCCCTTTTGACAGATTCTTCCCCATGCTAGATAAGCAGAGTTTTGTCAGACTTGTTATCTGTTTCAGAAGTGAGGACCATTTCTATCTGCTTCGGGAATAGGTTGAATCGCCTTTAGGGTGCTTGGATTCTTGACATGGCCAATTGGTTGACTCCTAAGAAGGAAAGCTTCTAAGAGACTGTTGGTTCAACCTTGAATGTGTCAATTAGATGAACTCTACCATAGTGATTGAATTAAAATGCGCTTTCATGTCGTTCAGTCCTTGATAGAAGGAAAAAGAAGTAAAGAAACAATTTTCCTTGTATTTTTCCTTGTGAGATAAGTTTGTCTCGTTTTCTTTTTATTGTCAGCTTATGGTTATTCATTCATTTTGTAGAAAAAGAAAATAGACAGAAAGAAGATATGACACGTCCAAATCAGTCTGCGAAATATTTAATTTAGTTTTGTGACGATTGTTATGTATTTTGATTGTAATTGATATTAGTGTTGAAACTTTTTTCTTCCTGATTAAGGCTCGTGTTTATCTGCAATCTTTTTTTGTGTTCTCCAAATTATTTATTCTTACTACGGAGACTGTCTATTCCCTCCTTTTATCGCGTGTGTAATTAGTGAACAATATTTTTTACAAAATTAGTTTGATCATGAAAGTATATTTTATGAAATTAGTTTGATTTTGATTAAAATTATAGGTATAAATAATTGTGATTTCAAATTGCAACATGCTTATCTTTTTAAGTTATACCAACAATATAAAAAATAAAATATAAAATTTTATATTTTTTTAATGACATCAACAATTTAATATTATTATAGAAAAATGTTTAAGGGTAATTGGAATAATAAATAATCTAGCCCAAAATCTCTTACTCTTTTTTTTTATACATTGTTATAGATTATATTGTTTATGCTGTAGGGAAGTTGTTACTATTTTATGGGATTTAACTATTTTTTCAATTAACAATTTAAATAATTTTTTATTCTTTTTTAATTAGGGAAGAAGTTATTTTTGTTTACTTTGTTTTTAGGGAGTTAAATTTGTTGTTAATACATTGATCAGTCCTCATGAGTTTAACTCAGTTGTTATGGACAATGCATAAAATATGCAAGGTCTAGGTTCGAACTCCGGTCATCACCAAAAAATTACATTGATAAAATTTTGGAAATATTTTATTTTTAATTTCCCATTTTTAATGTATTTTATTTTTAATTTCCCCTTTTTAATGTTTTGAATTAGGAAAATTCTTTGATACAATAAAGTTTTGTTTGGCATCAATATTCTATAAGAATAATTAATTTAAAATTGGGAAATGCTAACCACGGTCTCGAACACTGTTTGTATCTACATGATGAAATATGAGATAAAAAATATGAAAAATTCAACTTTTATGTCACTTTTCTGGAGCTTATATCTATATGATAAAATGAAATAAAAAACATGAAAAATCTCCAATAACAAAGTTAGGATTTGTGTGTATTTTGTTTTACATTATCATTTTTCCGACTTTGCGTGTATATTTTTTTTGGTAAAACTTCAGGTATATTTTTAACGAGCTAAAATGCTAAAATGTGATATATTATAACAACGAAAGTGCACCACCCGATACAAGGTGTGAAGTAGAGCACAACAAGTTAATTACAATAGCGAAAGTAACCGAACCCAAAAAAGAAGCAAAAGGAAGCACAAAAGAAGAAAAGCTACACAGTGAAACCCATACACGGTAAATGGTTCAACCACTTTACATATTAATCAAAAGCAAAATTGGGGTTCTTTGCCATTTACTACCAAAAAAAAATAAAACTTAACTTTATCAAATAACTGAACTTCTTTGTTAGTGAATATTTTGTTATTCCTTTCCTTCTAGATTGTCTAAACATAAAGGGTCAAATTAACCGTAAAGAAAACTTCACATATATAATATTACATGATCAACTAAAACAATTAACCATATTTTTAAATAAAACATACGTTATTAAATTTTATATTTTTTTAAGAGAAAAAATACCTAATTAATAATTTATTTGATAACCTATCACATATTTTATTTCACAAACCAGACTTCGACTCTAATTATTCACCTCCCTTAAAAAAAATAAAAACTTTATCTATTTACCTCAAGAATCTTAAAACTCAAATTTAACAATTTAATTTGGAAGTCCACAATGCTGGAAGTTTGCAGAATATTAATATTTGTTTTCGAAATATGTATTCATCTGCGGGGATAGCTCAGTTGGGAGAGCGTCAGACTGAAGATCTGAAGGTCGCGTGTTCGATCCACGCTCACCGCAATTCTATCCTTTTTTTTTTTTTTTTTTTTTTTGAATTTGGTGTTGGTTGCTAAATTCATAACTAGGCTTTCTGCTGATAATATTTATATTATCAGATATTATCAGCAAAAGCCATGGTAATTTCTTAACCTCAAATATAAGTAAATTCTATCCAATGGTTTTTATGAAAATCACATCAATTTCTTAACAACCATTGAACCATAAATAAATTAACCTTTTTTTTGTTTTTTGCCTTTTAATTTTGTTTCCTCATCACCGTACATAGTATTCTAGTTGTTGCTTCTTGCATATAATTTTATGAGTTGCTTCTTGCATATAATTTTATGAGTTGCTTCTTGCATATAATTTTATGAGTTGCTTCTTGTTCATTACATCATAGGAGTACATAATACGGATAACCAATATCAACACTGGTGAACTGTCATACCAATATGCTCACAAAGTAAAAAAAATAAAATAAAACAGCACTTATAATTTATAACATACAAAGCTGAAAACCAATGTTTTTCAATTAAAATCATAATAATAATCATTGTCATGTAACTCTAGTGCGGAGAAAAAGAAAGAAAAAAAGTCTAATTGTTGATTCTGGCAATCGGTAGAAGGCTTTCCTTATAAACTATAAACTATGCGGCAATGTGAACCACCTTTGACACCAAGCTCTTCAATTTTCTGTGTGCTTAAGTTAAAAGAAACTAGTTCATCATCGTTTTTTCTAAAGAATATATCACCCTTCTTACCGATTTCAATTGGATGGTTGACACAAGACAAAGGACCCGCAATAAAGAGTTTGGTCCATGACTCCTTCACTCCAACTTCACCTAAAATTGATAAAGTACTAGTCTCTGCATAATTTGAAATACATCCAATTGATCCATTTAACACATTTAAGTGTCTAAACACAATTCTAGAATCAATATCATCCCTATTTGAAGGTATAGATGTTTTCACAAATACCTCATTGCTCAAGTCAAATGAAATCAGATAAACTTCATCTTGTGTTTCACTTTCACCCCACCAGTGGCACACTCCATCTGCATACACTTGAACACCCCGATTACAATCATATTGTGTAGGCATATCTATATCAAATTTCCTCCAAGAGTTACTTTTCAGAGAATATATCTCCCACAAGGAAGAGTGATATCCATCTTTCCATGTCTCAACCTCATCTTCGTAGGTTTTTGGAAAAAATGTTATATGTCGAATCACCTTATAACCATCTCTAACTTGATCGTAGCCAAATCAATGAAGCTGAATACTGGGATCCCAACCAAATGCAAAAGGACTCGGAGGAGTAACTTTGAATTCACCAATACGGCTCTCCATAATTCCCGAATACACCGAATGCCCCCAACTCTTCCCGTGTCTTCAATACAAAGAATTCCATTAACACTAGCATTGCCATAAATATTGAATTTAAAGTCAAATTGCTCTTGAAAAGTATTTGGCCAATCCAATTTGACAATATTATCAAACCTCTCACCGGTGAGAGAATACAACACAGGCGCATATATGCGACTGATACGCCATGGTGTACTATGATGTAACAGAAGAGTTGTGTATCGTCATAATAAGAATGATCATTAGATAAGAAATTTCTTTGAAACATGTCCATGAAATATGAGTTTTCAAATCAGAGAGACCATGATTTACTTACATAAGAGAATCTAATAAAAGATTTGAGAGGCAATTTAAGAGAATAACCAAGGCAACATCATCATATATGTGATCATTAAAGGAGGTGGTTGCAGAAAGTGATTTCTCCATCTCTAATTGAGAGAGAAGCCAAACAAACTCACTCAAGTGTTGCGTTGTGCAGTCAGTGGAAAAACTCGTTGAAAATATTGGATGGGGACTTTATTGGATTTTACAGAAACGTAGTTTTGTTTCAAAGTCATAAAAACCTATAACTAATAATAAAAAAAAACTTTGCTCCTAGTACGGGGACGGTTACGCCTAATAATTTTAGGTATTTTGTTGTTTTTTATTTCGAAATCAAGTTTTCTTCCCTTAAAAAAGGAAACTTTAACAACAAAAAAAATTGGTTAAAGTAAACTTTAACATATTTATAATAAGTTTTCTTTTGGGGAAAATTTATAATAAGTTTATTTCATATTTACACGTCTCAACATAGTAAAAAAAAAAAGAAAAAAAAAAAGTAGACGTACATGGAGCGCTCGTAAAACTATAATAGAGGAAATTGGGTTTTCTTCGTTTTACTACGTTTTGATAAATAAAAATTGTGTTTTATTCTCGAGAGTAAAAAAATTTCACCCTTTAAAAATTGAGAATAAAAACCTCTAATAAAATGAGCATAAATTTTTTAATAACAGTGCTTATTCAAAAAAAAAATGTGGATTTTTTATTGTTAAATAAAACTGTCGAAGTACTTATATTATAGGGTGAGAAAAATTGGACCCTTGAAGTTTCTGTAGTGGCAACTGGCAAGCAGAAGAAATATATGGAACAAATAATGGAAATTTAAGAAGAAATCCGATTATGTACACACCCAGTTTATTGGGTTCTTATCTTACCAATACCATCCCCCCCTTTCATACACAAACAATAGGACAGACACCAAAACAAAAACCCAAGCATATAAAAAGTAGGGAAAAACAAGAATCTAAAATGCTACTCGCAAAAACAAAAACTACCACTTTATACATCCCAGTAAACCATTGATTCTCAAAAAGAATCAGTCTTTGAGTCGTGTGTGCCGTTACCCTCTGCTCTCTTCTCTAGAACTCTGAATTTCACTCCTGTCTGTGTCGGAAAATTCCCTCTGGGAGTCTATTTCTGCACTACCCCCTTGATTTCTTCTCCTGTGCCTTCGATCCTGAACATCCAAACAGTGAAAAAAATAAAAGGCCCGTAAATTCATTTTGAAAAATGAACCAAAATTATAAGATTAATCTTCTGCATGAGAATATAACAACTTTTGTGTTCTAACAAACTGTTCACATAACAATTTTAAGACGATGAATAAACAGTTGGATCACATGACTTGCTGGTTCAATATTTTATACAATTCCACCAATTTCATGTCTTATAGCGTATGACAAAAAAAAATGTCTTATAGTGGAATCACAAGTAGGACAGCTTGGATCTGGACTGTGTGCAGTCACAATCCCATGATTGCACACAATCAACCACATCAGGAGTCTATCGGGACCGTCTGATCAAAGACCGGATGATCCAGATTTCAAGCTCGGTGTGTTTTATTTAAAACATAAGCAAAATCTGCATTGAAATCTGGACCGTCCAATCTTAATCAAACAGTCCAGATGTGGATATAAGTGTGAACAGTCATACTACACACAATCCAAATCTATCATGATAATGGTGGCGCTTTTGTTCCTCCAACAATTTCAATCTCTCTCTCTCATACATATATTAGCGGCCAACATATATGATATTGTAATACTATATGGTTGGTATCCCATCAGAAGTTGTAAGAGTGTTGCCTCCACAACATAAATTTTTCGGAAACTATCACTTGCCACAAGCTACACTAGCTTGGCTTAGTATTAGCACAGTAACATTAGTAAGCTTTTAATGATTTAATGACGAAATGGGGGGAAAAACAAACCTCTCTTGCTAAAGGGTATTCCTCCGACTCCAGCATACGTACAACCTGGCTCATCTTGGGTCTTTTCTCAGAATCTGGATCCACACACCTTAAAGCAGTTAAGAGAGCTCTTTTCAAAGCTCTGGTTGATGGCTTCACCTCAATGTTTGGGTCAACCACTTCTTCTGATCTCCTATTTCCAACCATCATTTTCAGCCAATCAACTAGATTCACCTAAAAATATTGACGTTTCACGGTAAAGGTCAATAAAAACCATTGATAAAAAGTTTACATGTAGAAATAAGTAACAAAAAACGCACATTCATTGTTAATAATAAATATTAATGGAGCAAAAAATTAATCCTCTATAGAAACTAATCCTCTGATAATAATTGTCGGTGCTAGGCCAGAGTTCATAGACTTCATAGTTAAACTAGATTTAATCATCCGGGCTTCGGCCCTCTTTGTAATAAAAAAAAAAAACTAGATTTAATCATTAACGACTCAAATTAAAACTAAATCTAGAGGATGCCAACTGTCAATTACTATGTTAGAGCACAGGATAAAGTTTAAAAGTGCGCAGTAATGGATTTTGTTCCATAGAAGAGTGCCTCATAGTCATAGTAATAATAATAGTAGTTGTACAGTGAGAAATGTTTAGCTGTTCGAGCAAAAAAAAAAAAAAAAATTGCAATGTATCATTCAATGTATATGCCACCTTATCTGTAACATTCAAAATGTTGTTAAAAAGGAAGGCAGCTGTGACCCACAAAGCTTAGCTGGTGAACATTGAAAGGAATACAGCAAGAAGGAACAAACTCTAGTAGAAATGTAGGGACAGCGAAAAACACACAGACATGATAGTTACTAGCATTTCTGAGAATGTTGTTCATGTTTCCTGTTTTTGAAAGGGATGCTTCAGAAGCGAAGATTAACTTTGAATCCGAACGCTTTGCTGAGACTATCATGTGTTTACTGTTTTTGAAAGGAACGCTTCAGAAGTGAAAATTAACTTTGAATCCTAACTCCAATTTAACAGCTCAATTTTTAACCGTAACCTCATCTTAATGATGTTATGGTTAAAAATTACGTATCAATATCATAAGATCAGTCATGCACCAGACAATCGAAAACATAATGATATACGTTGTATCTAATAATATGAACAAATATGTTCTTGATGGTATATTGATAGAAGCAACTTTTATTCTCAAATTGACCGGAAAAAGGATGAGGTGTAGTGTATTTGAAACATTTGTGAAGATACACAAATGCACAATATTGAATAAATAAAGCTTACATCTAACACTTCAGAATAATTAAGTAAATCAACGCAATCAAACGCACATACTTCAAGCTGGATTTTGTGCCAGAGACATAATATTAGTTTACTCACTTCATTTGCCGGACGACCATAATCAACTGGATCTCTTCCAGTGATTCCTTCCAATAGCAAAACACCAAAGCTATAAACATCACTCTTCTCATTTAGAAGGCCAGTGTTTGCATATTCAGGAGCCACGTATCTGTCAAAAATTAAGAGAGAGAAAATATATAAGAATTGATTTTTCTTAAAAATAGTATAACAATACTTAGCAAGAAAAAAATTCACCACTCTCAATCAAGGGTAGAGCAAGAAAATACTGACCCAAAGGTTCCCATAACTCGAGTTGTGACATGACTCTTCCCAGCACCCAGTAATTTGGCCAGACCAAAATCAGAAACCTTAGCATTGAAATCATCGTCAATTAATATGTTGCTTGACTTGATATCTCGGTGTACCACCTTTGGCTCAATTGCTTCGTGCAAATACGCAAGCCTGAAACAAGTATATTGCTTTATACAAGGACTACAAAGAAAACGAAAAAGCATAGATGCAGAGGCTTACGCTTTGGCTGTGCCAAGAAGAATCTTGATGCGTGCTTCCCACGTAAGATAGCCATGGTGACGCATGGCTCCATGAAGCCATTGCTCTAAGTTTCCATTATTGACATACTCATAGACTAGAATCCTGAAAACATACCAGATTTGAGGAAAAATATATTTCAGATTAATGAACTTGCAATTCATATCATGATTACCATTTATTCCGGCAAAAATTATTTAATAAAGCTAAGCAGATTATTTTAAAATCATATGTGTTGAGGATATTCTACTCATATAGTCATACTTTTGTAATTGAGAATATGGATACCTGTGAGTTCCCTCGACGCAGAACCCCAAAAGTCGAACCAAGTTTTTGTGTCTGACATGACCAATAGCTTCAACTTCCACTCTAAACTCTTTCTCTGCTTGACCACTGTTATACCAACAAAAGAACAACTTAAAAATTGAATTTTTCAGCCTAATAATAAGGAGACGCACAAGAGCATATTGTAAAAAGGTTTATGTATAGGCTATTTCTGGAACAAACAGTAAAATAAATTCAAATTGTTTTCCATAGACTATCTGGAGAGCTTATAGAAATAAGCTGAAAACAACTATGAACATGTCATATGTCATTTCTGTAAGCTCTTTCAAACAGTCTCACAAGAGCTTATGTAAGTGGATTAACTTAAATAGGTCAATCCAAAAAGACGCTAAGGAAAAAAAAATTAAGGTGACTAGGCTCAGTATTCTAATGGAACTCACATATTATTGAGTATCTTTTTAACTGCAACTGGACTTCCATTGATCAACTGTCCCTTATAAACAACTCCATAACCACCTTCACCAAGTACATTTTCTTTCGCAAACCGGTTTGTAGCAAGTTCAAGATCCCTCAAAGTAAACCAATGACCCCAACCTAAGTGAGAGAATTCCGGAAGGCCAGATAAAGGCGAAGGAGCTGTTATAGGGTATGAAGCCGAAGAGTGTTTGTACACAGTAACCGTTCCTGAACTACCTTCTTCACCTGATTGCGAATGTGACCCTCCACCCCCATCTCTCTCCATGTATTGATGAAATGAATCTGAATGACTACTACTATCACCATTCTTCACCTTCTTCCCTAAACCTAAATGAACCATAACTTTGTCTGATTCCTTGTCACTAGATTTATCATGAATGGTTAAAAGTATTCCGTCACGAGGCGCAAATCCATTCGTTGATACTTGTTCAACCCTAACTTCCTTGATTTCCTTTGACACATTTGGTATCTCAGTAACAGGAATCTCGTTCCTAGCTTTTCTAGATTTCTTTCTTGAAGTAAGACAAATTGATAACACAGTGAGAATAACTATAATTGACAAACCAACTACAATTGCAATAATTTCCCAAACCTTTATACCAAAAATAGAAGTTTTCTTTGATAATTCAGCATTCAGATTAGAACCCATTTCTCAAAAACAAACCTTGATGATAATTCACCTACAAAACATGAAATAAACAATTGAATTAACCCACATAATTGAACATATTCATTACATTAAAATGAACAAAAAAAACAAACCTTTAGTGAAAATCTTCAAAACCCAGATCTCAGAAACAAGTTTGTCATAAGGGAAGAGAGACAAACAAAAGAACAAAACATAAAGATTAGATCATTTTGACAGCCCAAATCTAGGAAGTTGTCAGAAAAAACAAGAATATCTAAATAGGTGAAAATTCTTTATGTGGGGTGTGGAAAATGTGAATGAATCTAAGATAGAATGGAACTATCTAAAGAAAGAAAAAAAAACATTTTTTTTTGTGTGATGATAATTCAGAAAAAGAAGAAGAAGGGGTGGAGTTATCAGTGGTAGGTAATAGATACCTTACAACTCATAAAAATGTGTTACTAATAAACAAACAAAGAAACATCAATTTCAGAAATTTCAATTCTGTAATATAAGGTTCTCTTCCTTCTTTAGGATTTTTCTCATCTCATCTCTTATGTATGAATGTGACTCATTATCAGTAATTCATTTTTTGTTTTTTGATTGCATGGTGAGCTGTGAATTTATTACTATGGACTGTTGAAGCTTGTTAAGTCCAAACACTGTAGTATATTTATGTTTTTGCCATGCGTGATTTTTGTGTACAATAAATTTGTCTAATCACGCTTAGCTGTCATAATAATAGATTGATCATAGTAGTAATAGAGTTTAATGAAATTCCATAATATAAAACTATTCTTTGTATGAAAGAAAGATTTTAAGGAAAAAAAATGATTGACGGGAAATTTTACATGTAAGAAAAAGGTTGATGGAAAATTATATAGAAACTAAAAAGGTTGATGAAATTTTTTACAAGAACTAAAATATGTGATTTTATTTTGTAGGAAGTTTAAAATAATTTTTTTTAAATTTATAAAAACAAAAACCATAACAACCATACAATAATATACGGTCATTGGTAGGACTCGTCTAATTTTTATTTTTTTTAGATATTAAATTGAAAAGGTTGAGTATTTATTAAGTAAAAACGTTAAAAACATAGAAAATAAGAGATGGTGACTCACTTAAGCACCAAAATATGTAGTTATATTATAAATTTTATCTTACGTCATCTTTTAAAAATAAGGTTGGAAGTATGAACGATAGAATCAACTAGAATCCAATAAAATAAGTAATGAACATCTCTTGTTAGCTAACAAGTTAGCACACCGAATCACTTCATAAAACACATGACAAATTTGAAAGTCAAATAAAAAAAAAACTTTAAAAAGATGAGGCTGGATGAAGGTGTTTTGAGATGTTCAAAGGATAATTGTGACCATTGGAAAATTAATTTAAATTTTCAGTTAATAATAATAATAATATAAACGATGGAATATAAGGGTTTTTTTTCAAAAGAAAAAAATATATTTCTTTGATTAAAATTGATAAAGTATGTGGAATATCACATATTCAACAACAGTAAAAACATAAATGGTGAAAACATTATATAATTAATTTTATCGATTATGCTATGATTATGCATCGAGATACTTACATTCGTTTTCTATTAGGATAACTTGTGAAGACTTGAAACATTTTTAAGCTTTATGATCATGTCCTGAAAAAAAAACAGCTTTATGATCATGTGAAGTGATCATAAAGAGATCAAGAAGGTGTAAGTGATCATAAGTATGTCAAACATGAGAGTTAGTATCATTGTCCGTCCTTACTGTTGAGTGAAGTATTGTACTTAGGGTGATTTTGTGAACATAGACGATATGTGTTAATTCTTATATATGTACTTAGATTTGACTGAGTCTCTATTAAATGAATAAAAAATCATTGAAAATGCTCCAAGTTTTCCCTAACACGGAGAACCCCATTGCACCATTGCAGTACATGAAGACAAGCTTGCATTATTTTTGTGCATAACGACCAACGAAGTACCCTGCAGCAATTGATGAGTACTTGCTTGTTTAACAGTACCTGCATAGCCTAATCCAATGTATAGAAAAAGTGGTTACATGAGACATGGTAGGTGAAGATATATGGATTTATGCTTTGTACAAATTGAAGGTGGCACACAGAAGAAAATGGATACATAGTTAGATATCAATAGAACGTGTTTGATTATCTGCTTTTTAATGGTTATTTATGGTATATTTATACTATTACATCTTCTTCTTTTTTTTTAGAAAATTATTACATCTTTTTGTAAATTTTTAGCATATAGGAGCACCTCTTTATAAAATGCAATTGCAAATTGTTCATATATTTTTTTAATAAGATGTTTTTTCTCCTTTTTAGAATATCAATAACCAATGCTATTCCTTTCCAAAAAACAAAATAACCAATGCTATTTAAATGAAAAATGGACATCAAACAAATGTATATTTATAGCAACTGAATCAATCATAATTAATGGAATTAATAGTATTTGTTTAAGAATAATAGTAAAATTGTTTATGGGTAATTTATTTATATTGAAAATATGTTGCACAAAAAATATTGCTCGGTTTTTTTTGGTAATTCGATTTACTTTTTTCTAATATTTTGTTTAGGGGTTTATTTCTAAGAATTGTGAACTATCTTAATCGTAACAGTATATATGTTTGGATGAAATGTCCTTCCAGTAAGGTCTTAAATTAATTCTTTCACGCGTGTGGTCCATATTCATATTATGTGGTCAAAGGAAGCTTTGTCATGCTTAGCTTTACATGCAAAATACAACCATGAGTGGCCTATTCGTGAAAAATAGATAAATAATTTTTGGGTATGGTTGTCTTTCTAACAAAATTCCACTATTACATCAATTAAAACAAGTTATAAATTTTTACTCACCATGTTATTTTTCACTAAAGAAATAAGTCATAAATATCTCCCTAAAAAATAAAAACGAGTTCTATTTATGAAGTCGTTCATTTAGAAGATAATTCAACTCGTATATAAAAAGAGAAAAGAAATGGACATCTCGTTAATTTGAGGGTTGGTCCTACATCGGATCCAAAGTATCAAAATCGTGGAGATACATTGAAACGCTTACTTGTATAAACGATATTTTCTTATGATGCGAAGTTAGGGAAAAAAAGTAGTCAAACCCTATAAATGTTAGGACAAGCAGAACATGTTAATCTCCTTCAACATAGTGAACTAAGTTTTGAAACGTGAAAGTGAAAAACATCTAATTTATAGTGTTTTGATTTCTTCTAAGAAGGAACTTGTAAAAAAGTTACAAAGATTGGTTATTTATTTTTATTGCTTGAATACAATCAATTATATTATTCCTTTGACCGCTACATCAAATTAGCTTGGCAAATTATTATGTAAATAGACGGCATATACATGGTATATATATGGTTAATTGAGTAGGAATATTCAATATCACGAGTAAAAAAAATGTCACGAGCAAGGGTCAGCCTAACCTGCCAAAGGAAAAAAGCTAGGAATTTAGACCCACCAGTATGTGAAGTTGGAGAGGAATTTATAAATTCTCCAATATCACTAGGGATGCATAGCATGCATAAATTGATCATTTGCATTTTTTCCTTATTTTACCACATAAGGTTGACTGTGCTGTGTTTACTCAAGACCTCACCTAAACTTTGTTTCAGTGCCTAAAACCATATTGACACTACCTTAGCCATGCATGATCACGAGTTCATTTTGTTTATCCAAGATTTCAGTGTTTGTCAAACGATTAAATATGTCACGTGGACCCTACTCTTGGCGTGGATCCCTATACGGTAATGAGTATTGACCATCCATGATGTACAAGCTGATAGTTCTGGAAAATTATTAGCATAACATCAAGGGAAAAAGTCTTAAACCATCAACAAAACAAAACAAGAAAGTTACAAAATGGTCATTGCAAAACTGTATAATGAATTAAAGAGAAGTGGGTTTTGCTTTTGCTAACACTACTTGAATTTGAGAGAGACATCTTAACGAATTTAATTAAGCCAAAATCTCAATCAATTTATAATTAAGCCAAAATCATTTTGTCAACAAAATATAAATAAGTTAGGCCAAAATCATTTAAGTTTACTGAATCATCTAATCACATAATTGAATCATCTAATTACTGTATACTTTATCGTTAAGTAATCAAATCACATAATTGAATCATCTACGTCAAAACAATGTGGCTTGAATTGCTCCACTTTGGAAGCTTCATAATGTATATATAGCCAAGATGTGTGTATTGCCAGATTATGACAAACAATAAAGCCAAAGATACTTATGGGCCTCCCTAATCAAGCAAGAGCATTAGAGGGATTAATGCGGCATTATCCAAAGTTCCTGCCATATAACTCTATCTAATTGTCCCAATGAAATAATTCATATTCGTCATGATTATTGATACAACGCCCAGTTTGGATTTCACAAGTCAATTCAATGAAATGCAATTTGTGAACCCCAACAGTGTGGACAAGAAATATAGATTAGTATTTTATTGTTTGGTTTATCCATTTTAAATGCTAATGAGAATTTTTATTTTTATTTTAAATGGATATGCACTCTTAGTATAAAATAGTTTTATAATTATATTTACTCATAACTCAAAATATTGCTATAAACACAAAACGTTTGTTTTGATTGGATGTAATGATGCTTTCAACTCTTCTCGGAACGTTGCTCCGGAGTTCGGTCATGTAATTACAGCATGTTAGAACCTTCTCCATCGTCACTTTGCAAATTTTAGAGTGGAGTTCAACCAACAACAAGTAAATGTGGTAGCTCATGTTTTTGATCATTTATTTAAAATTTTAGATGTATGTAATTGTATCAACTCTATTATTATCGATAAAATGTTATAAGCATTTTTCCTTAAAAAAAACTAATAAGAATATAAATTTTGATAGTACTTAAAAAAAAAAGGAATTAAATTTTGAAACAAGACAATATTGTTTTATCAATTCATCTTTTGAAAATTGCGTTCATGATTAATATTACGATTGTTATTATACGAAAAGTTGTTTATCGCAGAGAAATCATGCCCATACACTTTAATTGTAGTCAACTCTCTAAGTTTTATTACACACCCATTATACTCTGCCAACCACTCATGTATTGTGTCAGAGAGATCTAACAACGAAAATGCATTTATGAGATACTCGTGAGATAACATTCGATATATATCAACTCTTTATTAGTTTCCCTAAAAAAAAAAAAAAACTCTATTAGTATTATTTGCTTTACTCAATTATTTATTTTTGAATGTCTTAGAGTTGTTAGTAACTAGACAACTAGTAATTTTTAGATGATCACATAACCAACAAATGATATTTGGTCACAACCAACCAATACATGACACTTTATAAAATGCAATAAAACGCAAAAATCAATGAAAAATAAAGGAAAGAGAATTTGGGTTGTGTAACCGCGAAGGAGGAGAGGACAATGATGGCCACGTCGGCACGGTGGCCTCGCGTAGCAACAACAATGATGACGACGGAGAAGACATGGAGATGATGATGACGACCATAACGACAACGACTTCCGAAATCGCAATGATGACATCAATGACGACTTCCATAATCAGAATAAGAATGAGTTCCAACTTGCTTGTGCATTGCTTATCATCCCTTCGATACTCCAAAACTAGATAGTAAGTTCTAATAAATAGTAACATCTTGGAATTATGATTTTGAAGATTATGGTTTTACCTACATACGAGGTTACTTGTCACAAAATTTCACCAAAGACATAACAATTGTGTTTGATTTGTTGTTTGAGTACAAATCCAACAACAATGTCATTCATCATCATTGACGTTGTCGTCATTGCCTTCTTTGTTGTTGTCGTCCCCCCTTTTCGGTGGCATTGCAACCCAACCTACTTTCTCTCTCTCTCTCTCCCTCTCCCTCTCCCCCTCCCCCTCCCCATGAAGTGTCATGTCTTAGTTGGTCGTGACCAACTGTCATTTATTGGTCATGTGGCTATCTTAGATTGTTCATGTTTCCCAAAAAGTAAGGTTGCGATCATATTTGATTGTTCATGTCTTCCATTCCGTATTTTGGGAGGCATAGAAGTATTGTCGGGTGGTTGGAAGAACATTTAAAAACCCAAAATCAATTTTAATCCCTAAATGATTTCTTTTGGACTAATTCAGTCTCTAACAAAAAATAGAAAATCGTTGTTTACCTTTTCAAAATTAATCATTCCCTTGACTAAGAATGAGTTAACAGTTAACTCCCGTTTGCCACCTTTTAGATCGATACAATCACTTTTTAAGTCGGTTCAACCGATAATATAAATTTAAAAAAGGAGAAGAACAATACCCGAAAACTAATAATATAAATTTAGTCAACCCACTCGACTTAGGTTGGTCTCGTGGTTTTGATTTGTCTTTAAAGTGTACTCGATCCCATATTCGATTTTTCTCGTTGTCAATTTCGTTGAATCGGTCTCTATACATAATTTTACTTTGGCTTTAAACGGAGTCTCACAATGAAGACTGAGATTGAACATAATCGATCTCTTAACCAAAATACTATTCTTAAAAATGAATAAAAAATATCAACTTAGTCCTTCACATTTTTATGCAGGTGACAAATTAGTCCTTCAATTCAACAACATCTGGACTAAAACCTAAAAACAACAAAACTGAGATACTGCCGCTGCTGCTCTACCGTTGTTGCATCGTAATAGTCGGAGTCACACTAAACTCAACTTCCCCAAAAACACCGCCGGACTTCAACGCCGGCCATCAGAAACTTCCAAAGATGAAGGTGGTTGCACTTGTTAGCGGCGGCAAAGACAGTTGCTACGCCATGATGAAGTGTATTCAATACGGCCATCAGATCGTCGCGTTGGCGAATCTGATGCCGGTTGATGATTCCGTCGACGAACTCGATAGCTACATGTATCAAACTGTTGGGCATCAAATTATCATCAAATATGCCGAGTGTATGGGATTGCCATTGTTCAGGAGGAGAATTCAAGGTTCATCAAAGCATCTTGAGCTTGGTTATAAAAGGACCCAAGGTGATGAAGTTGAAGATATGTATCTTTTGTTACGCGAAGTCAAAAGGCAGATTCCCTCTGTTACTGCTGTGTGTTCTGGTGCCATTGCATCTGATTATCAGAGACTTCGTGTCGAATGTGTTTGTTCGAGGTTAGGTCTCGTTTCTTTGGCGTACTTATGGAAACAAGATCAATCCTTGCTCCTCAATGAAATGGTAAATTTGTGTTTATGTTTATGCAGATTTTAATATTTTCTTCATGAATGAAGAGTGACAGAGGGACAAGGATGTTGCATTGGGTGTGTGATAAGACTAGACGAGATATGATTAGAAATGACAACATTAGAGAGAGAGAGAGAGAGATTGGGTGGCACCTGTAGTAGAAAAGATGTGAAACTAGGTTTAGGTGGTTTGGACATGTAGTGAGAAGACCTGTACATTTTGTAGTAAGGAGCAGATCCCTAGAGACAGAGAAAGACCTAGAAAAATTATGAGATAAACTAATAAGAAAATCTAGAGATTAATGCGTTAGATAGAAATATGATATATGATAGAGTATTATGATGTCGTTTGATCCATGTAGCTGACCCCAATCAGTGGGATAAGACTTGGTTGTTGTGGTTGTTGCTGTTCAAATAATTCTAACTCTGTTTTGGTCCTGACCAGATTGCAAATGGAATAGTGGCTGTAACTGTGAAGGTATAACTTGTTTGACTTTGCTTTTTTTGATTATATTGCGCTCTTTTTTCAATTTGTATATGAGAGGAATTCCTATGTTCCTATCATATGGCTCTTCTTAATCATCATCCATTTAGAGAGATCTTACTTTTGCTTTGATCATATTGAGCTCCTCAACCGATATCAATGGACAACATTTAAAGGTTTCATGATGTGCTAATGTGGCTAAATAATCTTAAAAATAGGGTTGCTTTGAATATATGGTTGTTGAGTATGAGAGATATGCAGCCAAAATATGAAACCATTTCCTTTTTACAAAGGAATTCAACTTGCTTTTGTAGTTTTATGTACTTGGATAATTGTTATTTTGGAATTTAATTCTTTATCTATTTCACAAGGTAGCTGCCATGGGTTTGGATCCTGCAAAGCACTTGGGTAAAGAATTAGCCTCATTAAATGCTTACTTGCATAAATTGAAAGAGTATGTCAAATATGTTCGACCTTCCTTTTCTCTGTGTATATATATAAGTTCTTTGAAGTATATAGAATTGTAGATTGACATTATTCTATGGTGTTTTTGTATATAAATGAATTCTGTGTAACTCTTTTTGACAGGTCATATGGAATAAATGTTTGCGGAGAAGGAGGGGAATATGAAACATTAACTCTTGATTGCCCGCTCTTTATTGTAAGTTCCTACCACCATTGGTGTGGTTAACTGAGAATTGCTTATGTTTTTGCTATTGTCATATGAGCCTCAGTTTTCCATAAAACTGGGCTCAATTTACACTCGTTCATTTTCAATGCCTGTTCTGTGTTCCTACTGATCTTGAAAATTCAATCTTGTAAATTTATTACTAATTGTGCCTCAAACTTATGATCAATATTTTTCTTCCATTTTCTTCTGTTATCTATTCATTCCTTATATTTTTTTTCTTTCAGAATGCTCGCATTGTGCTTGACAGATATGAAGTTGTGATGCACTCTTCGGATTCCATAGCTCCTGTGGGAGTCCTTCATCCCTTGGCATTTCATTTGGAAAACAAGGCAGACGACCGCTCTTTAAAAACACAAGACAAAATACATGAGATTTCTATGCAGAAATTGGGATCTGTGTTTGAAGTGCATGACAATGGTCTAGAAAGTTTCGAAGCCATATGCAAGCCTCTTGATTGCACTTATCCAATTGATGATGTAGAACATAAATTTAACATTTCAAGAACAAATAATGTGAACACATTCTCCATGTGTTGCTGGTTGCAAGATTCATGCAATGGTAACAGTTATTCTATATTCTTAATGATTTGAGTTGCGTCTTACTCTTCCACATTATTTTGTTCTTTGACACATCACTCTTATTTCTTTATAGCAGATTTGCAGGAAGATTTAAAGATTATTTTGAGGAAAATTGAATCACAATTAGCAGCGTTTGATTTTGGCTGGGAGAATGTACTCTATATACACCTTTACATCGATGACATGAATAAGTTCTCTGAGGCAAATGAGACATATGTGAAGTTTATAACACAGGAGAGGTGCCCATTTGGCGTCCCATCTCGAAGTACAGTTGAAATGCCTCTACTTGAGATGGATTTTAGTAGAGCATACGTTGAAGTTTTGGTAGCAAATAATAAAGATAAAAAGGTTTTGCATGTGCAGAGTATTTCTAGTTGGGCACCTAGTTGCATTGGGCCATACAGCCAGGTAAACACGCACTGCTAGCAGTTGTCAATTATTTATCAACAGCAAAGCAAGATTACATATAGCATCTATATCCTGCTTCATTAATATTATTGTAAAAATTGACTTGGGGCATCTTTGGTAGCTGTTGAAGCTGCTTATTGTCGATTCAAGTTGATTTAGGACAAACCTTTACTTTGTGTTTCTTTAATTTGATTAGCTTCATATAGGAACAGTTTATTCTTTGGAAGTGGGATTTAGCTATACTGAAATCAGTGTGAAATATTCTGGCACTGGTCCAAACAGTATCATGTCAGTTTCAATTAGTATAATACCATTTGACAAGATTTAAAATCATTGGAAATAGTTTAATTGAATTTCATTTTTTATTGTTTATGTAAATGTAAAATGCATTTATTCTTTTTCGCATATAACTATCAAGGATTTGAGTGCGCTCTCACTCAAGCAATTCATAGAATGTGTAGAAGTTTGTTGTTAAAGTCTCTTAAGTGAAATATATGTCTGCAGTGTGTTTAAACTAATTTTGGTTGATCCCTAAAATGATACTTTAATTCCTTGTACTTCATTACTTCATCCTTAAATTAAATATGTCAGGGCATTGTAACTAGGAGTTGGGGTGTTCTTAGTAAAGGAGGAAACATAAACAAATAACAGTATAATTGAACAATGTAAGTTCACTAAGTTTAGGGTTTGCTTACTTCATACTGTTGTTAACATAACAAATCTAATTTATGATACAATTATCCAATTTCAAATGCTAACTGGTAACTCTTCTGTAATTTCCAATGCTTCTTTACTTGCAGGCAACCTTGCATGAGGGCATACTTCACATGGCTGGTCAACTGGGGCTTGACCCTCCTACCATGGCTCTTTGCAGTGGAGGCCCTGGGGTTGAACTGGAACAGGCACTAAAAAACAGTGAAGCAGTGGCAAAATCTTTTAACTGTTCAATATCGACATCTGCAATTGGTTTTGTTATTTACTGTTCTAAAAATATCACTTTATTGGAGAGACTCGATATCGAGAAGAAACAAGAAACAATCCTCAGACAAATGAAGATAGCTGAATTACAGGAAGGCAAAAAGTGCAAAACATTAGAACCCATATTCCTTTATGTCCTCGTTCCTGATCTACCAAAAAGGTACTCTAGTTTCTTAACTATGCATCTTGTTTGATCATCGTTCCATTGATATGCAATTACTCAAGAAGGCCATTTGTTTAGGTTTAGAGATTATAATTTGCTATCTTATAATTTTTTAAAGCACGCCTCCTTTGCTATTTTAAGAGTGTGAACCTGTATGAGTTACTTTACAAAATTATCCTTTATTAATGGCATGGGAAAGAAAAGTTAATAGAATCAGAAGAGAGTAATAAATAATAAAGAGTATAAAAGGATAAGAAAAATTTATGTTTAATTGATATTGTAACAGCCTATAATTTGGGACAAAGTTTTCTCCTAAGTGGCTTATAATTTAGGACGGAGGGAGTACACTTTAAGTTCCTCAGAAACAGAAAGTAAAAAATAGAAAAGAAAAACGGACACCTATTTGGTTTGTGTGATTTGGGTCATTCTCAATCATATGTTATGTAATCTGGATTTTATTTTTTTTTTGCATTCCATTTTTTATTGGTTCCTTGTTTTTTTAAATAATTCCTCACAGTATTTATGTCATGGTTGCTAACAATTATTTTGGGTGAATATACGTGTGATGGCTTTCCAGAGCATATGTTGAAGTGAAGCCCATTCTTTATGTCGAGGATGGTGCAAATGTAGAAATTGAGACCATCACAGAAAGATCTTGTTCAAAGACATCATGTTATTGGGGTTTCAAGCAGGAAAGCTGGCATGATTCTTGCTTTCAGAAATGTGTGATTCCCGGAAAGCTATGTGCCATTATATTGTCAATCACAAGTGATCTAGCTGCAAAGATATCTTCTGATTCTTTGCCTTCTGATAATGTCAATAATAATGGTCAATATTCTTTACCTAAATCACGAATGGAGCAGATATCCAAGTTCTGCATTTATCTTCTTGACAAAGTTCTAATAGATAACAACTTTGCCTGGGAAGATATAATGGTTAGTATATTTATCAAAATATCACATGCCGGATTAATTTTATTCCTCCATTGTTTCGAACATATATTTGTTGTGCATTCGGTATGAAACCCATTTCCTGTTTTCAAAATGATTTTTCATCGATAATCTCCGTTCTAGATTGTACTTTCTTCCTCAATCATTTTGGGGAGGGAGATATTGTAGATACAAATAATTTGTATGGCTCCTTGTGTTCTTCTGCCTTCAAAAGGCATCCATGCATTTTTAGGCCTGAGTAAAGGAAGATGGAGTACAATATAGGATATGAACAAAAGGCACTAGCAAATTGTAATAATCGTAAGATAAAAACGCCAGTGATCAACTTTATTATTCTACTGCCCCTTTTTGTTTTGTATGGTCCTAATCTTTCTCGAACAATTTAACATTTTGAATTCTTTTCTCATGTCATGCAGAGTTTGAGGTTCTACATCCCAGTAAGCCTTCAAATGTCAGTGGAGCTGATACAGCCTATGTTCTGCAATGCACTTTTTGAACTTTCTCAAGTAAGTCAGAGGGAAGTTAAAAATTGTGAGCCAATCTTCAACATAGTTCCTGTCACAGGTGCTGGGAGGTCTGCTTCATCCATAGATGATGTAGTGACCTGCGAATTATTGGCTCAGAAATACTGAGTATATCAGCTGATGTGCAAGGTTTTTTATTTCCTTTTCAAATTTGTTGCATTAACCTTATTTTTTAATTAAAAATATCAAATAGGATCAATGGAATAGGTTTTATTCAGTCATTTAGGTTATTTTGCTGACTCGGTGGCGCTTTTAAAAAAAATTGGGCAGAGCACACTATACATTGATCTTCGCCAATGTCTTATAAAATTCCGGAGCTACCCTTTTAATTTTATGAATTAAACAGAATCTGCAATATTCAGATGTATGGAACGCTGTATAAATTTTTCAAAATGTAATTTATATAGATATGTGTACTGTAAACCCAATCTGTTGCTTCTCTTTTTGGTTAATCTTTTAATGAGATGATTATTTTTGTCTTGGGTTTGGATCACCTACGTAACTTTGCCTTTTGTTAACAAAGTTACAAACTCTAAATCAATTTTAGGTTATTTTTCGCCAAAGCTTTGGATGGCCATATGAGAGGTTGGCCAAAGCTTTGGACGGCCATATGAGAGGATTTGTGAAGCTCTCAAAAAATTAAAACTTTGTCACTAAAATTCATTTTATTTCTTTCCTATACTCGATTTCGGCACTTAATGAATCTGAAATATTAGTTAATTTTACAATTTGGTTGTCAGCAAGCTGACTCCCTTTCATTCACCTTCTTCCTCTCTTCTCTCACTTTCAATTATTTTTACTTACAATGGAATGAAGCCTTGATATTGAAAATTAAGGTTTATGAAATTTGGAGATTTAGATCTTTGCAAACTTTAGTCTTGTAAATATATATTTTTTTCGTTTTTAGTCTTATAAATATTTTCTTCAAATGATGATCTTTCAAACATTTTTCTTAAGCAAATTTTGTCTCGCTATGCTATTAAAATAAGTAAACGTGACATTGTATAAAAAGATTAAAAACAAAAGTTGATATTTGTACTGGATATAAACTTAAAACTTAATTTTAAAACAAGTTTTTATCTCTATAAATACACCGTATTTCGTTTTTTTTTTTATCCTTTTATAGTGTCTGTACAACCTTTACAACAAGAATCAAGCTGGTTGATGGAAAATATCCAAAGAACCATAATTTGGAAAAAATATATTGTTGAGATTCAGAACTAATTAATATATCATGATATTTACAAAGAGAATGTAAACGAACAAAACACTGCGTTTGTTAATTTTTTTGGATGACAAAATAAATTCTTTTGAAAACAACTTATAGATCTAGGGGACACAACATTGTTATTTATGATCATTTGAACTCTTTTGTAGGAGATGAATTATCTCTAATGTTAGGAAGGCAAAAATGTTGAAAGCATATAATATCAAATCATATTAGAAAGGAAGAAAATTGGAATAGATGCCTAAAAAACTTTGGAAGTTAATGGTTCAAAGAT
The DNA here is from genome assembly GCA_958299785.1 of Medicago lupulina. Lineage (NCBI taxonomy): Eukaryota > Viridiplantae > Streptophyta > Magnoliopsida > Fabales > Fabaceae > Medicago > Medicago lupulina. Next base: position 3,079,435 of record OY283140.1, read on the forward strand.
TTTTATAATTTCAACTTGCCTCTTCTTGCAAAGTGGAGATGGCATTTGTCAAGTGATGATAAAACTTTGTGGAAAGATGTGTTGAAGGCAAAATAGGTTAGAAATGATGATTATCCTTCAAATCTTCTATCTAGATATAAGTTCAAACTTACATCTCTTTGATGGAAGGATTTATGTGCTGAAAAACGTTGTATATTGGTTTTGGGAGTTTGCAAAGAAAAGTATTGGTAATGGGGAAACAACGTTCTTTTGGCATGATATTTGGAGAGAGAATATATCTCTATTATCCAATTTTCCTATACTCCTTTTGTATTCACTCAAAAGAATACCAAGGTTAGTCAAATGGGTCGTGGGTTGATGAAGAATGGCGTTGAAACTTTGATTGAAGGAGAGATCTTCTTGGAAGGGAGGAACACTTGTAGGGGAGCTTTTGAATCTCTTCATTACAATTTGGGTAAAAAAGGATAAAGATAAATAGATTTGGATCCTTGAATTTACAAACGTCTTCACAGTGAAATATTTATACGTCATTTTGAGCGGTGAAATTCTTCCTCTGACATATCTAAGTGTGGCGTCTAGAAGAGGACTAAGGGGTATTTGGACTAGTTTGGCTCCCCCAAAAAGTCCAAATTTTCTCTTGGCAATTAATTCTTGGTAGACTTCCGACTCGCTAAAACTTATTCCGTAGAGGAGCCTTGCTAGTTGGCGTGACTTCATATTGTGTATGGTGCCCCGATATTCAAGAGGTGGAGGATCACTTGTTTTGTCGATGTAGCTTTGTTGAAAGGATTTGTTATGCAATTTTTAAATGGATAAGAATGGGTGATTTTACTCGGTAATATTGTTTCACACCTTAACTATTTTTCATCATCTTCTTTTGCTAAAAAACATTGAAAGAGACTTACACTCATTTGATATCCAACAATTTGGGAACCTCATGACGAGGTTATTTTTTCCTCTAAAACTTGGGAGGTGGAGGAGATCTTACGATTGATCAAAGTCACATCTCTTTAAACTTTTCTTAAATTGTAGGATAAAGTACTATTTGTACCTCTCTCTTATCTCTTTATCTAATAAATTTTGATGTTAAAAAAACATATATAAAAGTAAAATAAAAAACCAAATATAAATTTCCTAAAAGAAATATGAAAAATATATTTATTTTTTTAGGCGATAAAAAATAAATATTTAGAAAGACATTAATTTAATAGTGCATCTTTAATTATTATTATTTTTTTTAATAGTGCAAGTTCCAATAATATTTGCTTCTTCTTCTTCTTCCTCATTTCAAACAGAGAGTTTGCATTCCCGCCAGGTATCGTTCCTTTCAAATCGGATGTAATGTCATCGTCATCAATGAGAAGCAGCAGCAAAGGCACGACTTCCAACTTTGAGAACCCTCCACCACTACCACCACCATCCACTTCCCTTGATTTATGGTCACAAATCGTCGGTGAAGAAAACCAACACCACGATAATCAAATTGACATTGTTTTTCGCAGAAGAAAACCTCGCAATGACCTAAATAATGTTAGCTTGTTAGTAACTAACTCCTCACTCTTCTTCTTCTTCACTGTTTCTATAATTTTAGGGTTATCAAACTGTTTTTGCTTTTCATTTTTGCAGAAATAACTCCGATGATATTCCCCGGCGTCCCAGTCGAGTGAGTTTCGCTGACCCAATTAAGAGAGTTAGTTGGAAACGCTCTCTCTCTACCAGGTTTGTTCTCATTTTCCAAAAAGTTCCTATTTTTCAGTAAACCCCCATTTCAGTGAAATCATTGATTCAAAGTATGGAACGTTCCACTTTTGAGGTGTCAAAATTGATTTTTGAGGTTTATAATTGATTTTAACATGTTTGGATGTTTTTCCAGTAGAATTGATTTTAGGTTGAATGCTATGATTTGTAGCTTTTGATTCCAAATATGAATTTTTCACTTCAAACTATTCTTCAACACACTTCTGTAGATATCTATTCAAACAAAAACACTTTACATTCAACTCTATTTTAACTAAAATCAATTTTACAAAATCAATTCATTCAGAATCAGTTTTTCTCATTGTGGAACCTAACTTGTTCGCTCTATTTCTTGTTTTTCTTTCTAATTTATTGGAAATTCCTTTCCACAGAGGGAGGACAAGTATAGCAGTCGGTGCTTCTATGGTTTACCGACCTGAGCTAAAGAAAGACAGAAGAAAAGGCAAACCACCTGCTCATCCCAAAGTATGCTTCTGTTACCTTACACTTTTCTAATTTTTTATTCTGCATCTGTTTTTCCAATTAATAATATTAGTTTTTCTGAGGAATTTAACAACTATGAATTTCTTCTCATTTAGAACAATTATGTAAGATGATATCCAAATCCATGTTGTTCTATTTTTGAAGACTTAAACTATTTGTTTATTGTTATTTGTTGGTTTGGTATGTATAGGGAAAGAACGCTAAACCTCCAAATTTTGATAAGGAGAGATTATACTTTCAAGAGGTTGATGCTTTTGAGTTGATGGAGGAGAGTCCCTCTCCGAAAAAAGTTGGCTCATGGATTGCAGGCAATGCGGCGACGGAATTACCATCAATATGCTCCAGACTAGAAAAATGGTTACATGCCAGAAGATTAAACCCCAGATGCGGTCCCTCTAGTACACTATCCAAGATCTTTGATACCCCAACAATGAAATTAGAACCCATTTATGATCTTGATCGCAGTAATTCAGATTTCAGATTGAGATCATTGGATCGAAGTGAAATGGAATTTGACACTATTTATGATCTTGATCACAATTCTTCAGACTTCAGATTGAGATCAATGGATCAAAGTGAGCTAAGCAATTCACAATTGCAGAATTTAAAAACTGGAGAAACTAGAAGTTCAAACGATGCAATTCTTATTGAGAGTGAAAGTTGCGAAGATATAGAAGCTGGTGTAAAGAAACTTTCTCTGACATCCACAACATCATCATTTGATGACCATAATAATCCGTTTGCTGTTCTATTAGAAACTTGTGGGCAGTCTGCACCATCCATGTTAGAGGATCTGTTTTCTCGGTATAGGTATGTTTCTTGTTTCCTAGTAATGTAAATGTTTAATCTTGGTTTTTGGGCTACAAAGGTTTATGTAAGTTAGTGCTTAGAGACACAATTTTTTTCTACTTCCTATGCCACACTTCTATAGTCGTGGGTACAACAGATGCTTTTTTTGGTGCTTGGTATTCTTATTATTAGTTTTCAGTTTCATGACAATTTTGTCTACAATTTAATATTGGTACATGACATTACAAAGTTGATTTGATGTTCAGGTAACAAATTAGGTGAATATAATTTTCTTTAATATCCATTACAGTTTTCTGATGACGCATCAGCTGTTAAACTGGAAATAATTTTCATTTTTCCCCTTCAAGAACACACGGGGACTGTTTTACAGATCTTAATTTGTTTTTAATTTTTCCTGTCTGTGTAATTTCCATTAAGGTGCAAGGTTCATTCGTGTGCATTATTGCCCTTGGCAAGTTGAAAATACACCCATTGAAATCACGCAAAGCACCTCAAATCTAGTGTACTAGATCCACTTCAGTCATTTTCAATTGAGAAGTTCCTTAAGTGTAATTAAGAATGCTAAAAATCTCATTTTTTTCTTCCTTCATAAGTTTTTTTTGTTTGTTTTTATTATTCTATGTCTTCATTCATATAGGAAAAGCCATTTTTCTTTTTCCAGTGGTTCAGAAACAGTTGTGAAAGTTGGTGAAGGAACATATGGAGAGGCTTTTAAGGTTGGGAATTGTGTATGCAAAATAGTTCCTTTTGATGGGGACTTCAGAGTGAATGGAGAAGTCCAAAAGGTAATTGTAATTTGTAATATATTGTAATATTATTATCCCCAAGAGGGATTTTTTAAATAAAACCATGTTTATCCTAATTCAGTTAGAATATTTGATGAAACATCTTGATCAATACATTGTTAAATTTGATTAAAGTGGTTGGATCTTGGATGCTGTGCTCACAGGTAAACTACTATTATTGTTATGTTAATGAACTATGTGGCTTTATGTACTACAGAGATCAGAAGAATTGCTGGAGGAGGTGTTTCTTAGCAAAACTCTTAATCAATTAAGAGGAAGTGATGGAGTTTCTAATAATCTATGCAGAACATTCATAGAATCCATAGAGTGAGTATCTGACTTAAATAATTTTAAGGTGCTGATCAAAACTATTTTCCATGGGAAAACTAAAATTTTGTTTCCAATTTTACCACTAACCATAGTTTTTGACTTTTCCACCATTGGGTTTGTACTTTTGCCATTGCGGCATGGGTGACTCTAGAAATGTGATGGTTAGAAGAGCCTTCTCCATAATGCATAGCTTAAAAGTTGTTTTGCTCTATATGCCCTGAGCACAAATTATTACTCATTTGCCTATAAGTACTATGGTCTCATCTATATGTGGTTCGTCTTCTGTGACAGATTTAGGGTGTGCCAAGGTCTTTATGATGCGGACCTGATTCGAGCATGGGAAGATTGGGATCGCAAGCATAATTCAGAGAATGATCACCCAAAAGAGTTTCCAGAGCAACAGGTTTCCTGATTTACCGTGTTGATTATGGACTTGTGTGTATTTCTAATTTAAAATTTCACTTGCCGTAACATATGTTTTGAATGAATAGACATGAGGATGCTCTTTGGTTGCTCACTATATTTTTTGTATTTACCGAATAATCCATTCTTCTATAGATCAAGAGCCAGTGTGGATAAACTTGTCATCACATTTATATTACGGGACGAGAAAAATTAAAATCTTATAATGACTATAAGTCTTCTATATAATAGCTTCTCATCGTTGAAATCTTTTTTTTTTTTTGAAGAAGCTAAATTAGCCCACATAAATTGACACTAGAGAGAATCGAACATGAGACCTCAAGGAGGAGCACACTCCCGGATCCAAGGCCAATACCACCAGGCCAACCCAAGAGGGTTCTCATCGTTGAAATCTGTTTTTGAACCTCAAATATATACAAGTTTGTGATAACTTTTTTTAATGTAAATTAGGTACCAAAGTGGGCCCTAGCGACTGCATTTTCCAAGCAAGACTATTTGCATTTAACAGTTTAACGTGCATTAGTATACTAACTTATGGTCACATATAGTGTTACATGGTCTTCGTACAACAACATGGAGGAAAGGATCTTGAAAGTTTTGTGCTCCTTAATATTGACGAGGCAAGGACTTTACTGGTTCAGGTATGTATTACATGTTATGTTATTACTGTACCTGTTAAATGCTTGCAGCTTAATGACGGATTATTTATTTTGATTTCCATTGTTAAATACAGGTTGCAGCCGGGCTTGCTGTGGCTGAGTCTGCCTTTGAATTTGAACATCGAGATCTTCACTGGTGGGTGTTCATGTAATGACGTTATATATGCAATCCTTGTATTTGTAAGATTACTAATTTATGAATATTCAATTGGTTAGGGGAAATATACTTGTCAGCCGAAGTGATGATTCTACAACGATGCAGTTCACTCTTGACGGAAAAAACTTGTTAGTCAAAACGTATGGATTAATAATATCTATTATTGACTTTACTCTATCAAGAATAAGCACAGGTGAGCGCTGGAATTCTTGGTTTAGGTATGCTATTGGGCCTTAAATTTGTCACTTGCTATGATTAACTGCTGTCATATATTTACACAGGTGATAGCATTCTGTTCTTAGATCTTTCCTCCGATCCTGACCTATTTAAAGGCCCAAAAGGAGACAAACAGGTAAGAAATGCTTATTTTGGGTTGTAAAAGTTATATCTGATTGAATTAATGGACCTAACTATTACATTCGCATGTAGTCGGAAACATATCGGAGGATGAAGGAGGTGACTGAAGATTGGTGGGAAGGAAGGTTAGATTCTCTCATATTCATTTATTATAGCCAGTTTTCACCCTATTTGGATAACAATAGTTTGAATGCTTGGTTACAATTGTCCCGTTTTGTATGCGCCCGCATGGATTGTTCATTTGCGCATAAAAGAGTGATTAAGTGTAAAATACCTCTTTGTTGTACTACTCTGGGAAAGAATATACCTATGTCGTGTATATGCAGTCTTGTACATAACTACATATGGGATTCTTCTCAAGTCAAGTCTTCCTTGTAGACGATAAATCCCCTCTTTTGACATTCTGTCTACATGGAAATTTTTGGCTGTGCACCAAATTTTTTACATGCCATTCAAGAATTATTCGATGCTAATATGATAATTTGCTTTGATATTATAATATTTGGCACATTGTTGACATCAGTCTTGGTATAGAATTTGCAACGTTCTTTATTGTTTTCTAAATTTCCGTTGCTTTTTCAAATTTGCAGTTTTCCTAAAACAAACGTGTTATGGTTGGTCTACTTGGTAGACATACTCCTCACGAAGAAATCATTTGTAAGTCTTGTCTATTTTTAGCAAACCACGTGCTTGTTTTGTTTATTTTCCCTATGGACATTTTGGAATTGCAATTTTCAGGTTTAGATATAACTCACTTAATCATGCCATGCATGCTTTTGATGTTATACCACTTTGCATTACTCGTTTTCAATATATGATTACTGTTATAATAGTTAATGATGAGAAAATCAGTCTTCTGATAGTTTAACAGTAAAGTTTTTGGGTGCTCATAAACTATAGTCTTAAATTAACTAAACAATGTCGCTCAACAGAGTGGCTGTACTTATTTCTGATGATAACAGCAAATTATTGAGCAAAAAGAAGGCAGTGTATAATGAACAATTGGTATTGCATTTGCAGGAACGAACTTCAAAGGACGAGAGAGATCTTCGCTCCTTGAAGAAACGTCTTGACAAGTATGCTTCAGCCAAGGAAGCAATTCTTGATCCTTTCTTCACCGACTTGTTTGTTGAGTCTGACCGAATGGCTTAACAAGATAAACTGCTGCTATTTACTTGTTAATTATGACAGGAGTTAGTAGAGCTGGTGATTTTTTTGTTAACTTGTTAGATTTCTAGCTCATCTTTTTGTATATATGAATCCCTGGTTTTAAACTTGTATGGATTCCACTATACTTTTGTGGGATCAACATAATTTACTGGGATTAATTTAAATTTCAACTAATGTAGGAATGTGTTAAAAAATGTATTTCATTCATGTTTTCCACCCTTTATCAATGAGCTGTAAGCTCTGTATTTGGAAGCTGGTATTATATATTTCATATATTTATTATAATTTCATGGTGTAACTTGTGTTAATATCCCTTAGACAATACTTATTAAATATTTCATAAATTTAATATAATTTCATGGTGTAACTTGTGTTAACATCCCTTAGACAATACTTTTGCTTGGTTTTCTCTTTCTTGACTTGTACATGCAGTGAGCTTATTTCAAATCCTATACTTTCAATTGCTTAACTCAAGAGGAAAACAATTCATGGATAGTTGCCCTTGTTTTGTGGTTTTATAGGATTCAGTGGACCCTTTTGATTGATTCATATACCACTGCATTGCCTCCATCACTTGCTCTGTCTTGCTTTGCTTTCGGCTAGTGAGACCTACTCATACAGTACCACCTTTTTTCTTTTCTTTTCTAATGAATCTTTTGAGAGCAAGCAGAAATGTAGAAAAGAATATTCCACGTGGGTCGTCCCCGTTCAATATGCATTTTTGGTAGAAGATTTTTATCATCTTAGGAAGAAAAGATATTACCAGTTTAGTTCTAAATAATTTTGCACTATTATTGACCCTTGGATAGCAATTATTACTATTAGCAATTACTAATTGCTGAGCGATAATGACTGTTTAGTTTTTATGTCGACCAAACTAGATCCTCAATAGTTATTTATAGTATACTTTTCGATCGAATCCTCGGTAGATACTTTAAACCGACACCAATGCACATGCTATCATGAATCCAGGTCTCATCATTGAATTAAATTATTTTCTAAAATATAAACTTTCTCCAATTTTATTTTTATCTTGTTTTTCCTTTATCACCACACACCGCCCCATTACATATGTTTCTTTTTTATTTTTTTTATAGGGTCTTGTTAATGAGTGTCCCAGACACTCTTTAAGGATTCTAAATTTAAAAAATATTCTTTTAAAAAGTCAAATGTTATAAATTTTAATACATTGATTAAACATATTTTCATGAGAATTTATTATTAAAGGTGCTTAAAAAATACACTGTTTAACATTTAAGTAACAAATCAGTATACAAAATGGCGAAACTATTATTACAAATTATTCAAGCAAGAGTTTAATTTTTCATTTTTTTGACAAACAGTTTAAATTTCATATTCTTATTGAGCAGGATTACCCCAGAATAGAATTTATTTACTTTTTGTCTTAATTCAACACGTGGCACCACTTTGATCATAAGGTTGGTACATTAGCCAGTAATCATTCATGACTGAGTCAGAAGGGAATCCAACGGCTATAACATAGTTATGTGTGCATACTCTAAATTAAATATAAAAAAATCTCAACATTAACCATTAACCATAAGCCACAAAGTGGTTTCTGTTCTCAACAGAGAAAAAAAGCAGGGCATGTGTGTCCCAGTCCCTCATCGACCAACATCTGTTCAATTCAGTGCACACGATTAATTTGTGTCAACTATATAAAGAGAAGCAGCTAGATAATGCACTTTGTATAAAGGAGTATTAAAGCTTTGGAAAATACAAAGAAAGAAACAATAAAGCCATTTTGATTTTATGTGCAAATGGTACTGTGAAAAAAATCAGACCAAAAACATTTCCTTAGTATCAAAGAAACATATTTTTCTTTGTCTTTTTACAACATAAAACATCGTTTTCATTCTTTCATTTCTCACTTCTTTTTTGACCTAACCTTTATACCTTTAGTTCAAGGATAGGCCTTTAACATTTTTTCTGTCATGTTCTATTCTATGCTAAGTTTTTAAAAGCATTGCATCTACATCATAAATTACACTAACATTCCAACAGCTCCATTCTAAATTCCAGAAACACTATTTCTTTCATCATGGCCAATGAAGCTTCTACTTTCCTCTTGTTCCTATCTTTTCTCATTTTCTTCTGTTCTGGTAAGTAATCTAATTTCTTCTTGTGAACCTTGTTTAATGCTATTTTTACACTCTAATAATGCTACTTTCAGGAACCAATGCATTTTCAACTTTTTCTGGAGCAAGATTCCTTCAAAAAAGCAAGATCTCAAAGTCTCAGATTCAGTTTCTTGTAACAGATCACAAGATTTGGAGAAAACTTCAAGACACAAATCCAGCATCAACTCCAACAATCATCACTGTTCCTTCAACCAATCCTGTCACAACAGTTTCTCCAACACCTGTCACTGTTCCTTCTACTACTCCACCATCTGTTCCATTATCACCAACAAATCCAGCAAATTCACCTGTACCTGTTACACCTCCTATAACTGTTCCAGGAGGAACAACACCAGTGAATTCTTATCCACCACCACCACCATTATCAGGAGGAACAGGAACTGTCACAAATCCTCCACCTTCAAGCACAAGTCCTCCATCTTCTCAAGGAGGTAGCTGGTGTGTGGCTAAACCTGGAACACCACAGTCTACACTTCAAACAGCATTGGACTATGCTTGTGGAACAAAAGGAACTGATTGTTCACAAATAAACCAAGGTGGTAGCTGTTACAATCCAAATTCACTTCAAAACCATGCTTCTTTTGCTTTCAACAGCTACTATGTAAAGAATCCTGCTGCAACAAGCTGTGACTTTGGAGGGGTTGCTACCGTTACTAGCACTAATCCTAGTAAGATCTTTAATAGTTTTATATCCTAATTTTTCATATTATGATTAATGAAATTTTAAGACATGTTTTGATGAACTCTCTTTTGAATTGTGACTAGGTTCTGGTACCTGCATCTTCCCATCAGCTTCAGGAGGAGGAGCTGGCGCAGGCGCAGGCACAGGCACAGGCACATCGGGCGGGTAAGTGAGAACCGTGAAGGGAAAGCTTTCATTATGCAAGAATTCTTTGAATCCTTTTTAAGCCTATAAGATACTTAACTCTATTCAAATATCTATGTATGTTTTAGTTTTTTAAGTTTATTTCAAAACTATTTATGTTTTAGAAATTTAAGGCCTAATCAATGTCTTTTTTGTAACCAAATCTTAGATGGAAAGAGAACTTTGAAATATGGAGTAGAATCAATGACAAATACTAGGGATAAATAAACATAATTTATACCTTGTTTGGATAAAAAGCTAAATTCAGTTCTTATGCTGTTAAGCACTTATAGCATACTTATAGCATAAGTGCTTATGATATAGTTGCTTATGTATAAGTTATTTCTATACCAGAAGATAAAATAAAGTCAACTTGCTTTCATATAAGCTATAAGTTGTTTTCACTTTTCATAAGCTATCCTGGAGGCCTTATGAAAATAAGTTGAAAGCAACTTATGTCCATGTTTCAAACAGTCTCAGAATTGCTTATCTCAGTAGATAAATTCAAACTAACCAATCCCAAATAGACTCACTTATCAAGTGTATATTGATTTATTTATTATTTATTAATATGTGTTCACTAAGCTTAAAACATCAATAGGAACAAGGGAGTACTAATCATGGTCTTTTTATTCCCAACTTTTGCAGCTCTGGTACTACCTCATCTCCAGTAGGTTTTGGGCCTCAAAGCTCTCCATTGGATTCCTCTCACTCAACCGGTCTGAGACCTTTGCTAAGCTTCATGGTTCTGGTGACATTATTGGTCAGTGGAAGACTCGGCATGAGCCCATAGATAGCTTCCATGCTCCATCTCCTCGCTGTAGTTTGTTATACAATTCTACATGCAGGTGTAGAAAGACAGTAGAGTAGTAGGGAGAGTTTGTGACGATGATAGCAGAATGTGTTCCTTGATCTGTTTAACTCAAGCTTAAGTGAAAGAACTTCAACGGCAGAAATAACTAAGGACCTCTTGGCTATAATCAGGTTCAGGAACTGGAGTAGTTTAGGACTTTATGTAGATCAGTGTGTGCATTGTTTGTTTTGGAAATTCATTTGCATATAGACTGTTATAATTATTCAAGAAAATAAGTCATGTGGGTACTGGTAGAGTTTAAATCATTGTACTAACTAGTAGATGGTCAAGAGAACAATTTCATTTCATGAGAAAGAGTCTAGTATGAGAGCTTATCTAGATTAAGATGTGTTAAGAAATGATGTCACTGTTATTATAATCATATGTAAATCAACAACTATGGTGTTGGTAAAATTTGGAAGACTTCTGAACATCATGCTTACAAATCCAACATCTGAGGTTCATCAGACCACTACGATTTTACATCATGTCTTTCATTTTCGTAAATTCAGAAACAGTTTTATCTAAATGCATGCATTTGTCATTTCAATGCTGTTAGTATTATTGCATATTCCGTTAGACCAATATCCTATATTCCTTTACAAAAATTGCCATTTATAGTTAATTTGTTGCTAGATTCGATTTTCTCTATTTATACACAAATATTCTATTGTTTCGATTGATGAAACCAATCGTCATTTGTAATTATGTTTTACAAATTACAAATTCAGGTTAAAAACAATCAACGCAATTGATTTCAAAAATGTAAAAGCTGCACCAATAGAAGAAACAATATGTAGTTTACTATACTATACTTAAGTTGTAGATTAGTATGAATATTGAATTGAGTACAATATGCACTACAATATAAGAAAATTAGGTACGTATTTTATCAATGAATAACAATGTTTTTTGGTTGTTGAACAAAGCAAATGAATACATATTATCACCAACACATAAACTGATAGCATTAAGAATAAAACAGTGCAACACAACCTGCAGAATCTGGAAAAAATGAATCATTATCCAATTCCTTTTGCTGGAATCAATGATAATTCCCACCACCTTCTCACAATCCGCAATTCTCCTAAGCATTCCACCGGAGTAATATCATTGATCAAATACATAATTAAATCCTTTGATTACAATTTATGTAGCTCTGTGCTCCAATTACAGTTCCTGGAAGACAGCCTGTGAATTCTTATCCACTACCATCATCATTAGGAACTGTTCCTGTGTCATACCCTATGTCTCAGCCTCCTGCAAACACAAATTCTCAATCACTATAAGGTAGCTGGTGTGTGGCTAAAACTGTAGTTCCACAAACTACACTTCAAACTGCACTGGACTATGCTTGTAGAACAAAGAATGCAGATTATCCACAAACCCAACAAGTGTGTAGATGCTTGAAATTGAGCCGATCATAACTGTTAGGACTGCATAATTTGTTCCAAATGATAGTATGCACTTTTCTAGCACCTCATTGGATCCTGAAGTTTCTTTTTACGACCATGGAGAAGAGGAACTCCAAGGTATTTTCCCAAGTCGCGAGTCAGACTAAACCCTTAAATTATACTGAGCTCCAACTCTCTGACTACAAGTTTTGATAAATAAGCATACAAGCTGTCTAGATAGAAGCCTTCTTAGTGCAATGGTGTACATTTAAAGGTAGGAAGGTGTATAGGGTGTGTATATAACTGTGGTTGCATTTCCGGAGACCATATGACAATTGACAACATAAAATTATCAGGGGTGGACTGTGATCTTTGTGGTGTTGGAGCAGCATATTTAATTCCGCTGTGCTTAAACCAGATTTGGGTTGTCCAAATGATTGATAAATTCCACCTTTTTTTGTATTTTAGGACAGAGAACGGGACATTGAATCCTTAATCTTTTAGGTCGTATATCACAGAGATGGCATCGTTGAGAATCCTTTTAATAAGAATAATCATTTGCAGACATAGTTTTCAAACTCCATAAATTCTTCTAATATTTTCCACAACTATATTGTTGTTTCCTTTTTGGCTTTTTATTTTGCTGGTGATTCATTATTGAATGATAACCAAATTTGATTGAATAATTTCCATCATTAGTTTTCCCCACACGAAAATTGTCATAAATTTGATTGTTACGAGAGGTATTTGACAATTTTGGTCTGCTTCAAAAGGGAAGAAAATCATTATGATAAGATAAATATATCACTCTAGTTGGTCTTTCAGAAATATATTTTGAATAGGTTGAAATTTTAAAAATTGGGTGCATAGCTCCAAATTTTACAACCATGTTTTGATATGGGAGTCAATTATTCATTTATATGTTATGGATTTTTTCGATACTAACCCTCAAAATACTTCTTTTTATAATCCATTAAGATCGACCGATACTAAGTGTAGCTAGGAGAAGGACTATAAGATGTTTTGAGAAAATCATTTTTAAGATATATTTGGCTTTAGGACACTTTCTTTTTGAACGACAAGATTGATTAAAAACCAAGTTCATGCACAGAACAAACAAAGATCAATTAGGCGGAAACAACATAACAAAATGCGTCATAAAGACCCACAGGAAAACCTTTACACATCAAAACACCAATAAAAACGCCACCTAACTGATTGCTACCACCAAAATCAATAAAAAAACTAACCACCAAAGCAACACCTAACCCCCCAAACAACAACAGAAATCAAAGTTGAGCCAAAAACTTAAACTTCATCGTAGATGACCACGAAAACAAGTTTCAAATACCAATCGTCCGCTGCTCGCACCAAAAGCCCTCCAAAAACCCATCAAAACCGATCAAAATCCCTATAACATCACTTCATCTGCTATTCCCACAGTTGAGACGAAATAAACATCCGAAAACACTTTTTCCAACACTCATTAAGACACTTAGTGAGAAGAGAGTCTAGTTGAATAATGAATCCCCACCTATGTTTCACTAGAAGAACTTCCTTAAAACACACAGGTTTCAAAATCTCATACCATTTACACATTTTTCGTTGCTCAAACTCTACTAGTTAACTCAATTAATTTTTCTTTCACTACCTTTGATTCCCTACCAAAATTTATTGACACTGTTTTCCATCTGGTTGGGAAAATTCTTGAAAGGAAGGAAACACAATGAAGGAATAACTTAGGCCACCAAATTTGTAAGTTTTTTTTTTCTTTCTTCCGTTGATGGAGTAAAAAGTCTGCTTCTTGGACATATCTACAAAAGTAGAATGGCCAAGATATTTGTCAGGCTAGAGGAGAGCTCACACTTTTTATGGTTGATTTGTTTTTTTTTTTGAAAGAATATGGTTGATTTGTTATCATCGATGTTTACTATTAGGAAAATGTTAACAAGTGTCATTGGAGCACTGGTTAAGAAGTTTAAAGAAGAAATTATCTCTTAAAAATGATGCATTCAACACATTGAAAGCTTAAAAAGTAACTTTATTCAGAATTTTGTAAATTATTTCTATTTTTTAATTCTTAACTAGTGTCCTAATGATATTGGTTAACAAGGCCCTTACTGTTAAAAGACCAAGATAACTTTGTTTTTGTTTTTATCTTGTTTTGTGCTTCTACGGGGTATTCACACAAAAGATACTTGTGTAATAAGCAAAGAAGAGACAAAGCAGTTTGGGGGCTAGCCTAACAATTTAAATCCCATGAATAATACTAATGTTGTTCTCTCGAGCTTTGATGGTTTACCCTAAAAAAAACTTATGCACATAAAATAAAAAGGTAATGAGATTATTAGTCTCCATGTTTGAGACCGCTATTAATTGTAAAAATAAAGAAAGCTCATATATGCACTTTATAGTTTATATTATGAATAACTCAAATGATAAGAAAGCCCTGTATAACATCCATGCTTGATAACACGATGGATCACCATTGTTGCCACACATTTGTGGAGAGATTTAAAAAAAAAAATTAGATTTGCTTACTACACAAAAAAGTGGTTTTTATTTTTAACCGGTTCATGTGTTACCTCTTTGTATTTGAAAAAAATTATTCCAGGGCTTTTATTTTAGACTCATAATAGATTTTTTTAATAAAATAATTTTAAAAAAATTCTAAACAAACACTTAAAAATGACAAAAGTGATTTTTTTAGAGTCATAATAATTTTTTTGACCGGTTCATGGTTTTTCGTTTTAGAGTCATAATAGTTTTTTTGATAAAATAATTTTTTAAAAAATTCTAAATAAACACTTAAAAATAACAAAAGTGATTTTTTTATATAAAAAATAGATTTATTTTTAAAATAATCCAAAACAAACACACCCTTAATTTCCTTTTAGGAACATTTTTTTAAGGGAAGGTTTATTTTTAAAATAATCCAAAACAAACACACCCTTAATTTCTTTTTAGGAACATTTTTTTAAGGGAAGTGCTAACAAGTGCCTGCGCATTCTTTAAATGCTTTAAATGATACATTTTTATGAAAATTTGTATAATTAATTTATTATAAATTAAAATATTTAGTTCAAAAAAAAAGAAATTAAAATATTTGACTTTTTAATAATAATTTTTTATTTTAGAATGATTAAAGAGTATTCCCATACCCTAATCGGGTAAAGATCCTCTCAATTTATAACTTTTTTTCATTTGTTGTAATTTGGAGAGAGATAGACACAAAAAATGTGGTGGATTCTATCACTAAGTGAATCTCACCATCACTATTTTTTTGTGTCTATCTCTCTCTAAATTACAACAAATGAAAAAAGTTATAAATGGAGAGGTCTTTGCTCGATTTATTTATGAAAGTCCTCCTCATGGGTTTTGTCGCGATTTGTGTGATCACCAAACATACATAAAAAAGCCATAGGTAACAAAATATGTATGATAAATAAAGACTATGATTGGTAAAAAATGAATACTTCGGTCGGAGAAACATGTAGGAAGGTGCCTTGTAACAACAATAAATCCAAAGTCCTTTGTAAGAAGCAAAGTTACGAAAATATAAAAACAGAAGTAACTAAAGGGAAGCAAAGTGAAAGAATGAAGCACCTTACCCCTACCCCACGGGTCCAAGATAATGACAAATTGACCCAAAGCCATCAACAAAGAATTTCCAGAGTCACTCATTTCCAACCCATGCAATACGCAAGAAGAAAACCCGACCCGGAGACTGACGCGTTGCATACAACAGCAATTGGAAAAAGGGTAAAAGAGTCAAAGCAAGTACATATCTTTCAATCACCAAAATGATAGCCATAAAAACCGATTCTTGTGTAGTCTCTTCAACTTCTCCACCATATATAGTTAACTAAACAAAACCCTCTATCTCTTCCCCTTACCCTTTTTAATATACCATATTCTATACTATGCTTTGACTCTATCACATAAATCATCAATGAGTGTATAATATCAATCAATCATATCATATATATTATTACATACATATACTTATATAGCTTAAATTAGGTTTTGTATAGTTACTTTGAACTGAATAGATCTTTGTGAAATTAAGATCGGAAATAAGATCGGAGATAAGATCAGATGGGCGGAGGTGGAGCAACGACTAACGCGGAGGCGCAGTACACGACGGCGAAGATATCAGTATGGTGGGATATAGAGAACTGTCATGTTCCTAAAGGCTCCGATCCACATGCAATTGCGCAGAATATCAGTTCAGCACTTGTTCGTATGAACTATTGTGGTCCCGTTTCCATTTCCGCCTACGGTGATACCACTCGTATACCTGCTTCTGTACAGCACGCGCTTTCTAGCACCGGAATTTCACTTAATCATGTTCCTGCCGGTAACCAATTTACTTCGATTCTGTTCAATTTTCGAATTCTGATTTCAGTTATGGTTTCTGAACTGTCCGTTTTTTATTTCTGTGAGTGATTCGTTGATTGATTGTTTTATGCTTGTATGAGTTCATTTCTGTGATTGATTTGTGTATCTTACGCGGTTACTGATTGCTGAACTTGTTTTGACGAGAATCTGCTACGTGGACTGTTATTGAATTAAAAAGAATTATATTCTGCTGAATTTTTTTTGCAGTATAAGGTGATTTGATTTGAAGCATGGTTTTAAATTGTGATAGCGGACACTGGCTGTTGCGATGATTGCGCGGGAATTTGATTCTGCATAAAATATTATACCCCTGACTTATTGCGGTGTTTGCGATGTGTATTGCTGTAATTTCACGTGAATTTATTTATCACGTGATGCGGCTTGCAATTTGAACGGTCTATATGGTATTAAAATCTGATTTGTGGAATTATCTGAAATTTGTTCACTTGTCTGCTTCCTTTCTCGATGCTTTAGGTGTAACGTAAACAAGTGAACAATTTTTTGATACATTTGGGACATTTTTTGTGTTGAAGCTTTATAGCGTGAAATTTCGAACAAATTTTAGATACATTTGTGTTCAGATTTTTAGAAACATCTGTATCAAATAACTTGTTTTCTTCCTTTCTCGAAGCTTTGAGGTGTAATTTTGATATTTTGGTTATTTACTGTGTTGAATGATAGCGTGAAATTTGTTCATTGTGCTGATTGATAGATACATTTGGTTCACTTGATACATTTGCGGTTGATTTGTGGTATTTACTGTGTTGAACAGTAAATACGTTTGGTACATTTCACGCTATCAATCAACACAGTAAATACCACAAATCTGTAGTGTGAAAATTTTGACACATTTGGTTATTTTTGTGCTGAAGATTTTTTCATGTTTGGTTATAGGTGTGAAAGATGCAAGTGATAAGAAGATCCTTGTCGACATGCTCTTCTGGGCAGTGGACAACCCTGCACCTGCAAATTATTTATTGATTTCGGGTGATCGAGATTTCTCTAATGCCCTCCATCAACTGCGAATGAGGAGGTATAATATTCTTCTTGCACAACCTCAAAAAGCATCTGCACCACTAGTTGCAGCAGCTAAGAGTGTATGGCTTTGGACTGCTCTCTTAGCTGGAGGACCTCCACTAACCAGTGGTGATACACAACAACTCAGTAATAGTAGCTTCTTACCGATTTCTGAAACTCTACAAGTTCCTGTCTCAAGCGCTGCTCAGACACAGCAGCAGGGGGGTCCCTATTCCGAAATTCATGCTGGAAATTCAAATGTTCAAAACGGAGGAAGGGGATTTGATTCTAGATATCAGGGGAGACCAACTTGGAGAAACCCGAGTCAACCAAATGGACCGAAAGCCATGAATACACCCCCAGTTGGACTTCAAGATAACCGTAATAATGTAAACAATTATCGACCTGGCAACTATAATCCAAATGTTCCTCAAAGTGGATCAACCACAAACTTTGAGCGCGCCAATTCTGATCCATTATGGAACAATAATGGTAATCAACAAGGAAATCATCAAAATCAACATGGAAATCATCAAAATCCATATTCCCAGCCATTAAGACCAAACAGTTTTCCGTTGCAACCTCCTTTTGCACCTAGCAATTCATATTCTCCAAATTCCCATACTTTTGCAACTACACTGGTGCCACCTAGGACTGTTGGCAACAATTTCAGTACAGGATCACCTAGAACTGTGCCAGATATTGGCAATCTGAACATATCTGGTTATCCCAATAATGGCCATAACCCCCGCACTGTTCCACAACGGAGTGGAGATTTGAAACCGAATCCTAAGAGTAGTGCTCCACTTCCGGTAAGATCAACGAATGAACAAAATGGACATATGGTGCATAGTAGTACCACACAAGGCTATCCACATGGTCCAGAATATCAACCTACACCCTCGACAGCAATGGGTAATAATAAACTTCCTGCTAATGGTAAGTGGGGATCTTCAGGTTGTCCTAAACCTTCTGAATATGTACAAGGCCTTATAGGTGTTGTTTTACTTGCCCTGAACTCACTAAAAAATGCCAAGATGATGCCAACTGAGAAGAATATAACTGATAGCATCCGTTATGGAGATCCCAAGCATCGCAACACCGATGTTAAGAAAGCTCTGGAGAGTGCTATGGAGCAGCAGATGGTGGTAAAACAAAATTTAGGTGCTTTAACGCTGTATGTTGGTAAGAATGACAAACTCTGGAAGTGTGTAAATCCCTTAGGTGGAAATCCTAAACAGCACTCCAAAGAAATTTGGGACGAAATTCAAATTTTTCTAACAACCCCTGCTGGAAGATCGGCAATAATGGATACGCAGTGCAAGTAAGACTATTTAAATTTAGAATATATGAATTGACCAATAAAATAGACTATATTTATTTCCTAAAAGATGTCCCTGTGTTCTAACGAGTCTACTCTGTTTCTCTAGGTATGAAGCAGGTATTGTGATAAAGAGCATGTGTTTTAAAGATCTTGCTTTGGGCGATGTCCTTCAGATATTGAACATGGTGATAACCCATAAAAAATGGATAGTTCATCAGCAGTCTGGCTGGCAACCACTCATCCTTACTCTTCCCGAGTCAAACCCCGATTCAGGGGTCACCGCTGACGCATAGCAGCACACTGATTATGGTAATGGAAACTTGAAAGGCAGCCAGAGAAAACTCATAAAAGTAACTGAATATATCACCAGCCAGTTGGACCAGTAATTATTCGAACGATTCTCGTTTTTCTCGTATGAATCAAACCATAGGTAGTAATGTTGAACTCTAGTATTCAAGTATCACAAGTATCTTTTTTGGTTATTTCAATGCCTTCAATTCGCCGTCGGAGATAAATGAAAAACAGAAAAATGAAAGCAGCATTTTGAGGATACCCAAAAAATACCAAATGCTACAGTTTGGTATGGTTGCTGAGGTTTCTACTATCCCCCGTTATACATCACAATGGATCTATCTTGGAATTAGTTTGCCTTCCTGTGTCTTAATCTTCTGCTCAATTCCAGTCTTCCTACAAATATACATTTTGCTTGGAGAGTTCTTCCTTATTAGACTGAACTACTTGGATCCGTTTTAGTGATATATTTGATATATGTCGAGATATTTGCCAAATGTGTTTTTCCCGAATTTGATATGGACCTTCAATCTATCTTGGTGACCAACCTTGGAGCTGTTTGTTTAACATTTAAGTGATCTACCAAGTCAGATTTTTCAGGGTATATTGTAAAATGGAAGTCCAGAATTTGTTCATTTGACGCTATGTCTTTGAGGTTTCAAATGTTGCAGGAAGGTTAATTACTGAAAAGAGAACACTTAAAATTGCATAAGATTGGAACTGCACTCGAACTTCTGCATCAAACTCTTAATTTGCTATCTGAACACAATTACAAGGTATGTTTATTATGATGGAATTTGATTATGAGAAATCACGTTATTGAGTTTTCAACATGATTCAAAATGGTGAAATAGCACATCCCATTGCATTTCTTGTTGCTGATGGTGTACCTACAGAGTTATGATGTTGAATTATTATCCGGAAATACAACTTTTGGATGTCTGGCTCTATATACTGAATTTGGTGATTTAGTCGCGAATTGGTCTCTGGTCTTTCTGCTTTCTATTGCCTCTTAATGTCAGTGGTAGCTGCATGTATAATCCGTATTTAAATTTACATTTGCTTTGGATTCATAAATAAGTTGTTTATTTTCACCTTTCTTTGTATTGGACATATCTTTTTAGATGTACTCCGAACTGGAATAGCGATCAATTTGTTTGATCTGATCAATTATCAAAACCTTGTCATTACCAGTTTTCACTTGTATTTGTTGTACTAGTTTTGTTATTTGCAATCTAAATTTTTCATTGCATCATGGTAATGATATTGCAAAGGTATAAGCCAGCTGTTTGGACATGGAGATCTTCGTTTCATTGCTTCTCCAATAGACATTTGACAGGTTGATGGTTCAACGATGGAGATTTGTTTTTGCAAATCTATTTATTTAAAAAGATGAGGTTGATTAGCTGACTGAGAGTCCTTCTAAGATCTTGATATTGTTGATTTTTATTTTTATTTTAAGTTGTTTGAGAAATCACTCAATTCTTTTGCTTCCTAATTATTATGTACAACCAACTAGTGACCTAACCCGTGCGTTGCACGGTTAAAATAATGCAGAAAATGAACATCAATTTATCCGAGCATTATACCATTTAACCATTCATTTCTCATAAATAAATACTCACATGCGCAAAACAATATAAAATCAAAAGACTGTCTCTGGAGAGAGAAAAAAATTCAAGCCAAAGATCTCACACATATGTAACATAAACCAAATGACTGACGACAAATTTCGGCGTAATCATGGAGGAAAAGAAGTGGAATAAAGATGTTATGAAAGAAAATCAATCAGCAAAATACAACCCAAAAAAGGAAAGAAAAAAAAAAAAGGAAAGAAAACTGACTGTTTGAGAAGTTAAAAGTGAATGTAACGAAACACGATAACATCATAGTTCATATCAACGCAGACCAAATTTTACAATAAATCAAGAGTCACTGATCTTCCTCTTAGATTGATTTCCACATGTTAACTTTGGAAAATGATCGAAGTCAAGCTTGGCGTCTGCCAAGAAAGAAAGAAATAGAAAATTGTATACAATTATATTTAGAGTAAATTACACTCCCCTCCCCTCAAAGATGCTTGAATTACACTCCTCTCCCCTCTTATGTTAAAATATACATTCCCCTCCCCTCTTATTCAAAACATATTAGAAAAAAATTCATTCCCCTCCCCTAAGAAAAGCTTGAATTACATTCCCCTCCCCTCTTATGTTAAAATCTACACTTTACTCCCTCAATATATATTTTTTTTATTTTTAATAATCTAGCAAAAAAATAATAATCTAAGACACTTCGAAAAAAACAGTATTGCAAGTCTATTTTAACATAATAAAAAATTGAATACATATTTTTTTGCTATTTTTTATTCACAATTTCATTAACATGTAGTTTTAAACCCTATTATAAAATATGAAACAAGCCAAAATAAAATTAAAATATGTGAAAAATTACTAACGACAATAAACCATGGTTATTTAAAAGTTAATTTTAAACTCTAAATTATAAAATCAATAGCAAAATATTTAAATTTAATTATCATTAACATTTAAATTATAAAGAAATGAATTAATTTTTCTTAAAGGGTGGTTTAAAATTAATATATATCATAAAAATATTTATTTATGTTAAAATAGATTAAAGTGTAGTGCATATTTAATTATCAAGAGAGGGGGTTGTAATTCAAGCATCTTATAAGGGAGGGGAGTGTAAATTTTATTTTTTAAGGGAGGAAATTGTATATTTTAACATAAGAGGGGAGGGGAGTGTATTTCAAGCATCTTTGAGGGGAGGGAGTGTAATTTACTCTTATATTTATTTATATATGAATGCAAACACAACACAATGAACAATAAAATCTCTAAAATAACATGCGAAAAATAATATCATACAAAAAACTGGATTACCTTTTTGTCAAAAAGATCTATGAGTTAGAACACACTCTCCTTACTTTGTAGGATCCATCTAAAGTTGGATTTTTATTTTTATATTGATAGTCCTTCTAAGATCTTGATATTGTTGATTTTTATTTTTATTTTAAGTTGTTTGAGAAAGCACTCATTCTTTTGCTTGCTAATTATTCTGTACAACCAATGGTTCAGTTACCCGAGAGATCAATATTCCAATTAAAACAAAGTAAATCTCAAACCTTGAAACTAGGGTGTGTTTGTTTTACTCTCTGCGGTGCGGTCCTATTCATAAGAAAATTTTCAAACAAAAGTTTGGTCCTATATATAAGAAAAAGTCATAACTTTAAGGTACATTTATTGTTTAAAAGACTTTTCTAACCCTGTCTTTTGAATATTAGTGGACATATTTAATATTTCACAATATTTTATGAGGATACATTTGTAAAAACATTCAAAAAATTACAATCACTAATGATTGTCATGGTTTTGATGATTTTTGGTTTCTTTTCTTATATAAAGGACTGGAGGGAGTAGATTATTTTGAGGAAAAATATATATTTTTTCATTAAAAGAAATCACGTTATTTTTAAGTGCTTGTTTAGGATTTTTAAAAAAAAATCATTTTACTGTAAAAAAAAAATCATTTTTGACTCAAATGAAAGGGGTTAAATGTAATTTTGAACGTAAAACTAAAATTTATGT
Organism: Medicago lupulina; assembly: GCA_958299785.1. NCBI lineage: Eukaryota > Viridiplantae > Streptophyta > Magnoliopsida > Fabales > Fabaceae > Medicago > Medicago lupulina. Next base: position 3,102,282 of record OY283140.1, read on the forward strand.
ATCTCTTCTATGTTCAAAATGCTTAAATGTAATTAAGATCTCGTATTTTCTAAAACCAACATTTTAGCATTTTTATTTTGAAAGTCAACGAAAATTTATGGTCCCCTCCTCTTTTGATGATGTAGAATATTCATTAATGATATGAGTCTTACATGACATTGCTTACATGATACCATCATAAGACACCTTATTTCCATGTCATTAATATTAAAATTAAAACAAAAAACTTAATAATTAGAATTTTAAAAAGAAAATGTGAAAATAAAATGGTTGTATAAGTGAAGAACCATGACTTGCAAAATCCTCCAAAATTTTTAAGTTAGGGTTCTTCAATTAAAATTTTACAAGTTAGGATTCTTCAATTATATAATATTTTATTTTTAAATCATTAAAATATCCCTTGGCTTTTTAAATAGGAGGACCAAAAATTTAGTTTTAGCAAATGGGATATCGAAGGTTAACAAGATTGAAAATAAGGGATCAAAATTCAAAACTAAAATTCAAAATTTAGTTTAAATAAAGGACCACGAAAACTAAATGCTATGGATGGTTTTGACACGATATTAATAGAATTGGTTAGCATCAGCTGTTCGTACGTCCAATCCATTGGCTAAAATTAATACAGACTTTTCCTGAATCAATAACAACATTTGGTAACAAAAATCAATAACAACACAAATCTCAGATAAACATGCAGAAAAAATTTCAACTTACATAACTTTTGTCTATTCTTATATAATTTCACTAACTGAAAATAGCTGTTCTGTCAGTGTAGCTAGCGAAGACAACCAAGGCACCAACAAATAGTTTCTGGATCAATCATATTGATATCATCATAAAACCATTATTATGTGTATAGTAAAATAAATCAAGTACTTTGGTTTTTGTTTTTGAAAAATTACGTAAGTTGATTTGAATATGAAATATCGGGGTGTTGGAAACGTTCACAATGAAATTGATGATGATGATAATGAATGGGTCTCAAACATAGTAATCATGGGTGTCTCAATGTTGCTTATTGCATTGGGAACCATTGTTGTTGTTGCCAATGTAGGTGGCTCCAAAAACGTAGCAGCTTTGAAGGACCTTAACGCTGTCTGTGCAAAAACAGATGCACCAGAATCTTGTCTCCGTGTCTTAAAACACGTAGGTGAAACCGCAACGGCTTTGGATTATGCAAAAGCTGCTCTTAATGCAACCCTTAAGGAATTATTGTTAGTTAACATACCAAAACCTTACTTTGAAAATATCCTAACTCCTCTGCAGGCACAATCATATAGAGATTGTTTGGAATTGTTGAATATGGGAAAAGATGAACTAGAATCTTTGTATACGATGACAAATTCATCTAGTGAAGATGTATTCCAAATATATCCAAATGGTGTTATGAATAGCCTAAGTGCTATCATTTCATATCAACAAACTTGTGTAAATGAATTGGTGAGAACAAATAGTTATGAGACTTTGGGGTATTCATTGAAAATACCAATTCTTCTTACAAGGATTACATTAGCCATTTTCCATAATTTTGTCGAGTGGCCGAAAACAGAAGTTCGACAACTTGATGGGTTTCAAAGAAGGCAGATGAGAGCTGCGCACAAACTTATTGAGGTTCAACATACAAGAATAGTTGTGGCTCAAAATGGAAGTGGCCAATTCTCAACCATAACTGAGTCACTAAATTATTGTGCAAAGAATAAAAATAATTCATGTGTTATTTATGTGACGAAAGGTAAATATGAGGAAAAAGTGGTGGTACCTAAGAATTTAGACCAAGTTCTCATGTATGGTGATGGCCCTATGAACACCATTGTCACCGGAAACAACTCATTAGACCCCAAGGTTACAACCCCCTTTGGGTCAGCTACTTTTGGTAATTAACTTAATCTCTTCAACACTAAACAATATGCCTTTAATTAGTGTCACATTTTTATTTTATTTCAATATATGTTTAGTCTTGCAAATATAGTTATTTTTTAGTGTACTAAAGAAGCAATTGATCACACATAACAACATTTGATTTTGACTCTTGTGAAATGCAGTGGTAAAGGGCAAAAGATTCATCTGCAAAGATATGGGTTTTATAGCTCCAGCTAGTGTACCAGGAGCATCAGCACTCCTTGTACTTTCTGATCATGCAGCATTCTTCAACTGCAAAATTGACGGCGGAGAAGGAAGCTTATACGCAGTCGCGCAGCGCCAATTCTACAGAGACTGCGAAATTCATGGCACTGTAGACATCATCAAAGGAGACTCAGCAACTATAATTCAAAACTCGCAAATAATTGTGAAGCATCGAAATTCTTCTAGCTTAGCTCGAAGAAAAAATGTGGTGAGTGTTCAATCAAGGCTAGACAAATATGAGAAAACTGGACTTGTGATCCAAAATTGCACCATCATAGCAGAACAAGGCGAAAACGGTGATAAAAGTCTTGTTGGTTCGACAAGTTTGGGAACTCCGGGTAGCCAATATTCAAGAACAATCATAATGGAATCATTTCTTGGTGATGTTATACGTCCAAAAGGTTGGTGTAAATTTAGTGATAATTATGGAATTGATACAGCAACATTTAGAGAGTATAATAACAGAGGCCCTGGTGCAAGAAATGATATGAGGGCTCATTGGGAGAGTTATAGAACAATTTCTCAGAATCAGAAAACTGAAATGATGACTTTTACAGCTGCTGAGTTTATTCAAGCAAACCAATGGTTGACAAATACAGGCATTCCATATGAATCTGGTTTTTTCTTTCACAGATAGAATAATGTTAATTTTATTTATAATTTATTATTTGAATTTAATTTGGACTAGCCATCATTATTTGAATCTGTGACTAAGACTTGTGACCATAGTCTTGTGACTATGATGGAAGACTTGTTCCTGTAATATAATATTGACGGATAGTAGTCATTAAATTGAATGTTTCAAATTAAGATGTCACAATGTTAATTTATTCTGTCCACAAATTTAATGTTCCAACTATATGAGTATTGTTTAAGCATTGTTTTATAGCAAGTCAGTATGTGTATTTAATACACTTAGAAGAGGTATTTTTACATTTTCAATGAATAATTATCTTATTTGAAATGCTTAAGCAATAGTCATATAGCACTTGTGAGCAAACATAATTTTTTGCCTTGACTTGTTGCTTGACTTTTGGACTCTGGTCGTTGTATACTAAGTCACTGAAACGAGGTATATGAAGGACCAAAATAACTAGATAGGAGCTTTTAGGAAGCTTCATCATTCCTTGTGATTATTTTAAGTTGTAAATAAATATGGATTATTCACAATATATGAATCCCATTGCCATAAAACAATAAACTTGAGTATGTATGAACGAACATCATAATTAATACTAAAAAGGAAAAATAATCTTAAAAAATAGAAAGAGATCTAAAGAAGCTGGATGATTTAAAAATAAGTAAATATGGATTGCTTAACAAAATCCTTTAACGTCAAAAACACGAGCTGTATGATCCATAGAAGCCGAGACAAGGTAATCGCGATTTACAGACAAAGAAAGAGATTGAATGGGTTCAGAGTGCCCTCTGAATGTTCTTACACATTCACCAGACCGACTGTCCCATAATCTCACAACTCCGTCATTAGATCCAGTAGCCACATATGATGTGCCAAGCCATGTCAAACATGTCGCTCCGATGGAAAATTTCACTCATCAGACATATGTAAAAGAAAATTCACATTTCCAAATAAAAGTATAGTAATTGCAGAGTTCATTTAGTCTTTAATGCATAAGTATGTCACTTGCACAAAATATGTACAACTATCAAAATATTTGCTAAAATAAAAACATGTTTGTTAATCTACTAAAATATACAACTTAATTAAACTTTGAATAACTAAGATTGAGCACAAATGATTAATTGATTAAAATGGAATTATTTGTTAATCGACTTTATTTACTCTGATGGTGAGGAAAAGAAATACACTCTAAATAATCTCTTATAAAGTTACAAGTACATAGAACCATGATCCCAAGTTCCCAATCATTATACTCGTAAAATACAACATTTCATAAGCAAATAACAAAAACAAAGGTTTGATTCCCACTGTCAATTTAGGTAGGCAAATTTAACTTCTTAAAAAAAATGTTCATTTTCCACAAAACTAAACAAACTGTTAATTGACTGTGAATTAATTTCCTAATCCTGTCGTTATTGATTCAAAAAAATAGTTTCCCGTCATTAAAAGGATGTTACCATTTCACCACTCACATATGTCATTTTACTTTTTCAAAATTACTTTTCATTAAAAAAAAATAATGATTAAAATTAATTTCAAATATCTTAATTTTATTTTAAGATAGACAAAATGACAGTCATCCTAAACTCACACACAAAGTGGAGGTGTCAGGGTTCAAACCCCGGTCATGATAACAATTTCGACATTTTCCCAGTTGAGCTAGCGAGGACTTATGAGACTCAACCTATAAAACTTTGAAAAATGATACATTACCTCTTCAAAATCATTTTTTAACATCAATACAACAACAACAACCAAAGCTTTATCCCACTAAGTGGGGTCGGCTATATGGATCAAATTATATTTACAAGGATAAATACATAGATCTCAATATTGATGTTACTCAACTCCAAGGGAATTCTACTCAGCAAAGCTAATATGAGCAATTGCTGAAGGTTACAGGCAAAACATGCAGTCCATGGTACCGAAACCATCACAACTAGCAAAGCTTGCAAGCAACAAAGCAATCACTAAATCATTCCTTTTATTCATCAGAAAGATCATACTGAGAACTTCTCAACTGCAAATAAACAGAATGTCGCTCTAATAAGAGAGAAAACAAATATAACACAACTGCAAGAATAAAAACATAACAGTTAAACCAAAATTTACTACATGGATTCTTAACAATTTCAGATGAATTTACTGCCTCTACTCAAATGAGAGGTACAAAAGTTTCAAGTCTAAAAGTTTACTAGTGGTGCTAAAAACAAACATTTTTCCTCTCTTCCCGTGTTTGGAAGCATGAGAACACAATAGCTACTTTCAATGACGGTTTTGGTTGTGAATAAAAATCTACTGTACTGAATCATACTTGTTTCCCAGGCAAGTATCCTAAACAAGTATTGGTTTCAACAAACAAGCATAGAACAGAACAATAAATTACCAGTTTGCAAAGTAAGCGGCGCTAAGTGATCACCAGCCAGGAGAACAACAAACAACGTGATCACGAGCACACAGCAAACATCATAATCAAAATTCAACAACACTAAAGGAACGCAATTAATACAACAAATAAAATTCAATTTTGAATCATTTAACATTCCTAACAAGTATTTTACACATGTATTAGTTTTGACAGACATGAGTAGAACAACAGCAAGTTATCATTTTGCAAAGAAAACGGCACTAAGTGTTCACCAGGAGAACAACAAAACGACATGATCATGGGCTCACGACAAACATCATAATTAAGATTTAACAACACAAAGGAATGCAACTAATACAACTTATAAAATTCAAATTTGAATCATTTAATATTCCTGAAAAGTATTTTATATATGTATTGGTTTTGACAGACATAAATAGAGCAACAATGAGTTATCAGTTTGTAAACAATACAACGCTTAGTGATCACCATCTACAAGAACAACAAAGCGACATGATCACGGGTTCACAACAAACATCATATTCAAAATTAAACAACATTAAAGGAATGGAATTAATACAACTTATAAAATCCAAGTTTGAATCATTTTTTTAAAATCTCGGTATCCACCATATGATCCGACTAATCCAGGGGACATTTCAAAGCCGGGTAAAGCTCTGCAAGGACTAGCCCGCAAAAATTGGCACTGGGAGGATTCGAACCTCAGGTCTTGAGAGGAGCACGCTTCAAGTTTGAATCATTTAATACCTGATAGCCATTTTACACATATATTGGTTTTGACAGACACAAATGGAACAACGATAACTTATCAGTTTGTAAAGAAAACACATAACCAGCAAGGAGAAAACAAAACTACATGATCATGAGTTCGCAATAACCATCATAATCAAAATTCAACAGCAAAGGAATGTAATTAATTCAAACTTGAATTTGAATCAGCGAATATTCCTGACAAGTACATTGGTTTTGACAGAAATGCATAGAACAACAAGTTATCAGTTTGCAAAGAAAAGAACACTAAGTGATCACTAGCCAGAAGAACAAAACAACATGACCACAGGTTCACGACAGATCTATGACCAAAATAAAATTAATGAATACACTCAAACTAATTAAGCATTCAAAGCATTATAAAAAATAAAAGAGCAACTGCCCTGTAAATTTTAAAGCCGGTGAAAAACAATATTAATTTAGTATGTTGCTTATTCTAGTAGAACATCAACATTGATGCTGCAATATTGCAGAAATAATACTCAGACAAGTGAGATAACTCGTGGGAGAAGCGTCAAACATTTGGTGACCAATAGTCTCCAATGGAGAGAATGTATGAGAAACCAAAATATAATCATTGTATTCAAAAGAAGGTTTCACAGGGGATTGTTACCGGATTAATGCACGATCACCGCAGTAAAGATTCGCTCAACTCGTTAAAAAAGAGAAGCAAAAACAGACATCTCAGTTATTATCACCGGTATTGAAAATATATGTCTTTATATCCTTTATAAACTGCAAAACTATAGTTAAAGAACTTATCCATTTATTTTGATAAATGGAAATGGTCTTTATTTCAATCACCAACCTAACCGTTGTCATTTATTAATGCTAAACAAACATCCTATCATGGAGCAATTATTACAAAATCGACAAATATTGTCAAAAGTGAATGTAAGCAAACCTCTTCATTTTGAAAGAAGAGTACAAGCAAACCCATTATCCACAAGTTGGTTAACAGCATCCCGAAACTTGTAATAGTCCTCAACCTTATTGTAAACCTGATAAGAAATCCTCGCATACCCCGTCACAGGATCAACTTCTCCATCTCTAGGTGGTCTGTGATATATAGGAACTTCAACTCCAAAAACATCCCTCACATGTGTCCTCAACTTAAGTGCATCAGAATCACTTTTAATCCCCAAACAAGTAGGCAAACCAACCATAACCATACTAGCACACATATGTTTCGGACTCCCAAGATGAGTTCCCCAAGCTTTCACCAACATCTCTCCCATCTCAATAACAGCTTCATGATTCCTCTTCTTAATCCCTTCAATCCCTCCTTCAAACCTATTCACAAATTCCAAAGCCTCCGGAACCACCAATTGAGCACTATAATCCCTCGTCCCAATCCAAGCACTTTCCACAGCTAACCCATTTCCATACTCATGAGACACAACAGGATGATGCAAATCACCAGCACCACCACTTTTAGGATTCTTTTTAGTATACAAAAACGCGATCGAAGGTGGACAAAAAAACCACTTATGCAAATTACTAGTATAAAAATCAGCACCAATATCTTGCATATCAACGTCAGTACATCCAATTGAATGAGCAGCATCAACAAAAACCTGTTCAACACCTTCCTCTCTGCAAATCCGAATCAATTCCTTCACAGGAATCACAACACAAGGCATAGAAGTAACATGATCAATCACCGCTAACCTAATTTTCTTCCCATCAGCTTTCCCTTTTTCCAAAGCTTTTCTAAACTCAGTCACAATCTCATCATTCGAACTCACCGGAAAAGGTAACGGAACTTCAATCACTTTCCCACCGGCACGAGTGACGTAAGCCTCCATGGATTTCTTAACAGCACCGTAAGCATAATGAAGCATAACAACGACGTCGCCTTTGTTGAATTTACCTTCACGGAAACACCAGGCGGTGTGTTGAAGAACAATAGCGGCAGCGGTGGTGGCGTTATCGACGATAGCGATTTCGTTGATGTCTTTAGCGTTGACTAGGGTTTGGATAATTGAGCGGGAGTTGTTGATGGCGGGTTTGAGGTGGTTGAAGTAGAAGTGATCGGGTTGACGAAGATACTTGAGCTGCCATTGTTGTTGAGCGGAGAGGATGGAGGAAGGACAGGAGCCGAAGCTGCCGTTGTTGATGCGAGCGACGGCGGAGTCGTGGTGGGTGAATTCGGATTCAATTTCAGAAGCGGTGATGAAATTGGAAGAAGAGAGTTTAGGTTTTTTGGGGGAGGGGTGGGAACCGTTGATGTCTGGGATTGAACGGTGGTGATTGATTTTCTGAGAGGCCATTGGAGAGAGAGAGAGAGATCTGAAATGGATTATGAAAGAGTGAGTGAGTGAGTGCGTGTTTGAGCTGAGTGGAAATGAAAAGGCTATAGTTGAGGGAAATGAAGACAAGTGGGTGGGATAAGCACAATATCGTTCACTAAACTACAAAATTCACCACCTCCAATCCCGTTACATTCAATACACTACTACCATTTTTTTATTTTCTGGGTTCTAATTCTAATTCAATATCACAACTTGTCTTGTCTTGTGTTGCGTATAAAATTACCTACTTGTTGTATTAATAAAAAAAGTCTTTTTGGGATACTATGCAATTTACCAAGCAAGTCAGTCAGGCAACATTACATTCCCTAGGTATGGTATGACAAAACTTGACTACCACACACATTCCTAGATGTCACTTAAGTTGGTAAAAACTTGATTGACTTGAGTTTTGTTAAGGTTAAGGTATGGTTAAATGGGATCAGTCCGACAGTCTGCTTTGTTTTTGTTCGACTCTGTCATTAACCGGTTTGCCTCGGCAGGCTAATGGATTGGCGAGTAAAATAGACAATTTTTCTGTCCATTATATAACTTAAAAATAATAAGCGTCGGTAGAATACATATATGCAAGTTGTAACCATAATTTGATGGTTTTTTACTCTTTAATCTGTAATGGGAAAGTTTGAAGAATTTACATCCAAGTTTTTATGCTAATATTATTCCATTAACTTTAACTACGCAATGCTTCTCATATGTAAGGGTGGTAATTTATGTATTGTGGCCCTTGAAATTAAAGAAGTTGTTCTATGCTGATTAGAAGAACAATGTCACACAAGTTTTGTGTATGTAGTCAAGTTGGGGGATACACAAGCACTCCGACAGTTAAGTCAGTACGTGAGTAAGACTGAGAAGTTAAGGATATAATGAATCGTACTTTGGATGATATGTTAAGGTTCTTTTATATGTATCGATGTTGGGTTTCATGGAGTTATGGATGTATAGTCGTTTTAAAGTGGTTACAGGAGGCGAGGTCTTGTAACCTTTGGTCGTTGCTCCTTATGGGGCGGAAAGAGTTTTGCGTCGGTGTGTAAAATAGAGGGTGTAAACAACAACGGGGCTGAAAGATGTGCTTTAGGTCTTCCTTTTGTATTGGGCTTATGTTCGATATGAGGTTGACGAGGACATAGACAATCCAAAATAATTGCACCCCCCTCCCCCAACCCCCCCAAAAAAAAAGTCATAAGTCTTGTAACATCTCAAAGATAACCCTAACTACAACTTGGAATTTAGTGTTGTTCGTTTGATCTCGTGAAATGCGTACAATATTTTCCGTAAACAATGTCACTAATTCGGTTGGGTTAGAGATATGCGACCTAGAGGTGACCATAGTGAGTTGAGGTTGACAAACTTGAGTAGCAACACCTTTGTCTCACCAGAGGGGGTGGTGTACCTACAGACTCTCCAACCGTCAAATAAGAATGTGTTGAATATCCGTGTTTTTTAGGGTAAAAAGTATGTGTATCTAGATGAAGGGTATCAGTTAGCATTTATAGCAATGGACTAGGGTTTAAAGTAATCCTAAGCTTAATTCAGACAACTATCTTAGGGGACACATGTGAGCAGATTAGAAAAACACGACATAGGGTCCAAAATTAGGCAATTGAGTTTGGTTTAGATTGCCCCGACAAGATATATTTATGATAAGTCCATCTGATAATTTGTATATAAACTAGTGACTCGGGGAACCAGAGCCATTGATGGAATGGGCCTTGACCCACTTCAGAACAAAAAGTTTACGTTTGAAGAAATTTTTCATTGGGTGACAAATGACAAATTTGCCATGGTTGAAAGCTTATTTATGGTACATGCTAACAAGTTCCCCTTAAAAAATCTAAAAATGAAATTTAATGTTAAAAATTAAGCATCGAACACATTAAAACTTTAAAATTTGATTTTTTACATAAAATTTAGGATTAAATAAGTTTTTTGTCAAGTTTTTTTTTTTTTTGTCCTTCTTAAAAAAGTGGTGTTTGCATACTACAAATTTTCTAAGAGAGTTTTAATCATGTAGGATTCAAAGTTAGTTAACCGTCTTTAAAATTTTAAATTTTGATTGATTTTTTGCAAACTTGTTTATAAACTTTTGCAAAATAATATAATTTTTTAACTTGAAATGAATTAAATATAACATTTTTTAGACGTTAAAAGTTTAAGATAAAAGTAATGATATTGACTTCATTACAAGACCATTAGTTAAGTCGGAACCCTTACCATCTCATCCAAATATTTTTGGGTAAGATTCGTGTAGATTACTAGTAAGTATTTATTAGTACTGGACAATACGCGGAAGTAAAAATTAACAAAAATATTATTTGAACACAAAAAAAAAAAATGGTCTAGTATTTGACACCAAGCATACATTTAACATTTCAATCTTAAAAACAGGGGAAGAGGTGTAAAAACCACCACCCTCTTTTTTCTGATCTCCTTTCTCCTACCCCATCCCCTATCTATCTCTGTTTCTTTTTTCTTCACTTATACGTAAATCTCTCTCTCTCTCTCTCTCTCTCTCTCTCACACACACACACACACACATCAGCGTCGTCCTCATCCCATTATTCTCCCTTTCCTTATCGGTCTCTCACTATCTTCTTACCTCAAATATTTCCACCATCATTAGGTCGTCGTTCAAATCTATTCAGAACCACCAACTTTGTCTCTTTGCCAAGAAAAACAGCCAAAGTGAATGAGAATGAAAGGGTGGGGGAGAACAAGAAGGTGAGGATGTGACAATGGTGAAAATCCGTCTGGGTTGCTTTCCTCTTTTTTTTTTTGAAGTTAATGGTTGGGGTAGTCGAAAAAGAAGGCAGGTCACATAAAGATACCATCTCATGTGATGTCGACAATCAAAAAAGAACGCAGGTTGTATATATATATATATATATATATATATATATATAGAGAGAGAGAGAGAGAGAGAGAGAGAAGCTCAGACGACAACAAGGGGAGACTGAACATGCGAATGTTGGTGGTGTTGTTGAGAACGATGCAAGTAGTGGCGGGGCCCTTTAGGACTCGGGTGGGCTTAACCCACCTCGTCAAAAAAATCAGGCTTAATACATCATTTGGTCCTCTAACTTATTTTTGGTTTTCATTTTGGTCCCCTAACTATAAAGTGTCTCAATTTGGTCCCATAAATCTTCAATCGTTTACTATTTTGGTCCTCTCCGTTAGTTTTTAACCTTAAATGTCTAAGGTGAACCAACTTTATAGATGGTCCACCATAGACCTTATTAAATCTTTTACTTTTAACTGTTGATATTTTTATTTTAAATGGAGATTTTTGGATCAGGAAAGATATATGGTAGCTTATAATAAACCACAAACACCGAATTCTCCATCTTCTTCCCTATGTTCTTCTTCATCCCTAAATAACAACATAATCAAACTCTTAAATCCATAAAATGAGATTTTAAAAAAACCCAAAGTAATCATTCCTCTCCCAATTTTTCTTATTCAACAACAACAACAACAACAACAAATCTTTCAACAAAACGCAAGATTTGAATTTCAACCCAAAGTAATCCTTTTGAAAGAAACCCCAAAAATCCTCGTAGAAAAAAAAAGAAAGAAACTTGTTTACAGGAGAAAAAAAAACTCAGAAGGCAACAATTTGAATTTCAATTGGCACAAAAACCCAGACACCCAACACAACCTTGAGTAACATATGTTGATTGTTTTGAATTTCAATTGGCATATCAACACACATGGTTTTGGAAGGGAAAGATTTTAAAGTGATTAAGGGATTTTAAAGTGGGCTTACAAACAACCCAACCGTGTGGCTTTGATGCAGCCAATAGTTGGTTGGGTTTGTTGATGCTATTTTGGTGTTGTGGCTGTTTCCATGGGCGTGTGGTTTAGGGGTCAGTTTTTTTCCTTTCCTTTTTTCTGTTTTGCCTTTTATGCCTATGCGCTGAGGCTTGTAATTGGATTTGGTGTTTCTGTAGCCCCTTCCTATATTCTTATAAGGTTGGGTGCTTTAATAAATTTTGGCCATTCAAAAAAACAATAGTGGGTGTCGAATTTGGGTTGAAGTGAGGTTAGGGATTTGGAACATAAAAGGGGGTTATGAATTTGGGTTGAAGTGAATTAATTGAGAATGGATGAATAAAATAAATGATAAAAATATATTATGATTATGAACATGTTGAAAAACAATTTTGAAGATGTTTGAATTATTTTTATCTAAATCAATTTTGTGTTTCTTCTTCTTCTTCTTATGGGGACGAAGGTATTATGAAGATGATGAAGGTGTGTTAGCCTATAATTTTTAAGGCTATATTAAATGTGGTCAATTTGAGAATTGACTTTATTATCGAAAATACTTCTTTATTTTTTGAAGTTGGGTTTGCTGGAAATGTTCGAAACAGGCATTTTAGTTCGACGGGTTAGAAGTATTGAAGAGTAGTTAGATGTGGATAAGGTTAAACAATTCGAAATTCAAATCGAATAGTTGTCTTTATCCGTTTTCTAGGCAGTTATAGTTTTTTATTATATAGGTAGTTATTCCTATTTTAGTATAAATAGCAGTTTCTCGAAAGAGAAAAGGGTCACAATCCAATCATACACAAAACTTACACTCAAACTATCCAAATGCAAGCGAGAAACGAGTCACAAGTTGCAATGTATGAACATGTTTACCAATTTATATTCAAGCAATGCAATTTAAGTTTATTTTCTTAAATGTTTTTATCATTTACTTGTTTCTTTTAAACCTTTACTTTTTGCCTTTATTTGCAAAGTAATTTCGATAAGATTCGAGTGAATCGAATCTGTTGATTACGTTCATACATTTATTACATTCATCGAGAACAATAACAAATTTTTAGAAAATAACAAACACAATACGTCCTTAAGATTTACTGGTTGATCTTGCAAATGATTAATTTTAAACCAACGATTGTTTACCAAAAGTCAGTGTAAACAAGGTGAAGAACAAAGGGAGAAAGAAGATGAAGAAAACTGTAAAAATCAAGTGTTAAGGGTTCACTCTTAAATACTATAGACATGCAATCAAGTGGTTCAAATGATATCAAGAATAATATACATTAAAAAACTAACGGATATGACCAAAATAGTAAACGACATAAGATTTATGGGTCCAATTTGAGACACTTTATAGTTAGGGGACCAAAATGAAAACCAAAAATAAGTTAAGGGACCAAATAATGTATTAAGCCAAAAAATTAATTTTATTATAGTAAAAACCACTAAAATATCTTTGACTTTAAAATAAAACGGTACATCCTCTTCTCCAGTTTAGCAGATGTTACTATCACAGTTTGTCAAATATCTACTTAATGTTTATTAACATATAACTTTTGTGAATATATATTATAGTTTATATTTTTTGGTCCACCCGAACCTTTTTTCTGGCTCCCCATTGGACGCAAGCGGCCATGGTGCGACAGTTGAGAGAGAGGGGTCGGGGATGAAAGAGGTTGTACCCGAGAAATATGAGAGAAGATTAATTTTTTTAAATTGATATTTTTAAAACAGTCAAATATGTTTGTGTCCCATAATTGTCCCAAAATTTTAAATTTGTGTTCTACATAACTGAAAAATTGATCAAGAGCCGCGTAGCCTCGCGTTTGTTTGCGAAGCAGTTTTTTTTTTTTTGCTTACATCATCCATTAACTTTTTTTATTAGCAAAAAAGTCAATTATACTTAAAAGAAAAGGTTATTTTTGTATTATAAATAAAGTATAACACAAAACACCATATGAATGATAAAACAAAATTGTAGAAGGATATATAAATAATAATTTTTATATCAAAAAATAAAATGGTCGATTTTGTATTTTTTATAATCCGCAATCATAACAAATATGTGTTTTGTGGTTTAATGAAAAAAAAAATTATGTTTTTGTTCGATCTCTTATCTGTCTTGTTCATTACCATTATTAATTAGTCCCATAAAATAAAAACATATTATAAAAAAATTGTTCAAACTAGTCCCATAATTTTTAGCAAATCTTAATAATTTTAACAAGTTATCATTATTAATTAATGATTGATATATTTTCCAATATTATATTATTAATTAAAATGGAATATACTCAAGTTTTATTTTTTTCCACATTCATTTGATGTAGATAGAATGAGTACAATTTATGGTATATTTAATTTAGTTAATAATATTAAAAAAATAAAAAATTGGTAGCTGCTGGGGAGTTTGGCATGCCTTGTGATAGACACCATCCAATCCATTATTTTAGTAGTTGTAGAAGATCACACGACACCACTTTCCAACTTCTATGCCTATATTATACCTCTGAGACCTTCGTTCGTAGCAGCACCTAAAACAACTTCTCATCCTATTATTAATTAAGGTATGATTTCAATCAATTAATCTCAGTATCATATCATCATACATACTTTATTTTTTTATCTTTTTAATATAATTTTCTTGTAATTTTTACTATATTTTACCTAACCTATACCTTGCTTCTACCCAGTTGACTTATTTCTTTCAGATTTCCACTGGATTTCAAAATAACTTGATTTTTATTTTGATTATGATTAATCTGTTCCTGTGATTCACATATAAGTATTTATAGGCTAAACGAGAGTTGAATTAATTTGCGTAGTGGATAAACAAATTAATCAACTTTAAACAACCATGCTTATAATCTTTCTGATGATGAAGATCTTTGTAATACCATCTACTTTCTGCTTCCTTTAAAGTATTGTTTGGATAAACAACTTGATTAAGCGCTTATAGCACAAACACTTGACATAGTAAGTGCTTATGTATATAATGAAAGATAAAATTAAGTTGAACTATTTTCATATAAAATTAAGTGCTTATGGAAACAAGCTGAAAACTAAAGGAGCAATATCTTAGTCTCTATATTTATCGGTGGAGTTGGTTTGTGGAAAGTAGACTACAAAGGAATTAGGAGGGTTGGGTAGCTCAAACAAGGAGAAAAATACTAACATTTAAACACGCAACATCCTACTCACTTAAGTGAGGTGCTACATGTGCATTGACTGGGTCAAAATTGAATAGCGGGCCAAAACTGCAAAAGGGGGCAAACTTAAGGGTTAATATTATAGTTTTTTATAGGGGGCCAAAATCGCCAGATTGTGAGACATAGGGTGCAAAACTGCTATTAAGCCTTAAAGAAAAGACTACAAGGACTTGGTGCAAAACTTAAGGGTTAATTATATGTAAGATTATAAATTTTTGCAGCTGAACTTACTTTGGATTTTATTAACTTGTCAGGCAAATTTTCCATCAACATGGGGAAAACACATTTTGCTGTGGCGTTCTGTTTGTTGGCTTTTACATGTTCCCTGCTTCCTTCTTTCTCCTTTGGGATGATGAGAATTGGTTTGCAGAAGAGACCTCTAGATCTTCATAGTATGGATGCATTTAAGATGGTGAGAGAACAACAACTAAGATCAGGAAGACCAATGATGCTTGCACATAAGTCCAATGATGAAGCTATAGTACCTTTGAAGAATTATATGGACGCTCAATATTTCGGTGAGATCGGAATTGGCACTCCCCCACAGACCTTTACTGTTATATTTGATACTGGTAGTTCCAACCTTTGGGTTCCATCATCTAAGTGTTACTTTTCTGTAAGTTTTCAACTTAACTCTTGTCTCCAAAACTATGTTACATATATAAGAGCCGTTCTATTGACTTCTGTTTTTTTGTAGCTTGCCTGCTATACCCATAATTGGTACAAGGCAAAGAAATCCAAGACATACAACAAAAACGGTACTTCTCATTTAGCACATGATGCATATTTATGTGCCATTTAATGTAAGTTTAGTTACACTTTGTTATTCGTTGATCAGGAACATCTTGTAAAATAAGCTATGGAACCGGATCAATATCTGGTTACTTCAGTCAAGATAATGTTAAAGTTGGCAGTTCTATTGTCAAGCATCAGGTGAGTGCGTTATTTATGAGCTTCCTCATCAACATAAACTGGACATGATTACAGCAGTACTTACAAATCACTACTATAAACTGTAGGATTTCATTGAGGCTACCCGAGAAGGAAGTCTTTCTTTTCTCGCAGGAAAGTTTGATGGAATATTTGGACTTGGATTTCAAGAGATCTCAGTTGAAAGAGCTTTGCCAGTATGGTATGTTTCAAGTTTCAACTAGTCTTTGTTGTTTCACTTTTTTCTTATTTATCCATTTGAGTGACATGTTGTGAATCTTTTCCGTGCCTTCAATTTACTGGTCTATCATAAAATCACAGGTACAATTTGATCGAACAAAATCTTATCGGCGAGAAGGTGTTCTCTTTTTGGCTCAATGGGAATCCTAACGCGAAAAAGGGTGGTGAATTAATTTTTGGTGGTGTTGACCCTAAGCATTTCAAAGGAAAACACACTTATGTTCCGGTTACTGAAAAAGGTTACTGGCAGGTTAGGAGATAAATTAGTTTGATCAGGAATTTCTATTAAATCATTTACCTGAAAAAAGATTTACACCCAAGTTTTTCTTTTCAGATTGAAATGGGAGATTTTTTCATTGGAGGCTTGTCAACAGGTGAGACTTCAATTTTCTTTGAAATAAGAAATTACTTAGACTTTTGAGGATATATTAAGAAATAAGAGAGTGATCGAGTGCTTGAAAGAATTTGGAATTTTGGTATAAGGAGCAAATCCATTCACTATGTTTTTAAAAATATGATATTTTAAGAATGTCCGTGCATATTCTCCTCTATGTTTATTTGCTGTATACCCACTGATACCAAAGTATTAAGTATATATGATTCTGAAATATTTCAAATGTTATTTTTAGGTGTTTGTGAAGGTGGCTGTGCTGCCATTGTGGACTCAGGAACATCTTTGCTTGCTGGTCCAACTGTATGTTCTTCTATAATTTTTCATAACTTTTTGCTTTTAGACTTTTATTTATAATTTCTTCTGACTGTTGATTAACTTCAGCCTGTTGTGGCTGAAATCAACCATGCTATTGGAGCTGAAGGAGTTCTGAGTGTAGAATGTAAGGAAGTTGTTTCTCAATATGGAGAGTTGATATGGGATCTTCTAGTATCAGGGGTAAGCTTCCCTGCCTTCGCTGTGAAGTTTTGTGTTGTACATGTTCCGTAGCAGCCTGTTATCATTTCCCGTTTGCATTTCCACTCTTTGGACCTACCTAAATGAGTTTGATTTTGATCTGCAGGTAAAACCTGGTGACGTATGTTCACAAGTTGGTTTATGTTCTATCCGCCGGGATCAATCTAATAGGTCAGGAATTTTGCCCTACTGTCTGCGTCTATTGTTTGCGTTTTTACATATTTGTTTCATTGCACATCAATTGGATAATAATTTATACTTATCATTTCTAGCTTATGAGTTTATTCCTTTGTCAATGAGAAAGTTTAGGTCTTGACTTTACTTGGCTATTATGGAACATTTCTGGCGTGAAACAGATTCATAAATTTACTGACAATTCTATTTCTGGCAGTGCTGGGATTGAGATGGTTACTGAAAAGGAACAGAGTGAGTTGTCTGCAAAAGATACTCCTTTGTGTTCTTCTTGTCAGATGCTTGTTCTTTGGGTCCAGAATCAACTAAAACAAAAAGCAACCAAGGAGAGAGTATTCAACTATGTGAATCAAGTAAGCCCTTTGATATATCATGTCCTCAAGCTCAAGTTGTAGTTTTATATTTCATTTTGAACGGTGTAAACTAGACATGTAGTGAGTTTTTCTGTTGATCATTGGCAGCTGTGTGAGAGTCTTCCAAGTCCATCCGGTGAATCAGTGATAAGCTGTAACGATATTTCTAAGATGCCGAATATTTCATTCACTATTGGAAACAAACCCTTCGTCCTCACACCAGAACAGGTTCGGATTACCTACTAGCTACCATTCCAAAACAGAACTGAATATCTAATTGAACAACAAATTATGCTATTATTACTATCTAAAGATTGAGACTAGTGCATTTTTTGTTTTGTTTTGCTTCTGAAAACGCTATTTGTGTTTTTCAGTATATTCTAAGAACCGGAGAAGGCATTACACAGGTCTGCCTTAGTGGGTTTATTGCTTTTGATGTTCCTCCTCCAAAGGGTCCACTCTGGTATATATTCTTTCTCCAAAAAATTTATCAACCTGAAATCATATATACACTCACTTGAATGAATGATGAAGAACAACAGTTACATGAAATGATATAAAGCTTTGTTTGTCCATTTTACTAATTAATATCCTATATGCTATATGCCTGCAGGATTCTTGGTGATGTTTTTATGAGGGCATATCACACTGTTTTCGACTACGGAAACCTCCAAGTTGGTTTTGCTGAAGCTGCCTAGTTACCACTTGTGGATGAATGAATATCTTAAGGAATATTTCCATAATTTCGCTTCTGCATTGTAAATAAGCTGTTGTACTACTTTGTAACTATACTATATTGCTCCGGTTCACTTTATGGAATCGCATGTGTTTATGCATTTAACTATAATGCACGAGCGATGAGAGACACTCACAAACTTCAAACTTGTATGTTCTGACGTGAAGAACCATTTTCTTTTTACGACTTATGTGTTCAGTTCTATATGGTAAATACCCTCCTTTTGAGATTTCTTTGCCAAAAGAACCGAAGGGAGAAATAAAAATGTAGAAATGATTTTAAAACAGTTCCAGGAAGGTCACTGATTTATAGTAATTTGTTGATGCAGTTTACCTCCGTGTCCCTGATTTTTACCATTTGTTTCATGCATGCCAATCTCTAACTACGTCAAAATTAAAATAGTTCTTGACATTGAGCAATGTTAATCATGTTGGGCCCTTTGTCACTTTAAGTTGTGAAAATTGCTCTTCACTTTTAAAATTGTTCATTCCTTAGACCCAGCGGAAGTTAACTAATGTTCGGCATTTTTAAGTGTGAGTTAACTCACGGTATTTTTAAGATCGATTGAACCGGCGTAAAATATAATTGAATCGATCTAAAAAGTGTCAGGTGTACTCACGCTAAAAAATGCGAACTCGCACTGAAAAATGCTGAGCGTGAGTTAACTTCTTATGGGTCAAGAGAATGAGCAATTTTTAAAAGGATGACAATTTTCTTTAGTTGTTGAGTTTGGCATGTTAGAGCATTCACAATGAAGGTCCAAGTGTGTGCGCACACATACACATGTGAATGTTGAAACAATATTCACAATATTTATTTGATTATCCACATGTGAATGTTGAAACAATATTCACAATATTTATCTGATTATCGATCAAGTCTTTCATTGAATGTAAAATATAGTTATTCTCTAAATATTCATCAAGTCTTTTATTGATTGTAAAATGGAATTGGATATTAAATACAATAGAGATTATATATATATATATATATATATATATATATATATATATATATATATATATATATATATATATATAGGGTTATGCTAGAAGCCACTCATGAAGGTGTCTTTTAGCAACCCACACCTTAAGGTGTGATTTCCACTTTTTAGTTTAAACTTGCTAAAAGACACCTTCATAAATATTAGTTGGTGTCTTTTAACAAATGCTCATAGAATAACTTGCTAAAAGACACCTTCATAAAATGTGTCTTCTAGCAAAACCCATATATATATATATATATATATATATATATATATATATATATATATATATATATATATATATATATAGCCATCAATGACTAAGGGAAGAAAATAACATTTTTGAGTTATTCCAACTAACTCAAACTAACTTAACAAACTAAAACATATGGATAAGATTCAAGTAACTACCGAAAGGAAAAACTTTGATGAAAGGGGAATAACTGAGTATCAATACAGGATAATCCAGTCAAGAAAGAAAGGTGAAACATTCGAACAAATCACAGACAAATGTTTTTTTCTTTCAAGGAAACAAATCACAGACAATTGTGCATGTCCTTTTGCTGGACAAGCTACTTCCCTAAGTTTAAAATATATAAATTTGATAATTAAAAGGAGAAAGAAATAAATAACCAATTTAATTTAGAATATTAGAAGATTCTTTGAATTAATCTTACCCAATAAACACCACTAAAATAGCTTGATTACCAATTTACCACTATCAAGTGTCTTTAACTTAAACGTTATTGTTCAAACGGGAAATAAAAATAAACTTGTTCTTGAGTTTTGCCATATCAGTGATTGGCTCAACTTATTCTAAGTTTCCAGGTGCACTGTTACATAAAAACAATCCTTACAATACACAATGTCACATACATTACGCATGCAATTCTTCCATCCAACATTTAGTCTGTGTTTAATTCTCCAAAGTAATAAAGAATCCCAAACGTTTTACCCCTTTTAAATTGACAACGGGGACAAACACCAGATATAACATACCAAACCGAAACAACGGGAGTTATAACATTACACTGATTAAGAGCTGCAAAAAGAAATTCACATCACTCTTCATCGCTATCGTTTCCAAATATAGAGGCCACTGGGAGATTTTGCTTCTTTGGAACATTTTGCTTCTTGACACCAAATGTGCTCTGCGGAAAAAGGGGTGTTAGCATATACTCAAGAATGAAAGGGAGCAAGTATTTAGGTACAACTCTGTCTTCATAAGAATGTAAAGCATCTTCAAGTACTAGACTAAGCAAGCACTGGGTTGGCAAAGTTGAAGATGTAAAACAATTTTTAAAAATCAGACCGGAGATCAAATCAGTGAGACCTCTAGATCACGATTCACTAGGTTCAACCACTGTTGAACTGGATGACAGATAAACAAATATTTGGAAAATAAAAAAAATGCCAAAAATAAAAACCGGCTGAGTCAATTGCAGTTCAACTAGACTGCAGAATAACCAGGATCAAACACCCAGCGAACTGGATGGTTCTCAATTCAACCGGTTGAACTGGCCGGTTTGATCCGGTTATTAAAACATTGGTGCTAAGACTTTAATTTGAACAAAACATCATGAACTAAATGATGAAGTCTAGTTGTAAGCATTACAGACTCCATAGTAGTAGAAGGAAAAATACAGTTCAAAACCATGATACCAGTTGGACACACCTTGGAAGCAGTGCCTTTAGCAGAAAACCCAAACTTCAAAGTATTCCGCTGCTCCTGATCTGTAAGTGCAGTAGCAGTCTTAGATTCAGAGGAAACTGAAACTGGCGCTGATCCAGACTCTTGTTGCAGTTGAAGCCTTTGTTGCTTTTGAGCATCAGCACTGATTGGCATTAAGGAAACCAAAAAGGAAGATGTCATGGGAAGAGCAAAGTTGGAATTAAAAATTACAACAATGATTCCATTACGTGGCCAACATAGAACCCGCCCATAGCCAAAATAAAATGGGGCAAGCAAGGAATATTAAAATAATTTAACAGGCAAAAGGATACATTTGGGCAAACTTAGCCAATTCTCTTTCTTGACGCTGCTGTTCTCGCTTTTGCCTATCATCCCGGCTACTGCTGCCATGCATTTCCTTCATTTCTTTGAAACGCTGCACATTTAACATCAATGATTTTGCATTAGGTAAGGAGAAGAAAAACTGAGCCAAATCGGAATCAAGTCATCAAAAGGGCCAAGTTAGTGTTAGATAAAATGTTTACCTTCCTGTGATTGTGATCATAAGAGCTCAAGTGTGCTTCAAACTCCATTGCCAATTTGTATTGCTTGTTGCAGAGCTCACAAAAGAACACCTTCCGAATTTCTTTCACCTCGGTTTGAATTTTTTGCTCACGTTCAGCTAACACCTGAATTTTCAAATTGTGCACGAAGCAGGCAGAAGAAGCCACCAGGTAATAAAAACTGCAGGAAATTCTCAAGATCTTCCAAAGTTGATGGTTCCTTATGACATACCAATCCGGTAAAAAGGCACGCATATATATTATATGCTGCCTTCTGCTACCAGGTGCAGGTTTGAGAAAATGTAAAACATCAACCTCAAAACTACTATATGATTTTTGCACTAAGAGTAACTACTAAAGGTTAAGAGTTATAAATCATACCTCCCGCTTCCTCACATTCTCCTCTGTCTCCTCCAACTCAATATCGAGTTTTTTTCGCTGGACATTTTCTTCTGCAGTGAAAAAATCATCTTCTTCTTGCTTGCCGACCCCTAGTCTCGGATCTCTAATCCCAGATTTTATTGGTTCAACTATTCCTACATACATGTTCAGAAGGTCAATTGAAAAAAAAACCCAAAATAAAGTATTTTTGATTCAAAACACCAAAGTCAAAGTACTTTCGGCGAAAGCATCCCATATATGGGTATATACTGTATAAAATTAGAGTATTGCTATACAGTGCAACGTGCACTCAAATGAAATTTGACGAAGTGAGAAACCACTAACCATACATGGGTAAGGTGGTAATAAAGAAAATATGTGAAGGATAGAAAGTATTCACACAAATACTAACTGCTCATTTACTTGTCTCGTCGTTTTTCGTCGCCACTTTTTCGTACCACAGAACAATTTCCATAAAATTAATACCGAAAGAAATAAGATATTTGAACTAATTGCCATAAACGTTCCATTACAATGAAGTAAGTGCAAATAAAGAGGCAATTCAATTAGTAATCAAGCAGTAAACTAAAGAAAAATGCAAAACTTCTTCAAACATTATTGTTTTTAAAGGCCAAATCTCCAACTATCCCAATCTCAATTGTAAACAAATATAAATCAATTATCCAGGAAGAAGACGGCAGACACCTATGCAATCAATTCTGAATAGGGGCACAGATGACTGGCCATAAAAATGAGTGGTATAGTATGTACTGTGTAGCAGGATGGGCGCTGTTATGATATTTTTATATTTATGGAATAATTAAGATTATAAATAATCAATACCGAATATGTAAAAATATTTTCATAAATTAAAAAAGGAAAATGAGTCTGAAAGGGAAAGATCCAAAAAGAGAAATAATTCTTCACTCACGAAACTTAGGCCCATCGTCGGGATTTTTAAAAAGTCCATTTTGTCAAACCATGAATATTTCAATTACACAAAACCCTAAAACTAGTATCGTTTGAGAACAGCCGCATATCTTCTATTGGCGCAGCGTACTTGCCATTGTGGCGCATCTCCGCCACATTCATTTCTTCATGTTTTTCCTTCTTTCATGCTTCTTCATTCCTTTTCTGCACGTGAAGGGGCTCACCGGTAAGCCCCATGTCGTGGTCAGAAAGCCACTAAAAAACACTATAAAATAAAATGGGTTTTGCAGTGACAGTGCTGATATTTATTTAAGACAATATCAGCATCGCAGTCATATTGCTCCCCAAACCTAGCAATAGCAGCGGCTATGTGCCAGTATTAGGCATCACAGCAGAGGTCCATTCCGCACAGAATTCTGCAATTGCGGCACAACTAACTACCCTAGAACACAACAAGGCTGGCCGTTGCTTATGACAAAGTAGTAGATATTTGATCTATGAAGGAAGCAGCTCCAAAGAGAATAAAAAGGTAAGCTTTATATGGAATGAGATGTGACAAAACGGTGAGTTATTAGATAGTGTTTGTTTGATTGTATACAGAAATGGATTAGGTACTAAACAAGAGGTGAAGTGAAAGTAATAGAAAATGAAAGAGAAACCTTGTTCATGTTTGCCAAGACCCTTTCCTTTCCAACCCATTTTTTGAAGAAGCTTAAAACCAACATTAGATGAAGTAATATGTGTGTCAAGAGAAGCTTGTTCAACATTATCCAAATCAACGTTTTCAGTTGGCCTTTGATTTCTGGGCAAGCGAAAATCCTCATCATCAAGGGAGTCCTGAGCAATCCAATATCAATATCAATATCAATTTGAATACTAGTAATAATGAAATAAATAAATAAATAGAATTACATACCTGATCCTTTTTGAATTGGTTTCTCCGGACACCAGAAGAATCATGCTTACTACTACTGCTGCTGCTACCTTTGGTCCATCGGTAATCCATCTTGTGCTGTGTCAACCTAATTAGGATTCTTATCAAATCAATGAATCCCAAATCCCAAAATTCAAAATCAAACTAAAACCTCACCACCAAGCGCCCGCCCGACGACGACGACGACCAATTTGCCTGCGTTGAGTTCACTGCGACTCCAACTTCTCTCCAACCAATTAATTAATTAATTACGGAGTAGGGTTCTTTTTTTTTAATTTTAAAATGCGTTGTTCCTTTCTCTCAATCCCATCGGTAAATCAAATATTCCTTCTCATTACCGCCACCCACACTATATTTTTTTTTACTACATAAAACTAATTTATTTCAACAATTAAATATTTTTTATTTTTAAAAATGTTAACAAGTGCCTAAAGAAAAATTTATCTTCAAAATCATGTATTCTATTTTTTGAAAGTTTAAAAAGTGATTTTTTTAATACAAAATTTAACTTTTCTTTCTACTTTTGACACCTTAACTAGTGTCTCGGGGCACTGGTTAACAAGATTCTTTATTTTATTATCACCATAAATTTTTTAATTTGGCATATATGTTTATTAAATATCTACATTTGAATATAAGACAAGCAGACAACAAGCTGCGCCGCCAAACCTTTTTAGATGACAAAATTAATCTTCGTAAACACAACATTCATGGACCTATGAGACATGACATTATTATTCATGACTTTTTGAACTTATGTAGAAGGTCAATGACAATGAGATGACGTTTATGGAACAATAGGAATAATCAAGATATTAAAGGCTCCAAAGTCACTTCGGTGTCTTTGATGTCTTTGTTCATATCTCTCTCTTACCATTCATTCTTTCTCATTTAAATAATTTATTTTAATCATTCATTCAATATTCTATCTCATCTAAAATGAATAAAAGACACCCAAAGACATCAAAGCCAAAGACACTGAAGTGCTACCCCTATTGGTCAAGTGAAATAGTATGGGTGGAATTCAATTCAAGATTGTCGCAACAAAGGTGATCCTCCAAATGATAATATTTCCAACACTCACCGGCGAAATCTGGTTCAGGGACCAAGGTACAACCAAGTGCAATGTTGATACGAGTTTTCACCATGCTTTGGACAAGATGTGTTATGGATGTTGTGTTGCATCCGTGGAGCTTATGGAGTGTTTATTTCGGCTCACATGGGTTGGATCTAAGGCGTGTGAACTTTTGAGTACCTAAAGCTATTTTTCTAATAAATATTAAAAGTATTTTAAGGTTAAGTTTGTTCGACAACCGAATATGGTTGCCCATATTCTAGTAAGACAACCATTTTTAAAGTCACTCGATATATGTTCTCCTTATATTTAATATAAAAAAATGAGTTTGAGTTTGGTTTGTTAAAGAAAAATAA
This sequence comes from Medicago lupulina, assembly GCA_958299785.1. NCBI lineage: Eukaryota > Viridiplantae > Streptophyta > Magnoliopsida > Fabales > Fabaceae > Medicago > Medicago lupulina. Next base: position 3,127,749 of record OY283140.1, read on the forward strand.
AGAAAGTGGAAAACAACCTTCAAAGACATTATTATCATTAGATAGGTTAGATCAATCGAGAGAATAATACGACCGCTTGTTTTCCGTCAAAAAGAATTGAGCAATTGTTTCAGTCAAAGAGATACCTATTGGAACCATTAAGCATTTTTCCTACTATAAAAATATTTGGTTGAAAAAAGCAAAAACCACTCCTCCATTGGCTGCACATCGTGCATTTGCAAGTAGCAGTTGTGTTTAGAAAAAGCATAAGAATTAAGAATTGAGTAATACGATTCGTGACAAATGGTCCTTTCGTGATTTATGCTGAATAACACTTCTCTTGATCTAAATTAAACTCAAATTGTTTCAGAATATTGCAAAGCTTGTGTAGTAAAAATATGAAACATATATAGAACTCGCATTATTCTTATGTTCAGCATAATTTTAAAACTTGGGAAACATCACATCATCTAAAAGGACTTAAAATAGAAGTTCCAATTCAATTAAAGAAGGGATATACAAATAAAAGGGAATAATATAAAGAGAGTGTAAGTTTTGGGGTGATATTCTAATTGAGATATTTTGCAAATCAACATTCCACAAAGTTCACAGCTTGCACACACGCAATGGAACAATTCTCTTGTAATGGTGGTTTTGTTTGTGAATTTGGCATATATAATTAGATACCATCATACCAAGTAGTACTTTCAATGGTTGAAGATAAAAGGTTAGTACAAAAAACAGAATAAACTTTGTATTAAAAAATTTCATAAACACATAAACCTCACACTCCTACATGTTGAGCATGGTTGAACCAAATCAATAACGCTATTTTTGACTACCTTTTCTTCATTCTTCACTACATAATATGCAATTACAATTCTTTTGGGCACTATCTAGCATTTTTACTAATGTAAGTAGGTGAGACACCCCACTTAATAAAATATAAGCGCATCTTGTTCCATTTTAGTTTTTTTTTTCTTTTTTAAGTTCATTTTAGTTTGTGTTTGATATAGCAGTAATAAAAATTGATTTTAATTAAAACTAAATTGAATGTAAAATAATTTATGTTTCAATATATTAAGGGTCAGTTTGGTTTGAAAAATAGGAAGAGAGATGAGATGTTTTAAAATATTTTGTGTTTGATTGGATGAGAGTAGTGGAGAAAAAAATGTGAAATTAAATTTGTCGGGTTCAAATGTGAGTGTTTAGTTCAACAACAATTATAAATTGATTTTGGTATTTTGTTCTAGGTCATTAGTCTATTGTTTCGGGACTCCAAAAACATTTTTCACCTTAGTCAAGTTACATGTCCATGCTTCTAGACAAAAAGTCCATTTGGACTGTCCTAATTAAAAACAAACTTCACTCTAATATTTATCATTTGTACCGTACAAGCAGTTATATAATACTCCAAGTAATGTGTAAGTTGATTAGGTTGGTATTTCAATTTAAAAGAGTGATAAATAACTTCAACAGGTACCAAAGACCAATTGGTAACTAACAGAACACAGAAATTGAATTTTTTTGATTTGGGATTGTCCCAATTATTGGAAATGGAAATCATGCTAGTGGAAGAGATACACCAAGTAATGCAGACCCAATAAAATGTTTCGTACAAAGACAAAAATTGGTGAAGGGCTAATAGAAGCCCAACAATTGTCAAATATTCATGATCAAAAAGAAAATAAGAAATAAGAAGTGTGCTATATATGCTCAATGTGAACACATAGCATTAGCCAATATCAAACCAACCCTATAACTTACTAAAACCTGAGGACCACAAAAAATGTGCCTGTACCAAAAGTTGTAATAGTACACAAATGTTCCATGTCAGCTTTATAGACAATGGATATTAATCATAGAAATAGTTTGAATCAGATTCTCATAGTCTCAAAGTGGCCTAGCTTGCATGTTTGAGCCTTGAGACTCCATCTATAAATAGAGACAATTACTTCAAGTTCCTTTCAAGTCATTAACATTATTCTAACCAATAAGCCAAAAGGTAACTCACTTACTATAGTAGTGTCTTTCAAATAATGGGAGGCAAAAATAGGCAAAGGAAATCTTCATCTTTTCTATCTGTTTTTAACATTTTCAAATCAAGCAAGCATAGAGGTGAAAGTAATTACAAAGCTTATTATGAAGAAGGGCCAAAGCCAGTGTCCAAAATTTGGCCTAGTGATGAAGACAAAGGTACATGGGGGGTGGCTGATCCTGTTATTGACATGAGAGCTACAGCTTTTATTGCTCGATACAAGAAGCACATTTCGGACTCAGAAACTCGTCATCATCTTCAAGCTTAAGCCTAGCATTAGAATTTTTCTGGATTATGAAATTTAATTACTACTATCATTATTGTACCTTTAATTTATTGTCTTATTAGGTATTGATTATAATTCATATGTCGTGTTGACCACAATTAATAATGTCTATTAGTGTCTGATATGAACAATGTCAATTTTGTAATATGGATGTATTCAATAACATCTTCACTCTAATGGATCATCTAAACAGTTGGTATCTCATAATGGATCATCTACTTGTTTCCTCCTTGTTACTATTACTTTACCTCGTTGTTAGTTTTTTTTGTTAGATTTATTAGATGTTATTGAGGTTGTGAACTTGGGATCATCTTGAATATTGCAGAGTAGAAATTGATGTTGCATGTATGCCTTAGGATTTCCAATTTAGAGTTTAGAGAGCACAAAGTTTAACTCTTGGGGTTGCTTAAATATCTGCATTTGATATTTTGATTTATCATGCCAATGATCCTTACCTAAACTCTTCAAACGTTGAAAAAAGATCAAAAAAAGAAGCATAACTCACTTTTTTTTTTTTTTAAAAAAAGTATACTAAATTGTTCAGTCTTCACAAAAGTTTTCTCGGTCATATTTATCAACCATATATTATTTGCTAATGCCTAAGCATGCTGAAAATTTAAATGATTTATCATTTTTTTTCTCACAAAAAAAAAACAAATTTTTATCCAAAACATATTTTTGTTGCAAATTTTAGTCATTGATATTGGTGAGATCTTAAAATATTTGTTAACTAATTAAGCTAATCTGTAAGTGAAAATGAATAAAACAAAAGTTATTTTATTGGATTTTTTTATTTTGGGTAAACTACTAGTATCAATTACCTCTATTTCATGTGCCGTGACGATCTTGTTCATTGCTCTATGTCACGATGCTCCCTTGCTCTTCCCTTATTTGAGATGATATCTACAAAACTCACTCTGCCGCCGTGTTTTGGCCGACCGACGACCTAACCGACAACATTGCCAAGTGTCCCACCTTGAGGCTGGATAGTGGTTGCAGTGCAGTGCCGAAACAGCAACGTGAAGGCGGTAATCAACCATTGTGTGCCGTGGCTGCTATCTTGGTGTGAAAATTTTGTCAAATTTTTTTTATTTTGTTCATTTTATATTAAAAAAAAAATCATTTGGTGTCCATATAGTAAAACATCTTTTGAAAGAATATAGTAAAATTTAGAGCCATGATATTCAACGAAATGAATCCAACATAGCATAAAATGCACCGAAATTGAGTGTATGGAAACCGTATTTTATACGGTACATATTTTTGTCTGAGAAGCATTTATTTAAAATATAAACGTGCGTTTTTATTCATTAAGAATGGAAAATTAAGTGAATGCCAGCTCTTGGAATCCTAACCTATAGTGAGTTTGTGGTTTCTTTAAGGGGCAAAAAAATACCGTACATTGTGCATTTTCGTATTCTTACCAACCCGAGTTTCCAGAGAGTACTTAAAATCTTAAATTGCTTTCCTTTCCTTTTGGCCTGCCCTTTATTCCTTCCTTTTGTCACTTACATCTTTTTTCCTTTTTTACCAAAGGAAGCATTTGGAAACATTCGTAAGTTACATGGAAATTGAGTTTGGGAATCAATCACTTTCCACTAAATAAAATGTGACCGTATAAAATCTTCCACTATAGCTTATATAGATCTGTAAGGTAGGAAGCATCATTCTATGTGCATGTGCATACGCCCAAAACAAAATGGAAAAATATTATATTATGCATGTTAAGATGTTCTATATTCACTAGTAGTAATAATCTACTGTCAACAACTTATCAAAGTGGTCAATACCACAATTTGCCGTATAAAAATCCATTGGAACTCTAATTAGTGGTATGTTACCATTTTTTAAATAAAAGCTAGTGGTACGTTACTTGTAGATACGAAAGATCTAGAAGAAAAAAAGAATAAGAGCAATGATAAATTAATAATGGTGGCAAAATGCGAATATAATAAGGTGAAATCTTCATGTGAGAAGAAAGTACAAATGCAGAAGAACCAAGCATTATTATTGACAAAAGTACCATCGAAAAGAATATTATTCCGGTCAAGTACGACTGTACGAGACTAACGGATCATATTCATAGTAAATGTTTTCCTAAAATTAATGCTAGTACCATAATGTCCATTGTTACACTCACATTTGAGCTCTTATGTTACCACACGTCCACACCTTTGTCAGATTCTTCACTATTCATAATTAATTCACCAAAAAATTGCAATTTTTTTATAAAAAGAAAAAAAATGAAACAAACAAACTATACCATCTACCAACCATTTTTACAACACGGAAGCCTATCTACTACTCTACTATAAATTGAGATCATGGCTTGTGAAAATATAACTTGCTCATTTCATTTCATTATTAAATTAAACATAAATCAAAGAGTGTGTGTTTTGATTAGAGGCAAATAATGGCGGGTAAGAACAGGCAGAGGAAATCTTTCTTTTTTGTTTTTAGTATGTTCAAATCCAAGAAGAGCAAAATAGGAATTAAGAGGTGTGATCATGGATTTGAAAGTGCAAGTAAAATGTGGCATATTAGTGATTATGACAAAGAAAGATGGGGTGCAGCTGATCCACAAATTAACAAGAAAGCTGGTGAATTCATTCATCGACAGAAGATGAAGCTCGTTTCGGATCTTAATAAGTAGTGCTTCAACTTCATTTACCCATACCTAAACTAGGCATTATAAAACCATGCCAATCTCATGATTATATATATTTTTTCCCATCGATTTATTTTACCCAAACTCATGCATGCTTTATTATATAGTGGCTTCTTTGTACTAATTGGTATTATACAATTTAATTATTTTGTTGCCTAAATTGTAGTATTTAACTCGTACTTTTTAGTGCATGCTTTCGTTGGTTCATAACCAACACTAGCCTCCTTTAATTGAACCATTGTTGTCATTGTTATTATCATTAGCCGCATGTGAGGTCTCATTCATCCCTTCAAAAAAAAAAATGTAAGGCAGAAAGGGTCTCATTTAGTTGCATGTAAAAGAAATATACGCGAACAATATTGGTTCTACATAGTCTAATTGAGCACAAAACAAAATGCAGTGCTACTCATTTTTGAAGAGTGTGTGGATGTGCCATAGTGGGATTCTTTATCATGTAAATCGGATATTCTTTACACGTAACTGCAGAAACTAACATAATTTTTTTTTGGGAGGGTGCTACTTTTTCACGCGAGAAATTCTATGATGGTTCTGATCCAAAATATATATATATATATATATATATATATATATATATATATATATATTTAACTCTTGAAGAAAAATTAAGATTGACTAAAATAACACTAACTACAAATTCATTTCAAGTTTTCACCGTTGCTACGTATGAGTCAGGGATTGAACTCATGACTACATGTTTAACGGACACAAGTCCCTTACCACTAAGATCAATCTATTGTTGGTAGTTGATGGAATCACTTTCAAATATATATATATATATATATATATATATATATATATATATATATTTTAATTTAGTGTGAGTATTGTAATTAAATACACATAAATTTTGCAAAAGTTGTAATATATTTTTTTGAATTTATTGTGAATATTTTAATTAAATACACATAAACTTGAAATAATTGATTAAAATTTTGTATTTGGCATTTTTTTTAGAATATTTAACATCTTAAATACTGTTTAAGCAAATATGTAAGTTTAAAAAAAAAGTTTTTTTCTAATAAAAGTATTAAAAAATATTTACAAGTAATTTCAAGAAGCACAAAAAAGGTAGTTAGTGTTTATTTAAAAAAAAAATTGTTACTGGTGTTATTTTCGTTTATATTCTTAGTTTTTTACAAGATGAAATTTTAAAATAACTTAGGTGTTTTAAGTGTTCTATAAAAAAAATAAAACACTAAAAGAGCACTCAAAGAATAGATGATAGACACCTTTTAGAATTTTCCACAATCTCCGAAGTATAATACAAAATCAACATCAATAATACCACGATACAACAAGTTACCCTTGGTCGGCAATCTATTTGAGAAAAGTCGTCAAACAAGAATAGTAACTTTAAGAGGTGCCATTTTATTCCAAACAAGCTCAATAGAAAACGAGAAAGACTATCTACCACTTCTTGTAAAAGCATATGATAAACCTCTTTGACACGGTACATGCCCTATTAAGCCTCCAAACGTCTTCGTGAGCTTAGTTCAGTTGGTAAAGACAATGCATAATATACAAGGTCCAAAGTTCAAACCTCGGTCACCACGGAAAAAAAGCCTACAAACCCAACTATCCTGAATATATTTCCAACGTCAAACTTTTAAGTACCTTGAAGTTTCGTTGGATACCGATATCCTGTAGAAACAAATTGTTTAACAATTGAATTTATTTTAATATACTATAAAAATATAACATGACATTCAATAATTGGGTAAAGGATAGACATCCAACCAAACTCCATGATAACATTGTGTTAAAAAAATACCAATTTATAATAGGAGAGTGCTTTTTCTTTTTTGAGGAAAATAATAGGGGAGTGCTATATCTAGCGAAAAAAAACCTCACGAATATATCCCGAACGTACTTTTAACATGTATAGGCTTACTAGCTTTCAATTTTTTGAGTGCACACTGACATTCAATTTTTACCTGTTTTCTAACACATTAAATTTTTACAAGTTTGTTAAGTTATTTTTTAGTTTAATATTGGCCTAATTGTATATTTGGTCTCTGATATTTATTTTATGTTTTAAGTTAGTTTATTATGTTTTGAAAGTTTCAAGTTATTTGAAAATGTTACATTACATACGTTGGAATAAGTTAATGTCTTCCGTTACTTGACTATTTCAAGATTCACGTTGATAATATGAGTGATGAAATTTAACTTATTTAGAATTTCAGTTTTAATACATTTTTTTTATTTTTTATTGGGAAATACTAACCACGTGGGCACTGGTTAAGGATATGAAAAAGGAATTTATATAGTAGTTAATGCATTGAAATTGTGTAATTAATTTATAATAATGTCAAAAGCAGTTACCTTTTATGGTAATAAATCTCTGTTATGGTATGCTTAACCAGTGTCTCAAGGCACCGGTTAGCAAGACCCTTTTTTATTTTATTAAACTCAATATCATGTCGCTAAAGGGACTAACTTATTTCAACGTGAGTAACGTTTTGGACCAACTTAAAATAAACATACTATAAAACTTAAAATATCATGTCTGGTTTGATATATACACATCATTCAATTATTCAATGTCATATTATATTTTTATATTTATTTATTTAAAAATAAAATTTTTGAATGAATTTTTTCTGTAGGATACCGATACTCAACCAAACTTTAAGGTATCTAAGAATTTGCTAAAAATTAATTTACTTTCTTTTTTATAACTATATTTTTATTTTCTATTACAATAATAAAAGTCAAGGAGTATCTCTCCAAAAAAAGGTAATGGAGTAATTAACGGCTTTTGCACCTGTGTCATGTGTGATGATTACTAGCCAAAACGCAGCATTCCAACTCAATATAAATGTCGTGAGTTTATCGTGAAATAAGTTGTCGCTAAATTAAGCATTTTCCTTTATAATAAGCTACTATTTTTTTGACAAAATTAATGAATAAGGTACTTAAATATCAGCATTTTCTTTAGTGGCTTAAAATATCATCCTAAAATAAGGTCTTTTATTGGATTTTTCTTTGATCTGATATGTTCTGAGGGGTAATAAACTAATAATCTCCGTTTTCATATTTAAGCACTTTTTTAACTAAAAAATTGTCTCTAAATATAACATTTTCTAAATTACTAATTGCACTTATTATTTTTTATTTAAAGATACCCCTAATTAATTAATACTACTAATTTATCTTAAAATATCAATAATCAAATTTAATACAAATACAAACAAATGATAATTTAGTAATATTAACACACAAGATATATCGATAACTTTTCTTAAAAAAGGTAAAAAATGCAAAAAAATAAATAAAAATACTTACTTACAACAACGGAGGGATTATGTTGTTGTCATACCAGCTCAGGTGTGATGAAATTATGACCCATCTCATTTTTATTTTTTTTAAATATGACCCATCTCATAAATGTCTATGTTTTTTTTTATAAACTTTAAGTAGTTTAGCTACGTTTCTTTTTCTTTGTTTGCTTAAGGCAAGTTTTGTATCCTTTTCAATCTTGGAAAAAGATTATCAAAAGGTCAGTGTTATTTTTTTTTAAGTCAAATTATTTCATCAAAATTAGCATCGATGATAATTAAGATATTAAAGATGAACACACTCTAAGTTCTACACCAAACAAATTCAAATTGATTGTCAGTGCTATTTTTTAATACAGTTTTTTTTAGAGAATTTTTTAATACAATTGTGTTGTTGCATTATTGGTTGGTGATGGTTTCTTGTTGTCAGGTAAGAAATTAACATGATCACGAAAGTGTCTATAGTTCGTTAATTAAACACAAGTTTTTTTTCTGTTGTGCTGATAGGATCAAGAAATTGTTCAATAGTTTTTTTTTTTTTGAGGGAATAGTTAAAGTGTTAACCGCAATAAATTAAAAATCATAATCCTTTTTGTAAAAATAAATAAATAAATCATAATCCTTTCAAAAAATAATTATAAATCATAATAAACACATTTTTATTTTATTAATTTAAGCTGACGTTTTTATTGTGTGGAAGGTAAGTAAGTTGGGCCGCGATCAGGCCCTATTTGAAGCTGATTGGTAAAATTTGGATATATCCACATTCGGTTTTGCTGTCTGTACCTCATGTTTCGTTGTCAAAATTTGAACGATTTTCAAACACTAATCCTACTTAGATCGTATGCGACACTTTTTCAATCCAGCAATAGCCTTTGAATAAATATGCAAATATGCAAGTACGAAATTTTGTCAAATCCAAAGTAAGAAATACACTAGTTTTAACTTAATTTGTTGCCACTTAGCACAAAGCTTAAATTCGTATCTTTGCCTTTTACAATTTTTCTTACGGAAATTGATATTTGTACAATTAATATGTGATAATTTTTTAACAACTCTCTTGCACTTTCGTTTTATTCTTATTCTCTTATCTTTTTTCTTATTGTCTATATTGTTTTTGACAATAAGAAGATAGAAGAAAACGGTTGTCCCAATGTCACAAACTGATTGTATAAATATACTATTTTTTTTCTTCCCTGCCTTGTTAACGTCTTCGATGGTATTGGTGGTTGCTTGGTTGGTGGTAAAATCAGCCCCAGTTGCCAACTTATTTTGTATAATTGCTTCAGAGGCCCTACTTTGACTCATAGATATTGATTAGAAAATGCCAAACATGGTGGGGTTCAGAGTAGTGCATTACCAACTACTGCAACAAAATATCTTGAAGAACATTCTTTTTTAAGGAAAAGGTCTGCCATACGAGATATACAAAGTGTAACCTTGTGTACTTGCTTACACGAACCAGATGGAAATGGGGTTAGGGCAACCAGGAAGGAGAGATGAGATGTCAACACAAATAGTCCTCTAGAGATGCTCATTTGTATTGAAATATGAAGCACGGTTGAGATTGGATTTAGTCCGTCTTAAAATTTTGAATTTGGATTTCTAAATTGTCAACACAAATAGTCCTCTAGAGATGCTAATTTGTATCAGCCACACTTGTCTCCAACATAAAACAAGTTAAACTACAATTGTGTGATTAACTACTACACAGTGTAAAATTTTTCGAGAATTATACCTTTAATATGGTACTAAGATCATTCTACTATGATATTGTAACCACTTAAATATCATGCTTCCACCCAGGGCCGGCCCATAGCCCGTCGGGGATGGGCTATCGCACCGGACCTCCAATTTTTTGGGGCCCAAAATATTATTTTTTTTAATATTTAAGACACTAAATAATGGTTATATATTTGTTAAAAGAAAATAATTCCAATCTTTTCAACGTGCTTTAGTGGCTAGGCTAATTAGAATAATTTTTGTTGAGTGAGAGGTAATGGGTTCAAGTCCCACCAAAATGTAAATTTTAATAATATTTTTTAAAATGACCTAATTTTTTTCTTGGGGCCCATAATTTAATTTTTTTTTTGCATCCCTTGTAAAACTAAAACTGGGCCTATGAATTTGTTAAGACGACCCTGCTTCCACCATTCTAACCTCTAACTTCTCGGAAGAGAAGGAAATAATGGACCATACTTTGAAGATCATTCTTAATTCTGAAGAGACATTATTCATAAAAAAGAATTATAATCTTAAGAATATTCTTTATTCCGAATGGATATATATTATTGAAGGAACTATGCTCTTAGTTAATATCATTCTCAATTTTGAAGGGACTTTATATTGAAAGAGATTTTGGTCTTAAGAACACTTTTAATTTCGAATGGACATAAAAGAAAGGGGGGAAGTGGCTCGGAAGTGCATCGAGCAAAAAGAGGAAGAAGAGAGAAAGAGTTCTCGACAGCTTAATATAACACTTTGGTGTGTTTTTTGAACCATGTGAGCTCTCCTTTTATAAGGAGAATTTGTAACTAATCTAAGAAAACTTAAGAAGTAAGTAAACTTTAAAATTAAGCAACCCACATCGGTTCAAGTAAAAAACAAATGAGATAACTTCAAAAATAAACAAACCTACAAAAGTGGATAATACTAATTGGATATGAATGAAGGAAAAATAAAAAACCCAGTTGGATTCAAAATATATTATCACAACCAACATAAGATCTATGAATAAAAAGAATAATAATTATTATTTTTATCATTACAGGTATTTAAAAATTACATAACACAATTTAAACACTACGTGTGTTCTATTTTATGTGAAACTCCTACACTTTTTTTCAATTCACACAACACTAGATCAAAGTCTAATTATTTAGTATTTAATCTTCCAACCTTTCAAATTTCTTCCAATTTCACACTAAAGTTTCAACAAACACTCTTCCGATTAAACGTATTTTAATGTCAAACATATGTCGTGTATGATGCCGATACTATTAGTTGACAAATGTATCTATTTTTCATATTTGGCGTATTTCAAATAGAATTATGTAAAATGAGAGAAATATCTTAAATGAAAATAACCTATAGACAACCTTAAAAAGAGAGAAAAAAATAGGTGTCAAGAGTTGTATAAAACTGATTGAATAAATATCACTCCTCTTGATTATTATTTTTCGGCAAAAACATACACAACTATTCATTCATATTGTATTTTAGGTTGTGTATGACACGCGGTATTGTATTTTTGATATCGAGATAACAACTCTATTTTAATGAGCATAATCAAAAAATTACTTTTGTAGAACAAAAACATGTTAATTCCTTGTGAGAGCTATTAGAAAGGAGTATATAATTTTAACTATGGCACAATTACATGATGCACGTTTTGATCATGTATAAACAGAGGTAGCACAATTAACTTTCTCACGGTTGTGATTTCGAAAACACCAAAAACCTATCATGTATGCAACGAAGATGATTACTTTAACGCTTTTTTTGGATTGATGGAACATAACAGAGCGGAGTGGAACGGAACGGAATGGAATGGAGCAGAGAGTTCATTCCACTGTTTAGGTATTTTATGATGGAGCGGAAAAAAAATTTCCATTCCATTGTTTGAAAAGTTGACGGAATGGAATAAATTATAACCTTTTTATTTCATTTTTACCCTTGATTAAAATATAATCTTCTATTAAATTTTGGTCTTTCTAATATGTTGAATATTTAAAATGTATATCAAATATTACTGTAATATTTTATAAAATATTTTTATCGTTGTCTCTTAAAAAAATATCATTGTTTTACTGTACTATATATTAAAATGGATTTCATAATATGATCACATATTCCCAGACATATTTTACAAAGAAACGTTTTCACAAAATAATCACGTTTTGAGTAAAAGAACGAAAATTATTTCTAATATAAATTTTATACCTTTTCAATAAGTAGAATTAAAAAGAAACAAAAAGATTTCTCTAAATCGGAAGGTTTTTTTTAGTATGATAATGGAAGCCATATAAAAATAATTTAATATATTCTAAACAACGTTTGTGTTTGATTTTTTTTTTTTTTGAATTGTAAGTGTTCCTAGTGAAAGCAAATCAAAAGATAGCCACGCATAAGGTACATTGAAGAACCGAAGATGAACAGAGTTGTAAAGCTGGAGAAGAAGAAATTTAATGAAGATGAGGTTGTATTTGTAATTTAATCATTGGATAAATAAAGTAATTAGCGATTCCATTCCATTCCACCAAATTGGAGGGTAACCAAAATGTAAGATGTAAGTAAGTAATGGAATATGATGGAATGAATACCATTGGGTTCCATTCTATTCCATCCTTTTAATGACAATCCAAAACAATGGAACATTAATTTATTTCATCCCATTCCATCTCATACCACCAATCCAAACATAGCTCAAGGGAAATGTTAACAAATGTCCTTGAATACTTGATAAGAGATTTAAAATAAAAATCTTGTTTTAGAATTTGTGCATTCAATTCATTAAAACATAAAAAAGTAACATTTTCTACATTAAAATTATCAATTGTTTCTATTTTTTGAATTCTTAACAATTTCCCTAACAATACCCTTACTTTAATATATTTTTGTAGTGACAGTAATGATTGAAAAATTGAAGGTGATTTGAGTAAACTTTGAGCGTTTTGGAAGAGATTTTATTTATCAGTAGTGGTATATTGAAATGTTCAAGTATGGCCTAAACTTGCATGAACATATAACCTTGCTCAAATTTCAACAACTATGACCATTTTGTTAGTATAAAAGTAAATGGTGGCAATGCTCTAGCAAGGATAACTTAACTTATGTTTTTCGTAGTATCTTTAAGTTATTTTCACTTCTATTGCTACTGTTTAGATAAATGAAATGCTTAAATTTTGTTTGGTAAAAAAAAAATTGTATATCAAGTTTTGTCCTATAAGAAATTGCATTTGGTCCTCTCTAGCTTCATTTTATGTTTCACATTAAAAGCATGACTAATTTTTTTTAGGCAAAAAGCATAACTAATTTAAAACCTCTGTTTTAAAGTTTTTGTGAATATTGATTTAAAAGGAGTATATCTTTTTTCTTTTTTTGGTTACAATTTAAAAGGAGTATATCGTAGCACACAGACAGCCAGGATAGATGGTTTAAAAAAAAAATACATGGATAGATGATTAAAAGGAAAAAAAAATTCACTCAACCAGCAATAGATAGACATACAATTATTGGATATTGAATAAATATTTAAATGTATATATTCTTATTAAAAAAATGTACTGTAAATGAATATATTAATAATGGAAATTAATAATAAAGTCAAGGATACATATTTTTTAACAAAAAGTCAAAAGATTCATGAACAAGAATAGATTATTGAGAAGGACTATAATATCATCGTTCAAATCGTGTACCATTGCTAGAGTTCATAAACTTGACACAAGACACACAAAAAAAACTTAATTAAAAACAGAGAAAAAAAGGAATGTTGACACCGAAAAGACATAAAAGAAAGAATAAACTTTGGTCCATGACTGAACAAAGTTTACACGAAACCATATGTTATCTAAATCTGAATTGAAAGACATGCATGAGGCCCCTGACAACTATTTATGATCCACCTGTCAGCAAAAACAATGAATATTTCAATGTCAATAGAAGGAAAAGTTAACAAAATGTAACGTTCAATTAGTTCCTTGTTATTGAAGGAAAATTAACAAATCAAAAAGCAAGATAAGCATCACATTTATTTAGGAAACAGACAGCATATAATGATCTGGGCGAATGAATGAAATTAATACATGTATTTGATTCGTTTTACAACTAATGAAACTGATAGAAAACTATATTCCCTTTTCATAACTAATGCTAAGATCGTGAATTTCATTAATTTGAGTGTGTTTGAGCCGGTGATAATTCAAAAGAAATAACTCGGATTTGGAATCACAATGTGATTTTGTTAAAGATCTAAAAAATAACTTTTTACAAAATTCACTATAAATCCAAACATAAACTATAGCAATCATCTGTAAAATCAAGAATTGTGATGCAATTATGAACAATCACATAGCTCGTTGTAACATACTTCCATTTGATTATTAATTAATGAGTAAATTACACTCCCCTCCCCTCAAAGATGCATGAATTACACTCCCCTCCCCTCTTAAGTTAAAATATACACTCCCCTCCCCTCTTATTCAAAACATATTAGAATAAATTTCACTCCCCTCCCCTAAGAGAAGCTTGAATTACATCCCCCTCCCCTCTTATGTTAAAATCTACACTTTACTCCCTCAATATTCTTTTTTATTATTTCTAATAATCTAACAAAAAATAATAATTTATCACACTTAAAAAAATAGTATTGTGGGTCTATTTTAATATAATAAAAAATTGAATACATATTTTTTTGCTATTTTTTATTCAAAATTTATTAACATGTAGTTTTAAACCCTATTATAAAATATGAAACAACCCAAAACAAAATTAAAATATATGAAAAATTACTAAAATCATTAAAGCATGATTATTTAAAAGTTAATTTTATACACTAATTTATAAAATCAATAGCAATATATTTAAATTTAATTATCATTGACATTTAAACTATAAAGAAATGAATTAATTTTTCTTAAATGGTGATTCAAAATTAATATATATTATGAGAATATTTATTTATGTTCAAATAGATTAAAGTGTAGTGCATATTTAATTATTAAGGGAGGGGTTTGTAATTCAAGCATCTTATAAGGGAGGGGAGCATAATTTTTAACATAAAAAAAATATTGAGGGAGTAAAGTGTATATTTCAACTTAAGAGGGGAGGGGAGTGTAATTCAAGCATCTTTGAGGGGAGGGGAGTGTAATTTACTCTTAATTAATTTATATTACATAGATAGGACTTGAGATTTAATACAAGAGGAAACCCTTTTTCATAATCCCAAATCGATCGTCTAAATTATTTTAATAAAGGACTTTACACATACACTTTTTTTACTAAATTATTTTTTGATTAAAATACTATTTTTTTACTAAACTTTTTTTGTTTGACTCTGCTGTGCACATACATTTGGTGTGGATGATTAACGAATTTTAATGTGTAAATAAAAAACACCTCCACACAAATCATACAATTCATCATATACTTGGATCTATGAAATAAGTTAATTAACAATTATAATAGAAAAACCAGGGTATCGTGCATAAAAAAGCATGACAAGAGGATAATTTATTTGAATGGAAGCACATCACTCAAATTTTAAGATATTTAAGAGAGCACTTACAAAAGCTAGATTGATCACTTGGTAATAGCATAGATAGCATAGAGAATTCCAGGGAGATAGCCAAAAAGGGTTAGCACCAAACAGAGCCAGAACTCCACCTATATAACACATTACCATCAAACAATTGATTAATTAATTAAGCATGAAAAATTTACAAACAAAAAAAATGGGTAGAAAGGAAGAGGAAGAGAATTTTAGTTACATGGCAGCCAAACTTGAGGAAGACACCAAGAGGAGGGAGGATGATGGCAACAATGATATCGATGCATGTAGCAGTGCCCATTTTCGATCTTTTGGAGAGAGAGAGAAAAACAGACAATTTAGTTTACAGAACAGTGTTGTTGGGTACGATAAAGCCTAAAGACAATGTAAAGCGATAAACACGAGGGTGGCAACGGTTCCATTTATAGGACGTGGAGTGGACCCATTGAACCAACCTTTTCCATTTATGTCATGAACCACGTGGCTTCTACACGTTATTAAGCAAACTAAGCCAACTAATAGGGGTGCGTTTATGGTGCATAAGAAAATTCTTATCTTTATGTACTCTGCATAAATGCAGCAATGATTTCTGTGAATTGTACTCTAAAACTATTAGATGTAATGGTTTTCAGCAGGTGAAAAAACTAAGGATTTAGAGTCATTGTCATCATTCAGTTTTGGACCAACACAATTGGAGGAGAAGGAAATAAATGGTTTATGTGAGTTGTACTCCAAAACCATTAAATGTACTTAATGGTTTCCAGCAGTTTTGGAGGAGGAAAGAAATATCGCTAAATCACGTCAGATAAATCACGTCGGAGCGACGAACAAAGATGAAAATCAGGTCGGAGCGAGCGAGCAAGGCTTCAGAGGCGTGTGTGCAATCAGATTATGAGAGTGTGAAAGAAATCTAATGGTTGTGAAGTGTTTATGCATGATGCATAAGGAAATGACTTATGCACCATAACTTTGCCCAACTAATAGTATTATTTTTAGTCAATTTTGGCATAATTTTTTTTCCATCATTATAGACCAAATACATTAAATACCCTATGATAGACAAAATTTATTAATTATCCAATGAATTAAAAAGATAATAGTAATGTTTAGCTTATAAATGTGATCGAAGAGTTAATTTATTTATTAAATTTCATCTAAATTAATTATTCCACCAACTACAATTAATAAAAGTAATTTAAAAATAATGGAGTAATTTATTTGGTCTTAAATATAATCAAAAGTTCAATGCATTTAATTTACGCTTGAATAAAGGAAAATGCTAAAGAGAAGGGGATTGGTTAATATTGCATTGAGAAACGGTGAAAAATGATAAATTTAACTTTTTAAAAGTGAAAATATTTTTTAAAGGTCAAATGTATTTTGTTCAAATTAAACCTACATTTTTTTTCTTCTTATATTTAAGACCGCTTAATAACTCTTCACACATAAGAAACTGTTAAAATAAAAGTGTTTATTTCTAGTATTTATTTTTAAGGAAAATAATAGTAGTAGTATTTATTGATTATGTGAAAAATTGAATATTAATAAAATTTTAAAAATAATTGAAACCTATCAAGCAAATTCTATTCAACGTAAATACAAGCCTAATATTATCAGGTATTAGTTAGAGGATCTTAGTTAATATTTGAAATTTTAACTATAAGATCCCGTAACTACTCATACGTCACTAAATTCCCACTTTAGTCCCTAAGAAATTTGCAAGACCCAATTTAATCCTTGAGAAATATAAATCGAGAAAAGTTAGGGGGCGTTTGTTTCAAGTCATATTTGGAGATTACTGAGAATATGATATCAGAAAAGATATATTCTTATGTTTGTTTTAAAGTTTTAAAATTTTAATCTTGAGAATAGAAGTTTTCTCAGAATGTTGTTTTGTTCCTGACGAAATCGGGAGGAATAAAGTTTCCATAAAGATTGAAATAAAATCATTAATTACTATCCATAAATAACGTTTTATCAGTCATTTCCAGAAAACTTCTATTCCTAGCAAAATTATTCCCAAAATTATATTTTGTAAACTTGAAACAAACGGCCCCTAAGTCTTTACCCACTTTATACTTTATTTGATAGATGAAGAAAGGATGTAAAAGAAAAGAAAGTGAAAATAATATATTATTTAGCAGTTTAATATGAGATAACATGAAATTAAATTATGATAAAAAGAAATTAATGTATATTTGTCACCAAAAAAAAAAGTATATATAAACTGTTATAAAGATATTAAAAAGTGTCATAATAACATGAAAAAAGGAAAATTAATTTGAAATAAACTGAATTCATTGCACCTTATAATAAATGCAAATTTCTTCCTTTTAAAAATGTTTGAAACTTTATTACACCCGCATCTATTCATCTTTAAGGTGAATTTTCCTAACCATTAGATTACTTGACCCAAAAGAAACTCAACGTATACGGTTCTTTATAAAATAAAAGTTGTTATGAATATTAAAATGAATGTCTATTTAATAATGACTTTGATATACACATTCAAGGACCAAATCAGTTTAGGAACTGAATTTTAATTGATTAAATTTTGCAGTAACAAAAAATAAAGATTAGCAAATTCAAAAACCAAATTTAAAATAATCCCTATTTACAGGGACTAAACATATTAAAGCCTTTAGCAATTGAGTTATTGAATCATACTAGTAGCTCTTGCAAACAATTGTGCTTCTTTCCCAACTGTGCTTCTTAGTACTATGAACGGTAATCATTTTTGGAGTAATAGACTAATCGTACTTCGTTCCATAGTCTTGGTTCTTCAAAGTTTAAAAAATCATTTTGCCAATTATATTATATCTTCATGAGAACTCTTTGCAAGTCGAGGTGGTGAAAAAACTGCAATAAATAGAGGCTTGATATCATATCCTGAATTTGTACGCTTCGGGGTTCAAAAATGGTTGTCTCCTCCATCATCATATAAGGACAGATAGGTCTGTTGGTTAGAAAACACCCAATGGGATGAACGTTTCGATCAACGCTTGGTATACCTGTAATGTGAGGTTGCAATTGGACTTGGTTCTCTTCATTATCTTACATTAATTTTTTGTATACTTCAATGTATTTTTTTTTTTTTTATAAATAAAATGACAAATTCATTAAAAACTTATACATAAGTGGAGGAGTCGGAATTCAAACTTAAATCATGGTATCTGACCGAACAATTTTAATATCTTTATCAGATGATTTGTGACTATAAAATATAATTAAAATAAGTACTGTAATAAATAAATTCAAAACTATAAAAACAAAAATTTCGGTTAATATTGCAATTTCCAAAGATGGTTTAACTTAACAATCACGTCTCACCCAATTATTTATTCTTTATAAACATATCTATCCAACTAATTACATATACATACATGTTATTCTAACTTTTAATGTGTTCACCGGCCAAAACACCTTCTCTATTAATTAACTTCTATTCCATTTGACAATCTATAAACTATCAAAATCGTCCTTACGCATCACAGCCGCACTATCCGTACTATAGTACGAGTATCTCGACTAATAAAATATAAAAAGTACAACTTAATCACAATTTGAGATTTTTTTCTGAAAGGATCACATTTTGAGATATTAATTTGTTAGTTTAATTACATGTCATAATTCATAAGTATGAATAGATAACATGTTAAACTTGTGTCTTGAATTTTTTATAATGTCAAACATCACGTAAAACCTAGTTCGACTCAGCGTGTGTTTGGTTGTGCGGTGAAGATAATTGATCTTGAAGAAAAGTAATCATGATTAAAAGTGATTTTTGTTTAGATACATTCATACAAAGTGAGTTGAATTATAAATTTGTTTGTGTGGTCCTCTCAAGTAGAACCATTCATGCTTAAGACCTTTTGTGTTCTTCTCAACGTTTTATATTTGATTGCGTCAATTTCGATGGACTAACTTAATTTCTTAAAAAAAATAAAAAAAATAAACAATTCTACTCAACAAATGTATCAAAATCAATTATATATTTCAAGGATCAATCATAGTCCTCTAGAAGTGAAACAAAACATACATATAAATAAATATTTAATGAATATCTTAAAGTCAAGGATATACGAACAAGATTACCGATATGGAATACTACTATAGTTCAATTCTACAACCATTTCTAGAGTTCACAAGCTTCACACTTTCATTTCCACCCAGGACTAAAAAAGAAAATAAAAAGGAATATTGACACCGAAAGATAAAAACAAAAAAGAATCAACTTTTGTCCTTCACTGAACAATTTTACATGAAACCAATATCTGAATCGAAATACTAGAAGGACCCCGTTGACAAACTATTCATGATCCTCCTGTGAACAAAAACATTGAACATGTTCACTGTCAGTAGAAGGAGAGTTAACAAAACTGAAGGTTCAATCAATTTCTTGTTAATGAAGAAAATGTGACAAAATAATAAGCAAGATAAAGGCTTCACAAAAAGAAAGCGTCACAATTATTTAGCAAATAGAAAAACAAGAATTTGTTTTTTTGAGAGAACAACATATTTTCTTAGTTGGGTAAATAATGAAACTCACTGAAAATTATACCCTGTTTCCATAACCATGAGATTTGTTGTTTCCCCCTTTTTAACCTAACTAGTTTTCCGCTAAGATTGTGAATTTCACTATTTTGCTGTGTTTGGGAAGGTAACAACTAACAACTGATCAAATACTCAATAGAAATAATTCACTTAGTGAGTGTTTAGTATTTGACAAAATTACACTGATATCATAATTTTGTTGGAATTCTAAAGGTAGCTTTTGTGAAATTATTGTGACGCTCCCTGATGACTTTACTTACCAAACTCTCCGTAAATTCAAACATACAATAAACCTTTACTTAAATGCAAATCTCTATAATATGAAGAACTGTGATTTAATCTCTTATTACAACTTACTTCCAATTAATAATAAATTAATTTTATATTACATACGAGCTTTGAGATTAATCCAGCAGAAAACCCCTTTCAAAAACTATTTTTACACATAACCTTGCACAAAAACTTAGTACTCCTTATATTGAATAAACTCCATATATTTGATCTAAGATGTATCAGTTATATATAAGTTAACAATTAAAATAGTAGTTAGAAAATATAAAGAAACATGACATAAACCTAATTTAGTATAATTTATAAGCACGGCAGTTAAATTTGAGGATAATTAAAAAAAAAATCCGAACCTTATATTGGAAGATGATGATGGATCACTTAGTGATAGCATAGATAGCATAGATAATTCCAGGAAGATAGCCCAAAATGGTGAGAATCAAACATATCCAAAACTCGACCTGTATTTATAACACAAGAATTAATTAATTAGCATTAAAAACATACTACAAGAAAAGCAAAAGGAATTAGAAAGAATTATTATTACGTTGCAACCAAACTTGAGGAAGACACCAAGAGGTGGAAGGATGATGGCAAGAATAATATCGATGCAGGTAGCTGTGCCCATTTTGAGTTCAAATTTGAAAGAAAGTGCTACAAAAGGACAATTTATTAGTTTACACGCAGACAAGACACAGTTGTTGGTTGATAAAGAGGAAGGAGGAGTGGTTCCATTTATAGGACGTGGAGTGAATGGACAATCCAACTAACGTTTCCATTTACGATCACTTTTTTTGGACCACGTGGCTTTTATTCGTTACAAACATATCCAACCAACTACAGTATTATCGAATCCAATTCTTATATTGTTTAGGACATCATTATCGCGGTAAACTGACCGACTGATTTAGGTAAAAATAAAAATTGCATGTTTTTGTCCTTCACAGATATTTTGTTTTGGTCAACAGTAGCTTATTTTCATTTTTTTATATATATATGTTCATACCTATTTGTCAATGTTATGTGACTGTGTTATGTTCAAATTGTGTTCAATAAGGATAAAAAATAAAATCAAAAAATTTGTGAAGGTAAAATTGCACACTAAACATTGTTTAGTAAACATGTAATAAAAAGTATTCACTTGATCAGTCGGCAATGGGCATACGTAGTTCATGTAATGCAAATGGCAAATGCATCTATGAAGAAAAAGAAAAAACGAGAAAGGGAATGTTAGGAGCTGGCACACGTGATGGACCCATTTTCTAACGTGGCAGGGACGGTTAGCTTAACCACCACAAAGCAACTTCCAGCTTGGATGAATAACATGAATGGGATTGAATTTGAAGTCTCTATCGCTGCTCTATGTTGCTTCCCGTCACTGTAGCATCCTACAGACTTCAGTTCATTCGACAACTGGCTTGATAGAAACCAGAATTCTATGTCATACAATTTTAGTAACACCGTTTGAATTTGATGCAGTAACTACGTCACATGGTTCTATTTCTTCATTTAACACTTTTTTATGGGTTGAAATTAAAATTCCTATAGATCTCACCCTTTATGCAAAATCCACTCTCAAAATAATGAAATATAAATGAATTTTATCCAATAAAAATATATATTAAAAAGTAGTTTTAAAATAAGGGTAGCTAACAATAATTCAATTAACATGCTCACTAAACGCCAAGAAGAGATTTCCTCCGATCTCTTTACCTTTAGAGCCCGTTTGGTGCATAGGATAGGAAGACAGGATATGATAAAACTATCATATCCTGATTCAATTTGTTGTTTGGTGCATCAATAGAAAATGATAACTTAAACTCATTTTTTATCCTATTCTACTCACCCTTTGTTATTTTTATCCTTAGTTTTTGGTGGGTTAGAATTATGCTATCATGATTAGCACTAAAATGTTTATTTTGCCCTCTCTCAATTCTCTTTGCTCTCCATCCATCGACCTCTACCTGTTCCTTCATAACTCTTCATCGCCATCTCTTCTATTTGATACAGATCCGACCTCAATTCCAACCTACAATCATTTTTTCCTCAATTTGCTTAATTTTTTGTTTTTTTTTTATTATCTATTTTGTACTCAAGTTAAATTTGAAAAGGGATGAAACAAAGAGTTTAAGAATTTCGTATTATTATCTTCAACAAAGACAACTATTTTTTTTTAATTGAAGAAACCATGATTTTTTTTAATTGAACTTTAAGAATGAAGATGACGGCACCCCTAAAATAAGGAAGAAGACGATTGACAATGTTTTTTTATAACTTTATGTAGTTAATAATAGCTTAATTACATTTAATTAGAATTAATTACAAGAGTAATTATGTCATTTAATTGTGACATATATGATATTATATTTGTTATCATGTGTACATCAAACATGTGATAGGATAAATGTTATCATGTTTATATCATTTCCTATCCTTATTCAATTTCATATCATATCCTATCTCTATCATATCATGTGCACCAAACGAGTCCTTACTGAATATCTAAATTATCTAATGTATTATCTCTATCTTGCTTTTAATATTAGATAATTTTTTTATTTTTTGTTTTAAAAAGTTGGGATTTTACTAGATCTCTTTATTCATTGGAGAGAATCTGTTCCCCTAAGCGCCTCTTAGCGTCGTTTGAATTGTTTTGGATATAATGACCAGAAGTAGTGATCTAACACATTTGGAAAAATTAGTCAAGGAAAATTTTAGGAAATTAAAAAGAAAAATTATATTTTAGGAAAAAAAAAATTACCAAAAAAACCGTGATCTATGTTTCGTACACGTGGGGAGGTGGGTCGCAGCCGACATGAACATCACATCAACTTTATACAACGTGGAGTATTTAATAATCTTTTCATTTTTCAATTAATTCAAGGTTTTCTCGAGAATTTTTTTTTACCCCAAACAAAAGAAAACACCTGGCCCATTCTTCCAACACGTTACGGTTTGTCGAGAGTACACGCAGAACACCAACCAAAAGTCCCAAACAATTTTTTTTTTTTTTTGGAAAAAAGTCCAAAACTATTAACGCGAGGGTTGGCCAAAATAATTTTGTTTTTTGAAGAAAGGGTTGACAAAAATAGTAATTCAATTTTGAAAGATGTATGTAATTCAATAATTACATGGGAATTTCTACAGTACACCCGTCGATTAAGGTGTATCAGTACTATTGTTTCAAAAATTTATACATTAATTATCATTTTTTATGAAAAAATAGCTATTTGTTGATATTGATATTTAGAAAATATCACTTTATTAGAAAAAATATCATTTCATTGTTTATAAAAATCATACTAATTTTTTTTTGCACTTTGTTGTAAAAAATAATTAAAATTCTCTATTATGAGTAATAAAAATTCAAAAATTTTAAATTTTATTGCGTTGACGTTTTTGGTAAATAAGATTTAGTTATTATAATTATAGGTGATAGAAAATAATTTTTCCCTACAAAAAATAACTCATTTAATTATTATTTTATGGAGTTGGTGTACCAATACACTCAAATTATTAGGTGTACCATAAAATTTGCCTAATTACATACCTATATTTGTAAAATTAAATTATGTGGTTAAAAATGTAACACTTTTTTGTTAACTTTCTAAAAAAAAGAATTGTTATCATTTAAAAATGTTATTTTCTCTAATAGATTTTGTCTTATGAAATTGGTTTTCGTAAATTTTGATTTTTAGCATCGGAGCATGTTTTTAAATTATTATCTCAACATCTAAATTCGTTAGGATTCACAACTTAAAAAACGTGAGACTTTATCCAAATTTTATTTTTATTTGTTTTAAGCATCTTGTTAATCAGTACTCTAAGGATAATGGATAATGGTTAAAAAATCTATAAATATAAACTTTAGCTTGTAAATACTCGTAAGATATTCGCTCCGTCTCATAATACTTGACACAGTTGATCATATTACGCATACAAATGCATGATTTTGAGCTTAAATATCTTGAATAATATATCAAAAAAAATTTATAAAAATTTGATATTTTGAAAATACTCATCGAGACGAATCTAACGACACCTTATATGATATTATTTATTTTTGTATATTAGTAGAAAAATATGTTCAAAGTAAGTTAGGTCAAAATTCCAGATTTTCAAATGTGTCAACTATTGCGGGACGGAGGGATTATTATTTTTGATTAAGTAATAATTACACAACTTTTTTATTAAAACTTACTCCCTCCGTCCCATAATACTTGACACAGTTGACCTTATTACGCATGTCAATACATAATTTTGAGCTTAAATATTTTGAATAATATATTAAAAAAAATTATGAAATTTTGATATTTTGAAAATACTCATCGAGACAAATCTAACAATATCTTATATGATATTATTTATCTTTATATATTAGTAGAAAAATATGGTCAAAATAAGATATGTCAAATTTTCAAATAAGTCATCTATTGTGGAACAAAAAGAGTACTTATTCTAGATGTTTAACCAATATCTTATGACACTGGTTAACATTCTTATTGTTTTAATTACTTTGCAGAAAAGTGAGGACTCGTTAATTAAATGGATGTTCGTTTTGTTTGGGAGGGAAATACTTGTCAAATCATAAAAAAATCACAAATGCCTACATAATTGACAAATGCAGATATAGTGAAATTTAGATTAACTTGACTGACACTTATCAGTACATCATCCACATATAAGCACAATATCATACAATTATTATAGTTTTTATTTTATTTTTTATAAATTTGCATAAACACCATGTTCCACTCTACACTTGTGATTACCAGCTTGAACAAATAAGGAATCAATTCTTTAATTTCATACTCTTAGTGATTGGCTTAATCCATAAAGTTCCTTGTTCAATCTATATACCATCTTTGTTTTCCTTTTGTTTAAAAAGCTGGTGGTTTAGTGACATTTAAAAATGTAGATTTAACATCAAATTGACACAAGGCCAACCTTTTTCACTATCCAATGCTACCATCACTGATGCAATGGTCTCAATTTTTACCACAAGAACAAACATCTCAGAATAATCTACTCCATATCTTTGCATGAATTCCTTTCTACTAATCTAGCTTTACATTGAACAATTGGACCATCAAGATTCAACTTCAATTTGTATATCTGTTTGACATCAATTTCCTTCTTATCGTAAGGTAGATCTATCGTATACCATGTTTGATTTATTTCAATAGCATTCAACTCGCTTTCCAGCATTGTCTTTCAGTGTTAACTGTTCAGGCCCGAAAGTTCTTAGATGACTCGTTGTAGGTTTAATTCTTCTCCAAATTGCTTCATGAACTGCATTTTTTTTTGTTAGACACTTCAAAATGTAAATTGTTGTGGCAACTTCTTCACCCTATAATTTATTCAGGTATGATACATGTACATTTATTTGGCAAATATTTCTCCTTTTAACATACTCCATCCGTTCCTATATGTAAGCACCTTTTCTTTCTAATAAAAGGGTGGTTACATATAGAGACGGAAAGAATACTTTTTAGGCTAATTTGGATGTTTAAGGCATTGTAACTTCATGTATGATGCTATTTTCTTCACAATACTTTTCAAAAAGATTGGCAGTGTACTCTCCATCTCCATTAGTTATCAAAACTTTTATTGGTTACTCACTTTGCTTTTCAACCAACATTTTGAATTTCTTAAAGATGTCAGGTGCCACTCTCTAATGTTTGATCAAATATAGCCACATCATGCAACTAAATTCATCGACAAAAGAGATAATATACACGTTTCCCTGTATGGATTCTACTTCAAACAGACCATAAATGTTTGAGTGCACCCCTTTATGTAGTCTCCTTGCTCAGTTGAGAGTGAAATGAATTTCTAGATTACTTGCTTGCCAAGCAAACTGCCCATACTTTTTGAGGTAGAACAGTAATTGAAATCCTTTTACCAACTACATGGTGCAATAGTAATTCAAACTTTTGAAATTTAAATTCTACAACCTTTAAGCAATGAATCTCAACAACGGTCATATTAATATGAAAGGTTCTAATATTATGTAGTGGCGATTTTATCACTTATTTATGGCTTGTATAATGTGTATAATAAATCTTCAACATTTTGGCTTTTCATTACCACTTGAAAACCTTTTTGCACCAACTGACCAAGACTCAGCAAATTACTTTTCAAAATGAATAACAAAAAGCTTAGAAACTCAAGGATATTCAAATTTATCATATTATTATTATGAATTAAAATGATTAAAATGAATAAATCTAAACCATTCATTAAGTCTAATAGGACTTGTTTTAGAATTCACCAGTGAGTAACTTAATTATTCCTCACCTTAGAAGGCATTGAGATTTAAATGTTTGAAATTTATAAATTTTCCCATGTGGGTTAATAATAATAATAATAATATACAATTTTATTTTTTGACAATAAAAAGGTAGCATCCCCTCAAACAAATACAAATGTAGCATATACATGATATTATATGAAGCCAGGTACCCAACGAACTTGTTTTTGGTAATTTTCGTGTGGAATTGAATTGAGAGAGGTACCCAACGAATTTTTAAGGTACTAAACTACTAATAATTGTGGATATATTTTTGCCCGACTATAGTATTCACCTTGAATAAATAATATTTTTTTGATAAAATCACCATGAGTATATATTAAAGTCAAGGGTACATAAACAAGATTGTTGAGCCGGAGTAATAGCATTTATAGAATTCACAATGTCATTTTCACACAGGACAAAACCGAAGTTAAAAACAGAGGGAAAGAAACAAGGAATATTGACACCGAAAGATATAAAAAAAATTCAAGACATAACAATTTTACACGAAACAAATGTTATCTGAATCGAATGATGCCCCCTCCCTCACAACGATGATTCATGATCCACCTGTCAACAAAAACATAGAATACAAGGTAAATAAAAGTTAACAAAACAAAACGTAACGTTCAATTGATTCCTTGCTGTGGAAGCATCATAACAATTATTTAGCAAGTAGACAGACAGCAAGCATATTTAGCCGAATGAAACCCACGCGTCTTCTTCCTTTTACTTTATATTTCTCCTAAAATACCCTTTCTACATGAATGTACCTCATTATTTACTTTTTTAAAATATCACCAGTATTACTAAACGATATATGTTATGTAGTAAAAAAATAACGATATGTTAGAAAAGGAGCAATATATATATATTTTTTCAATTACGGAAGTAGGGACTAGGGAGTATCCCATTTACATAACCATGAGAATTTCCATTATTTAAAATAACGAATGCTATGCTAAAATTTTCATTACTTGGTTGTGGTTAAAAAAAAAATCTAATTTAATTGGTACACTACCCACTTCCAAGTGATCTCTTTGTTTAGAGGTTTGTGTCTCATCTTTGAGGTCCTAGGTTCAAAAATGGTAAAAGAGGAATTTAGAGATTAAAAAAAATGGTTTTATTACACATTTATTCGATCAAATTACACTATAATGTCACATTTTAAAGCATATTTCTAATACAGAGCCAAATACCCTTTACACACTCAATGATGAAAATTTATGTCAAAGAAATAACTATGCATGACCGCTACATCAACCAAGAGCGATAAAGAGCCCGTTGATTGTAATTTTTAGTTAAAAAATATCTTAAACAAAATAATCATTTCTGAAAATTTAAATAAAATAAATTATATTCCCCTAAAAAAAATTATTAGAAGTATTATTAAATAGACATACTTTCCAATTCCATACATATGGAATAAAATCCATATACTTGGATCTAAGAAATATCGGTATGTTAACAATTATATAGTTAGCATGAAAAATTAAGGTCCAATTATATAAAAAAGCTAAGCTTGATGGTTTAGTTAAATTTATTTTAAGTATAAGCACAACAATACAACATTCAAATTTTAAGACAGCTTAAAAAGAAATAAAAATAGAACAAAAATGGTACTTACAAAAGGTAAATTGAGGGGAGCATATAGAAGATGATGGATCACTTGGTGATAATATAGATAGCATATATAATTCCAGGAAGATAGCCAAAAAGGGTAAGCACCAAACAGATCCAGAACTCCACCTATATTTATAATTATAACATAAATCCACCAAACAATTAATTAAGCATGAAAAAAATTAGAAAAATTACCCCTCACAGTCACAAGGAGGAAAGGTGATTGTGAAAAGAAAAAAAGAAAGGATGGAAGAGGGTTTTACTTACTTCCAAACCAAATTTGAGGAAGACACCAAGAGGTGGTAGGAGGATGGAAAGAATGATATCGACGAAGGTAGCTGTGCCCATTTTTTATATTTTGAGTTCAAGTTAGAAGGAAGGAAGAAAGAAAGAAAGAAGGTGCTCCTTAAGGATGCTTTACTTTACACACTGCTGTTGTTTTTGTTAGGTATGAATATGATAAAGCTTAAAGACAATGTATTGTGATAAAGACGATATATGAAGGCGCGGTTCCATTTATAGGACGTGTAGTGGACCATCGAACTAACGTTACTCTTTTCCATCACTTTTAGGGACCACGTGGCTTCTATACGTTAGGGGGGAATCCAATTCTAACTAATAAAAACTTAGAAAAAGTTATCTCCCCTCTCTTAAAACTTTACAGGTTACAACTCTCCAATATACGAATTAAATGTTTAACATCTTTTAAAACCTTACAACTCTTCATATATCAATTTATATTATACAATTTCTATCCAAAAAATTAATGCTTTCAATGTCTATTTATAATAATATAGATTATAAAATAAAATAAAAATTACTAATACAAATTTGTGAATTGATTTAATATGATACGGCTCATTGTCTTCTTTATGCAAAAAAAAAAACATTGTCTTTGCAAGTTAAATAGTAAATTAAAAGAGTTTTTTTTTAATATAGAAAAATTAAAATAGTTGTTGGTTACATTGATCAATTAACTTATCATATTTACAAACTACTATTACTAACGCCATAGAAAAAACTATACTTTTATCAACAAAAAAAAAAAAACTATACTATTACTAATCTTCCTTAAAATAAAATACTACTATTCTCAATTAGTTATTGGATATGTTACTTATTCTTCCCATTCCATTTGATCTTTGAGTTCATTTTTGTTTCAACTACCCTATTTCTATTATATCAATTAACTACAAGCCACCACTCACCCTTTCATTTTTCCCTTAATTAGTGACAACTCATGTTACTTATTAACCTCATATCATTTCTTCTTTCCTTTCATTTTTTGTTCTTAGATTTCACTTTCCTCTTTCTAACATCATATATGCTTTCTTCTAATATTTTGTATTATGAAATGACTATCCAAAATGCATGTGCATGCGCAGGTTTTATAAATAGGTCTATTAATATTTGTTTCCCAACAAGAGTTTCTTTAAAAAGTTGTGACGAGGTAATATCCATGGCTCTTTTATTATCGATATTTTTATTAATTTTCTTTGATATGAGAAGGTTCTTCTACAACAAGGTGTGCATTTTTTTTTTAAAAGGAACAAGGTGTGTATTTTTACTCACCTATTTAATTTTATATGCAATTTAATATTTACATGTATAAGATTCTTTTTTTTGATTGATTTTATTGGTCTACAAGTGTTTGTTACTCAATTTCCCTCAAAAAAAAATGTTTGTTACTCAACAAGAGCTGCTTTGTAATGTTGTGATAAGGTAATATCCATGTCTCCTTTTCTACTCAATTATTTCTCCCTGACTTTTTATTTTGGTGTAGATTTGATGGTGCATCATTTATGTATGATGTAAATTAAATAATGGATCTATAAATAATCAAATTAATTTTAATTAAAAAATGTTTACTGTAAAAGGGACTAAGATGAATGTAGTAGTACTAATTTCTCTTACTAAAAACCATGTTGTCATAAAGTGTTTGAATGGAACAAATGAAAGAAAAAAAAAAGGCATTTGATTTTTTTTTTAACTGTGTTAGTTTATTATTTTCAACTAAAATAATTTTATTGACTTAAATTTGGATAAACTTTTGAAAATATCTAAATAAAGTTTGCTATTTTATTCTTAAAGCTAAAATTATATTAATATAAAAGAAAAACAACATAAATATGAGAGGCAGAATTGAAATCGAGAAGAAAAGGAAGGAAAACAAGATGATTTTATTAAAATCCATTATTTTAAATAAATAATCTATTTATCTATTTATTCTATATATCTCTTATATCTTTGTAAGGAAACTTGAGTTGTTCTCATGTAAGCTTTGTGATAATGTGGCATACTAGGAAAGCTTCCTATATTCAACCTTGGGTTCTTCTTAGATCTCTAATTAACATTGTCCCGTTATATTTTACATTAATGGTTCATTCATTCATAAACTTCTTAGTTATGTAACTGCCCATTTGTATAACTCCTTTTACCATATTCATTCATTTTTAACTACTCATATGTATTTCTTCCTATACAATACATGGATTCTTTTTATATTTGTATTATTTCATCTCAAGTAATTGTTTTTTTAAAGGAAATGTTGATTTGTTTTATCTATCAGTTCGTATATAAACTCATAAGATTACTGCACATAACATGTGTCAATAGACTGTCCTAAAAAACATGTAACATCAAAATAAAAAGTCTAACATCGTAAAATTGCTACATCAATTCATCACAATTAATTTTTGTAACTCCTTTTTACCATATTCATCTATATAACTCATTTCACTACTCATATTTTTGTAACTAGCCACTATACACACATTCCACTACTCATTCCACACATTATATTATTCTTGAGCCTTGAGTTTAGTTTCCACTATTATTCTTTTTCACATTACTCTTCCCATATGTTATGAGTGTTAATTGATTTTTACGGTAGAATATGGTCTAATGCATTTTATTATACTTAACAAATATTTTTGCATTACTTTTTTCATCCTGACAAGAGAATTGGTAAATTTTTGTTAGTTTATTTTTCCTACCTTTTCTTATTCTGTTTTATTGCTTTGAGTGAATATAATTATTTTTAGGTTTTCTTAAAGGCAAGTAGAAAATAGCTATAAGTCTTTAACACTAATATTTTGTGATTACATTTTTTTTTATTACTGACACAAGAATTGATTAATATTTCTTGGTTTATTTTTCTTCCTTAATTCCTCAGTTCTTTTATTACTTAGTGTGGATGATTTTTTTGAGGGCAATTGGAAAATAGTTATTTCCATGTGAATCTAAGCTTGAATTACTCTTACTCTCTATTATCTTTGTGTTATTTCTAAGCCAATCATTTGTTTGCTTCACTAATCTTTCAACTATCTTTTTTCTTTCTTCATTCATATTTTACAACTATTAGCCACTCTCATTCATTATATTAACGTAAAATTTATATTTATAAATTGATGAGTTGCAAGTTTTTTTAATTGCTTATTATCCTATTCACTTTAACAAACCAAAAAGAAGAATCAAGTAAATAAAAAAAATGGTAAACCAAACAATAGACTAAAAAAATGGGACCAATGAAAGTTGGGATTTGAGAGGAAAATCCAACAGAAGTTGTTATATCAACGTATGAATTGCATTTAAAATAAATATGAGAAAAAGAGATAAATCCACCAAATATGAATTACATTCGAATCACTTATTTCAACCCTTTTTATGGAGAATATTGACAGGAAACATGAATGTCTCTAACTCTGATCAACAAGAATAACTGATACCAAGATAAAAAGAAAAACAACTTGTGATAGTACAATTGTTATCCATAATTTTTTTTTATTTATGATTACACTATTAGAATAAAATATGAATTGTGATATACCTCTTCAAACTTAAACTTATGAAATATTAAGACGACCCACTAAGAATTATATTAATTTCCCTTAAAATATTTAAACAAATATGAATGCAGATATAGTTTTATAAATAACTATCTTATATTCAATATAACTTAATATTAAACATAACAATATCATTATATTTTAAAACACCACCATTTTTTTTGTTTTTTTTGTTAGCAAAACATTATCAATCATTTAACTCTATGTGATTATGCTTATCACAATTATAATTTCTTCATTTGTAAAAATATTCTAAGTACATATTCTAATCAAACCCGTGCAGCGCGAAACTTAAGTTCTTCTCATGTAAGCTTTGTGATTATGTGACACTTTAGAAAAGTTTCTTATCATTTCTCAAATCTTTGTCTATAACATATTAAAACTCCCTATCTAATTCTATTAAAACATTTTCTTTTCTTAACTACGTCTATTCTTGATTTTTGACATTTCCATTAGTTGCAAGAACACTTCTATTCTTTATACTTAGTTTATCTAAAAATACTTTTTAAACTAAGATTATTATTATGTTTATGTGGCACCTTTAAAAACATTTATCATACTTTTTTATAACTCTCCATTCTATATTATCTTCATTAAAAGTAAACAATGTCACTTCTTAATTCTTTACTCACTCATTTTATGTCGGTTACAAATTGTTTATGCATATGATGATAAGTAGTACATTGTAAAGGCCATTTTTAAAACCCGTTGAGTTAAAAAAAGCTTCTCATTCATTCTAATTCTATTGGTGTCTTTTTAGTTGCCTAACCATTATAAATCACCATATTTTGTCTATTCTTGATTTTTTACATTTTTCATCGGTTACACTCCATCAACTTTATGAACTAATTCATGTCATACTAATATCGGTTACACTTTAAAATTATTCCTATTATATCCACTTTATACGAAGTTAATCTTCTAATAATAAAAATATTTAATCATAAAAATATGGTTTGTATTTCCTAATAATAAAAATATTGTAATAAAAATTAATAATATTTAACCATATTTTAATGAAACCCGTGCAACGCACGGGTTCAATACCTAGTAATAAATAAAATTAAAGTTATGATAATGTGAGTGCTTAGTGGTGACTAGTTCGAAAACTGGAATGAGTTGGGTCATAGACTATATACGCTCTTATCACATGTGTCTCAGGGATGAATACCTTGAAACTTAAGAGATGAAATAATGTGAAATTTTTCGCATGGGAAATGATAAAACTTGTAAGATTGAAGGTATCAACAAGTTTCTATTACACAATGTGAACTATTTTCAAAAACTTAAGCGAAATTCGTTATGTATAAACATGTTCGTTAAATTAGCCTATTATGCTAGAATTAAGAGCATGGCATGATAAAAATTTCACATGCTGCATTGACAATTTCTAAAGATACCAAAATGTATGGTTTATACATATTAGATGCCTATCCCGTTATTAGTCATGCATCTGCAATAAGTCAAGACTCAAGTTAAAACTAAATTGTGTGTTAGGGAATGTTAAATTAGAGGAATTATAATTTTATGATTATGATAATTGCATATTAAACAAACAACATACATTTAAGTAAGCGACATTCATAATTCTAATAGACCTTTTGAGTATTTTCATTAAAATCTTTGGGGTCCGACAATAGTAACATATCTTGACAATGATTTCTATTTTCTCATTATGATTGATGATTTGTTTGAAAGATTATGACTTCATATTTTAAAAAATAAAAATGACACCTTTAAAAATGACATATTCTTATACATAATCATTGAGGAACTAAACTGGAAGTATTAAGAACTAACAACAACCTCAAGTTTGTTTTAAGATCTTTTAATGAGTTTTGCGGTAAAAAAGGTATCAAGTGGAATACGTTACCCACTAGATGTATGAATTTTAACATTTTAAAATGTGTGAGATGCATGCATACGAGAGATGGGTTACCCAAGAGTTTCAGGTGTGAAGTTGTGAATACATCCACTTAATTGATCAATAGATGTCTGTCAACACACAACTTCAAGAGAACTAAGTGGGTTTTAAAATACTTGAACAAGTCACTTAAAGTTATTTTGAAATACACATTGCTCTTGTCAAATTCGCTGTAAACAGAATTAGTTGCCTTAAGTGTATTGCTCATTGCTAGTTGTAGGTTTCATCACACATTACTATAATTTACTAATGAAAGAAAAACACTCAAAGGACATCAATATGATTCCACACCGTGAGACGGGACATGCTATAAAGGAAACCCTAATATTGTATGTTCAGAAATTTTGAGTATCTTCCACTCTTTTTTTGAAAATTATTTTACTATTTTTATTAAACCTTTAATTTATTAATTTTTGTTTAACAAGAGCGTTAAGGAAACTTGTTAAAGAATCAATATGATAATTATATCTTAAAAGATGTGTAGTTAATATTCTAAAAGTCTAAAAAAATAATAGCATTTTTGATATAAAAACTTTATTTTTTGATTCTTTAACAAATGTCGTTCATATCATTTTAGAACACCTTTTAACATGACTCATTTATTTTTATTTAAATACTCAAGTTTTTCAACAAGATGTTTTTTCTAAATGTATTCTTCAATAACATTTTTTTTTCCTTTACCGAATCTCGCCTTAAAGAATGAAGCGTGTCTTTTGTTCGGATTGTATTGTACTCCAAAAATGAAGAGAGAATAAATAGTTAATTTGTTCTCTAAATTATCACTATTTTATAAATTTAGTTCCTAAATTATCATAACAAAAACAATCAATTTTTTATAGCTGAAAGACTAAATAATTGGATGAAAGAATAATAATAATTTAGAGACTAAATTGAATAGACAATAGTAGGATCAGATTAACTCCTTATTCACAAAGAAACTATTTGGTACACGATCCATCATAACATGCGGGTGATATTCGCTTGATTAGTGGGCAATGCGCATATATAGTCCATGCAATGCAAATGCAGCGCTGGAAATTAAAAAACGAGAAAATGAGTGTTCATCGATGGAAGGTCGGTTACTAGCTTAGATGAATTGAGTACGCGAGACGAAATGTGATTAGTAGAGATTTTGTTAACATAACCCAAATTTAGAACAAGAATAAGATGGAACCATAAAGGTATAAGGTTGACCATGCCATAAATGATTGATGATATGAAACTCTTCAGATTAGTCTTACATGATCGCAAAACTAACATTTTTGAAGATAAGTGTCTTTGATGTTGTCTCTAAACACTAAATATTTGGTTTATCAACCAAAATAACACAAAATATTTGGTTTAATGAGAATACAAAAGACTAGTTTAAAGGCCGTCTCTATCGCCACGGTATGTTGCTTCCTGTCACTATGGCATCCTACAAGATCATTTGACAGATAGGCAACGCAACGAGAATTTCGTATCAAAAGCAGGGCATGAACCCGTGATCTATGTTGGTACACGTGGGGATGTGGGCAGCTGCCGACCTCAACATCACATCAACCTTATACAATGTACTCTATATAATAATCTATTCATTTTTTAATTAAATCAAGAAAGGGGTAAAACCCCAAACAAAAGGAAGCACTCATTCTTCATACACGTTACGGTTTGTCTACCATTAACATTTTAAGTTTTTTTTTCTCTTAATTATATGTCTGATCTCTTATATTTATTTTAGTTTTTAAATTAGTCTTTTATATTTTAAAAGTTTTAAGTTGATCTCTTACGTTTTAAAAGTTTTAAGTTGGTACAAAACGTTACTCACGTTAGAATAAGTTAGTCTTTTATGTCACTTAACATTTAAAGATTTGGGTTAACGATATGAGTGATAGAACCTTAACTTTTTAGAAAATCAGTTTAAAACATTTTTTTGGTTTTATTAAACTCAATATCATATCACGAAAGAGACTAACTTATTTTAACATGCATAACGTTTTGGACCACCTTAAAACTTTTAAAACGTAAATGACTAACTTAAAATTTTTAAAACATAAGAGACCAACTTAAAAACTGAAATAAAGATATTGTTTTTTTGAAAGATTGTCTAGCATTAGCATAGAAGTTGACAAATTAAGTAAAATAATAATAATAATTGTAAAAATTAATTATGTATTTTAAATTTAAATTTCCGTAATGAAATCACGTGAAATTGAATTCTTAGAGCATCAATATGAGTTGACTTGGTGGTTGTTTTTACGGAAACCAAAATTTTAATTACGTTTTACATTGTACTCCCTCCGTCCCTTAATATAACCCCCTTTTTGTTTTTTTATTTGTCCCTAAATATAACCCCCTTTTCAAATTACAACACAAATTAATTATTTTTTTCTATATATACCCTTATTTAATACTACTACTAATTCTAAAATTACAATAAATTGACTTTTCACATTATCTCTTTAATAAGGGTAATTTTGTAAAATTGTACTATAAAACAGACACATTAACTACACCAACAACATTTCTTAAGAAATGTGAAAAAAGTAATAGGTGGCTATATTAAGGGACGGAGGGAGTATTACGGATGACATGTTCACATGTGTTTATAAATGAAAGTATTTTTACCTAATAAAGTGGTTTTGTGTGTGAGTGTGTATTAACTCAACCACATATTTTAAGATGTATTAGCTCAACCACATATTTTAAGATGATATATATTAAAGTCCTTATTGATTTATTGAACTATGTGTTATCATATTTTCGCTTTCAAACACCTACCATTTATATCCACACTTCAAAACTATTAGTGTTAGGCGTGAGTGAATGTGTTAAAGAGTTTCGTATTAGATGAGAGATAACAAAATAAGTGAATGTAATTTTAACTTTCCAAATCAGTTTTATGACATTGTACTATACTCAACCACAATTTAATAACTACATCATATTAGATGTTAAAGGATATTTCACTCTAGCCATTGGTTCTCTAATTTTGTACCGTGGGCAATGACGGATTCATTCATGTATATCATCAAGGGGCTCTAGCCCCCACAAGGAAAGATTTTTGCTAAAAAATGTTTTTCTTTATTTGTCTCTATACAAACATATAGTTTTGCTCGTATAAAAAAGGTTTTTAAGAAAACAAATGAATTTGTTAAATTTAGAGTTTGTTAAATTTGAGTAAAATCAATTTACTGTTATTGTATATCCTTTAAATGCTAAAATTTAAAATAAATTTCGAAAGTAAACTGTCAAATGAAATTGTTCTAACATGAAACTAATATCAAACACACTGACGTATTTAGGAGAGGGTGCTAATAGTAATCCATTGCTTATTAACCCAATTTGTCAATACAATTTTTCTCTCGACCTCATGTTGCTATTGACACATCTTACTCAACAGTCAACAACTCTTCTCCCCAACCACGTTATTACTTGGACCACACTCATCACCCTGCATGCAAAACACCGACATTTACCCAAACCAATTCACTATCTCAGCCATTGGACCCTCTTGTGCCCATACTAAAATCCTCACCCACGGTCAACAAATGCACTCATTGATTTTTAAATACAGGTTTTTGGTCGATACATTTGTAGCTACCGTGTTACTTGACATGTACGCTAAGTGTTGGTGTATTTTTTTTGCGGAGAAGTTGTTCGATGAAATGTCACACTGAGACCTTGTTTCTTGGAATGCTATGATTGTTGGGTTTTTGGTAAATAAGTTGTATGGTCGTGCTATTGGAGGTTTTAGGAAGGTTGTTTGTCATGATTCTCTTGATCCTGATCAAGTAACTTTTTCGAGCTTGTTGAGTGCTTGCAATGTGCTGGTGTTGTTGATCATGATTTTGGGATTCATGTACATGTGAATTTTGTTAAGCGTGGTTTGCTTTGTTTGGTTTATGTGAACAACTCTTTGGTCGACATGTATTGCAAATGTGGGTTGTTTGATGTGCAACCAACTTTTTCTATAGCACATGTGATAGAGTTATTCCGTGAAATGTGTTGATCATGGGTCCATAATGAAAACTACGAACAATCTTGGAGCTTTTTCTATGCCATGATAAGGGAAAACGTTGTACCTGATGAGACTTCAAACTCTTCCCTTATTCGCACTTCTGTAGCATTTCAGCACTTAAACAAGGTTCGATGATCCATGCTCGTCTGTTAAGAACTGGACATATGAAAATTATATGCGTTTTGAGTTCATTGGTGACATTGTATGGCAGGTGTGAGATCTTGTTTGATGCTTATAGGGTCTTGCAAGAAACTGAGGATCGTAATGTGAATTGTTGGATGACCATGAATGAAATTTGCCACCAACATGGTTGTGCAAGTGAAGTAATCGAGTTATTTGAGGAGATGCTTAAAGCGGGTGTTGAGCCGGAATAAGTTACTTTCGTTTCTATGCTGTCTCCATGAAGCCATACTAGAAAGGTTAATGAAGGGTTTAAGTACTTCAATATGGTTATTATGCATGCCTGGTTGACTTGCTTGGTTGTGTTGGTCGATTGGAGGAAGCATGGATATCCAAATTCATGGATCATAGCCTGTTCAACTCTAAATAGCGAGTGTAACTTCCCAAGTTTGATCATCTCACTTTCACTCATTATCACGGTTATTTTGCGAACATTCCCTTGTTAGTAGTATATATTGCTGATTTAGCCATGTAGTGGCAACCCCTATTGGAGCTTTGTAGGAATCTTCTCATCTAGTTAGCAAGAACATTTGTATTCGAAATAGGAACAGTTGGATTAAAAATTAGGATGGCTCAATGAATACTTTGCTTTATAGCAAACAATATAACATGACCTAGGAACTAAATCTTAATGTTTTCGGCTGAACCCTGTAATAATCTGAATTGTGTAAATTAACCCATATCCTTTGGATTAATTCCGTCCTAAAAAATTTAAAGTTTTGTATAATGAATTAAGCTATGACTAGAGCCCAACCCAAAATACTATTTTCTTAGGTGACTAAGGTGAGAGAGCTTTAAGACTTAAGTACTACACTGAGCTTTCTTTTCTACTCAATGTGGGAGTCGACATTTTGAGTTCTTTAATATATACTTGATTTCTGCTTTGAATTCTTCCGATCAATAAAGAAGAAATATAATACAATTTTCCAAAGTGCCCATACTCTCGAAAATCTTAGGTGTTATATGGTAGATGTATAACAAAATATCGTTTTTTCTTCTTCAAATGTAACAATTCTAATTTCTAAATATGGTGGTACTTCTTCCTTAAAATAAAATAAAATATGGTGGTACTTCTCTCTGCCCACGCTATATTATCTGAAATATGGTGTTGCTCAACAATATGGTACGTACATTGCACGGGCTTAAACACTAGTATTTTTTAGTCAACAAACAAAGTGACCAAATGGTGGTAATGGTAACCCAAGTAGATATATAACATTTTTTACCCTTCTCCCCTAACAAAAGAAAAAATCTATGCCGTTAAAAATGAATGACAACTCCTTCAAAATCTAACTATGAGCAAGTTATAAGAAAACATAGTACCAAGAAAAAACAAATTAATGGAGCTTTCGCTGCATCCAAAACAGAACACGCATGTGTTCTCTTATGAGATAGATCCTCGAAATGATTTTGAGTTGATTGAACCTAAACATCTAATTAATATTTTCAACATATTGGTTTGAATAGTTCATTTTTATTCAAAATGGTATTTAAAATATAAGTCTCAAAACATTTACATTTACTTGAACAGTAAATAGGTCTCTACATTTAACTCGGATTCAATTTTTTCAATAGGAATAAGCTTGATTACAAATTATGTACTAAAAGTTTAGAGATCTAATTGTGAATCATTTAAAAATTTAGAAACATAAATAAAATTCAGAGATCTATAAATATAAATAATTGACAAGTTGATAAATTCAGCTATTAATATTCTCTATCAAAAAATAGCTATTAATATTGTTTTCTTAAAGTGGTCTAGTTGCTAGACTTTCATCTTTATGGTAAGTAAATAAAGAATTCGGAGTTAAACCTAACCCTTTCATATATAATGCAACTTTCTTACAAACAAACGGTGCTCTTAGTGCTATATAATCGATTATGCACTAATGAAGATATTTATACCAGAGCTTTTTTTTTCTTATATATCCGTGGTTGGGATTTGTCATTCCTTCGTGCTCGTAACAATCACTTCAAGTAGTGGAAATAAGTCAATAACATAATATGGGCGAATATTCCTTGAGCTGTGGAACGAAGTCCTCCAGCAGATAACTTCGAGCTATATGCTTATGGGGGCTTTTTAATCTAAAATCTCTTTATTTTTTTTATAAATAATATAGAAATATATAGATAATTAAACCTTTAAATTTATTTTTTTACGGTATTAAATTCATTTGTTATTAATTGTATTTTAGTAACTCCAGTAAATCGAAAGCTAAATGAAGTCGGAACAGGACCAGAAAACAATGTGTCACATTTTATTTTGGACAGGAATAATGGGTCACATCTTACCAAACAAAGAAAGGTAAAGTCAAGATACAGTGAGTCACGTGAATTTCATCCGTCCACGTGAAATTCACGCCGGCAACCCACGTACAGGACAGAGATTCAAATTCTTCATGGTGTGATCATAATCACTTTTTTGTTGGTCAAATTATGACCCTCCAAATTTCTCTGCACTTGGTCACTCACATTTGTGGTACATACATGAATGCTCCCAAAGAAGATGGATGCCTTATGGAGTGTGGGTCACTGCTCACATGAATGCGACTAAAATCCTACTCTTGGGTGTGCATAACAATTAGCATACGGTGCAGTTTTTGTTCGGTGGTTAACGGTAGTGAATGCGTCAGTTGATAACTGGAACGATGGGGTGTATATCAACATTCCGACGCTCAAGTCAGTAAGAGAAGAAGACTGATTAAAGGAAGAATATGAACTTAGTCTTGGAAATTCCAAAGCCTTTACCCAAAACCAAAATATAATTCTTTTTATAATTTGTATAACGAGTTTTTTATTAACGGCATTATTTTAGTATTAACCCTTCAATTCCTAGAGAAAAGATACATGAGGCGAGTAAAGTCCGACAACAAATTTATCGAAAAGTGGAAAATTTTCCCTTTCTTATTAATGGCTAATTTAATCGATGGATAAACTTGTTTTTTTTACTTTAAGTTGGCTACAACCATGCAAAATCGGAAGAGCTTTTAGTTTTTTTTTGGATCTATGGTGGTGAAAATTGAGTTTGATAAAATTAAATTTGAAAGAATTGATTTGATAAAAAGTGAAATAAGTCTAATCTATTTCATTTATAGTCTTATCTTAAGGCGATAAAGGAAATGTATTGTAGAACAATAGAGCAAAAATAGTCAAAATTGATAGGTAAAACTATGTAATTTTTTAAGCTTGGCCATTTTTTTGTCGGTCTATTAGTTTTTTTTTACTTTTTATGAATCTTTATTTTATTATATGTGACATTTTGTTTGCACAGCTAGTAATTCATGTCATCTTTAATGATGGCCTATAAAATTGAAAACATATGGTCATTGCCATAA
Source organism: Medicago lupulina (assembly GCA_958299785.1). Taxonomy (NCBI): domain Eukaryota; kingdom Viridiplantae; phylum Streptophyta; class Magnoliopsida; order Fabales; family Fabaceae; genus Medicago; species Medicago lupulina. The sequence goes on from OY283140.1 coordinate 3,169,339, forward strand.
AAAAAAAAGTGTATAGTCATCAAGGTCTTCTGCTCACTAGTGCAATCTTTCCCCTAACAACCCTTAAAAAAAAAGCATCCATCAAACTTGATGTTTAGTTTATATATATATGGAAGACACACAAAATTACTCATAAATGGAGGACAAACAAGCAAAAACCGTGTCGTTGAGTTTTTTTTGATTGTAAAACTGTAACATCAATCTAGAACTAGAACTCATATCACTAAGATTAAAGAACTAATTTTCAACCGAGTAACGAAAACGACATCTTATCTCGACATGGTATTTGGACGTTTGCATATGTACATGTGACGTGCTAATTAACCAACAAATAGTAAGCAATATGCTCATGTTAGAAGAAGATTGCATTTGTGATTGTGGGACTTCAATTGAATAAGACCGTTTGTTTGGTAGTGAAATTTAGAAAATTGTTGTCCGGGGTCCATATAGTTTATGATTAACCTGAATCTATTCTCTCTTTCGTTAAGTATATATTTCGCTGCCTTATAATGCATTATGCATTCATTCCTCCTATTCTGAAATTTCCAAGGTTAATTTCGTAAGAAGTTAACAAAACTAAATTATTGAGTTACGTTACGCAAGAAACTTAGACTAGAAAATTTGTCGGTGACGAAATTTTGTTTCTTTTTCTATACACCGTTGAACAGAAGCTTCAACTGTGATTGATCTGAACCAAGAATCATTATTATTGCATGTGGTCCATAGAAACAAAAAAAACTCAATGTTTATTTTCTACTTTAAGCAAAACCGAATCTTTATTTTATCCTCAAGTGTTTGTTTTACTTAGCAATATTTCTGCATGATATGATGTATGTACTAACTTAATTTAATTTTGAAGTAAAGTACTTTGCTAACAAGCAACAAGGAATTTGGTCACGCAAAACATATTGATTTTATCCAACTTTGTCGTCAATTATTAGTGTTATTAAATAGGGACTAGTTGTCACATAGTGACAGTACTATAGTAGTGGGGCTTGTTTCAGGTTTCTGTGTCTACAGACTTTGTTTGTATTGTTTGCTGTCAATGTAGTAGTATTTATGTTGGTAGTGTATGTTTCTGTGTTTTACAACTTTGTTTTTCATTATTGTTTATGATGCCTCTGCATGAGTTATATCACATGTCTAAAGAAAAAATTGATCATAAAGAGATGAACAATTCTTCTGCCCCAGATAAATCTTCTGTGTAAGTTCAATTACGCACATTAGGGTTAGAAATTTTGTGTATGCATAATGTATTTGATTGATTGATTGGTTGATTTTGTTTGATTTCTAGTAACACTGTCCTTGTGTGATTCAATGCAGACCCAGAAATGATTTGTTTGAGCTGGTTTGGCAAAATGACCAGATTTTAGTGCATGGTCAATCTAGTAATTCCGATAGAGCTAAAACAAGTCCGACTTGTAAGACTTTACCATCTCATACTCTTACCGGTCATGATAAATATTCGGGACAACATGCTATTGAAACAAATACAAGGATAGGAAAGTTTGAGGATTTAGATAATGGTTTGAATGAAATTATTTCAAGACCTGTTTCTTCAAGTCAAGATGAAGATTTGATGACGATGATGCCTTGGTTGAATTGTGCAATGGACGAACCCTCTTTACATCGTAGTTCTGGTTTCTTACATGAAATATCTGGTGCCACCACAAATAAATTTTCTTTGCTTGATAGAAAAAGTAATTGTATTCAAGTATTTAGTGACTCTCATAAACAAGGGATCCTTTCCAAGGGTTCTTCACTTGCAGTTGAAGATTTTGATACCTCTGGACTAAAGAATAGCTCCAATCAGTTAAATATGTCGTCGTTGTTGCATCAATGTCAACCCTCATTTGAATCAATTAGATTTAGAGAATCAGGTTTAGGTGAGAATAATACAAAAAGTAATGCAAACCAACATGTACCTTGTGAAGAAATCTCTCATATTCCATCTTCCTCAACCGTAATGAATTTCACCCATTTTGCAAAACCTGCGGCTATTGTGAAAGCTAATCTTCAGAACATTGGTTTCTCTTCATCAAGATCAGAACGTGTGGGAGCAAAGAACAAAGATGCAGCTGCAATAGGAAGCAATACTTGGGAATCATCAAAAGCTGATTTAAGTGGAGAATGTCCAAAAAGTTCAGCCATACATTGTCATCAGTCAGTGGAGCCGAAATCTCTTGAGAAAAACACTACTGTTTCTACTCCTGCTTGCAAAGAAGATGTATCCAAACTTGATCAAACTTCCAATCAAGTTCTTGGTGTGAGTGGCAGAAAAGGTCAAGAAGTTTTTAAAAAATGTACGGAGCTAACAGTAGTCTCTTCCTCTGTTTGCTCTGATAATGGCGCGTATAGAAGTTCAGATGATGCAAATCAAAATTTGAAGCGAAAAAATCTGGACTCTGAGGATTCTGAGTGGCACAGTGAAGTAAATATCTTATAATTAAGTTGTCCTATTTCTTGAATTATCTTACGAGTATGGCTTATTTTATTGTGTTCTACTTTAAGCAATTTTTTTGTTCACTTGTAGGATTTTGAAGATGAATCAATTGGTGTTAAAAGAACTGATCATGGACGAGGCGTTATGGGCTCAAAGAAAAATCGTTCAGCCGAAGTTCACAATCTATCTGAAAGGGTGAGTAAGAGTAAGATCATCTTCCATTTGTGCCTTTTAAGAAAATTAGAAATAACAAACTTTCCATCTTAAGTGTATGTTTAGCAATATTGCTTCTGATTTATGCGATTCACTCATGCAGAGACGAAGAGACAGGATCAATGAGAGGATGCGTGCATTGCAAGAACTCATACCGAATTGCAACAAGGTTGACCTTTTTTTCTTCTTCAGGTTCTCTAAGTACATCTGAGAAACTTTATATATCAATATAGAATGTTGATTCTAACTTGGAATTTAAGATTCGTCCGGATATATTTTAGTTTGTTTTGGTAAAATTTGGAATTTTCGCATCAAATCATTTTGGAATATGTGAGTAAGCTCAAGTTTTGTTTGGATGGTTTCAATCCTCAATTTGAATATGAAACATGATGTCCCATTCGCACAACAAAAATAGCAGAAGTTCAATTCAAATTTCTTTAACATAAGCTATTAAAATGCTTGGTATATATGGATATGAAAGAGCCACATCATCTAACTAAAGTAATTTTCACAAAGTTTTAATTTTTTTTTTTGAGAGTTGCCACTTGCCACCATATGGTTAACTGATAATGGAAAGAACTAAAGATCTTGCACTAATAGTGGATTAAAGTTAACTCCTGTTTCTATGCTAGATTTCTCATATATTTTTGTATTTTCTGACTTGATATTTCTTAGGCGGATAAAGCTTCAATGCTGGATGAGGCAATTGAGTATCTTAAAACACTTCAACTCCAACTGCAAGTATTCTTTCTCTTCCCTTTTACATTTTTCCTTCAGTCCTTTGAATTTTGATATTTCACATTATATACTATCCATTATAACACGATGTTTTTTCTGATCTTTTTACGCAGATCATGTCAATGGGAGGTAGTGGTTTATACATGCCTATGGCGTTACCAGCAGGAATGCAGCACATGCATTCGGCTCACATGTTTCCCTTTTCACCCATGAGTGTTGCCATGCAAATGGGGTTGGGGGTGCCTCAATTTCAAGGAACTCACCTTCCTGTTGCACATACATCTGGACTTGCTGCTTTACATGGGATGGCAAGACCAAATCCTCAAATGTTTGGGATTCAAGCTGGTCCGGGACTGCACATGCCAATGCCATGTGCTTCAATGTTCTCTTATCCTGGAGAGCCTGTTATGAACTCATCATCTGTAGAATTGAATGCTAGTGGAACAGCAGGATTTATGGAACCCATGGAGTCGGCTTCAGCATTGAAGTTAAAGGATCCAATGCCAAATGGGAACTCACAAGTTATGCTTAACAACAAGGGATGTAGCTCAACAAATCAAATACCTATCCAGGTTTGTTTGCTTCTTGAAATTTTATACAAATGTATCTCCTTTTCTGCTTTTGTGCATATGTTTTTGTTCTATATCTGACCTCAAGTTCGCTGAACCGTTTTTTTTTTTTAAGTATTGTCTGTTTTGGGCAGGGGTATTTAATAAAACAAATTTAAAGGAACTTTTGATTTTTGAGACTAAAAAATATGTAGGAACTTTAACAAACATGCCTTGTTCTTGACAAAGTCTTATGACAGTCAATACAATTTTAAGATAAAAGTTGTAAACAAATGCACACATTATTACAATTCGTTTCCACTAAATTGTTCTTTTGTAATTGTCTTTTCATTTAGCCAAATATATCATTAAAACATTTCATTTCCTTGATTTTTCTGTTAAGTCATACACCTGTTGATGTTTTTGTTTTCTTTTGTTATGGTAGTGTGAAGCAATAACCGGTGGACTTGAACCATCAAATGTCGTACTCGATAGTGCCCATGCTTTGCCGGAAAATGACAAAAGAGACAACACTGAGATTGATAAATCTCACGAGTAAGCATCACTAGATGCATGCATGCATGTGTGCAAATACATGTTGGTTTTGATTCGAAGTAAACATCTTATTGGAACAGCTTAACGTTCAGTTGTACTTGCAGGTTATGACTAATTGCGGCTAAATTAAAAGAATATCGTTTTTCAGAATGAGTCGAAATTCTCTTGATCTCATCTCTGCAAGTTCAGTCTAGAGTACAAGAGGATACTTAAAAGTCATTGAGGTTGGGATTCCAATTTTTGACTTGCCAAATTGCACAGGTTTTGGCATCTTTGGAGTGGATACTTATCTATCTGTACATCCACTTAGTGACTATTCAATCAAATTAATACCATAAAAAGATATTACATACATCCATGTTTCCTGCCAACATGTATTCAGATTCTTTGGAAGTGATTCACATCACTGCAAGGTAGCACATCAGTAGCATATCTATGTTACAAAATGGATTCTTCCCACTGCACACCCCTTTGCATGCAAACAAAATTAACAGAAAGTAACACAGTATATAAACCAGCAAGTATACTAATGCTATGCATGTCGACAGTGAGAAAGAAAGCATGTTACTAAATTCCGGGAACTTGTTAGGTCTATCATATTACTCATTACATGACTTTAATATCGTCTTTCGCTTGTAAGATGGTATTGAAGATTTACCAATGATAGATTTCTTTGTCTTCAGTAGCGACTGTTTTACCTTTGATATAATGTAATTTGCTTGCTTTTTTTGTTGAATCACTTTCCTCTTTTTTCCCTTCCAATTTAGATGCCAATGTTTCTCGTATTTCCACCTTTGTCTCGGGCTGTTCTTGTTTCTCGTTATCAATTAACTAACTAGTAGTAGCTTGTAATACAAGTAAGCTAAGTAACCATGATTTAGTTTGATGCTGAGCTGTATCATTCTCTTCATGCTGTAATAAGAAGGTTTATCATCTCTTACATTCTCAGCCTTCACATCGCCCACCTCATTTGTAGATGTCATTGCCTCAACCTTCTTGATTTCATCATCTGCCTCTCTTGAAGACCCTTTAGCAGGATCAAGTGCTTCTTATCATCATTTGTAGCAACTTTTTCTTCAATACTGATTGGAGCAGAATATTCTGCTTCTTTGAGGTCAGATTTAACTTCCTGATTAATCAAAGCTTGTTCGTGATCTTTTGAATCTTCAGTTAATTATTTTGATAACCTTATTTTTTTTGCCATCCTTTTCACTAATTGAAGGATAAGATTCCACCATATTTAGGATAAGATTGCCATCCTAAAAGAGAACATTAATGCAAAAAGGGTAAAAAACAAAATTAACAGCAAAATGTAATTTAATTTGTGAAACCCTCATAAACAAGACCCATGCACCAAAGAAACAAAACAAAATAAGCAAAATAGAAAGAAAGAAAAAAGAAAGAAGGAGAAATCACATATATTGACCAAATTTAAAGAGAAAAAGTAGATGTTGCAAGAGCCAAATCACTATACTCAATTCTAAAATCTCAAATATTCTCCACTAACATACATAATACATAATCAATACAATTATGGGTCAAAAAACCACCAACAACATACAAATTTGATTCATGAATACCTCTCGAACAAGCTACATGCACTAAAGAAACTAATTAGGAGAAATCACATATTTGAAAAAAATTATAAGACAAAAATAATTATGTGCTTTTCCACTCATATAGAACATTGATAAAATTAGTTGACTAAATATATACGGAGACACGGAGTAAATTTTTGTCGATGATATTTTGTGCAGTCTACTCTTATGAATTTATGCGGGGTGAAATGACCAAATATGAGGTATAGTAATAATTATTATTCTTCCTCTAAAAAAAATCTATGGGTCAATCCTTTAAAAAAAAAAAAACTATGGCCTAGTAACCACAAAAAACCTATAAAAATTGCTTTTCTCACGTTCAACTTTTCTTAAAAACAATGAAAAAATACGTTTTTCCCTCCAACGGTAGTTAACTGCTGTTGCGTCTTTCTGGTTGTAGTAAACTGCCACTGCATCAGCTGCAGTTGGATCAGTTGCACTTAAGTGAAATTCCTGGCGGAGCATCAATTGTAATTTTCGACCGAAACACGTAAAATTGTAATTTTTTTCAAAGTGCGTGTCCGGAAAAGTCACCTAAAGGTTAAATTTTTTCATTATTTTTTATATGAATGTTTACGACATAAAAACAACCTCTTCTACAAAAAAAATTAGAATTTTCCAACAAAGGACAGATTAAATATGAATTTTTAATGCGTCAAAAACTCAAAAAACCAAAACGTCAAAACATCGACCTAGAAATCGAATTTTGAATTGGTTTTTAGCAGACACCTCTATAAAATACATAAAAAGGGTCTATAAAGTTTTGTAGCATTCCGAATAAACCTCGATTTATTTTGATTTTTCGATTGAAGCACGCAAAATCACAATTGAGTTTTCTGATGCCAAGCATTAGTTATCTTGAACTATTTCATCAAAGTCTCTTGAGTATATGAAAGCTGGAAATATGAACAAATTAGATGATGTCTTAATTATGCTCTGCACAAATTCTCAATTTCAGATTGATCAATTAGACCCAATAAATTAATATCTGAAAATAAAAAAACATACATATACACAAACAATCCGAGGCGAATTCGAACTTAAAATCACACTAATAAACTTAGATGTGTGAAATATAAAAGGAAGTAGTAATCAAAGTCAATGTAGCTTCAAGCAACGACAATAACAACAAACTTAGATTTAAGTGTGAAGCAATCCACAAGCATAACCAAAACAACAAAGATGAGAGGATAGAGAAAACCAACACACCAATATCTCTATACCTAGATTTGACAAATTTATCCTGCATCCGAGGGAGAGAGAAGCTCTCTAATCTACTATGAAAATGAATGATATAAGGAAATTACAAGAAATTAGATCTCAAGGTCACAAAGAACAAACCTTAATTTCTACCCATTTTCAAGTCACTCAAACTCGCAATGAATCCTAAGAGAAAACAAGAGAGGAAGCTTTTTGATCCTTTCTCTGATGAGATCTAACTATCAAAGGTGCTTGCGAATTGTTTCCCAACCCAAAAATCTCATCCCAAAGACACTTAACTTTTAGCCTCTAAGTTTCCTCATTTGATTTGTCAAGATTCACTCTCTTAAAGCTACTAAACAAAATTGAATGAAAGTTTTTATAGTACCCAGACTCAAGCAAAATCGCTCAACAATTTTCTTGGATTGCGCCAATATGAAGGTCAAACACAATATTGTTGTCAATCCTAATCCACAATCGCGCCATGGTTCTTTTCAATCGAGACACAATTCCTTTTTAAAGATTTTTCATTAACTTCATCACCAAATTTTGAACCAATTTCAATACAAACCAACAAGGTATTTATACATAAATATCAATAAAAATTTAATTATATTCAACACAAACGAATAAGATATTTGTACATAAATCAACAAAGCTATGATTAGATGTATTGATGTCACGTTAGTGTTATGCACCAAACACATATTCAATGTGAAATGCAGATTACTAATGTCTATTAGAATATCTAAATAGTTCATGTCGAGGCGCAAGCACCCTCCCAAAATTAAAAGTAATCATGTTAATGTAGCAATAAAGTTGGCTATCATTTCCCACTACAAAGCTAAAGTGATAAATGTAATTATTTAAGGTTGGGGTACTAAGGAACAATTCTACCCGACAATTTTTTTTAATATAATTGATCGGCTTTTCTTAAGGGCTTATTGACATTGGAAACACTTTAAATTTAACCTTGCTATTGAAGTCAATGTCAATTTCCTCGTTGATTAATTGTTCCTCTCTCTCTTACACACTAATACTTACTAGATGCTAGCATGTCCTTCACTTGGTAAAATTATAACTAATCCCCTGACTGATGTGGAATGAAAACTAGAATTAACTTAATAATAATGATTATTAGTTGGATCTTAATCTTCCATATGTAGAAAGCAACGTCGTGAAAGAGACACGTATGTTTCTTTCATCATATCGCTTATTGTTTTGACAAGACAAAAAGATAAACAAGCGTTGCTGTTAACTAAAACACAAGAAATTTGCATGTGCTTGTGTTTCCAACCTCTCTTAATTGGCCAATTTAGCAAAGATCAATTTATAGGGTCTTCTTAGATTGAATTAAAATTGAGTGAACATTACTAACATCATTCAATTATGGAATTGATTTTAACATATTTGGAACTTTGGATGTTCAAAGGTAAACATGGTTTTGCTTCAAGAATTTATTTTAATTTGAAGTTAGAATTTGTAGTTTTTTATTTCTATAAATGATTATAATATGAATTTAGTGTTCAATCAACTTTTACATAAATATATACACATAAATCACTTTATATTTAATTACTTTTAAGTCATTTTTATCGGGTTAGGTCCTAAGACTTAATTGATGTCTTGGACCCGAATCAATAAAATTGCTACCTTTTAATTATTCAAATGTCTTTATTCTTACATTTTTTTTTTGTTATAAAAGATCCATTCATAAATAAGATTCTCTAAATTAGTAAAATAAAAAAAAATCTCAAAAAAATATTTGCAATAGAAATAATAAAAACGAGTTAAAAATAAAATATGTATATACTACTAACTACGAAGTACAAATAATAATTTTACTAACCTTAAAAAAATGGTGTCTTAGACGGCCGTCCATCTACTCCATGCTTAAGGTCACCCGTGATTTTTACAAAATCAACCTATCTAACTAGTGAAGGTGGGAACTGGCTGGTCACAAATTCTATTCCATCATCTCCTATTCATAGGAATTTCGTAATTAATCAACAAAGGAAGATATGTTATTTTAAATGGTCAATATTAGTGATTTGCCAGTAAATTAATATCTTTTTCCTTCGTTTGTTCTTAAACTTAGCATCTTCAACTCATTTAGTTTGTAGCTCAAACTAGTTGACTTACGTAACCCCAATAAAAATACTATTTTATTTTGAATTTTAAAAAAGAACTATGAAAAAAACTAAAATCCTACATTTATTTATAAAACTATGACGGAATCTAGCTCTGCTTAATTTGCAAGGACATAAGAAAACATTTATGCCTTCTAGAATAATCTCAAGATTTACTTGGGCCTTTCCTCTAGGAAAAAAAAAAATCACTCATGGTGGGAACTTTGACAGTGACCAAATTTTGAAAAGTGAAATTAATTCTAAAGTGGTTACAACTGTTTCAACAGTTTCTTGTTGCTTATTTTTAATCAAAGATAGATGATCTGATATGATGAAATTATTATGAATTACATCTATTGCTCTTGTCAATTAGTTGTTTGATTAATGTAGGATTAGATGTGGAAAAGCAATTGTTTTCAGGATAATGCAGAGGCATCTTAGTTTTTCAAGGGCAAACAGATTATGTCTCCCTCTATTTCAAATGAACATAATTATGATCTTCCAAATATTTCCATTCATGAATTTTACTTCACAAATTTCCCATCATCATAGTTGTAAGCGTTTAAGCTTTCAAACCACCTTTTGCTTTATTTGGTTACCATTGTTTACAATTGTTAAAATGATTAAAATAGTTTCTACTTGTTATGAAAGCCTCCCACATGATAAGATAGGCTTTGCAAAATAAATGCAAGATTATAGGAGGTTTTTTGAAGACTATGAATATCTTTTCTTGACATACTTAAACCAAAGTATTATTTGTCTTTGAGAAAAAAAAAACAAATTATTATTATTCCCCCAAAAAAATGTATTATATAAACACTACGAAGACCAATGACACATTTTATAACTGAACTGAACCTATTACAATCATGTCATGTCATACATATGATGTCATTGAAGCAATCAAAATCCAATTCTAGTGTTATGGTGTTTAACTTGTTATGAATTGTTTTGTACTGCTTGTATTTAACCAGTTGAAGTGTTTTGAATTTTCACTAATTTTTCAGCTGTTAAACCTTTTAACTCAATTTCTGGCCTAAAGTTATTTGAATACGAAAAACGAGATAGTATTAGATATTTTTAGGTCAAAGTACTGACGCAGGACTTTATTGTAGTAATTTATAAATTAAAATCCTAAATTGGATCAAAAAATCATTGTAAAGGGAAAAGAAATTCCAAATTCATATCAATAGGGATCAAATGTATTATTATACCTTCTAGCTATTTCAACATTTATAATCCACACATTTAAAGAAAATGAAATACTGCATTTTATATTTAGAAAAGAGAGATATAGTCTTTCTTTAATCTCTTATTGATAACACTATGCATTGGACCTGAACAATAAGCTTAATTAAAGGTATGTCCTACAAAGATTAATATCACATAATCCCATGGACAATAATGCCACACATTTCTTTTCTTATGTAAGTCATCTTGGCTGCAGAATATATATAACTGGGGGACCATGGGCCACAATTCCTAAAATTTCCACATACACAAAAACACACACACATATATAAACAACCCCAGCTCAGCATTGATAAGACAAATTAATTATAATACAATATACTGTACAGCATAGTGTACAAAGTGATTTTGGATTAGATTTGTCTCAACTATTGTCTGTCTTGATTATTAGGAAGGTTCAATTAGAGCTTTGAAGCACGGGTACTCCAATTTGCAAAACGTATCTGTATTGGGTACTACGTGGGTATCGGTACTCGTACGGTACACGTACGGTATGCACCCATGACGCACCAATATTTTTTTTTGTTTTCAAACCTTGGTACGGTTATGGTACGGCGGTGGTACTCTCAGGGTACACATAACCGTTTTTTTTTTTTGAGAAAATGAGGCTTTTGATGAGAATTTATAGTAATTATATTTTTTTTTTTGCTTTTTCATGAGAATTAATAGCAATTATATTTTTTTTATAAACTCAAACCTGTCAAGAGCCACAACAACATTTACTAGACTCTGAAACTGTTGCTACTTACTTAATGTCCACTTTTTCTTGTCTGCCAATAGTTGCAGAAGTAGAAAAGTCGTCTAGCACTTAAGCCTTTTCTTGTATCTTCTTGTCTTCCTTTTTCGTATTCTATAAAAGCCAATCCTTCCTTTTTCGTATTCTATACTAGTCTTTTTACTTTAGATGAGGAATGAAATAGTGATATTGACACTATTGGAGTGTAATTTTTCCTATTCATGCATATATATTAAGTTTTATCCCGTACTTTAGTTTTTCAATTTGGATGTTTTAGCGTCGTAATTTTTTTTGGTTGAATATTTGTCGTAATTTGAGCAACATAATTTCCTCGTGCTATGTTATTTTAAATAAAAAAAAAATTATCCTAACGTACCCGTACCTTTGTTTTTTGAAAAATGCCGTATCCCGTACCCGCACCGGGTACCGTACCCGCACCCGTGCAACACAGAATTAGAGAGAACTTGACATACCTATTGACTCTTAATACCTTCAATGACTACGGTTCAGTTAAATTAAAAAAAGAAAAAGAAAAGCATATACATGCCATGAATTAGTCCTTCCCATACATGCGTGTTTCTTGTACCATATTTTTTCAAACAAGAATTAAGGTGGCACCTTACCCTCTGTCATGGCTGCGAATCTTTATCTGTATATTTATATACAGACTATACGTTAATCATAAGCAAGCATATTTATTTATTGTCAAAACTTAAAACAATTCTGATAATTCATTTGTCCTGGAAACATAGACATCAATTTTGATTTCTTGGAAGGAAAACAAACATATATTGCTTCAATTATGTAGCTGATCAAATTCTATTTTTGTCATTGTACAAAAACAAATCATTTTTTTTTTGTCACAAATAATTAAATACTTACCCAATTGAATATTTTTGCGGTGAATATCCAAAGGACAACGAAGCCGACATATATTATAGGCAAATATACAGCAAGAGTAATGGAGCATATACATACATTTTTTGTTCTGTCAATAAAATACAAGTACATTTTTATTTTAATATTTGGAGTTTGACTTAGCTGAACAACTCATATGGGATTGGGAAATATAAGATAAGATAAGGGTATGTATTATGGAGATTAGAATTTTAGTAGCATCTTTCTAATGAGAATTTAAATATAATTCCAACGCCCAATTGGATGTCTGAATTAGGACATAACTTAAGTCCCCGGAAGCTCATAATACAGGCAATCAAAGAAAAGATATCAATGGTAATATAATATTTGTAACAAAAAAAAGTATTATATATTGAGAGGAGAAGATACTTTTTGAGTTCAGAACATGTTAATGAAAAAACAAAGCACTTGGAGACAAATTACTATTTTGGCAGTTTCTGTGTCATGAATAACTCGGAGGGAATATTGTACAATTTGTGCCATCTCAGAAAGACAAATGAAAAGTTTAATTTAATATGCATCCAGTGTCCCATTAATTACTTCTATTCCAAGATATTAAAAAATATTCCATAATTTAAGTTCTTAGAAAGAAAAAGTAAAGAGAGTTTAGAGGAGTCCTATTTGATGATACGAATCTCATTCAATTTTTAATAAAATTGGCTCAATTTACCGAAAGTCGGAAAGCTTGTGGGTTTTTTTTTATAAAGGACGTGGTTCATCCATAGAGAGGATTAGCCAAAATCTATGAAAATTTACTCCCCAAACACAAAATCTTTTATCTTTCTCATAGTAATCATTGGGTTATTTTACACTATTGTATTGTGTCTAGCAATATCTATCTATCTCCTAGCTAGATGAATGATGCCTAGTCATTTTTTGGTCTCCCATTCAGTAGTATTTCGTAGTGGGACAAACCCTGCCCTATAACGAAATTTTGTTTTGGTTAGAAAGAAAGCTCTTCGATCGACCGAAAATTACCACATGAATTAGTGCATGTAACCACCAAGTAATTTAAGATTTTAAGATAAAAAGTTATAATAAAATTATAACTTGTAAGTGTAATTTAGTTGGTAGTTACTATCAATGACATTATTTGTTTCCCTCAAAAAAATCAATGACATTATTTGTAGAGGCTGAAGTTCGAATCTAGGATTCTCCACTTCTCTACACTTTAAAAAATGTGTGATTTAGCCACTAAACTACTTAACAAAAAACTTATAATTATAGCAAATAAAATTATAATGGGATGGAGAAAGTATATATTTCTACTCACTACTAAGTGTTTCATTATATTTGAAAAAATAAATTTCTGTTTTATCTTTAAAAAAAAAAAATTATAACATAAAGAAAGTGCAATTTATATAGTATACCATTTGTATGATTGGTAAACATAATACTTGATAAAACGCATTATTTTTCTTTAAGCATAGAAGCCTGAAAAAGTAATCATATGCTAGATTATAGATGAAACTTAAATTTTAAATTTTTTTGATAGGTAAAACATGTACCTCCTATTCACACCCATATATAAGCACCAAGGTGTTAGATAGCCTTTCTAACCAAGGTGTTTACACGACGCGTCCCGTTGAGTGTCACCAACGACGGTGCAAGTAGATATGGATGAAAAAAAATCTGTTTGAAGGGGCACCCATAAAGAATGGATGGATTCGCACTTGATGGATTCCACATTTGATGTAAAGTATATGTTGGATACTTGGTGAGAAGACCATAAACCCTATATACCTTGAGTTTGTTTTGTTAAAATATAGCATCCAGCTCACTTATATAATTGTTCAAAACTCAATATGATGATCTCCTTTACTCACTCATGATCCAACAATACACTTGTAGACATATTATGTTAACCAGAAGTACGTACACTTCCAAAACCATGTGTGCATTTTTAGAAATATAAGGTAGAGAAAATTGTTCTCTATAGTTGAATAAAGACTAGAGATTTAGGTGAATAAAAATAATTTCAATATGTTCATATATTTAAAATAAAAAATAAAAAATTGAGAGTCGTCATAGCGAATGTTGGAATATTAAATAAGGATATTTCGTCATATCATAGTAGTTTAGTTCTTCCACTAAACCTAATACTAGTTAGCTTAAACGCATGAGTCTCACTTGTCAATAAACTGTAAAGTTTGGACTTGATTTTTTGTACATGCCCAATTTTAAATATTTTAATTTAAAGTATTATATGTACTTTTTATTTTTTTTGGTCTAGTATTATATGTATTTTTTATTTTTATATTACAATGTACAAATAGAAATATGCAGTTTCTTCCTTTCAAAAGAAAAATAAAAATATGCAGTTTCTTTTTCTTTTTAATTTGTACAAGAAATATGCAATAAAAGAATAAACCAAGAAATCAGTATTTTGAGCTTTTTAGTGTGGCCAAAAGTTAAGGCAGGAAATATAATATTCTTCAGCAAACTGTACATACACGAGCCCAAGTATTACGGATCAATGACAGGCTCGAAAGAGTTATGTTCATCTGAATGGGACAACAACCTAGCTAAATAAATAGGATATATACATGCATACATCCTAGATACGTGAGTGGATGTAGACACGTCATGATTAACGTACGGGGTATGTTCTGATCCATGGAGATTAAGGGTCACAGTGTAAAACTAAACAAGTAACACTTGCTTGAGCATAACTCTAAATCATTTGAGAAACACATATAAGTGACAAAAAGTAAACGAAGAGTGAATTTATAATTTTAAAATAATAATTAATTCATGTAAGCAAGTGTCGGTCATTGCTGCATGGTATTGAATAGAACAGTGATCCCAAAGTCTGCAGATTTAATTACAGACATAATCTTTGAAGTATTGAGGCACTTTTGGACCCTGATGCGTTTTGTGATTTCAGTTTTAAATATAGAAAAAATATATTCAAAACATTTACAGTATTGTCAAATGCCATATATAACCTGCTCTTAAATATCCATGCTTTATTAATATGATGATGATGATGATATGATGACCAAAATATATCTGGCTTTGAATATATTTAAAAAATACGAGTTTCACTTGGAAAAGGGACAGTCTTGTCAAAATAGAAAATAAAATGGACAGTTATATTATTGCGATTGTCACGTTTGCATGGAGTTTTATTTCTATTATTAAGGATGGTTTTACTTTTTTTTAAAGGAACGATGGTTATATTAGCTTGCCTAAAAGAACAACTGTTTTAATATCTTTCTATAGAAAAGAAGAGTTTCTATGAAGTCAAAGTATTAGAATTGACACAATGAGTGTGCTTCAATTGGTTAAGTAACATCGAGCTGAGCTAAAGAGCTATATTGTAACCTAAGCATTGGAGCTATAGTTGAAGGTTGTAGAGATACTTGTGAAACTATCGGAGTGTTAAGGTCCAATAATAAATTGGAATTTTTTTTTAAGGAAATAATATATTGGAACTGAATAATACAAAAGAAAAATATTGAAATTGAAGAAATCTACATTCAATTGAAAAGATACGTAATTTTCAAATTGCATATATATGGTGAATCATTTGCGTAGGATTTAAATTATTCAAATCGGCCAGTAATATACGTGATATGTGAAAAACGATCTAGTAAAATAAAAAATATATATTTTAACTTCTTTTTTTGACAAAAAATATATATTTTAACTTTGTAATTTGAGATTCTTCTCGTTCTTGACTTTATATTATATGCATAATCCAAAGAATGATCTAGAGGTTGAAATTTTCCATGCATCTTTAGGACGTTAAAATATAGTTTTACACAAAAAAATAAATTTTTTCTGACTAGAGATGAATTAATTATGAATTTTTATTTCACATAATTACGAATTTCTTAAAAACTCATAATTTATTTGTCTCTCGTGTAAAAATTTAAAATTTTTATGGTGAAGGTTGTTATGATGTTCTAACTATGTCTACACAATTAGGGAATGAAATTTGACCCGTGAGTACATGCTTACTTGGAATTAATTGCAATTTCACACGTTTTGGTTGAAAAATACCAATAAATAGAAACGTCTTAGAAATACTATGAAACTTTTCAAATCCTTTTCATGCGTTTTTTATTGATGTCTCTGCAAAAAAAAGAACACAAAATTCAATTTTAAGTTTTTGACACTTTAAAAATTCATAATTAATTCGACTCAATTCTTTTATGTATAAAACCATATTTTAACGTCCTAAATATGCATGAAAAAAATCATAAAAAAATTCAACCTCTAAGTCGCTCTTTTGGACTTCACGTATATTATAGAGTCAAAAATATCTTAAATTACCGAACTATAGTATGTGTTTTTAATTTTACAAAACATTTTTTAGACTTCATATATATTACAAAGTCAATTTCAACAATTAGCCCTTTCGATAGTTGATTAAATTCTCAGCAATTCCTTTTAAAAGAAATATGACCTTAGCTCACTCAGATGTCAAAAGTAATTTTGTATTTGTACCCGATTTATGAAATTTTTCCAAAGGATAATGATTTTGAAAAATCATCCCTAAATAGACAAAAAGAAGAGAAGGCCAATCTTTTACCAAAGAGTATCTCTGGCAGAAAAAGTTAGACAAGAAAAGGAAAGGTCTATAGAGTTTTCAAAATTTGAAGTGTTATCACCAATGAAAACAAAAGAACCTAGAGAAAGTTCTGTTAATTTTATCATCAATTTATTGCACTATACTTTGTTTGATTACCTTGCCCATCTCATGGCTTTACTTCACAACCAAAAATTCTCCCTTCTCAAAGCTTGTGGTTTATTTGCACTTAATATATTACTAATCTTGGAGTAGGCATCGCTTAGGTCAAGTCACTCCTTGAAATTCCATACAAAGTTCTTGTGTTAAATATCCTTACACTATATAGATTTCAAACTTATGAGATAACAACCATATGGTCTAAGCAGCATGTCACATACATACAACCTCATAGTTTTTTTTTTTTTTGTTGACGTTTAAAGCCTTCATAGCTAGCTTAACAACAATACTTAACGAAAATTAACATATAGTATATAGCTATCAGTGAGATTTTGTTCACTGTCATACAACTTACAAGAGGACAAAACTTCTTTAAAAATTTGACAACTGTTTAAGATAACAAATATAATCTCCTACACAGTTCTTGCGTCATTATTTCATAATAATAAACACAATTTAATACTATATCTATATATATATATAAATTCCAAAGAAAAAGTTGTAAAAATATGAATGCAAATTAATTAGAACAAAATGTCTTGTTTTGCCGGTGGGACATTCACGTATAAGTCAAACCCATGTGATTATGTTTGATCTTATCTTATCCATCCGATTGATGAGAAGAAATGAATCATGGCCGTCAAAAAATGATGTGTCCCCTTTGGTAGGTAGGACCCAAAGTAGTATTATGTGGAATGTCCCGTGAAGTAGAAAGTCAGATATATAAATTCAAAATGACAATGTCCAATCACAACTTTTTCTTCCTCTCCAAACACTCCTTCTATTTATTTCACTATCTATAATATATATCAACTTGCCATTTTATTTCTCAAAACCTTTCTAACCCTTCTTCACTATAATAATTCATATAGCAAAGTTCCTATGCTAGTTAACTCTTCCTCCAGAATATTTCCACGTTGGTTCTGACACAGAGTTTTAAAAAAAACATTTGAAAGAGGTTAATTGAAGGAAGTGCACATGGGAAGACATTCTTGTTGCTACAAGCAGAAGCTTCGTAAAGGTCTTTGGTCTCCAGAAGAAGATGAAAAGCTTTTGAATTATATCACCAAAAATGGTCATGGATGTTGGAGCTCAGTTCCAAAATTAGCTGGTACAAATTAAAACTACTTATATGTTAATGTCATCATATTATATTGTTTCATAAGTTATTCATAACATAATATATAGGACAATTATCATATATGTCAGGTTTGCAGAGGTGTGGTAAGAGTTGTAGATTGAGGTGGATAAATTATCTAAGGCCTGATTTGAAGAGAGGAGCATTCTCAGAGCAAGAAGAGAATTCCATAATTGAACTTCATGCACTCCTAGGCAACAGGTACCAATAATTATAATTAAGGAACTGATTTTGTTTAATGTCTTTTTTTCTTTCTACGAATACGATGACTAATATAGTTTGGTGCCTTTTGAATTATCAGGTGGTCACAGATTGCAGCTCAGTTACCTGGAAGAACAGACAATGAGATAAAAAATCTATGGAATTCAAGTCTGAAGAAGAAGCTAAGGCAAAAAGGAATTGATCCAAACACACACCAACCATTAGTTGAGAACAATGACAGTGACAAGCAATTACCTATGACTGACAATATTCAGATTCAAAAAACCTCTGTGGGATCCAATGAAGTGAAGAATCTATTTGATGATACATCAAATCCAAATTCTATTCCTATGGATAATTGTAATTATCCCCTTGAAATTAATTCAAAAATCAACAACTCAGTTAATTGCTTCATACCTTGTGATAATATGGTTGGATTAGGAGGATCATATCTCAATTTTCAACAACTTAACTATGGAATTAACAACATGACTCTATCTCCAAATTCCAACAACAATACTTCACTTTGCTTCATACCAAGTACTAGTGGTTCAACTTCTACTTGCTCTCAAATGATGTCAGAATTCAATTCTCCCACCATGTTCCATTCTATGTTTCAAACTTCAAATTCTATATCCTCTGGTGAAGTTGATGGGATTCAAAACTGGGAATTTGGTGCAAGCAAAAGCAGCAGTAGCAACATTAATTACCTTGATCATCAAGATAATCATCAAGTAGTAGAAGACATTAAATGGTCTGATTATATGAACTCTAGTCCATTTTTTATTGGAAACAACAACACATTTCAGCAGCAGAATCATCAAACGCACTCTTCTATCTACAGTGATAGTAATGAGGTTAAACAAGAAATGGGGTTCATTAATACAAATGAATCTATTCAATCAAGTAGTAGCACATGGCATCCTCATTTTGAAGCTGCTAATTCAGATATATATAGCAATAAAGATCTTCAAAGATTTTCACTGCCTTTTGGACAAACACTTAATTAGAGCTTCATTTTCACTTTACACGTACGTGTAATCAAGTGAGAGATGCCGACATTTCCAACGTGAATTATTTGGTCAGAAGAAACTTGTCCCACAGGTGGGTGCTTTAAATTTTACTTTATTTTATTTTTTTCATTTAAAGTTTTCTATTGATATTGTAAATGTGTCTGATACAATCAAAAAAATTATCAGCATTATGTTACGGTATAGTACTTATGATTGGCTAAATTAAGCTTCTTTCATTTCATGATTATTTTGTTCATCAAACACATAAGGCTTGTTCCAGATCCTTCAATCAATTCTTACTCTCTTCATTCATTCTGTTATTGTTACATAGTTAGTGAGTTTTAATTTTATTAGTGTAATAAAATTGATAGCATTCTTTACATTTGTTTTATTACTGTTCAATTATTGGTTATCACTTGGACAAATTCTTACCACGTTTTGCTTGTGATTCTTGACTAGTAAGTAGTACTTGAATACTTGAAAATCACACAAAACACACCAATAACATAAACCTACATCGTCTATGTTTGTTATCACAGTGTGTATGTCAAATCACGGCGGCCTGCCATGATTTTTCAAAATCTACATTTCACAGCTTTCACGGTAGAAAGTCATGATACTCCTCTTCATCACGACTTAAGATAGAGACTTGATCGGTATTGATTTCATAACTATGAAGAAAAATAAATATGAATTGAATTTGATCTTAACGAAAATGAAGTAATAATGTTGGAATTTGAGATAGTTTTTCAAATACATGCATATCACATGATACTTTTGAAATTTGGTGTTTTATAATTTGTGTGTGTCAAAAGGTCGTATGGTATCATATTTCTTAAATGGGTGTCTATCATTGTCTCCTACGATAAAGATTGTTTTCAGTTTTTGGACACATTTGAGCTCACTTCCCTTTTCTAGTTAATTAATGACCATAGATAAGAAAAATATTTCATTCACGTCTTTCTAATTAATCTGGTAATGTATTGTATTGTACGCAATCAAAAGCTGTTGAATTCTTTAATTCCCTTGAGCTCAATGATGATTTATTAAATTGATTCTATTTATGTAAGGACAAAAAAAAACTTCAGAAAACTTATGCCATGCCACCGACTAATTCTGTGCAATAAACCCAGCAAAAACTTGACACAAATTTTTAATGTTAAAATAAGAACACAAACCAACGTGACACGGATAATTTTTTTTTTATAGAGGATAAGCAATAGAATGAAGAGATTTTTTTTTTTAAGTAACATAATGATTGGAGCTAACACATATTAAATGTGAAGAAATAAAATGTTTCGGATTTGATCTTATCTTCAGTCCCTACATATATTATATAATGTTTCTACCAGAGTTAAACTCACAAAGAGTGATAAATACTCTTTAACTATTTGATTGTTATACCTATCATCAATATATCGTCATCCTGAGGTGTTATGTGTTTAGAGAGATGTATTCACTATGACATTTCTTTTAAGAATGATCGGCATGTTTTCCTTGGATGCCTGAGAGTTGAAAAGATATGAAACAAATCATTATGCAAATCTTATTATTATCCAGATATGTGATGCATTCTTATGTAACCTTGAAAAGATTTTGTTAGCCTAGATAAAAAAACAATGATTTTGTTGCCACCATATACATAAAGGCTACATCTAGACATAAATATGTGCATTGTTCTATGCACCTTTATTGTCACTCTATATACATAAAGGCTACATGGTAGACTTTGACTTTAGTTAGAAAAATGATAATATTTCAAGTTTAAACTGCTTTTAATTTATTGTGCTCATCATTGACATGTGCGAAGCACGGGAGCACGATCTAGTTTTGGGTAAATGTCTATTTTACCTTCATACATAAACTAGGTTATGTTAATTTATACTCTTAAGGCATAAGTTAAAGAGGTTAAAATAAAAATTAAAAATTAGTTTTATATTAAAAATAATATATCTGTCTCAAAATAATTGTCTCTTTCAACATTTTTAATTGTCTTAAAATAATTGTCGCTTTAAAATGTCAGTGCAACATTTATTATATTTTCCTCTATTATATTCATATTTATTAAATTTCATCAAACTTAACTACTCCACTAACTAGAGTTGATAAGAGTATTTTAGTAAATGACAATAATTTTACGATTGAAATCGACATTCATGCACAACTTTAAATGACTATTATTTTAAGATAGAGTGAGTATAACTTTTAAAACTTTTTAGACATCAAATGAACAATTTAAATAAAAAAAAACTTTTAAATATATTTAGTTTCTTAACTTATACCCTAATGACACAAGTGCATTTTCCAAAGTTAAAAACATAATAAAAAAATAACATTAATATTTCGTTGGTTTCGTAAAACGACTTAAAATTTAATAATGTTTTAGTTTTTTATCTCTAAAACGATTTATAATTTGACACCCATGGAGTAATATTTACTTTAATAGCTTGGTGCTACTCACTTGTGTGATTACAATTATAAGATTGTATTGCCTTTAATAGCAGTACGCATCAGTTTTCTCAAATTAAACAATCTCAGTTTAGATAGATTCACGTAAATTGCAAACCATATTTGAAACTTGAAAGTAATTTGTTTCAATTTAATAAAAACACAATTTAAATCGCTTATAAATGTGCTTTATAATACTATAAATATAGGTTCCTTAATAAAAAAAAACTATAAATTGGTCTGAACAAATAAACTTTCCCCCTTTTTCATTATTATTTGCTACTTTGGATAGACATCTTTATAACCAAGCTAAAAGGGAAAGGCTATAAATAGTAACAATCTAAAATTAGATTTAAGACCAATCCTACGGCTGAATACTTATGCTGTTAAGGAACAAAGAGGACTTGCCTCATCATTCCCAAATAGTTAAAAACACTTTCAATTTCAGCAATGACTATCAAATCAAGTTAATTTTGACAGATCAAATTTGCATTTTGTGTAACATAATTGAATAGCATAATCCTCCATTGATGATGAACTTTGGCTCAACTGAAAACCAAATGGTGACATGTATTATCACAAGGGTAAGGACAATCAATGACCTTAACACCTTCTCGGTCAAAATACCAGTCTCCAACAGCTAAAGCAATTACCTACATTTTGTCAATGTACGTACATATTATTAGTATTAGATTAGATGCATAAATATCTTTAAATCTAGTTTAATTAATGTGTACATTTTCTTTAACTATTAGTATTACTTAAAACTTAAACAACATAAGTGAAACTGTAATGTTCACCTTGTTCTTAATAACCGGAGAATTGTCTGAAAACCATGTATCTTGCCTCTCGGTTTGGCAGTGAGCGAAACACGAATTGATAAACAATCCATTCTTGTTTGATTTTGAGAAGTCTATAATAGAATTCAACATGTGAGTCCTGAACCCTGTATTCAAGAGATGGTTAAATGTTAACAATAAGTTATTGAATATTTTTCTTCACTTGCAATGAATGGTACTATTTCTCATACTTTGCAGAAATTGGATTTGTGGCCTTGTGCATTTAGCATGGTTTAATCTGCATTCATGCCAATAGCCATGGGGATCTGCTGATGGAGGAGCTAAACTTGACTGGATCTGATAACAAGTAAGAAAATGTGATGGTTTAGAACGAATAATAATTTAATGATCACTACTATACTATGTAGCATTGACACTGGCACATACTGATACACTTAATCATTTCATTATCGGTGTCTACGTGTTAGTATTATGTCCAATGTTTGTGTTACTGCCACATCTCATATACTATTATTTATTTATCACGAGTAAAAACTAAAGACTACCAATTCACAAACTTTGGAAATTTACCTGCCATGAATCATAAGCAGTATTGAGAAGAAAAAGTGGTGTTCTAACGCTGGCAATCAAATTCTGAGGGAAGAAACACTGAAAAAAGGAGTAATAAAACCAGTCACTGAAAGTTCAAGTTATAAGCAAGCATTAGCAGAGAGATCTATTTTCTATTCTTTCAAATGAAACTGACACTCCTAACTAGTTGACAAAATTGAAATCAATTATCAATTATTATAATTACCGAGGTAGGATCAAGGTGATTAGTACAAATCTGTGGTAGATTCTTCTGTGCTTCCTACAATGATCAAACAAATAATTCTCAGCATGCCTTACAAATGTTACAACCATGTTGAATAACATAGCCACGAAAGAATATAAACTATTTGTAGTAAGTTGGTATTCTTGTGATTAGGGTGGTGTTACCTGCATCCCTACAACACCGCTGTACATATTCCGGAGGGTGCGCTCACCAGATATATCAATCCTATAATTTCAATGCAAATAGAAATTAACAAGTAACTAAAGATTAATTTTTTTGTAATGATGGTAGAAATGGCACTGAAAGCATGAAATTATGTAGTTTGTTTGTTTGTTGCTTACGAATCAAGAAACAACCCTGCATCACTAAGACACTTCACTTTAGTAGTCCTTGGAAAGAGACCTCGAAATTCATCGCAGTGTATAATAGTAGCTAGGCCACCCGCAGAACATCCGGAAAGAAGGGCCTGATTAGCAAAATGCATTCCTTTTAACATCAAATCTTCCATTGCAGCTGCCCAAATACGCTGTCCTCTGAATTGCAGTTCTGCATCCTATCTCACCAGACAACATATGCAAATAAAGTAGTAAATACTCATTTCATCACATGAATGTCAAGTAAGTTCAAATCATGTATCTCAACAACGGTGTTATTTTTTCTCTTTTATACCTTACTCTTACAAGTTTCTGCTATAAAATTTTGAGTTTCAAAAGCTAACTTTTATGCAAAAAACGATACAGGTCTGGTATAAACAAGTATCATTTGAAGAACCCAAAATATCAAATTTTACATATTAAATGAGAAAGTTAGTTACACTAATTAATTAATTACACCAGTTTGTTAGTCAGTTACACTAGTGTAATTAGTTTTTACATCTAATAGTACCTGATCTTCACCATCTCCGGTGAATGAGCCACCATCACAATAACGAAGCTTTACTCTATTCCAATTGAAAAAATCTGCGAACACGAGCAACAATTACATGTCAGAGAGGCTACTGTCTATAACAAATTAAAAAAGCAGAAAATGAAATATAATTATATAAATTGAATGAAAACCTGGATTTTCTTCAGGTTTATTACTAAGTATTCCTGTGAATGGTATCTCCTTTTCCATGTATAATGATGATCCACGCCGTGTTTTCTTGCGATAAACACATGATCTGACATTGTTACACCATCCACCTCCCTGACCAACCAACACATGATGACAGTTAGAAATCCTAAAACTTTAATTATTTCTAAATATTTTCAGTTAGTTATGCCATGGGGCATATATGCATGTTACAAGAAATGCTTTTGAAGTACCAAAAGAAAAGAAAGACTCATCAACCTTAATATCATTATTTGGTGTAGAAATCTATTAGAGAAAATAAGAAGAAATACCTCTAAATTAACAAGCCAACTGTTTTCTCCTGATCCATATCCACGATGCAAATGGTAGCCAGGTAATGTTCCATCCAAGCACACTGCAAGAAACCAAAAATATTTAATATTGAGAGGAAAGGAGAAAGGTTGTATGTATTGTCTGTAGGTAGTAGTAGAGTAGTACCTGCTCCTTTAGCAGCTGCATTGTGGATAAGGGTGAGTCCTACGAGCAGAGGATTTCCATTACCCTCAAGAAAGGATGATGCATGTTCATGAGCCTCTAAGAGAAAGAGTTCTTCAGTTTCATTGAATTGATATATGGCATAAACCAAGTTGGTGAAAACAAGTCCTATTGCAATGAAAACCCAGAAAAGTTTAGCCATTGGGAGTTAGAAAGAGACAACACTCACAAGTGAAGCAAACAATGCATGACTATATTAATGTGAACAAAAACGAAATTTAGGAGGTGAATAAGGAAGAGGTACAAGATATATAAGGCAAAAAAAGAAGAAAGTGGAAGACACAGAACTGAGAGTTTACCGGGCGGGATTCTTTCAAGTTTTATTATTGTCACGGCACGTTTGGAATCTTCCAAACTTTTCAATATTGTTTTTTTTTCTATCTATTTCTATCAAATCACCAACATATCATATTTAAAGAGTATAACTTATAATTTGTATAAGTTAGTTCTTTCGCTAATTTTATCAAACAATATAAATTCAATTGATTAGTTTGTCCGATATCAATTATACACTATTTCTTTCAAAAATAGACATAATCTTCACACGACAATTAACCGGTAACGAGGAGTGTTATTGGAACAACCACTTTTGTTGATAAATTGTTGGACAAACTAAATATACAAAGAAATATGAATATTGACACAAAAACCAAAACAATAGAGGTGAAAGTAAAAACACAATATGAGTATGAGAGAAAAAATTGTTTTAAAAGTTGTTAATTGATATGTTAGTTTTTTTTTTGTTACGACTTGAATCATAGATCTCCAACTCTTTTATTTGTACCTCAAATCAATTGAGTCATCCAACCTTAAGTAGATTTACACCCACTTTTATAGTTTCTCTAAAACGTGATCAAGGTGGGGTGTATTTCTTACATTTCTTGTTTGTTTTTTCCGGAAAGAATAGAACTACTCAAGAAACAAATAGAGAAATGACGTGATATGTCAAGAGATAGAAAAAAAAATGTTGAATAGAGATAGGAAGTTAAAAAATAATTACCTACACAAATTAACATATGCATGGCATTGAAGTCAACTATCCTTTCTGTGGACCAAACGAGATGACTAGCTATATGGAGTTATTATTGAAGAGTGTTTGGTTTCTGTGCATTTTTTTTTGTTTCGTAACGAACAAAAAAAAACAACCAAATCTGAAAGTGATCTTTCTTATACTACTATTACTATTATTACGTACTGAATACACACGAGACAAGGCCGTGATCAGTCGTTGTATTATATGTTTTGTTTTTTTTACAGTAAGATATTTGTTTTGTTATCAACCTCTTTTCATCTTTCTTAATTGTCCATAAATTGATCTTCCTTTGTCACACCATTTCGTGTTTGCTTTTATTTTAATTTGTGCATGGTTGATATACTCCCTCCGTCTTATAATATAAACAAAAAAAACTCATTCTTTATCCCAAAATATAAGCAAAAAAGACAATCTTTTATCCTATTTAGTCTTGTTTTTTTTAAAAATCTTTTTTTCAAGAAAAACTTTTGTTTATTCTCATAAAATTAAATGTAAATTGCATTCAATTTTCTCTCTCTTTCAATTTTTCCATAACCAATAGCCAATAAAAATTATTTTTACATCTTATGAAACTTTTTCCAAAGAAAATACAAAAAACTATATTCCAAATTTTTATGTTTTAGTTTTCTTAATAAATGTGATTTTTTTTTTCTTATAATTTGGGACGGAGGGTGTATACCATTTATTCTATTTTATGTTTTCAGTGCTCTTTGTACAATATAGCCAATAGATACCAAACTTCGACGTAGGGGGATCAAATATGCTTTTCTTTTCAATGTACATTTCCCCTACTAAGGTTACTGAATGTTTTATTATATATTATTATTACACATTATTATAAAATAGTTACAGCAATGGCTTCTTGAGACTTGAGGTATATTGCAAATTGCAAGTAATACTGTGTAAGAGTATGACCGTTACGTTTACGCAACTTATCCGTATCTACGCCATCACTTTTCAGTTCTCAATCATTTCCATTCCAATATATTGTGCCTATTAGTTTGTGTTGTGCAGTTTGTGTTCAGCGCTATACATTTCTTTAAAAATTATGGAAAATGTTAACAAATACTCTTACAAAACTTAGTGTAGTAAATATATCTTTGAAGCTTGTGTAATCAACCCTTCTAAAAATATACAAAATGTTATTTTCTTTTGTTAACGGTGTCTTATAAACACGGGTTAGCATACCTAAGAATTACTAACCCGATTAGGTTAGGTATATTAATGTGTAATACATACTAAGGTTACTATGTATTAAATTATCCCAAATATTTATTTATTCATTTTTTATTTCAATTGAAATTTCTCATCAAAATCTAGTGAATCAGTAAAACGTGATTTCAACTTTCACTGCCAACGTAAAAATCTTTCATTGTGAACACGAGGATTTTTTTATGCATGATCAAATACATCGGTGTTCGTTTAACCTTGATTTCTATCATGATTATGTGAATTTGTGGAGCTCAATTCACATAAACATTTGTATAAAAAAAAAAAAAAAAATTCTTAATGCTATGGTTGATCACGTGCAACAGACACAAAGATTGATGGGAACCTCAAATGAAATTCACGGTCCCAACCGAATCATGAAATTACTAATAATTATAAGAGTGATGATAATAATAAGAAAAGGGAGGTAAGATAACGGTAGTGCATGTGATAGCATCGACTGAATCACATGCGTGATGCATAATTCTTTTTGGAGGGGTAGTTGGTTGAGAAAGGGCAGCGAAATAGAAGGGCAAAATGTTGGTCGTTAATATGGCCAGCTGCGTCTACCAATACTTATTTATTCCAAGTGGCTTACAGATACAGTCAGACCCACATACCAACAAATCAAAATTGATGATTAATAATAATAAACTTGATCGGAGTGGACCTGAAGATGACGGTTGAAATTGGTTTAACATGGTAGAGGACGAAGTTGCTAATCGCGTGGTGTGGTGTATATGTAAGAACCCCAACACTCGAGCAGAAGTTTTAGACGAATCTAAAGAATGTCCTTATACTTTTTATTAAGGACTGATGTTCTTTTATAAATAATGTGTAAGAAACACTAAATTTTGAGACGGTTATTTCCATTGAGCGGTTTTCCAACATAATCCACGGATTGTTGATGACCATCATTAACCATTTTCCAACATGATTCAAGGATTTTGACACCAATTGTCACAAAACTCACATATAGTCAAAAACTCGAATTACTAGCTTCACAAATATATATTAGTAGTTTTTTTATTTCATTTAAGAGACTTTGTTTTTTTAAGTTCAGTTTTTAAAAAATAAAAATAAAAAAGGTCAATAATACTACATAGTAGTAGTTTTTTTAGAACCTAAACAAAAACTTGAAGATTGTCCTTTAAACTTTAAAGATTGCTATCATACACTTGGAAATGACATTTAATATCTTCAATGACAGTTAACTAATGTTGGCTATTTAATTTTTCTTTGGAACGAACGACAATTAATTGTCATTGAAAGGTATTTTGATCATTTTCAGGTATGTGATAGCAAATCTTTAAGTGTAAACAACAAACTTCCAAAAACTTTTACTAGCCTAAAAACTTCGGGCCGGCCCATCCCCAAACAGTCATAAAACAGTGTTTTCTAGCAATAGATTCATTTGAATTGCTCTATCGTCCCCCATTTTTGCTGGAAAATCCCCCAATAATTTGAAGACAATTGACAGAGGAAACACATTGGAAAGCAGATTTTGATCAGCGTTTTACTGACTAAAATTTCCTGGATTACGACCCGGTAGTTCTTTTATCCAACTTGAGCAACTTGAGAGTCTGCAGTAATCATCAAGTTTATTTTTTAGCAAAAGATCCCTGGCCAATTGAATTGCATACTCTTTATTTATTTAGTTTTTTTGGTTTAGTAGTAAGCTAAATTAGCCCACCTAAATTGGTATGTGGGTTTGGTATATTAGTCTATAGCTAGACTAACCCATTATAATTGTCGAGAAGTGGGGAATCTGGGTTTGAACCGCATCCCCTGCATATCAATCCCGAGTTGCACTTACAAGACAATTGTATACTCTTGTTATTCACATTGAAACGTGAGTTATTGAATTGGCTTTCAAATTAAATTTCTTACCTCAAGACAAGATTTCTTAAACTACCATGGTATTGACATTACTTCTTTCCTTCTTATCTTTTTGATCGTGAGACTTGAGTTTCTCCAAATAATCAATAATAAAGCAGTATTCCAAAGCAACAAATAATTTGATAAAAATATGGTTTGAACAAGATAAATAAAATGAGATGAGAAAGTATGAGCTAGTGAATTGCTCTTAAACACCAGTGTGTGTTGTTACTTGTTACATCCTTTTGCTAGAGCAAAATTGTATTTATATGAAGTAGTGCTCACTATTTAACACATTACTTAACAGCCAATTACAAATCAAGGTGAATCAACTTAATTACCTTATAACTATAAGAACAAGTCAAAAAAGAAGGCCTTAAAAATCTGAACACAAGATCAAGCCAGAGCCAACAATATCAAACCAATCATACAAGCACACATGTACTATAAAACACACATCAACCACTGTCAAAAGCTTAGTACATAGTAGCAATCTCATGGTTATTCTATTCAGCATAATCAGTCCAAAACATACACTGATCCATTCCATTCCATTCTTGTCTCCACCCTATGCTTCCAATATCTTCAATCTTGTGTGTGTCCACCAATGCTACCATCCCAATTTTGTTTTGTCCCACCAATCATTTTGAGAGGCATTTCATGCAAACTCTTCAAATCTATTGGGCTTGAATTTTGGTCTTCAGATTTGTACTTATAGCGTGAGGCCCAATAAAGGTAGTTGAAAAAATTAAGACAACTAAGTATAGCTAGGAACCAATAGAACAGGTTCAAATTACTTTGATTCAAATCAAACCCATGTAACCAACCTTGTTTACTAGGAGTAATCCTTTTGGTAACAACATTAATCAAATTGACAAAAACAGTG
Source organism: Medicago lupulina (assembly GCA_958299785.1). NCBI lineage: Eukaryota > Viridiplantae > Streptophyta > Magnoliopsida > Fabales > Fabaceae > Medicago > Medicago lupulina. Next base: position 3,199,392 of record OY283140.1, read on the forward strand.
CTCAGGAAGTAACCAATAGACATTGATAACCATGTGAAAGATGTTGACAATGATTTCATACTTGAAGGTGATTCCCTATAAAAAAATTCCAAGAGTCCCACAAGTGTGAACATATCAGCAATACCAAAAATACCATATTGGAATGAAAGCCAAAATAGGCTTATGGGGTTAGATGGGTCTTTTCTACTTTGGTCCCTTCTTTTCACTTCTACTATACCAGCCACTGTCATTGATATAACTGAAAGTACTAATCCAACACCTACCCTTTGGAGTTGTGTGATTCCTGAAGGGTGGTTAGTGATTTTTCTTGCAAATGGAACAAAGAAAAGTTCATAAATTGGAACCAAAATGCTTATGAAAATAAGAGGGATGACAGGAATTGATGATGCTGGAACAGTAAATGAACCAAGTTTAAGGTTCATTACATTCCCTTGTTGTACTGAGAATGTTTGAAGCTGTGCTAAACAAGTGTTCATTATGATTGTGCTAGCTACTATTGGTAACATTCTTGTTAGGATTTTCACTTCTTCAACTTGTGTCACTGTGCACACTTTCCATGGTTGAGGTTTTATGTATTCTTGGGGAATTGCTGCTTTATCTAGAAACCTGATTCAACAAACCATAACCTTTTAACATGTATGTATGTTGTAAAAATAGAGGGCATTCCCATTACATAGGAAGACTATGATTCAATTAAATTAAATATAGATAAAGAACAAAAAAATTGAGTTTGGCTAGTTTGATTGAATTCATTTATATTTTTATTTAGATACATCAAGCCTAAAAAACACATATATCAAAATCAATTTGAGATGTGTAAAATGATTTCCTGAAAAATGAAAGTGATAGATATTTTATACAAATCGATTGAAACAAAAAACGAAGCTACAAAGGTGGTGCTATGCTATTCCCTAATAAGTTGCATATTTTTCAGGGATATAAAAACAAAAAACACAACATTGATTACACCAAGTACTGTTCTTTATCATCACCTCTTGGTTATGTCAGAAAACTTTTATAATTACTTTTATCTTATGTTTAGCAATTTATACACGGCATAGATATTTATTTTTCATCCATTTTCTTCTATATCTACTATGCTGCTCCAAAGTCCAAACCGTGTAGATTTGTAGTAGTGGGTCCAGTGTCCTTGGCCTTACCTACTACGTAGTACATGAAAAAGAATCCTAACATGCCTATTTGCTGGACCATTATTTTTTTAAATTGTCTTATCATTTTGCAGGACAATTATTAGGTTTTGGTTTGTGTATGCAACTTGATAAACAATGAATTTTTGAGTTGAGTATGAATGAAGGAAGATTGGAAGGTCACCTCATTTGTTTTGTGTGAACAATTTTCTCCACTGTTGCATCTTTGTCACTTATTTCATATAGTTCTTCGTGTGACTCTGGCAGTGACAGCTTTCGGTTTTTAAATGCCACAACAATAACCTGTACTCAATAAAATATGCTATTTTTTAGTAACATCAAAAATAGATTAAGGTCAAATATATTTTCAATCTCAATTTTTAGTTCTTATAAATTACAAAAATTTAGTAACTCCTAGAGATTAAAAAAGCATGCAGTATCATAGTTTGGAGTACTAAAGAGAAATAGATTCCCTAATGTAAGTGTGTGATATATAGTACTAGCAAGTAGCAACTAGCAGATATTGACCTTATTAATTAACATTCATTTACTAATTGTTTAATCTCAAATCAATAGTTGAAATTAATTAATGCATGGTCCTTTTACAAGAGGGAATCCAGGACCACTAAAGTGTAGAATGAATTAAAAAATATTACGTGGACTAAACATAGTATTTAATCCATAGATTAATGAATAATTAATTGTTAATGCATTTTTTAAAGAAGAGAAATGAAATAGAGATTGAGAATAGACCTGAGCAATTCTAATTGTGGGGCTATCTCCTGGAGTTTTGATTCTATAGAAAGGCTTACCAAGAGCAAGTGTGACAAAGCCAATAGAAGAAGCTATAGTTATTATGAAAAATCCCCAATGCCAAGCTCTTTGTGTACTAACCCAAACAACACCAGTAACACCTGTAATTGCTCCAAGTGTTGAACTAAGCAAAAGCCAATTGAAAAAACTTGCAAGTGCTTTTGCCTCATTTGGATCCTTTTCTTCAAATTGGTCAGCACCAAATGCAGTCATAGATCCTCTTACCCCTCCTATTCCCAATGCCAACAATGTCAGTGATGTGTAAAACATGAATCCTATTCCACCTTTCACACAACTTGATTTCCCACATGCATTTGGATGTAAATGATCTGAAGCAGCTTGAAAAGTAACCAATGCCAAAGCCTACAAATGTTAAATCAAATAAAAAATAAGACTTACCAGAATCTACACTTCTAATCGAATGTGTCTATGGTGTCAACATGACCAATAGTTTAGGACTTACCAAAACTTCTAGAGATCCAAAAAGCAAGCAAGTGGTGAATCTATTTAAGTAAGTATCTGAGATGAAGCCACCAACAAGGGAAAGCAAGAAAGTTGAACCCATGAAATTTGTAAGAGTATTGGCAGAACTTGGTAGATCAAAGTGCATCACTCCATAAAAATATAGAACTAAGCTAACCATGTTTGCCACAAAACCCATATTGTCCAATGCTGACAACACTACATCAAAAAACAAGAACATATTTTGCATCAAATTCAAATCAACAAAAAACAGAACCAACAAAGAGTTTATAGTTTTTTCTTTTGCTTACCAAATATAAACATAGAAGCCCTGAATCCACCTTTCTTTCTCTTCCATTCAGTGAGAAGCTTGAGTTCTTCAGTTTCCTCTTGATCTGCCTGTATTACAAGATTTGAAACTCATCAAATATATGTATAGAAACAAGGTTAGAAAAATGAGTGAGATGAATGAGTAGAACATTACCATTGTAGAGATAATGTTTTAGACAAGAATAGTAAGTTCAAATGAAATGGTGTTTGTGAACAAATAGCTCTACTATGGTTCACTACTTGTCCTCTCCATGCTACTTATCACACACTATGTCTCAAATTTTTCAAGTTCTCTTACCTCACCTTTTTCGTATTTTCAAATCCAAAACAGTAAAAAATAAAAACTGTACTATTATTGATGTTTTAACAAGGGTGCAAATTAATGATGTTTAATCAATCAATTAGTATCATAATCAAACCAAACATATAGGTACCCCACTTTATTTGATATATATGCTTGTCATTACTGAACAATCCATCGTTCCATTGCAGGATTAGTATCAATTTCCTAAACCATGAAGCTTTTAGTGAAGGTAATGAGTCAAATTGATAGAAAGGAAAAGACTGGTTATAGAAATTGGGTAGACATTTCCTTGCTTGATGATACGTAGCATCAATATGATTAATTGGTCATATCATACATCAATTTCATCAACTATTCATTAACTTTAAAAGCTGAATCATACATACAAGATACATCACGTGGTTTCCTAATTATTTTGCTCTTAATTAGTAGTAGTACACATAAGAACAAGTTAAATAGTACTACTAATCAAGAAGTTGAGTGTCTTTACAATTATGTGTAAAAAAAAAATTGTTGAATAAAGCTGGCAGCAACATTGTCTTGTGTCAAAGCTTAGATCATTAATTATCATGATACATAAGATAGTAGGACTAAGGTTGAAACTTGTTTTTTTGGTTAGACAGCATTGTCAGACTGAAAAAAGGTCTTATAGTAGTTTTCTTGCTAAGGAAAAATAAAACATTTTTAGCACAAGAATTTTCATGCGTATGAAGGTACCACATAAAGTCACCCATTTCTACGAAGCTGACTTTCCATCCTCCAAGGCTGTAAAACATGTACCCATCCATCCTTATTTATAAAATCTTTTGATATTTTTTACCCGTATTAAACTTATCATCAAATAAAAAAATCATTTTCTACATATATAATGTATACAAAAAAATTGATATAGTAACTATTCTCTCAGGAATTCAACATAAAAATATAAAGTTAATTAGGAAAATAAGATAGATAGTTTTTTGAGAGCAAAATAAGATAGATAGTTTTTCAATATATTTTTAATAAATTAAAGTGAAACTTTTTTACACTAAAATAGATTAACATTTATTAACATGTTTTTGTTTAGAAGAACATTTATTATCCCTAAAAAAAAGGAACATTTATTAACATGTTATTTGAAACTTTATCACATAAAATTATAAGTCATAAAATAAAATTGTATATAATGTTACCCAAAATAAAAATATTGACGGTGGCCATGAAACTTATGTGCCACCTCTGGCACTCTCAAACGGATCACCAAGAATATGACTATTTTGAAAAGATTTTTTTATTTTGTCAAATTTTACTCTCAAATGGATCACTAAAAGAATATGAATATTTCGAATAGATCTTTCTGAAATATATGGACCAAAGATAAGACCATTTCAATTGTTAAATTGAGTAAGGGATTTTTTAAAATATTCATAATCTCAAAGATCTATTCAAGTGATATGTTAAATGTTATAGACTAACCTAAAAACGTTTAGATGAGATGGGGTGGTTTAGGGTCAATTTTTGACCTCAAATCACCCCTCTAAATCGTTTTTTTTCTTCTCTTCTATTTAAATAAGTGATTTTCACATCGAATTAGGTTTTTCTTTTATGATTTCGTCGTCTTAGTGCGGCACTGTTTTGTTTGTCGTCTTTGTGCGACGTTGTTTGTCTTTTCCCTCTTGTTTAGGTGTTTGTTCGATTTAGATTGTCAAATCAGCTTCGATCTAGTGCAGATTCAACCAATGACTTTGGCATCATCAACGTTGCAGATCCGGAGGCATGGCTATTTCGGAGATTTTAATATAGTCATATTTGTAGGCATATGTACTTTGTCGTTTTATGCTATTAACATGGATAGTGTGAGTTTGTTCACAGATTCATCCTTTTTGTTTTTAGCGAATTTGTATTGTATCGATGTACTCAATCAATTTGAATGAATGAATGTCGTTTGTTTTGTGTCAAAAAAAAATGTCATAGACTGACCTAAAAACGTTTAGATGAGATGCCGCGAGTCTCTTTCAACTTAACTAATGTCATGGTTTGAATTCAGCATTTGACATGCAGCAGCGTTAAAACTCTTAAAGAGAGTTTGTCGTCCATTTGAGTTCCACTAATCTTAAGGGATTAGTCTCTACAATTACACATGGAGGATACATGGTTTACGCCAAAATAATAAATGTTATAAACTAATTTGATGGTTTATTTTAGTGGTTCATTTTGACTTTGCATGTGTTTCTTCTAATTTAAATTTCATTATATGAGAAAGAAAAAAAAATATTTTAAACAAGAGCAATTATATGATACATAAGTGAGATAATTTTTACATCATTTACAAGTTTGTTTCTAGCATTGGATTAAACCTATGTGAATTATTGATCTAATGTTAGAATACAAATTTGTGAATGGTGCATGCTTATTTACTTACTTGCGTGCACATTAGACTAAATCTTCAAACTATGTGGGTCACCTGGTACAGGTAATATGGCCTCATCCATGTTCATTAGCACTATCTTTTATTAATAAAAGTCCATGAATGTCACTTTCCTCCTTCTATTATGCATATCACAGATGTTTTGCTTTTTCCATGTAATCTAAATCTATTGATAAAATCCATTTTAACTTTGAACTGTCTCTTTCAAAATAGCAGTCTAACTTCTAGTATCTCAATCATTCAGAATCTTTTTTTGTTTGAAATTCACTATCTATTGAAAACACACTTTTTTTTGAAGTGTTCCATCTTGGTTTGATTGGTGGATGAAGCACAGATGTGTTTGGTATTGGTGCTCTGCATTCATCCATTCTTTAAGGGACTTTAACCTTTGGAGTGAATTCCTTTGAAAACATGGGGCCATGGCCAACTAAAATCTATCCTTATACTATGTGTTAATGTTACCATACATGGTAGTTTTCTTTGCCTAGCTACAAATAGAGAAACAAAAGTATTAAATAAAAGCCTGTTAACACATGTTTCAAGTTGCTGTATGTCAAAGAAAATCGAGCAATTTTATGAATTTTGATTGCATGTTGTCAAAACTTTGTGCATTCATGTTGTCTAGACATGGATAATTGTTTATCTAAGATTAGACGGTATAGAAAAATGCATATTTAATTTATTTTTAAGTTTAATTGCATTTTTCCTCCCTATTTTTTGTTAATTGTGCGATTTTGCACTCCTATTTTTTTGAATGATTTTGCACTCTATCTTTTGTCAATTGTGTTTCGTTCAAAATCATAAGAGGGCAAAAAATGGAGTGCAAAATCGCTAAAAAAAAATAATAGGGGTGCAAAATCACACAATTGGCAAAAAGATAGGGGTAAAAGTGCAATTAAACACAAAGATGGGGTGTCAAATCGCTCAAAAAAAAGCGGGTGCAAAATCACACAATTAACAAAAAAATAAGAGAGAAAAATACAATTAAGCCTTATTTTTAATCTAAAATACTAAATTGTGTGATCTTGATCCAATGACTATCAATATATACGCTAAATGAATAGACAGAATTTTGACTACATCCAATCTAAATTTTAACTTTACAACCTTCAGCATATCAGAAAAAAAATAAAAATACACATGATTTTAGAAATACACATTTGTATAAAAACTCTTGATTTATACACATTCCAACGATACAAACTGTTTTGGAGGTGAGAAAAGTTTCTTCCAAAGAAAAGTCACATAGTCACATGATAATAATATTGTTCAGGATCGACTAGCCCAAATTACATGTCAGTAATAACCATTGATGTGAGATATTGATAATGTGCCCCTTAAATTTTTGTAGCAATCAGTCTATATCGTGCATATCTTTGTCGTGGAGGTGGACTCCCATTAATTAATGAATAGATTTTGATAGAGGTAGTCGATGTTTCTCTATCTCAAAGACAAAGTGTTATGGTCCTTATAATTTATAAATAAAGTTTAAGTTACTAACCCTACCCTCCATACCATATGCTTTTTCAATAACACCGATTGTTATCACTTTTCCCATAAATTCGTTTATGCTTTTTCAAAGTGCTTGAGTGATTGATTTCTCTCAATACCTCCCATGGGCTTCTTGTTGTCCCTCTATTTAATTTAACTTTAACACACGTTCTTATCTTTAACAATCCCTTTCCCCACAAGACATACACCGTGTGCACCAAGTGAGGGTCAAACGTAATCAATGTGAATGATTTTTGTGAGATTTCAGCTGATTAATACACGGTTGGGTTTTTGATACCACAATTCAACTTTAGTTCATACAAAAATAATTAAAATCTCCCTTAACTTATGTTTTGGATAAGTTAGGATCCTCTTCGTTTATAATTTTCTTCATTTGTTCCATTTGAAGAGATAAAGAAACATAAAAAATAAAAATTAATTAATGATGGTGAGACATATCTAGTGAATCAGTGATAGAACACACCACTAATTTTTTGTGTCTATCTCTTTTTAAATTGCATCTTCCATTTATTTTTATAAATGAAGAGGATCTTTACCCGTTTTGGATTCCTCCTTTTTTCCCTTACGGCCTTACATTGATCCATCAATGCACAATAGCTTTTTAGTCTTTTGAAGCACTATCGGTATCAAGTGTATCCCTTAGAGATTTGAACATTATATTGTGAGTTTAGCTCGTCCGATCAAACTTCCGATGACTTGTTTTTCTAGTCTTGTTAACGAGTGTCTAGGGACACTCGTTTAAATATTCTAAAATAAACAATTATTTAAAAAAAATATCAAATATTTCGATTTAAGGTGCATTGAACACACATATTTTCAAAAACACTTACCACTTATTATTCCTAAAGAGTTTTCCGAAAGCTTTCGTTAATATTTTTCTATTTTTTAATTTTTTTTTTACTCAACATTTTCCTTGAAGTTTGTTATATAATAAGTTATTGGGATTTTGATTGTAATTGGGTTAAGGGTAGCATAAACTATTTATATTTCACTATGTATTCCCAAACTAACATTTTGTATTTTAAAGTTCGTTTATTCTATGAAAATTTTAGTTGTCTTTGTTATTCTCTATATTGTTAATATGGTATCAGAGTTAAGGATAGTAATATGGAAATTGTATCCGGGGTCATGCTAAGCATGAAGGTGGATATTGAAAGTTTTCTCAAATTTGTTTGGAGTCCTACATTACTTAGGTTCTCAAACTATTAAGTGTGTAAATGTATTCTGGCACTCTTAACGTCCATTGATCTAACATGGTAAACTCATTTAGCATGGTATCAAAGCTAGCTTCTCTTTGTTGGTTACTGTGTTTGATTTGTTTTTTGTTTTCTTTCTATTTTTCATTGATTCTTCTTTGAGCTCTCTTTGTTGGAATGATTGATTCCTCTTTTTGATTGCCTTATTCTCTTTGATTGTTATTCTCTTTTTGATTTCTCTCATTGTTGATTTTTATGTTTGATTTGGTCGGTGTCCGTTCTTTAATTGCCTTATTTTATCTATATTATAAACTAAATATATCAATTTTTGTTGATCTATTTGTCTTTTATAAAAAAGATTAGAGAGTAGTTGATTGTATACCACATGTATAACTTTAAGTGAATTGAAAATTTTGGGGACTAATTTTCATAAAATCTATAAAAGAAAAATTCAAATGACTTAAACCAAAATGATACCATATTACATGAATTTTTTTTTTCCGGACGAAATCAAATTACATGAGCATTTTTGCCTCACTTAAAAGCATTCTCTTTTTTTTTTTTTTCCAATTTGAACAACTTACCCGAAAACTTCATTTATGTCCTCTGGTTTGCAAAATGTTTAGAAAAACTTAAATATTTTTGGTATTAACCGGTAAATTTCCGCAACAGGTTACCGGAAAACTTTTATCAAACTTTCCGGTATATTTAGTTTTTGTAAAAAAAATTTTTTTTTTTTTTTTTACTTTTGGTTTTAGCTGAATTTTGGAGCTATTAGTATTTTGTCCATCTCATTATGTTGTACTGATAAGGACGTTATTGTTTTTCATATTTCATTTGATAGAGGTAATTTTTTGCATTTTATAATATATACTTTTTTTTTAAACATACAATATATACATTTTGTGTGTTAGTTTTTTATGTAGCCCAATCAAATGCACAAAGAAGTTCTTATTGTCGGCATATTTCTATGAAAATTTTGTAACCAAAAAAAAATATTTCTATGAAAATTTTGCTAAACAGACGTTTGTGTTTTTTTTTTAATAAAAATACCATACCTTAACTATTGTTATGAGTTATCCAACAATGACAACAAACTCAAAAATTATTGGATAAATGTTCCGGTAAAAATAAGTGAACGGAACACTTTGTATGAGATTTCTGGTAGAAAATTATGAACGTAACTTAGAAGATGTTTTCCAAAATTCTTGATGTACCGAAAAAAAATATATGATAAGAAATCTGGGTTGTAAAAATAGAACATACTCTCTCTTCTTCTCTCGTGTTTACTCGAATAATTTTTGAAAATATGTTAGAAAAAGTAAAAAATTGAGCATTTTAATCAAAATAAATATATGGGTGATGATATAATTGTAGGTGGTACAAGATAATATTTTAACAAGAATGTACAATCATTGTTGTTTACACCTTGAACAAGGTTAAGAAACATCGTAAAATTTTTTGAATAAAAAGCATCATAAAATTTAACCTCAATTTTCATTGACAGTCAACTACGAATAAGGTTATTTTGGTATTTTCGTGGTGTTTCTTAGATTTCTTTGACGTGGGAATAGCAATTTTCAGAATGTATTGCTTTGAAAGCCCACTTCAGATCTATTGCAATGGGCTATGATGAAATTATAGGTAGTTGCTTTTCTCCCATTTGTTTTTGCTATTCTATAACCCAACAATAAGACTTTTTTTAGGCTATTATTTTTTCTATTTATGTGTTTCTCATGCGCCTTATATTTTTTTTATTTCTAAAATGACCACTTGCTCGGAAAATATAACCTCAACCATATTTCGGCAAATATAGTCTAAATTGGTCAACCTATCCAAAGCCTGTAAATATACAGCTCAAAGTGTATTTGTTGAATAGTGTTTACAGGTAGCACACACTTTCAATGTAACATCAACAAAACGCTGCTCCAATTTGGCCAACTATCTATCTCGATCTATTAGGCTTTGTGTGGATAGTGGAAGGAAAGAAAGTTAGAGGAAAGAAGTTTAATGGAAAGAAAGTAAAAAGAAAGTGAGTAAAAAGTGAGATGATTTGTTGGTTGTTTGGTTAGAGTGAAAGTGAGAAAGGAAAGAAAAAGATAAGTTTATTAAATGACAAAAATAACCCTATGTTATTGTGTTATTTAAATATTTTTCATTAAAAATATATTTATAATAATAATTAACATAATTAATACACAAAATTTAAGTACTATATTAACTAATTCATTATGTAACATTGTATTCAAGTATTTCTTTAAGAACACGTGATTTAATTTAGTCTAAAAGCATAGGATGCAAATAAAAGAAATGCATATTAGTCCATGCACGTGGATCAAAGCAAGGGCAGGATTGACATTTTATAAATGGATACATGTTCCTACTACTTTCTTCAGGTTTCAGCGAGGAAACAAATCTGTGGTAGGACCCACCAAAAACAATCTTTTATACCTGTTAATCTGTGGTTCCAAACAAGGGAAGCTCGATTCCCCAAAAAATTTCCATCCCTAGTAGTATCTTTCCTTGTACTTTCACCTATTCCAAACAGCCCCTTAAGATCGTCTTGTAAACTTTCTCTTAAGGTGAAATAAACTCATAAAAGACATTGAAGTGAATTTCCCACGCCAATTTGTCCACTAGTTAGAGATACATTTCAAACAACATATAAGATTGCTTCTTCTATTGTAAGTTGATCATTAAATAATATACAAAAAGAAGTGTGTATTGTGACTCATCAATTCTTGATTTGTTTAGTAAGGTTTTACTTTGTTGGTATGAGTTCGGTAAGGTTTATGATACATTAAATACAAATAATTTTTTATAAACATTCTTATATATATATATATATATATATATATATATATATATATATATATATATATATATATATATATATATGATTGTATTGATTTGAAAGTAACAATTTGTGCTTGTAATGTATTTTCAAATAGGTTGTTTGTTTTCAAATTGTTATTCTTATATAAGTGATTTTAAGATAATAGATCAAGGGAGTAGTTGTTTATTTGCTTAAACTATTTATGTCCCTTAATAAATGTTGAATGATGCCTTAATCATTAGCAGCGTTGCATAACTGGTTAAGCAAACCAACGAGGAAAAAGCCAAGGAAAGAAAAAAGTAGTGATTGAAAGAAAGAAGGGAAACGATATCTAATCCCTACTATATTCAAGGAGTAGGTTTGAATATATGGAGCATGGCCCGTATTTATCTTCCTTTAGCAAAGATTCTAAGCAATCCCACGTACTCACATACCTAACGTGTACCATTCTTCTTCTTATAATAAGCATACTGTTATTCACAGGCGGCTTCTTAATTATTTCATTCCTATATTAAAAAAAATTATAAACAAAAGTAGTTAACATGTCACTGCAGAAATGGATAAGCTTTTGAATGATTGAAGAGCAAGTTTTGTTTATGAATTCATATACTAAAGAAATTAAAAGGCATCTAAGCTCAACGAAAGCGTTTAATTTGCAAGAATAGGTCATTGGCGTGAGAACAAACCACATAGTAGCTAGAAGTAAAGCTAAATTTTATCAACATGGTGTGAGATAGAATACTATCTTATTTTGCAGTGAATGTCACTTAAAAAATAGTATGAAAATTAACAAGGAAATACCTCGAGGGTATCTTATAAGCATATGGATATAATAAAGAAATTATATTTATATAATTATTTATGGATAACTTTTTGACAAGTATCTCTCTTATATTCACATTATATTTGTATTCTCGTTTCTTTTTCTTTATTATTCTTAACCAATAAAAATAAAAGAAGAAAAAATTATTACAAAAATTGTCATAAATGGTGGTTCAAATATCATTGCTCATATACATAAGGAGAGTAGACTCTAATCAAGAAATAACTCTCAGTAATTGTTTGATAAATTGATTTACCTAAAACAGCGAATCTTACTTACTTTGTAGAAGATATAAAAACTTTGTAAAAAAAATTAAAATTATTCCGTGGAAGAATTAAAGCAAGAAATAGTCATAATAAGCAGGTAATATAACAAGCATATAACTTAAAATAAAAACGTCATCAGACATATGATTTGGATGTAACTATACTATCACAACGGCGTGGGTCAGGCTAGATGAACATGGCTGGAGGTGCAAGTCAAAACATTCGTTTTTTAATCTATATAATATAAATTTAAGGGTTTTTCTAAATTCTTTTTATAGAAATGTTTTCTTCTCCCTTTGCTTGTGACATGTGGCACTATTATCCCAACTCTTTTCTATAATTGTATGACATGTGGCACTTTAAGCTTTTCCTAAGCTCTCATGCATTTGGAGAAATCCTTTCTATTTTTATGCTATGATCTCATGATATTAATGTGAGGAATTGTTGACATTGAGACAAATCCACGTTTTAGGAAAAAAATGTAAGGAAAGGCAATAAAAAAAATGCCAATAAAGGTACATTTAATGTTTTCTTTCGTATACACACCAAAATGTTTTGTTTTTTTAGGGAATATACTCACAAAAAATGTACCAGGATTGCAACCGAAAATTTGCATATGAAACTACTATGATGTGCTAAAATTTGGAGGAGTAATTAATTTACCGGGATTGCAATCGAAAATTTACATGTTCATATTGCAAGTCAATCTCTATTAATTTTCTACTTTAATTACCTAATTATTGTTTTTAATTCTACCTTATTCTTTACAAAAAAAAAAATCATATAGCTTAATTTCATAACAGGTTAAATTGTTGGTAGCTAAAACAAAACAAAAAACTAACGTGTGGGTTGAAAATAATTTTACCTAATTGTATTCTAAGAGCTAATATAAATTAAACCCTTTAGGCAACACTTTCTTCACACCACAACTCCTATTTTGCAGTTGTTTTTTCGTATTTCTTTCTTTTTCTTTGCATAATTTTTTAATCTCTCTCTCAAACTGAAATGACACTAAAGATTGACTTGGTATCTGATATATCACCTTCCAAAGAAAGTTGGAATATCAGGGTTCGAGTTGTTTGTCTTTGGTTTGTGAGGGATATGAAAAAGGATCAACTTCCTTACTCCTTGGAGATGGTTCTAATGGACAATAAGGTTTTTTTTAATCCAGTATTTATGATTGTATTTATTTTTTCAATGATTTTTTGTTTATGTCGTTTGTATTTATAACAAGGAGTTTGATTTTTCCTCTAAATTATTTATATCGCTTATTTATATTGTAAAATGTTTTATCATATAAATTAAAGTTGTTTTTTGTATTTTATAGGGTGACTGAATCAATGCGTCTGTTAGACGTACTCTCATATACAAGTATGAGAAGGAGTTGAGCGAGGAACGTGTCTTCTCCATTAGTAATTTTAGTGTTGCCTCTAACGTGGGATCGTATAGGACAGCGAGACACCCTTATAAGATTAACTTTCAGTATGGTACCAAAATAAAGCAATGTGATGATAAGTTTGTTCCTGCTGACATCTATGTTCGGAGATCCTCGCGAAATCTTTCAATCTGAATATGATACGGATTACTTGATTGCATCTTTTTCATCATGTCTCTATTAACCTTATATTACTATAAATATAGCCTCTGTTTGTAAACATTTTTCACAAATATTGATCTTTTGCTTCTAGCAATTTTTCTTTATATTGCTCACTAATTCTGTCTTCTTTTTAATATGAAGAAATTCTGTGTATTTTTTTTATTTGATTTTGTTTATTTTTTATATTTTACATTAATAGTTGGTTGTAACTATATACTAACATATTTTTTATTTGATTTTGTCAAGGGTTTTGCACACAATGCATATGGCATGACGATAACAGTTCATTTTTTATTCAAGTTTCATCTTCTATTTCAATTTATTTTATTTATCTAATTTTTTTTATAATCTTTCATACGTTGGTAGTTTAATTTACATAGGTTTGTAAAACTAATATTGTTGTCTTATCAACAAAATCATGAGTACTAGATTGTGGGTCTCCCTTTGTTATTTTCACTTTCATTTTAATGTTTAGATAGATGCTGACTTATTATGTTTCAGAAAAGAAGAAAGATACTAACTTTTTCACTATTTGGCACTTTGTTTTCATGTTAGCAAATTTACCAATAAATTTAGACATTCGATTTTGTTTTCTTTAGGTCTTTTCCTCAACAAATTTTATGATAGATGAGAAGAAAATATTATTGAATCAAGAATGTCAAGATGAACATCATATCTCGATATAAATATTGGTTCCCATTTTACCATTCCTCACACCGCTTTGACTGAATGTCAAATTTTTCGTGTTTTCAACAATTTTCTCTTTCATTTTTCTCATTTTTTTCAAAGGCTTCAAAACCAAAAATTGGGGGAAAAAATCAGACAAATTGTTCTAAAGTTAATTAAAAACGTACAAAAGTAATTCAAAGTATTTTTAAAAAAAAGTAATCCAAAGTAAAAAATTATTTGTTTGGTATTATATTTATTTGTTATTATTGTTGGAGGGATATACAAATTATTTTACATGTATAGTTTATTTTACAAGACATGTCTAATAATTCCTTAAATAAAAAATGACATATATAATCAAATAGAAAAATTGCTTAAAAAATTAATTAATCTTACTTTTTTTACCTATAGATTGTTCAATCATGTCTACCACCATAACAATCACAAGTGATAACCTTTCCCTATAATTTTATTTCCTCTCTTATCGCTTCTTTTATCCTATAAGAAACCATTTACTAAAACAATCACGATTTTTTTCAGAGTAACAATCATAAGCCTTTTCAGAGGAAAATCATAAGTCTTTGTGACATCTTTACATTCCACTTCTCATTTAATGCTTTTTTTATTTGTTTAATTTATTTAATTTATAAAAATTGAAATGACTAAAATGGAATATTCTATAATTTTATATACACTCTTATTCATATCTCAATTCACAATAAATAAAAAGTGTATACTCCAATTGTATGTGTGGTTTCTTTTATGGAAAAATTGATGACATTAAGCACCAAAATCATTTAAATAAATAAAAAATCTCACTTTAATTTGGCCTACCATTTTAATCTTCACGTTAAAAAAAATATATATACTACATTGTTACTATCATCATGAAAAATCATCACTTTATTTTCTCACTTTTTTTATAGAATATTTCTCCCTTTTTTTTATAAGTGGGTAACTTTTCACTTTAATTTGATGTAATTTTAATCTATAAACTATGATAGGTATTTTTTTTTAAGATACAGATTATGATATCTTGTGGATTAATTACTAATGTTTTCTTACTTTTTTTTATCTAAAGCTGTTTCTTTTTATATTTTTACGGTAATTTTTTTTTTTGGCTTTCGCACCGGTTTCTGACCCACCAATGGTGGACGACTAATCTGGCTCATGCGTAGAGGCATGCGCACTGGCGAAGCGTTGTTCCCCCTGGGTACAGTAATTTTTTTTATTGTACAAGATTTTTATAGTCATTTAGTAAACAATCAATGTAATGACAATTGAAACCATTTTTTTTTGTGATTGTTTCATTTTTTTTATTTACTATACTAATTACTAATTTCAATCAATGTAAATAATGACCAAATTGCTTTGATTGTGATTGTCCAACATATTTGATTTGCACTCTTTTGCTATAAATAAATACAGAGTAAAAAAAGATCAAATGTTTCAAATTAGAAAAACTAATAAGATTTATGATTGATCACGTTTAACGTTGGTTCACCATGAACATTGAGTTAAAAATGATGAAATGTGAATTTTGTTGATGACATGTCATTAATAAAAACAACAAAAAGTTGCAGCAATCAGATGTACTGATAACTCAGATCTTGATCACATAGATGATAAGAATTAAAAATAATGTTTTATTTACTAAAAAATAAATTTAAATAAAATAAAAATATCAAATTTGAAAAAAATGTATAGTTAGAAAAATTAAATGTTTGAATGTTGGAAATTTAGAAATTGAGAGAAGCAATATCGATATCGTGTGAAAAATATTGACAAACAATGTTTGAGTTAATGACAGAAAAATTTAAAATAAAATAACAATATTAAATTTTAAAAAATTAGATAGTTAGAAAAATAATACGTTTGAATTTAAAAAATTTAGAAATTGAGAGAAGCATTATCGATGTCGTGTGAAAAATATTGACAATTGTAAGCAATGTATAAAATTATAAAATTAGAATCAAAGTCATTTGATCACATTTATGCCCGACTCTTAATGACTGGACTAACTGCAATAGCATCTCTGTCCAAATTAGTGAATATTTTGTTAGGAACAAGTTTGATTTATCAAACTTTAGATTCTTAAAATTTTGAGAGAGTTTTGGCTTGGTCTCCCCTCTTTTTCAGTTGTATATATTTTTATTCAATCTATTTTGGTGAGGCCATACTCTAATTGCCCACTTTTGGTTTAACAATAAAAATTGTTTAACATGACTTATATCCCATTAATATTCTTGATATACTAAATAACATATTCTATTTTTCAAACAATGTATAAAAAAATACAGCCTAGAAAAATCAATGCAAATATTTTGCTACCACAATATAGCCTTTTAAAATTAGTCTATCAACTATCAATGTTTTTTTAAAGGAAAAGTTTAAACTATCAATGATAATTTTCACTAAACCATCATACGCATAAACGACCCATGGTTTGGGAAAAATGTAAGTTATTTGTATCACATTCATTTTAAGGTGTAATATGGACCTCTAAAAATGATCTAAATCTGAACATTTATAATTTTTTTATATGTATAATCTTTCCTATGTTAGCTTTGTCATGCATAGCCAGTTTCAAGCCATGATGAAAGAAGAGGGTTATGTTAGACCTCGAAAATCAATGTAAAACTTATTAAATCTCTATGACAAAGACCAAATACGTAATAATGTGAATGCTTGACCGTTGCCTAGAAGAAACATGATGTATAGCTAAAGTATAATGTGAATTCTGAAAGGGTCACTATATCACGTTGAAAAATAAGCAAGGGTTCTCATATCTTTGTAAACGGGAATGGATAAAGAAGTTAGTACAAGAGAGTAGGATCCGTTTTGGATCATGGAATATAGGCACTCTTATATAAAAGTACATTGAAAAAGTTGTTAATATGACTAGAAGGAATATTAATTGTATATACCTAATATAAATTAAGTGGGTGGATGAAAGGGCGAAAGAATTAGATAATTTAATGTAGGCATTATTGTTGATACAAAATCAAAGAAGGATATCGTGGATGTAAATAGGATAGGAGATCATATCATAGCTATAAAATTTATAGTTTAACAATACATTTTTAGTGTTATAAGTTAGATCGACAAATGGGGTAAACATTATTGTGGATGAGGAATGAAAGAAAGATATTATAGATGTAAAAAGGATAGGAGATCATATCATAATCCTAAAAGTTGTAGTGAAACAATGCATTTTTAATATCATTAGTGCTTATGCATTCCAGGTAGGGTTAAAAAACGCCTTAAAGTAAAGTTCTAGGATTATTTATGAGGTTTAATTCTGAATATACCACTAGGAGAAAATATTTTTCTTGAAGGGAACCTAAATGAGAATGTAGGGAGTGTTTTGAAGGCTTGAATGTGGGTATGGTCTAAGAGAGATAAATGTGGATAGTAAACTCATATACAAGGGTCAGGTGCAATGATCTCAGATAGATTTCTTTCTTATTATGAAATCTATCAGAAATATTTCTTTGGTTTGTAAAATATTACTTGGAGATAATTTGACTACCCAACATAAATTATTAAGGAGCTACGGTTGGACTCTAAGGATCAATTGGTGAAAAACAAGTATTTCCAACATAAGATTTTAAAGGGAGGTTTCGCGAAGCTACATGGAATCCCAAATGTTATGTGGGACAAGATGACACATTAGATTAAAACAGTAGCAAAAGAGACACTAGGAGAATAAAGAGGTTTTGGTCCTAGGGGTAAAGAATATTGGTGGTGGATCGAAAGTGGTCAAAGTAAATGAGAAACAAAAGGAAATGTTTTAAAGAGCGGTTTGATCACAAAAAAAGAGCGGTTTAGGTGTAAAAGGGCCGAAATTTGGGAAAATTATAAGAGACATAAGAAAGAGACCAAGAAAGCTTTGAGCGGGGGATAGAGAGATCAATGGTTTTGAGGCAGTTGACCGATCAATGCGTGATATCATGTCCAAGAATGATCCTCTAAACGAGTTTAGACCTTTTGGTGGAATGACAGTAGTTTTAGGTGGTGATTTTAGGCAGATATTACCTGTTGTTCGAAAGGGATCGATGCAGGATATTCTTGATGCATCAATCAATTCATCAAAGATATGGGCTTATTGTAATGTGTTGAGGCTTACTGTTAATATGAGATTGGGTGCATCTTCGGTACCTGCAGAGTAGGAAGAAATTGCTGATTTTGGCAAGTGGATACTTTCAATTGGAGATGGCGACGACACTTCTGATGAGAATGGTGAAATGAAGGTGGAAATTCCCGAAGATTTGCTGATATCGGACACAACAAATCCGTTGATGTCGCTTATAGACTTTGTGTATCCCGATTTAAATGATAACCTTGGTGACCCGCTATTTTTTCAAGAAAGGGGAATACTCGCACCAACGCTTGATTCAGTTGAGAATGTTAACGAATTTATGATGTCACTGATTCCAGGTGAAGAGAAAGAGTATTTAAGTTCCGATTCTGTTTGTCGATCGGGCGAAAATTCAGATGTCCAGAGCGAGTGGTTCACAACAGAATTTCTTAATGGTATTAAGAGCTCTGGAATTCCAAATCACCGGTTGAAACTAAGGGTGGGATGTCCAGTTATGCTTATGAGAAACATCGATCTGGCCAATGGACTTTGTAATGGTACGAGGCTGACAGTTACACATCTAGGAAATAGTACAATAGCTGCTACCGTAATTACAGGAAAAAGGGCAGATGACAGGGTATTCATTCCCAGGATGAATCTTATTCCGAGTGATCCAGGACTACCCTTCAAATTCAGACGCAGGCAGTTTCCATTGACGCCCTGTTTTGCAATGACAATAAATAAAAGTCAGGGTCAATCTTTATCTCGAGTGGGAGTTTATCTTCCTAAGCCTGTGTTCACGCATGGACAACTTTATGTTGCCGTCTCTCGAGTTACTTCTAGAAAAGGTTTGAAGCTGCTCATCTTGGACGAAGATAATAATGTATCCAAAGAGACCACAAATGTTGTGTATCGTGAAGTATTTCAAAAAGTATGATTATTTGTTGTGTTTTAGAATAGTTGTTGCTATAATTTTTAAAATCAAAGTTGCGTACTGTTTGAAAGTCGTTTTTTTTTTTTAATTTCTTTGTAAGATGTACTGGTCATTACGTAACATGCAGTTTCTATATAAGCAGATCCTTCTGCCATTGACTTTTAATTGATGCACTTTTCAGGTATAACAATACGCGGAACCGTTTTTTTTTACATCGTTGTTGCCTTAAAATATAATATTTGGATTAGACCATTCGTTTTTTAAAAAATAAAAACAAATAACAATCGGCGTTTTTTAGCTCAAACTATATTTATACATACCCGCAAAAAAATTAACGTTTCCATTCACATACTAAGTGTATACATCTGACGCTAGCTATTATATAAAAAACATACAATTTCTTTATTTTTTATGGTTAATAGAATACATTATGTCAACTGATAATAATATACAGTACGTCGGCGTGTTCTTGCAAAATATTACATATGCTAAGTTTAACAATGAGTGCATCTTGTATTACAAATAATTAGTATAAGTATGCATCCAATTACTCTAATCCTTATGTGCAATGTTTAGATATTGCAAAATATGTATAAAATTAAGATGAAATTTTTTTCAAGTCAAAATTAAATTATAACCACACTTATAACTTTAAGATAACATAGTATAAAATCTATACATTTAATCATAAAAGTTGTTTATTTCCCGTGCTTGGCACGGGTCATTACACTAGTTTTGGATAAAAATGGAAGTCAAGACTCAAATTTCAAGAAAAGGGCACAAACCAAACCAATGCCCTTCTGTTTTGGGTTCCTTCCGGATCGTCCCGACGACTTTTCTTTTAATAACTTCAACAGACCTTATAAAATAAGCATGTCCCTTGCATTTATTCATCAATTTGATCGGATTGCCAAGTGTATTTTAATTAAGAGACAAATAAAAAATAATGGCCACGCAATTGGCTAAGTTGATAAGAATTTAACTCTGATATTACAAGGATTGAGTTTGAATCACACTATCGATACAAGAATTTTATTATTATTTTGTTGACAAACAAGAATTTTATTATTGAGTACTATCAACGCTCTAGACTCTAGAGTTTTCAAGTATTCTTTGATCTTGATGAGACCTATAATTCAATTTTTCTAAGCTTTTTCTTATAAATAAAAGGCGACAAAAAAGTTATTAATTATCAACCTTGATAAATTGAAAATAATAAGTTCGATTTTCAAAAACTAATATATTGTTAACAAATAGAAAAAGTTGAATTTGTTAACAGTGTCTATTAGTTTTTCAAAATTGACAGACATATTAATTTGACCTGAAATCATTCCTTTAAAATAATTTTTACATATTTTTTATCTTCTTTCTTTTGTTTTTTATTTCATTGACTTGACACGGTTCAGATTGTTTTTATTTCTCATTATTTTGATGTCTGTTTTTTATGTTGTCTTAATGTAATGATTATTTGATTCGGGTTGAATGATTAACTTTGATCAAGTGCGTGTATGAATATTGTGGAGATATGGTTTTGACATCGTCAACATTGCAGATTTGGAGATATGAGTATTCTAGATATTCTAGATATGAGTATGTAGACATATGTGCTCTGTTGTTTGTATTGTATCGATATACTTTATCAATTTGAATTAATGAATATTGTTTTTTTTTGACAAAAAAAATTGTACATGAGTTCTCCTAATTTAACAATCAAAAAATAGTTTGTTAGAAAATGTGTTGTTATCGTATCTTATTAAAAACAATAACTAAAATTTTAATAATTTTACAATATATTTTTTTTTTAAAGAAATTTACAATATATATGTGTGTGAGTATGTATACTAAAGAATTTTATCATATTTTTAACTATTTCTTAATAAAAAAATACAATATCGTAATTTAATTTTATTTTTGACAAGATATAACACCTTAATTTATATCTTATAACTTCCACTTTATTTTAAGTGAGAAGATTCCTTATACTATATTAATTCTTCTGTCTCTCTTCCAAGTCTTCTCTTGGTATAAATAATCAAAGCCCATTACCACTTCATTCCAACTCATAATTCAAATTGCTCCTTTTTTTATATAGCTTGTCAATTTTGTCTTGCCTACTTATAATTGGTTTTCAAAAGGCTCCGATCATAACAAATGATGAAGCTCATCGCACTGTTGCTGCTTGTGGTGTTAACCACCACTGTCACTGCTGATCCCGACAATCTTCAAGATCTCTGTGTTGCAGACCTTGCTTCTGGTACCATTACATTAATAATAATCTCATGAAATATATCTTTTCTTTTCATATTGTATTATATATTCTATATAGAGCATATAACAAGATGTATATATGCACTTCCATGCTAATTATTACTTATATAAGCAAGATTAATTATAAGGATAAAAAAGCTGGAAATAATTAGTTCCCTTTTCATTTTCACTTTTTCCCTTAATCATTATATGCAATCTTTTTTCTTAAATTTATTTTTTTCACTCATGTTAATCCAACTAACTCTCTTATTAGGCCTACCAACACCTTTGATATGGCTTTTTATTGACTTTAATGTTTAATCATTCAGAACAATAATCCCACCTATATGATTAACTTTTCTTAGTTTGTCCCTTATCTTTTATAATATGATACTACCAATTATAGTGTCTTTTTGAAGTAAATTGATTTAACTACTCTTTGCAAATACAAGAAATCATTGCATATTATTGATAGCATAATTGGCAACAAGAATTATATGTATTTCTTAAAGTCAACGATATACTAGTTTCTTTGGTTAAGTTTTTTCTTGTCTTGCAATTCTTATTGTTGAAATATTATGATAGTGGTAATTAAATTATGTGTTGATTAAATTAACAGCGATTCTAGTGAATGGATTCACGTGCAAACCAGCTTCCAATGTAACTGCAGCTGATTTCTCCACCAACGTGCTAGCCAAACCAGGAGCCACAAACAACACATTTGGTTCCTTAGTAACCTTAGCCAATGTTCAGAAAATCCCAGGACTAAACACACTTGGTGTATCATTGGCACGTATTGACTATGCTGTAGGTGGACAAAACCCACCTCACACTCACCCACGTGCAACTGAGATTGTGTTTGTTCTTGAAGGTCAATTAGATGTTGGGTTTATTACAACAGCTAATGTTTTGATATCGAAGACTATTGTTAAGGGTGAAACATTTGTGTTTCCTAAAGGATTGGTTCATTTCCAAAAGAACAGTGGTTATGTACCTGCTGCAGTGATTGCAGGGTTCAATAGTCAATTGCAAGGAACAGTGAATATTCCTCTTACTTTGTTTGCTGCTACACCACCTGTTCCAGATGATATTTTGACTCAAGCATTCCAAATTGGTACCAAAGAAGTTCAGAAAATCAAGTCTAGGCTTGCACCCAAGAAGTGAGATCAAGGATTGATGTGATGTTGTTGTTTTGTTTGTGTTTTTAAATTTACCATCTGCATTTGATTTTAACTTTGTTCATTTACAATTCATGTTTGGAACTCATAAAACAATTGGGGCATGTTCAATATTCATTTTCGTTTGGATGATTGAAATTTGTAAGAACCCTAATGCGTGCTTGTTATTTTGCTAATCAAATTCAAATGTGCTTGTTATTTTTGCAATTATGTGGAGCAAGCAATCACTTTGTAGATCTTGTTTGGATAAACAGTTTAAATAAACGTGTATGGCATAAATTTTTTTATATAGTACTTATGCATAAATTATTTTCATAACAAAAAGATAAAATAAGATCAAATTATTTTGATATGCTTTACAAGTTGGATTCAAACACTATCTTGGAGAGCTTTCAAAAATAAACTAAAGAGTTATGCCCGGATTTTCATTTGACGGTTCTCGATTTTGGGTCACGTGGAGAGAAAAAAATGCTCGTATTTTTCAGTAAAATGCGGATGTTCTTCATCCCCTTTTTGACAAAATTAAAATTCAATATTTTTTATGGCTGAAGATAAAATATATCAAATTTGCTTTTAACTATCATATGTGGTGGCTTAATTATCCATACGCTGAGTTTTGTAATATCAATTTTTTAGCTTTCTTTCTAGTGATTTCTTCTTGTATTTTGATGTAACCGTTACTTCTTTACTTCTTTCTCTCCGACACTTCTTGTGCAGAAAAAGAATTGTTTGATTAATATAATTCTATTTTAACTTCTTAAAAAAAAACAAAATTACAAGTGTTTTTTTTTTTTTTGGTGATAAAAATTACAAGTGTTTATGTCCCTAAATACATTCAAATAAATCAAAACAATGAGAAGCATAATTAAGCAGTAGAGTTTTTCTATTCGCATGTCTCGAACTAAGAAAAAAGCTATGATTGATTGTCTAAATTATTACACATATGTTTTTAAACTAATTATTATGTGGATTGTTTTACTACTTAATCCTATATTTTATATAGCGGCAGCAAATAAAATATGCCATAGAGCCATACTGGTGATCATTTTCTATGTCAATGTAAAGTTAAATCCATGATAAAGATTCCGTTTCGGTTTCTACTCCTTTATTATTAATATTTTTGTTATTATTAATTTTGTAAACCGATCTCTTTTATGTGTAACTACGATTAATCTTTTGATTCGGATTAGATGACAAAACTCTGATGTTTCTCATCTATAATTCATTTTACTTTGTTCTTGTAAAAAAAAATATTCATCTTTATTCGAAAAGGGCAACAAAGCTGGCAACCAAGCATGGACCAATAATTAATTACTACATTAATTAACTATATAGCCATAAACTGGCCTTCTAGAATGGAGCAAATAACAAAATAAACTAGCAAGTGCGAGATTACCAACTACAATTAATATTTCTAGTTTAATTGAGTGCATTAAGCTATTGATCTCAATGATATAATCATTTATTGTATTTTTTATTCTTATGATTATGAAGAAAAATTGGTAGTGTAGTTAATGTATCTATTTTATGTATAAATATATCTAAAATTTCCTTTATATATGTAGTAGATTTTGACTTTTTCTAATTCAAAACACTTATTGGTTTAATTAGGGGTTTATTTGAAAAAGACGCAATAAACATATCAAGTAATTTGAAAATGAGTTTATATTAAGGTACAAATTTTCTTAGTGTGCTTATATTTAGAGACGGATAAAGTGCTTTTAAGTTTGAATATTCCTCTCAAAAAAGTTTGAATTTTATTTTCTCCAAAAAAAACGTGTTTGAATTATTGTTTTATGGTTTTGAAAATAGGAACCTATGTTTTGATTGAAGCTCTTGGGATAAATTGGTAGCACAACACTAGCACATATCATACCCATCAATTCTCCATTAATTCAATATTTATGCTCAACTAACTATTTAGAAAATTACATGGTCATATCTAAATATACTTACCCTGCAGTGCCATGTCCAACATCCTATTGACTCTATCCATTGAAAAATCCTCCTAAAGTTCCAATGACGATAGAAAGAAAAAAGAATGTTGACAAGTAACAACACACCTTTTATTTTCTGCAGTTCTCAGTTGTTGCATACAGTATACAGGCAATAAATTATCTTTCCTAAAGGAGTACATAGTATACATCATAAACGTAGTGGATAGTTTCTCATAAATAGAAACTATGTGGCTTTTTCAGTAGAAAATTATTTGGTTTAAATCTGAATATTTTTACACTATAGGTTTGTAGAAGAATCTCTCAAGTGGAAGTTTCGTATTATCAACATAGTGTATCTTTTATTGGAAGTTAGTTTATTCATCGATAGCGTAATGTAGGTTGTTGTCGTAAACTTGTACTCACAACAAGTAACAGGCTTTTAATTTAGAAAGGTTTCCAGTTAAAGTAACAAGCCTCCTCAGAAGGATAAAAACAAGTGATTTAGTATTGAGATTTTGTCCACAAAAAATGTGTTTGGGTAGGGATATATGATACGAGTTCGAGTTTGTTTTATTTATCTACATTTCATTATGAAAAACATAGACATATCTATCTCATAAATGAACAATAAATAAAAGGTAGATGAATGTAGCAAACCTTTCGTCGCACACATGATGGAGGAAGCATCACACTTGAGACTTGACCCCAAATATATTGCTCCCCTCCCACAATTCTAGATTATTTTTGACAAAAGCTCTTGCATATCTTATATGTTGACTTTTAATTATCTACTTAGGTATCAGAGCACAAGATTCCAGCTTGGGAATCATCTAATCTAATGGAATAAAAAACTTTTGCTTTTGGATTTGCCCAGTTCCGAATCAAAGGTACTATAAGCTTTGGGGATAAAAGAATCGAATAGGCATAAATTCTCTATAGATATGGGATAGGGATATTTGTATCAGTTAGTCAAAGTTGCAAAGCTTTGCCAGAGAATAACAACTGAGCTATCGTATATTGATAACTATAAATGCTAAGGTGAATCACCACCCCAAGAGAAGAACAAATATAGACTATTATTGGGCAGTGGATAGTAACCTATGAATTAATTATGCATACTTAAAAAAAAAATGATGAATATAATACTAGAAACAAAGATTACAAATAGGAATAAAAAAACATTTGATGACCATTCTTTGATTAATTGATTACTACATTTCCAAAGTAGCTTAAAAAAATATGGAAACTAACCTATCTTTTTCTTCGTCTATTTCCACCGGTACCACCATCTCCCCGTGGTTTTCTTGTTTACTAGCTCATCTAGAATGTACTTCATCGTACAACAGAAGGAATAACAGTATATACATAATACTCGTAACCGTGTAAACAAAGGGACAGCATCAAAAGAAATCTGGCCAAATACTGCACATCAGCAGCCATCTAGGAAGCATGAGCAGCAAAGTTTGCAAACCCTTGAAATTATTTACAGCACAAAAAACTTAACAACTTTAAGTAGAAGATATCTATCTTAAATGATCAAGACAGACATCATAAAGGGAAGCATGTGGTGCTACTTTACTATGGTAAAAAAAAAAAGGGCAACCTGGTGCACTGAAGCTCCCGCATTCGCAGGGTCTGGGAAGGGGTCCCACCATTTGGTGTATTGTTTTTCCCTGTTTTTACACAAGAGGCTGTTTCCAGGACTTGAACCTGTGACCGACAACAACTTTACCAGTTGCGCCAAGGTTACACTCTGCTACTTTACTATGGTAATGCAATTAAATTCTTTAATCAGCGTGCAAATGGCATGGGCTGCTACACAATCAAAAGAAAAGGGTTTCCAAATTTGGGCATAGATTTTTTTGTCAAAAACTATGTTAATTTTCTTAAAAAGAAGTGAGAAAGCTATACACTAAAAGTTGTTTCAAAATTTTGAAATGACCATCTTAACATTTGAAAGCAATACATAATCTTAACATTTGTATAAAAACGATAGCAACTAACATAAGCCAGACCAATCTATGACCCAACTATACAATACAGAATGTCCTCCAAATTTTGTTTCCTAAGTTCTCTAAACCTTTCCAAATATATGAAGATTAAAGTATGTGATGCATTAACATATATCCTCAAAAACATATACATAAGAATCAGAGCATGCCACTCAAAATCCAACTGAACGACAGTAACAAAGACTTAGTATGTTTCAGTTGCTAATTTTATAAATAACAATTACTCAAAACTACTGACAGGATGAATGAAAAAGATGTGTACATGAGAAAACCAAACAAAAATTTCTAACAGCTAACAAATAGATTATGAATATAGCAGGGCTAAAAAATATTCAGTTTTTATATACACAATACACCACTTCTCAGACGAGGTAGGACAATTAGAGGTTCCTGAATGTCAAGGAATCCAATTTTCATCCACCTATTTCGTACCAGCAGCTGATCAAGCAGTCCTCACCCTTTCATATTTTATCCACAACTTAATGGACCACATTGCTCTAAATGAAAATGACAACAGGATATTCTCACTCTGAGTTTCCCTACATGTTCCGATGCAATTCTAGCCCCTCAACTCTACCATATTCATCGAACATCCAATCAATACGCCGCAATGTGTTCTAAGCCATATTTCCACTGAATTTCAAAATGAGGCAGCACAGAACAAACCCAACAATACAGACAAATTCCATCTGAATAATAATAATACTCAAACAAGCACAACAAAATAAAATGAACAATGGATATCCATTCCAACATTACTAATCAATCATTCAACCAATGATTCAATATGTGGATTGCATTCTTTGGAACAAAAATCATTCTTCTCTAATAAACTCTTCAACATAGAATGAGTAAATTTAGGATGATTAGGGTCACTACTAGGTGACCCATTAGGGTTTCCCAATACATTTGGACGAGAAAAACAAAACTTGCAACCAAATACTTTTCGAGTAGTAGTGCTATTAGCACCCTCACCTTGAATAATCACCACCTTACCTCTGCTACTCACATTTACATTCCTATAAAAAGACGCTGTTGTTGATGATGATGATGACGACGACGGTGAAAGAAGAGTCTTTTTGCTTCTAACTCTACGAATTTGATTCTTTGCTTTTGAAAATTGATTAAGTAGCAACCTTTTTCCAAAATCAAATTTTGTACGGTGCTTCTTCTTCTTCTTCCCGGTTGTATCTTCTTCGTCTTGTTCGTCATCACCGTCACTACCTCCTCTTTGGTAACCGTTTCGATTGGAGATCTCTTCATCAGAAGAACCAGACATCAATTCGTATTCAAACCGCGATTGACCTAACGAAATAGGGATTCATAAATTCATTGAATTGAATTTGGTTGGATTCGAAGAAATTAGGTTAATGGAAATGAATTTGATGGAAACGATAAAGGAAGAAAGGAACGTAGTTGAATTGGGGAAGTTACTCTTCGAACGCAACTAAACTAAACCAAACTATTATGCATTTATTATCGTTCTCTTCTATTCAAATAACACTCCACGTATTAGCTGCCAACTTCGTCTTTTCAATCATTATTATCACATGGAATTTTATTAGATACAAGGGGCAAAATTAATCTATTAAAATATTTGGATACACATTAAATAAAAAAATTTAAGTTAAGAGACTAAAGTATAATTTTTTTAATTTTTTTTTACACAGTCTTTAATTTTATTTTAGAAAGCTAAATATGACAAAACAAATATTTTTTAGTAAAATGAACTTATATATACTCCGATCACAATTATAAATAAAAATTGTTTTTTTGGTTATGCTAACAAGTGTTTTAAAGTCATTTGTTAAGGAACTTAAAAGGAGTATGTTTACAATGGATTTAACAAAATCTTGACTTTTAAAAAGTTAAATTCATCATTTTTCATAATTTTTCAATACAATATTTCTATTTTAATCATTTTAATCAATGTTTCAAAGATACTCTTTAATATTTCCTTCATTTTTTTCATATTTATTAAATATCCAAAGTATATTAACTATAATATTATCATGATATATCAGTTATTTAATGAATTAAAAAAAATTGTTTATAAATGTAATGACAAGGAGTGAGCTATAATTAAACTTTAAACTCAAATATATGGCTTGCCAAAGACACTAAAAGTCATAACACGAACTATCTTTTTAATCTACTTAATAGAGACTAATAGTGACATTTACCAAGGGGAGAGTGAATTCTTTCCCACCATGGGAAAGGCGACTTTTCACCCACACTTGACAGTCAAACAAGTTATTTTTGTTTTGTTTGTTTGAACAAAAATAAGGATGAGGATCCTCTCCTTTAGTAATTTGTCTCTGTATCTCTCTTTCTCCAAATCTCAGCCACTCCATCAATCCAATAGTGATAAATTTTAAAGTGAAAAACCAAATAACTTCTCACACCATTCTCTCTCCTTCATCCCACTCACGAACCACCACCACCTACAACATCAGACTCACTATCCCAGCAACATCCTAATTTCCATGGATTTTTTTTCCTTCTTCCCTTGTCTATTAATTGGTATCGTTTTTTTCTAAAAGATGGTATCAGTTATTTTTAGATAATCCAATTATTATTATTATTATTCGTTGCTTGTTCATATATCCAAAACAAACAAACAACAAAATCAATGAAATTCAAATCCTTTTTTCAATTAATTAAATCCCAACCTTCATTGCACATTTTGCAATCATATATTATGTTCATGAATGAAATTCACATTTACGGTTCTTTATCCCCAATTGTTAACGCTGTCCTGGAACAACTAGGATTTCAAGTAAACAAATCGACAATTAAGAACTAATGAGAAATATAGATCTGTCGTTCAACAATAATGGGAGTAAATTACAATTTCTCTCATTATGGTTCCAATGTAAAATTTAACTTACATGCAACAAATACAAACAACTGTAAACATCAATTTGGAAGAGTGGGGATTTAATTAATTGAAAATTTAATTTGGAAGAGTAAGGATTTAATTATTTAAATATTTTGTTTTTATTTTGTTTATTTTCTTAAGTTGGGTAATGGAAGATTATGATTTACATTTTTTTTGAGACATTTGCCTTTTAAGTTTTTGGTTTTTTTTAAGAAGATTTAAACCTTTTTTTGTCTTTCGACAATTCAACCATTGGATTAATCTAATGGTTCAAATTTGGGGAAGGAGAGAAGGAGACAGTTAGTGGTGTAACAATTTTTGGGCAATTTTTAAACCAAAAAAGTTACTTATAAGTTGTAGGTAAACCATCTCGATCATTGAAATTTTTTATCAATATATCAATGGTCAAATGATCACCTTTTCCATGGTGAAAAAGGATTCATCTTTTCCATGGTAAATGTCACTGAGACTAATATTGATGTTTCATATATGATGATACAATAACAATGTCACACCTCATATGTGCTCATATGAGACACTTCTCCACACACTTAATACTCATAAGAGATGAACATATTTAAGTTAACTTTAACTCACTCAACTCATTTGGGTGGCTAGCTAAAGTAATTAGAGTTGCACGGTGGCTCTTGACATTGACAAAAGCTATTATTGAGTAGAGTAATGATGGAAATGATATTGAGTTAGTTGGTCTATGATGTATTAGCTCAACAATAGAAATTCGAACCCTTTTAAAAAAACAATAGAAATTCGAACTTGCTACTTCAAGAGAAGGGACTCAAATCCACTTAGAGGGATACAATTTTAAAAATAGTCATTAGTGTCAATTTAAAAAATAATAATTTCCCTTTCTAAACTTTCTTTAAAAAATATTATAGTTGACATGTTATCATCTATTGAATTAGCAATACTTAAAGGTGTTTCTTTTATGGATTACAAATTTATTTTTAAGAAATTCGACATTGGGAATATTTGGTTCTCATATTTGTTCAAGTTTTCATTAATTATGCCTAGGTATATTTTATTTCTAGGAATAATTGTTTCATGAATTGCAGGTTTATTTTAAGGAATGTGACGGTGGAAATCTTTGGTTCCTATGTTTGTTCCAAGTTTTCATATAGTATGACTGAGTACATTTTATTTCTAGGAATAAAATTTACACATGACTTTTCCACTTTTTATTCTCATGATAAAGTATGGGAATCTTTAATTCCCATGGAAATAAGAGGTAATCACTCATAGCTTCTCACTCTCACGTTATTTTTAACTCTTTTATTTTTTTTTGTTTTAAATTATAAATTAAATATATTTAAAAATATTCTTGGGAAACTAAATTAATTACCGAACACTTTAATAGGATTTAGATTCCTAAGAATAATGTTTCAACGAATGTTATTTCAAAATTGTAAATTTAATCCTTGAAACAAACATACCTTTAAGGTTGTGTTTATAACAAAAATAGAATGTACTATAATAAATAAATATGGATAATAGTCATATTGGTCCCTAAATGCGTAATAAATAGGCACGATAGTCTATCAATGTATCAAAATTTCATAATAGCCTCTGATTGCTTACTTTGTTAGTTGAAACAGTCTATGACGCTAAAATAATCTTTCAATACTCACAATAACTCTTTTTATATAGAGACTGAAATGACAATAAGTAATTATATTGAATGACTAGTATGACACAATTAATAAAATATTTTAATATCAGGGACTATTTTGACAATTTGACTAACAGAGTGGACAATCAGAGATAATTTTAAAATTTTGATATTTGAATGACTATTGTAGCTACTCTTTACATATTCAGAGACCAAAGAAAAAGGTTTAACATGTCTCTAAATCATTTGAAAAATGTTTTAGCCCAAAATTATTATATATTCCCTCCACCATAATTATAAGCACTATTTGAAAGAAAAAAATTGTGTCCCTGAATATAAGTCTCATACAAATCACCAATTGCATTTATTATCTCTTTCTAAACATAACATTAGTAATTAATAATAGTGACTTATATTAGAATATGAAAAATCAAATTAAATACACTTATAAACTAATGATAGTTTGGTAATATTGACGCATCAAATGGACATATTAACCTCTATCAACTTTTTTAATATATATGAAATTGATCAAAGGGGAGCATAACAAGGGGCATACTTTTGTAAAAAAAAAAAACAGGGGCATACTTATATTACTACAAAATTGAAGCATTTGTCCTCGTGAGTCCCGTTGACATAAACAATGCATAATATATGTAAGGTCCAGATTTCAAACCCCGACAAAAAAAAAAACATTTTGGGGTTATCCTTGTGATATTGCAAAGAAAATTGAGAAATTCCTACCACGTTTTCTTTTGTCAAAAAATAAGAATAGACGTGAATTGGGGATCATGCAAGTCATTAATATGCACACGAAGTAAGGGAAGCTATTATATAATCCAACGGCTAATATCTGATCACACATGGAAAGAGAAAAGAACCACCTAAAGATAAACTTTCAAAGTATTGCAGTAAAAATGAGTGCAACAAAATAAGACCAAGCAACTTAAATGTCAATATTAAGCAGTGCCGCCATCAGGATAATTTAATTAAAATTCATCGAAATGAAAAGGCCCTAATTTAGATAGTTGAAAATACAGACTATCTTCGGCGTAAAACAACAGTGAACTTAATTGGTATGTATGTAAACCAAATATATCTAGAAAACTAGATTTGTTCAACTGAAATTTCACAGAGGGGTGAAATCTTTGGACCGGAGCATAGTTCATCTAAAAGTTTCCAGTCGTAAATTGAGTTGGATAGATATGTAGTTTTGATTGTCATGACCTGTAATGGTCGTGCATTCTGTAAAATATATGCTGCAAATCGAAGTGAATCCATTTTGCCATCATAGGTCAGGGTACATGACCTGAGGTGAGATGAAATACATTTAGGAACATAATTTGGACATTTCCAGTTTGTGAATGATCTGCTATCAATTTTCAATGCCCACTCCCATTTGCGAAACCAGTCTTCAGCAAGGACACCCGAGATTTTGGTATTCTGTTTCAAAAAAAAATTATATATATTATTCTCGTATGATGGACAATGGTCTTGTGGGATGGTTGTTCTTGACCATGGTCATATCATTGAAAATGGTCTCGAGTTTGTTTGAAAAGGAAAGGAAAAAAAAAGAGACAACACAAAAATATGTAAAAATTAAGGTGAGATGATTCAAATATATAAAAATAGAGGAAACATAATCCACAACATTCAAGTTATTTTGCTTGTGATTTTATTAAAGGGTGGGGGTGCATTTGCATTCCTCAAGTATCCACTGCCAAACATATACAAAACAAAAGAAAGATTTAGAGTAGAAGCACACAAAAATAACAGTACATAGATGCAACAAACCTCATCAATGAAAAGAATTTGAAGGTTGGGACAATGATGGAGCGCATCCGTTACATCATCCCATCCATAATAGTGACAAAACAATAATTTGAGGTGGGTCAAGTTTCGAAAGACGGGTGACTCTTTGAAATAGGAAATGATCTTTTCATTGGGAAGCCTCGCCTCTAACTGCAAAATTCCAAAGACAAAAAACATGATAAGAAAACCAAAATTATCAGTTAGGCTTAAGGAAGTGACATTGCATTTGTACCCGTAGAAACTGGAAGTTATTATATATTGCTTTATATAAAACATGATATGGACCCAAACCCACTCGTGTGAATGGGATACTTTCTTTGTAGCCAACCATGACATACACATCCTCAAGAACTAATGATGCAGAAATAAGCTTCTTGAGATCCTCTGAATTTTGTAAATAAACGCCTTTTAAGTGAAGAGTTTTGAGCGACGGGAGTTCAATGGACAAAATATTACCCGCCACGCATAACCTCTTGAGTTTGAGAATCACAAGGGTTCGGCAGTTGAAAACGTTGTTGGGTGCTATAGTGATAAATTTATCCATCATGGAATCGGAGCATGAGTTATACATTCTGTGAGCCGTTTTGAATTGAAACATGGATAGTTGGAGATCCTCGAGGCCACGCAGTTTTGCAGATTCAATCCATTCATCATGGCTTTTCAGTAAGAGTGCAGAATGACACCTAAGGTGTAACGCCTTGATGGGTTGATTTTGTTTGTGTGTGGAAAGCATGATTTTGTCGATGGCATGATTGAAGCAAAGGAATTCCTCTTCATCTTTCACGAATTTATCATCAAAACGGAGAACTGTGAGGAATTGGCATAGTGGTTTCCACCTTTTGAAAGAAGGCTGGTTGTGTAGGCGAATTTAGGTGGAAGCAAAGACAGTATGTGAATTAGTAACTCGTCTGGTAATTCACTAATCCTGTCAAACATCACTAACTTCTCCAATTTGGATCTTCCCAAATAACTTCTATCACAGAATTTCTCCATATCTTTCTGCAACGATGAATGAAATCCTAGTCATTGAAAATTTTTAAAAAAAAAACTGCACAAAATTACTCTCTCTCTCCCAACTAGGTTTGTAATAGATCAACATGATCAATTGTTGAGAGAGTTGTACTATCTCTTACATAAATATAGGAACAGCTGGTCAATTGTTAGATGTATTAGTCATTCCTAATTAATAGTAATTTAATAACTAATCCTTATCTCTATACAAGGCTCAGCAGGAGCCTTTTTTGCTAACCTGAGAAGAAGTAGCACTTCTTGTAACTAATCCTTACCTCTATATATTTACCTGATGCAATGCAACGTTAATTGAATCAAACAAAATACAATTCATTCTCATTACTTTACTTTATAGTTTGAACAAACTTACTACCCAGTAGTAGTGAACAGAATTAATCAACTCTGAACAGAATACCTGTGAATTGGGATTGAAGATTTTATGAATCCTCAACATAAAAATAGAAGAAATGTCAATGATTTGCTATTCGCCAATGAATAACATGATAGGGGACACATACATTAAGAGCGATACAGTGAAGATTACAAGGATCTTACCAGAGTGGTTGTGAACCGTGTCTCTCCGTTCAACCCATTGTGATGTCAAAGCGGGGTTTAGAATGCGGGCTTTCGTTTTGTCGCAGAATTCTTTTGTTTGTTTGTCTTCGAGGATGCTTATGACCTAAATGCTCTCTACCAGTAATCGAAAAGATTGCAATCGAGGATGTGATAGGAGAAAATATCAAAAAACCAGGTCTTATTATATAAGGTATAGAAGGTGACAATTTCGTCGACATTTGTTTATCAAGCATCACCCTTACTAAGGAGAGGATATTTCCCGACCACTGTTTGGACTGTTAATATTTGTCGAATCACCAACAAAGTTCAAATAATCAAAAAAGAGGTGGTTGGTTTCTGTCTTGGTAAATTGTGGAGTTTATAGCTTTATCCTATCAAAACCTACTTCATAGATGTAATTAATTTCACTTGATATAAGAATTTGAGTGGAGGTGCTGATCTGTGATTTGCTCATCTGCATAAAGATATAGCAAGAGAGATGTTCTTATAACATTATGTGCAGTGACAAATAATTGAGTGATTTATCAGAAGAAACAAAAAATAGGAAGTGAAATTATTTCATGTCCTGCTTTTTCTAGCTACCCTTTGACTTTGGGAAAGAAAAAAAATATCTAGAATGCTGTATCTCTTTTTGGTTCTAACGGAAAATAGTGTGTTTGTTGGAGGTAAGATATAATTATTCTTTTGACACAGTTTCCTTTTGCTACAATGTTGTTGGACATTGAAGATTTTGCACAAGTTGGAGGCAGACAGGTGTTTGTTTGAATAAGGAATCCAATAAACAAACTTCCTAGAAAGGTGGAATCTACTCAATTCCTTCCTTTTTTGCACATAATAATAGAGTTATTGCCTTGTTTCAAATGTCACACCTTTACACTTAGAAAGTATAGATTAATTTTGTATGCAATACTGACAAACATCACATTATTGATTTATTGACATATTGAGTACAAACATCACACATAAACTCATAAGTATCTTAACTTTCATAATTGAAAAACAGAGAAATTTGATACATAATGGAAAAATTAGTAGATTGGAGTCTAGTTACTAAGATAGATCAACAAAAATTTATGCACATAAACTTCTTAAATCATTTGTAGTTCTCTCCGAGCCAAAAATAAACATTCTTAGACGTCTCAACATGATCTTCCTCTCTGTAGCAATGACATCTTCCTACTCAACATGATCTTCTTGTTCTGCCTCAGGTGACCTACAACAAGAAAGCACATACTAGTCAACAATAGCATAATATTTATTCTATATGGTGAGTGATGATATAGCATAATATACACTTACTCAGTGTTGTTAAATTTTGCAATATCTGCAATTGCCAAAACTGCCTCATTTTTTATGTCTTTTTCGACGTCTTGTCCAGCAGTTGTAAGCTCATCAAGAGCAGCCATAAAGCCGGCATCGATTAAGGCCTGCATGAAAAATCATAATGCCATTAGTTTTGACGGTATACAGTTATACACCTACAATATAAAAACAATTATAAATACTACAAAATACTAAAAAACGCTTACTTGGATATTCTTCTTAGTTGCAGCAATGACCGAAATAATCCTACAAGCCTCTTTTATAACAGCCGGCTTATTTCCTATTTTAATAATGCTTAGAAGAAGTGGAAGAAGTCCACTATCAAACAATTTTTGAAGAAAGAAAAACATAAGTTACTATTAGTGAGCTTAAGGCAAATTAGTGTCGATTAAAATACTACTTTGGGGAAACCTGTCAAAATGAATTTGAGTTAGACCATATAAGATTAATTGACCATGATAATGTTACTCATAGAAGAACACATAGTCTTACTTAAGCAAATCCACCATTGATTTACAAAGAGATACTTCTGAGTTTGTAATCAAACTGACGGTTTCGCTTGAAGCTTCATTGGTGAGGAAACTTATTGTTCGGCATGCAGACATTATGTATTCTTCATGTGGCTGCAATAATAGATCCTTGACGGTCTCAATGATATCCTGTAAGTGCATGCAACACACAAGTTAGATACTGCAAACTAGTGAAACGATGGCATTGTATAATAAAGTGCTCTTGAATAATAAGAAAACTCCAAAGTCCAATATAAAGTATGTCGGGTGGTGCAGTGCCACTGTATAATACTAGTAAAGTCCATTGGAGCATCCTCAGAAGAGATGCATTACTTGGTGGGGTCCTCAAAAGCAAATGAAGCAACTGTAGCAGACCAGAATTGATAACAAGAAATCTGTTGCTCATGGAGTAGCTAGCTATGTTTCCTAAAGCCCTTACAACCTATTGAACATAAGAGAAAAGAAACTGAAAAATCAGGTGATAAACAACATTTCAAAATTTAGAAGGTTTGCATGTTAAATAGCATGGGCAAGAAGTTGGCATAACTCACACAATAGCATAGTTTTCACAATTAAAACTAAAAATATTTGGCAAAAAAGAAAATGAAAATTTACCTCTTCTTGAATCTTAGGAGTAATACCAACATCTAGAAGGTTTAGAACCTTATCAATAGCACCCTTCTCTAAAAAAGTTTCTAGGCTGTTCGGCTTAACAAGAGCAATGTCTGCTATTACAGATATTGCCATACCCTACACATTTAAGGTAAAACGAATTGCACATATCATCAAATTCAACTTTAAGGTTTCATAAAAAAATAAGTCAAATTTTACCAAAAAAAAGGGATGATGCAGAAAGATTCATACCTGCAGGTTGGGAATACAAGCATCAGTCAAAAACAAGAATAATTTAGAGACAACACCTGCATTTGTTGCCTCTTGGAAGGGAAATATATGCCCTGAAGATGGGGAACAAACAGTGAGGAATCTATTATCTAAAACAATGAGATAGGACAAGCAAGATTTGTTAATACCTTTTGAGACTAACAATTTTAAAGTAGTAGTGGCTTCAATTTGTCTATTTGGGTCACATATTGCTTGGTTCAATGCATCAATATCTATCTGTTAAGGGAACAAAAATTCACATGAAAATCTCATGTTAATTTTTCACCATAAACAAAAATCTTTGTCACGTCTCATTCTACGACCCTTATTCAGGGATGATCTTAACCTATCATATCCTTATTTATTAATTTTGTTAAGTCTTAACCTAATTTTTTCCCTCCACTGATTCCTTATTAGCTTTGCAACAACTCTATCCTAAAATTTTAGTTCTAAATTTGCATCATATATGTTTTTCATTTTCTCTCTCTAATAACCATGAATATTTTTCAAAGCAAAAATTTAATAAATATCTTAATCCTTATCCTTATTATTTTATTTATTTTATTAGATCTGCAACAACTTAATCTATTGTTTCTGTAGATTTTTTTTTTGACAAGTTGTTGTACAATTATTTAATACGTTTACAAACAGATTATCCTAATTTCCATGCAAACTCGGCTACCATAAATAATTTGTTAGGAACCATGAACTGCATTAATTTTTGATGTTTAACTATAAAAGTAATAAATAAAATTGACTCGTGCAACAATATAATTTTGTATTCTTTTTATCTTTTTTCTTTATAATTTTTTTTTATTGATCGACCTACGTTAAAGATTATTTATTAGTTTCTATTATAGTCAAGAATAGTCAAAAGTCCAGTAGTTTATTAAACTAATAGGTGTGTTAGG
This sequence comes from Medicago lupulina, assembly GCA_958299785.1. NCBI lineage: Eukaryota > Viridiplantae > Streptophyta > Magnoliopsida > Fabales > Fabaceae > Medicago > Medicago lupulina. The sequence goes on from OY283140.1 coordinate 3,237,676, forward strand.
GTCACACATTCTTGCATAACTCAACCCTTCCTTACCTGAAAACATGCTACATAAGTTGAGAACAAACAAGTTTTTAATTTATTTTTTAACTCAATACACATTGTATGAATAAATATGAAATAAAAAAACTATGACAAACTTCATTACATACCCGTATGTGACATTGTCTTCTTCCATCTCCACGAGCCCCATTACCCTTCCTTTCCCAGCTAGCCACCTACGTTCCTCTCACCATCACCTCTACCCTTTTCACAAGCTCTACTACCCTTCCTCTTCCAACTTTTTCTTCCCCACAAATTATGAAAATGTCATTTTGATTGTAATGGGGATACCCACAATTTTTTCAATCTTTTTGTGTTCTTAGCTTGATATAAATTTTGGGTTTTATTTGTTTTTATTGTAATTGGGTTGTTTTGTGTTCTGGATTTTAGAGATAGAGATTCCATTTTTTATGATATATTAAGTTTTTTTTTAATTGGAAAAATGATAGATTGAGTTGGGTTTTTCATGGCTTTTTTAGATTTTAATTGAAAACAAAACTGTCATCACACAATATTTTTAGAAAGAAGGTTTTTTTTTTTAGTAAATTACCCTCCCCTCCTCTCAAAGATACTTGAATTACAATCTTCTCCCCTCTTATATTAAAATATACATTCTCCTCCCCTCTTATTCAAAATTTATTAGAAAAAATTTCATTCTCCTCCCCTAAGAAAAGCTTGAATTACATTACCCTCCCCTCTTATGTTAAAATCTACATTTTACTCCTTCAATACATATTTTTTTATTTTTAATAATCTAGCAAAAAAATAATAATCTAATACACTTAAAAAAACAGTATTGCAGGTCTATTTTAACATAATAAAAACTTGAATACATATTTTTTTTGCTATTTTTTATTCACAATTTCATTAACATGTAGTTTTAAACCCTATTATAAAATATGAAACAAGCCAAAATAAAATTAAAATATGTGAAAAATTACTAACGACAATAAACCATGGTTATTTAAAAGTTAATTTTAAACTCTAAATTATAAAATCAATAGCAAATATATTTAAATTTAATTATCATTAACATTTAAATTATAAAGAAATGAATTAATTTTTCTTAAAAAGTGGTTTAAAATTAATATATATCATAAAAATATTTATTTATGTTAAAATAGATTAAAGTGTAGTGCATATTTAATTATCAAGGGAGAGGATTGTAATTCAAGCATCTTATAAGGGAGGGGAGTGTAAATTTTACTTTTCAAGGGAGGAAATTGTATATTTTAACATAAGAGGGGAGGAGAGTGTATTTCAAGCATCTTTGAGGGGAGGAGAGTGTAATTTACTCCTTTTTTTTAAAGTTAAATTAGTCCACCTAAATTGGCACCAGTGAGAATCGAACCTGAGCACTTGACGAAGTGTACACTCCAAGATCTCAAGCAACACCACTAGGTCAACCCAAACAGGTTTAAAAAGAAGCTTGTATAATGTAACTCTGACGCAGATTTAATTTTTCAACATCAAAATATATAAAAAGATTATTTTTACCTCAATTGACTCATCTTCTTCCGGCATCTTCAAATTTAAGTCACCACCTCCAAGATTGTTCACTACATTAGGATTAGAAGATGTTGCCTCCGGCGAAATGTCCATCGGAGACGATGGTCGATCCTCAGCCTCTTTTCCCTTTGTATTTATGGATCTTTGTTCATCCTTCAAAAGCAGCGATTTCTTTCGGTGTGTTCTTTATATGTTTTCTTTCGGTGATTTCATTCTTTGTTCTCGTTAGAGTGAGTGGAAAATAGATTTTGAAACACAAAAGAAAAGAGTAATGTATATATACTTCCCACCCGTTGTAAACCTTCCCGCTCAAACATGGTTGGCTTAAGGGCCAAGCAACCCACAAGGCTTTGGGCCTCAAAATTTTAGGTGAAAAAAAAGGCCTCTACAAATTTAATTATTATATGAGAGATAAATTACAAACACTTGTATAATTTAACTAATTATCAAAAAGACCTCAATTATTTTTGGTAATGAATTCAAATTTTGGTCTCCACAAAATTGATTTTCTGTAAATATTTTGTTAAAAAAAATATATTTAAAGGCCACATTAATTTTTTTGCTTTAGACTTCTTAATCTATTGGGCCGGTCCTGCGCTTAAAATATCGGAAGATCGCTACAAATACTTGAAGAAGAAGTTCATGAAGAAAACATGACGGTGATTGTACAAATAATTTCAAATCGTGTGTAGACAAATTAAGTTTTAGGTTTGATTCGGCTCCAATATGAAAATAGGCATACTTGTGAATCACTTTCAAGATACTTCGAAATCCTTAGGTAACGTTTCTTTCAATGTCGAGTTTTGGTGCATTTATTATTATCATAAATGCAATGTAGAATATATTAAATTGGTGCATTTACCATTATCATAAATGCAATGTAGAATATATTAAATTGGAAGTGATGAAAGTATTATTAATTCGAGTTATAAAAGAATGTATGCAAATAAAAGAATTCAATTTATAATTAATTTTCAAAATTTGTCAACAAAGTAAAAATTATTTCCAAAAATTTACTTCCGTTTATAATTAACATACCGTTCATAAAAAACAAAACGTAACAATCTTTTTCTAGGGTTAATAGGATTTTACCTCCTGTAATATATGTGAAATTTTTTTGTCAGATTTCGTCCTTGTGATTTTATTTTTTTAGAATACCCCCCTAGGCCAACTGACTATGCATTTTCGCTGACGTGGCACGTTGACTCACCTTTTTCTGATGATGTGGCACGTTGACTATATAATTATTTTTATATGGGGTACACGTGGCATTTGTGATTTTTTTTTTAAATAAAAATGAAAAAAAATCTGGAAAAACTAGTAAAAATGAAAAAAATACCGAATTTTTTTAAAAAAATCTGGAAAAATTATTAAAAATTAAAAAACGTAAACAATTCTGGAAAAACTAATAAAAATTAAAAAAAATCTGGAAATTTTTTAAAAAATTAATATATATTGAAATTTTCGAAAAATTTATAAAAAAAATCTGAATTAAATTAAAATTTGAAAATATTATCTAATTATTTTGATTTTGAAAATTAATTTCCATAGTTTTTTATTCGAAAATATAATCTAGATGAATGACAAGATACAAATGATATTGACTGACACTGGTATGTGTGTTATGGAATATTAAATTTTTGAATAAAATAAAATTTTAGAAATTAATTTTCCAAATCAAAATAATTAGATAATATTATATTTTCAATTTTTTTATAATTTTAATTTAATTCAGATTTTTTTATAGTTTTATCAAAAATTTCGATATATATTAATTTTTGTAAAAAAATTTCCAGATTTTTTTAATTTTTATTAGTTTTTCCAGATTTTTTTTCATTTTTATTAATTTTTCCAAATTGTTTTCCTTTTTTAATCATTTTATTTAATTTTTTGAGAATTGTTTTCATTTTTTTAATCATTTTTATTATTTTTTTCAGAATTTTTTAATTTTGTTCATTATTTTTCATTTTTATTAATTTTTCTAAAATTTAATTCATTTTTTAAGAATTTTTTATTTTTATTTAAACAAATGCCACGTGTACCCCATAAAAAATAAAACTAATTATACAGTCAGCGCGCCACGTCATCATAAAAAGGTGAGTCAGTGTGCCATGTCAGCGAAAATGCACAGTCAGCTGGCCTAGGGGGGTATTCTAAAAAAAAAATATTTTACAAGAACGGAATCTGACAAAAAAAATTCACAGGGGGAAAACCAAAAGTGACCTATATTACAGGGGGTAAAAGTCTATTAACCTTTTTTTTAAAGTAATGTTTTGGACTAAAATGACACAAGTGAAAATTCAAAAAAAACATTGTGTTTATTTGGTTTTTTCATGTTTACATTTGTTTATTTGAAACATAAAAGTGGATGTAGACAATTTGATAAAATTTATAAAAAAATGAGTGTAAATAATCAAGTAGTGTAGGTTGTTAACTTACACCTTAATGATTTTTGGTGAGTGTAGGTTGCTAACTTCACCTTAGTGTTTTTAGGTGAGTGTAAATTAGCAGCACCTTTTATAAGTGCACCTTTTCATTTGGACAAAAATATCCTTCATTTTTATTATTTAAAACTAATATCTTGAGGGTTACTTTAGTAATTTTCATTAAAACATATTTGTTAACTTGCATCAATTTGCTAACTTTGACCCACTTTTATTTTATTACAAATAGCTTAAGGGTTACTTTAGTAATTTTGCATTAAAACATTTTTGTTAACTTGCACCAATTTGCTAACTTAGACTCACTTTTATTTTATAACAAAACGCTTGAGGGATATTTATTAAGTTATCGCTTACTTTAAAATGGTTTACAACAGTTGATATTGGTTTTTTTGTACAAATAAAAATGTACACTTTTGTTAACTTGAACCTTCATGTTTTTTGTTGGTCTAAAGTTAACAAACCATATATATATATATATATATATATATATAGACACACACATACAAGTAAATGATTAGATGTTGAGCTCAAAAAAAACTAGATATTATAGAGTTCACGTTAAAATATACTAATTCATGAATGAAGTTAGAGAAAAATTGCACATCAAAGAAGTAAAAAACTTTGTAATAAAACGTTTGCTTGCATAATAATTTTCCCAAAATGGATGAACGCCAATCCAATTAGATTGTAACATGAATGAAAAAGAACAAAACATGCATATTCCATATCCATAGCATAGAAGTTTATTGAGCAGAAAAGAATGAAAAGGACTAATAGAAAATCACTTTTCTGTTTGGAGGGACCATTACACTCCTTCTGCAAACAATTGAGGGGTGAGACAGAATAGGAAGACCCCATTGAGTAGGTAGAACAATAACTGGACAATTGTTTTCCATGTTCATAATTTTGTTCACAATCTCATTGTAGATTCTTACAATTCTAGTTGAAAACAACATTGTAGAGAAAAACTTCCTAGAACGTGATAACCTTAGACCACGTAGTTTTCCATTCAAAGACTTCACCCAACTGCAACGTTTTCCTACTCTCATCATCCTTTTACTTGTTAACTTTTCATAGCCACATCTCATGCGTTTGGTAGCCAAATACTGCAAACTCATTTGCAACATGGTAGTGACAGTGTTAATTAGTGGTTTTAATGAGCAAGCAAGAGCTGAATTAAACATCTTATATAACACATTTTTGCCACCATGTTTCAATGAGTAGAGACAAAATTACATCATTTTAAAACATGAAAACACATGGCTATAAATCAATCACGTTGTATATTCAGAGCCTATAACTTGTTCCGTTATTCTTAGAAATCCAAATTAATTAGTTGGTGGGTAAAGGAATATTTGATGCATGTGCAATGATTGATGATATATAAGCTAAAGCCAATCATTTGTTTAACTATGGAATGTATGTGGCTGTTAATTTGGTAGCAAAGAAATATCTAATTAATTAATATAAGTTTGTTTGATAGAAACTGTCACAAAATCAAGTCAATCAACTTTTAGTTTAATTTGTTCTTTTATTTTATTTTTAGCATAAAGTTTTAGTGCCTACTAATTACTCTTGTTGTTTAGTCTATGATCTAATATCTTATTTTTGATCGATGACTTAACCATCCATTTTCTCTAATGATTTCTTTTCCAAAATTCTATTTCTAAAAGGGCAAGCTGGTATCCTACTTTGAACCTAGCTATATTCTTAGATGGACCCTACTTATGGCTTATAATCTGTGCTATTAGTCCAAATTCCAGAGCGGCATAAATAAAGAGTAGCCACAGATTCAATAAATCACCATAAATAATTATGGCATTTGTGAAGACATTGTATATGCATAAAAGAGTTGAACAACCTCCTCCAAAGAGGTAATGACACAGGAGAGGACAATTCCAATCACCTTTCAAATTGACCGATGAACTGTCTATTCTTGGGTATCCACTACAATTTGCAAAATCACACTGCACACCTTTGTCTCATAGCTAAGGCTAATTGTGATGCCACCCACACTTTTACTGCGAAGCCATTTTCTTTTCTTTTTTTATCATAATAAATTTATGGTGAATGGATGATATTTCACTTCAAATAAGAGAAAACCTCTTTAGCTCAAAGAGCACATAATATATGCGAGAACGGTTGAAAGAGATATATGGTAATCCCACTATTCAAAATTTATATATATATTTATGTTGAGTAATCACCTCTCAAATCTTGACCGAATGAAATACCCATATCTAGTGTTTGACACTTTGAATATAATTACCTCGGGTAGAAAACATGTAAAAAAATGATATTGGAAAGTGCCATGAGGAAAAAAAAAAATCAACTAAGTGCTCAAAAAATGGTCTAACACACACATCCATTTTAATAGAAAAAGGAAAAGAAAAGAAAGAATGCAAAATTTAATTTTTTTTTTTTAAGGAAATTTGATATCATATGCGCACAACTGAAGACACTAGTTCTTTCAGCCAAGTAAAATTGAAAGAATAAGATATTGTCTCGAAAAATGAAGAAACTATTAAGGCATTAATCTTACGATAATTTATCATTTTGTTTCCTTCATTTTAAATAGGCTTAAATAGGTCGTTCGTCCCTGCAAATATAGGTCATTTGAATTTTTGTCTCTGAAGTTATTAATCCTTTCATTTTGTCCTTGCAAATATTAATCATTTGAAAAATGGTCCTAATTACATCTTATTAGTAATTTCAGGGACGAAAATTCAAATGACCTATATTTGCAGGGACGAAAGACCTATTTAAGCCAACCACCTCGCTCAATCAACAATTGCCATATGGGCACCACGTCGATAATGACAGCCCACCTCAACAAAAAAAAACCTAATTAAGATCAAAAGTCAAATGATTAATATTTGCAAGGGCAAAATGGAAGAATTAGTAACTTCAGGGACGAAAATTCAAATGACCTATATTTGCAGGGACGAAAGACCTATTTAAGCCTTTTAAATAAAATCAATTTGGATCATTATTAAAATGAAAAATTTTAAAAAGAGGGAATAAGTTATTGGCATGTTAAGTATGAGTTAAAGTTTCCTAAAAAGTATGAGTTAAAATCCTAAATTGGATGAAAATTTTGATAAGTATTAAGCAACATATAAATGAGATGATTTATAAATTTAATGTCTTAAGATTTTTGGTGAAGATTATGTGGCGTTTAAACCACTTGTGTGGTTACTAAAAGCCAAATAGGGTGACATTTGGGATCCTCGTGACCTAACATTGATTGAGGGTGAGCATCTCAAATGAATTAATGGACTCACACTTGAGAGGAGGGTTGTTAGTGTATTAAGTAAGAGTAAGAGTTTCATATAGATTGGAAAAGTAATGTTGAGCGACATATATACCTATGTCTTAAGATTTTAGGTCATGTGATGATCTTTAAACTCCGCTCATGATATATCAAGATTCTACTAATTCAAAAAGGATACATCAAGATTCTACTAATTCATAAAGTTGAATATTCTCATATGGTAATACTAACAAATGGCTTAATAACACTAATTAAGAAAACAAAAAAGATAGAAATTTAACATTAAAAATAACAATTTTTAAACTTTTAAAAAGTTGAATAAATCATTTTCCAGTACAATGTTTTCATATTTATTTCACTATCAAGTGTCTAAAATACTTTGTTTTAGCATTTTTCATTCTCATATTATATCAATATTGATCAATCACATTTGCCATTAAAAAAAATTATCAATCGCATAATTTTATTTGAAAGAATCAATCACATAAAATTAATAGCTTATATTAATATGTTTTAAATAAATTTGTTATACATTTATTTGAAGTTGATCAAGTGTGAAATAATTAGTTTTTTTTTTTAATGAAAGTGTCAAATAATTTTGAAATTGGTAGAGTTATTTGCTCAATAAAAACTAATAATTTCGTCTAAGAAAAACTATTAATTTAACAGTTAAAATTGGGTAAAATACAATTATTGTTTTTGAAGGAATGGCAAAATACAATTTTTATCGAGGAATGTTTTGATCTCTAATAAAATACTATATGAATTTTAAATGAAAATTTATTATCCCTCCTTTTTTTCTTCAAAAATCCCTCCATCCAAACTTACCAAAACAACAAATTAGATCGCACTGGTTCAAGAGAAAACTCGTTTCATGGATAAAATCATAAAATAAAGTTATAGAGAATAAATGGAAGAAGTACCAACGCTAACAAGTCGATTTAACCTTAACAATATATATTTGTATATTCTTGTAAAGAAAAACAATATTTGAATTGTCGAAACTGATAAATAATGAAATGAAAAAGAACCAATGAAATAAATCTCTCTCAATTCTCTTATGTAATAACAAATGAAACTGATGTACGTAATTACATTCCATCCCTTATATTTCCTCAAATTATTAGTGATCTATTGAGGTATCAAGACCACAGTGTCTTTGGTTTTTTCATATGTAGACACTAACATAAACACAAGGAAATTTGGCTTTTGCGAAACTTGTTGTGATATCTTCGGTAATAGAAGCCACATTTGATTCTAAACACTGAAAATTTCAACCTCCTGAGTTTCCTAGCAGATCGTATTACAACTTTTTTGAGACGGACAAAGGACCCTTTGATTCTCTCAGAAAAGCTCTTCTTTCTGCTAAATTGATAGCTTCTAAGAAACAATTGCCTCTTCTCCATCAATGTATAGTTCTGCTGCTCATGAGGGTAGCAGCAGTAATTAGAATAATAGCCAAAAGAATCACTCCTAAACGATGTGTTAGTGTCCATGTTGATGTTGTTGCTACGCTTCTGGTTTTGAATTAGAGAAATATTCATGGTGTGACACCCCCTAAAATGTTAGAAACAGCAATAAAGATTTATGAGTCTAATTATAAAATTGAGTGGTATTAAATAGTGGTAGATAGAAGAAACGGTTACGTGAAAAATCAGATGACAAATAAAGTGTTACATGAATGACATGTTACATAATGGAAGAGAAGGAAGGGGGTCTGAATAGTACAATACAAGTTATGCATATATACACATAACATACACGCACCTTGAAATTACGTTGTGTTGTTTTAGTTTGTTTGATACGCGACTATAAGACCTATGTTGTGCTGTGCGCCGCCGCAATGGCTAAGATATTGTCTTTAAACGTTATAGCAACAAAAGATACAATGCAGAAAGTTAACCAAGAGTTGTTTCTTTTCATTAAGAAATATGTTTTTTTTTTAATAAATAGATACAATTTAGAGGTCAAACAATTATAGTTTGTGTCAAATTTCTACCAAAATTATGCCTAAATCACTTTCGCCTGTATCTAATGTATGAGAGTAAATGAATGACTTTATTCTTTAAAATATCTTTGATTGATACGCCTTATGTGAATATGCAATTCATATTAAGGATTCTAAAGTATCTTAAATGTGTCATTTTTATAAACTAATGAAAGCGGATCAAACCTAAAGTTTAATTTGTCTACACACGCTTTAGAATTATTTGGCAATCACTCATGTTTTCTTCATCAACTTTATGTTCAAGTATTTTTAATGATCTCTTGATACATGATCTAACAGTATACGTCTTTGGGGTGTCTAACAAACATTTTTCAATTTTAAAGTTGAAAGAGATATTACCTCAAAAAATGAATAAACTATTAAAGAATTTGTTTATGATAATTTATCATTTCGTTTCCTCCGTCTTAAATAAAATCAAATCATTATTAATAAATTGAAAATATTAAAGAGAGTGAATCAAATTACTTCTATAATAATTTTAGACTAATCTATTATGTTTAATAACTTATTAAAAAGGTTGACTTTATTGGTATGTTAAGTATGAGTAAGAGTCTACTGTTGGATGAAAAAGTTGATATCAAAAAACATATAAGTTAGATGACTCATATATCTAATGTTTTGGGTGGAGATCATGTGGTGTTCGAACCACTTGTTTGGTTGTTCAAAGCCATCTAACATTGGTTCAGGGGAGCATCTCAATGCATGAATGGTCTTACACTTTAGAAGAAGATTGTTGTTATATAATGTGTGAGTAAGGGTTTCTTATTGAATGAGAAAGTAGATGGTGAATATGACATATATACATGATGTCCTTAGATTTTATGTATGATCATGAACATCTCATGATATAACATGATTCTACTATTTTTTATTTTTTTTGTACAACGATCATGATTCTACTAATTCATGAACAAGAAGTCGAATATTCTCATATTAAATCAATATTAGTGACATAAAATTTATAGCTTAATAATATCAATTTATTTTAAATAAATAAAAAATTGACGGTATCTTGATCTCTAATAAAATATTAATTGGATTTATATGAAAATGTATTGTCCCTCTTATTTTTTCTTCAAATATCCCTCCATCCAAACTTACCAAAATAATAAATGGCACCAGTTCAAGAGATAGCTCGTAGAAAAAATTAAGTTACAAATTTAGACATAAAGAAAATATAATAAATGGAAGAACACTTGAGGATAACAAAATCAAATTAACATTAACCATATATATTTGATTTTTTTTATACAGCACTATTTAGACTAAGGGCTCCAAAAGGAGTGACCGATAAATCATGAAATGAAAAGTTACAAATGAAATAAATCTCTCTCAATTCTCAATAAAGAGATAATTAGTAATGGACCTACCCTAGCACAGGCACAATTGAGTATCTTGTGTAATTACATTCAATCACTTGTATTTCCTCAAATTATGAATGATGTTGAGGTGTCTATATCAATTTTTCATATTTAGACACTAACATAAACACGAGGAAATTTGGCTTTTGCGAAACTTGTTGTGATATCTTCGGTAATAGAAGCCACATTTGATTCTAAACACAGAAAATTCCAACCTCCTGAGTTTCCTAGCAGATTTTACTGCAACTTTCTTGAGACGGACAAATGACGCTTTGATTCTCTGAGAAAAGCTCTTCTTTCTACTAAATTGATAGCTTCTAAGAAACAATTGCCTCTTCTCCATCAATGTATAATTCTGCTGCTCATGAGGGTAGCAGCAGTAATTAGAATAATACCCAAATGAATCGCTCCTAAACAATGGATTAGTGTTCATGTTCATGTTGTTGGTACGCTTCTGGTTCTGAATTAGAGACATGGTCATAGCGTTACACCCCCTAAAATGTTATAAAAAGAAAAATACAAATAAAGATTTATGTGTCTAATAAAAATGAAATTGAGTTGTATTAAATAGTGGTAGATAGATAGAAGAAACGGTTCGGTGAAAGATAAAGACAATAAAGTGTTACATTACATGTTACAGAATGGATTCATGGAAGAGAAGAAAGGGGGTCTGTACTGTAGAAGTTACACATACACGCACTTTTCTTGTTGTTTGTTTGTTTGATACGCGACCAAACTTCTGTTGTGCGCCGCCGCAATGGCTTAAGACATTTTCCTGTTTTTTTTTTATGGTTTCTCTTTGCTTTGTTGTGCACGGTATCTATCTCTTAAATACTATTGTACGAATAAAAAAACATTCTTTAAATGGAATGAAGGTCACGTGCCTTTTGTTTTCTCCATTACATGTTTGTTTTCTTTTCTATTTAATGTTTTCTTTGTAAATTCTTTTTTTATTTCGCTTTCTCTCATGTTCGTCTTTTTAATATGAAGAATGTTAACATTCAATTTAGTTTTTTGTGTAAGTAATTAAAATTTGTAACTTTTGCATATAAAGTTTTGGTGTTTAACTTGTGTTTCTAAGATGACACTCCTTTGTATATTTCGTAATTATTATTAATCATTTATCATTGTCTAATATATAGGGAATATATACAATATTTAACTATATTTTTCATCCATGTATATTATTATTATTATAAATTTCATCCATATATGTTTTTCTCTGTGCATAACCATGGCATCATGCGTGAGCGGTGAGTCCTAATTAAGACAATCACATGGTTGCATCATCTTTTTTATGCCTTCATGATATTCCTGAATTGTTTGGTTTACTATGTTACTTCGGAATCCGAAGCTTGTCCAATGGGGTTGTTTCTCCCATCCTGTGGGGCCAAATGCTTTGGTATTGTTGTTTCTCCTATCCATCGCGTGTTACAATAAATACAAGGAAGTAAGGAACACAATATGTATCCATGATCTTTGCACATAACTGAAAACAGTACTAGTAGTTGTAAAAAAATAGAAACAATGCCTTTGATAATATTGATGATCAGTACATTATACAAATAACAATAATTGAGTTTGTAAGCATGGTACGCAACGTGGGTGGCGTAAACAATATAACGGTTTGCTTGTTCCAAAGGTTAGATAATCAAATTTGAGCTTAGTTATCTTAATTTAACCAATCAAAATGGAAGTGTGTATTTGGATTGGTACAACTAACTCTCTACGTAGTGCCTGCAATTTCAAGCATTCCTACGCGCCTCTCTGCCCTGCTCTTTCTTCCAAATATAGAAAACATCTGGTTTGTATTTCTCTGAGGTGTACCATTTCATCAACCTTATTTATTCAACTTACGTCCTTTTTATAATGACATACTCAAGTCTTAAACATGTATTTACAGTTTCAAAATCAAACGAAATTAAATTTGAATTAATCTCATTGCTGCATATGAATGTTGAGTTGAGCTGTCAACCTAGTCTAAATCTTTTCATAACGATGTTAATCAAATGATGTCTTTTTTTTAGGCATAATCAAATGATGTCCATGTACTTTCAACCTTTGGCTTAAAAATTGTTGACATCATAAGAGAGAAAAAAGTTACGTAAATTAAATAGAAACATTTTTGTAAAGAAGTCGTTGATATGTGTGAAATTTTAAAAAAATAATAATGAAATAAAACTTATACTAAGGAACAAAAAAAGAAAAAAATAGACTTATAACAAGAAATAGAGGGAGTAATTTAATTTGGTCCGTAATATTGAGACATTTTCCCATTATTTAATCCTTACATTGCATAAACTCCTCAGCCCCTTAAATTGAAAAACAAAGAAGTTCAATGTAGAATGGATAAATTAGAGCAGTGTTTAAGAGCAATTTTTCAGGAGCAGAAAGTTTCTAAAATATGAAGGAAAAAAAAAAACCTATTAAAGCACTGAAAACTGGTAATAACTTGAGCTTGAGACAGCCCTAACAAACAAAGAAAGCAACATGGAAAAATTTCAAATTTTCTATTTATGAATATACATCCCTCGTCATCAATAAAGCAGTATTGCCAACATTAATAGAATGGGATGCCAAAGGAGTAAATAAAAACGTCAATGGCCAATATGAACCCAACTCTACGTTATGCATGGAAGAAAAGAATCAATAAATAAATTCTAAGTCAAATTTCTTGAGTATCAGTCGTGTTTGAACTCTTGTATGTCAACAAACAAGTTTTGTATCTACAATTGCACATAGGCGATAGGACACAACCAACGGAGACAATTACAATATGAAGACCAAGACGAATAACATGGACTGTTTTGTTTGCTTGGGGAATGGAGGCTGACAACGGGGTTTTTAAGATAGATTGACACAAACGTATGTTCACACACGACCTGCTTAAATCCTTTCCTGGAATGTAAGAAACCACACTTGGATCATAGTTCTCTCCGAGCCAAAAGAAAAACTGTTAGATGCCCATATCCACTCTATAGCAATAACATTAACCCAAACAACCTAGCTTTGAATGTTCCTTATCAATCACCTAAGACCAGTTTTATCAGCTGCAGGAACTTCTTCTGGGTAACTGGATACATCCAAGTCAATAAGCGTCAAATCATATGGTATGGACGCAGAATTGGAGACGTCCACAAGCAAGGAAGATTTGATTGCATCAGAGTTTGAAGAATCAGGCAGTGAACCAGAATTTGAGGGAGTACTACTATCAGAAGAGAAGCTTGCTAGTTGTATGTCATCAACCTTGTTTCCAGTTATATGCTTATTTTTTCTCACATTATCCATCTCTGGGCCAATCGGAACAAACGTCCGTGACCTATACTTCCTTGTTCCTTCTTCCCCTTCACTGTGGTTGTAAAGAACATAATCATGATACGTTGGTGCGAACTGCCACAAATTTGAGTAGTATCAGATTATTAATTGGAAGGAAAATAAAACAAAGGCCAGAAATTCCAACAAAAGGAACTATAAATGCATTGCAGCATAAAAGCTGCTGAGCAAGGCATTAAGCTGGGCGCAAAGCCATATACTAATGATGCCATAAAATATGGACAGAAGTCACAGAACATATAAAGTGAGACTCACCTGGTGGACTGTATCATGGTAAAAATCATTCAACTTCAAAGCATGCCCAAGGCTAGCAGTCAAACCACGGGATCCACCTATATTAGCCCCAGCATATTCTTTGTATGGAAATGCATAAAAGTGGCCCACTGCAGCAATAAGCATCTCAACACAAATGATAAAATTTTGAAGTAAAGCAGCTTCGTCAGCATCCTGGATGAATCCCGACTTTGCAGCAAGAAAGAACAGCACCCCCTAAGAAATGAAAAACAAAAAGTCATGTTGCTTCAAACCTTTAGTGTAAAAAGCAAATACAATAAAATAAGCAACAAGCTAACGTATAGGCTATAGCCATCTTCAAAAAAAAATATATATCTGATCCCACTACATAGCAATTAGCAAACCTTTTACATGCAAATAAATAATACATATCATATGACCATATGAATGTCAACTTCCTTTTTTTATTACTATGACTATATAAACAAGCTTAGTATTTGAAGTAAAATTAAGAAAGTAAAACCTTGAGAAACAGAAAACAGGAGGAAAAAACAAAATGAGGAATGACTATTTTGGGGGCACTGAGGAAGAGACACTGCTAGAAGAAGCATCCTTTAACTTGAGATACTTATACTCATTGTCGAATAGGAACTAAGAACTTATATTCTTGAAAAATATCAAATTTCTTTTCAACATCCAACCAGCGACATGTTTGTATGTTTTCCTATAAAACCATGCAAGGATAGCATCAATATTGAATGAGTCTTATTCGTTTGCTAAAATAGCATTATTGCTGATTACCATGACCACCCTTTCCATGTCCACAACATCCTCATCCTCCAGTTAAAATTTGTTAAATAGTATGTAAAACTACTTTAAGAGTTTTTGACAGAGATTTAATAAATGGAGCTCAATATAAACAGTCAGGCAGCTCCTCCACTGGATTAATGTTTGAGTTGGCTGGAACTTGATATATGACATTTTCAAATTGCAGGTCATGAAAAAGATAAATCATGTACATTTGATCTAATTTATCCAGCATCTTTCAAGGGTTGTCATCAGTCATGATCGTATATTATTCACTTGATGGATGGTAGACCAAGTTTTGTTCAACTATGAGATTTAAATCATGATGGTGCATTTGAAGAGTTGCTTAATTATGGACAGCATCGGAGATTCGATGTCATTAGCATGATGAACATTCTTGTCTTATCTCCAAATCTCATAAGATTAATAAGATTGATAGTGAACCAAAAGAAATGGATCAATACATTGCCAAAACAGGGATACAAAGTGACAATCAACTAATTGTAACACATCCTTAGATGAGATGAGTTCTCAAATGACCAAAAATTCCCTGTCCAAGAACCAGGCTTCTATTGTATCAGAGCATGGGTCCAAGTAATTCATTTCCATTTAGCTTTTCAGAAGCAATTGAAAAAGATGGGACCCTTTCTATTCCTATCAGATCCCCAATTCCCCATGAAAAAAGGGAATGAGACATAAAGTTGCACATAATAGGGGAGCAGCATCCAAACACAGGCCCACCACTGAGAACAGAGAGAGATGGGAACATGAGACCCAAAACAGACTCAAGAGGCAGACAAGACAAGTGATGGGATGATAGTACATGGAAACTGATGTAACTTTTGAAAACTTCTACACATGGAGAGGCAATCCTAATGGCAGTCCTTTAACAGATAAAAATTGCTCGATGGCAGGAGACATCGGCAAGAAAATAGACAGACAATAGATGTAGTGAGTGCTGGAATGAGGACACGGAAACACAGCTGAGGTTTTACTGTGATAAGTAGCGATTTTTAACAGAGCCAAGCCTTGACGGGCTGAACAATACAGTGGAAGTGAAAATGAGAAGCGGGATCAAACCCACACTGATAGCAACTTGGGAATAACATTATAAGATGGAATTTTTGGAATAAGCTTGAATGTTGAAAAGACGGTCAGCTCAGCAAAATGATTTTAACATACAATACAAAAACAATAATAAATACAAAAGACAATTCACAAGAAAGGTAAATAAGCTAACTCCAATTCACAAGAAAAGTAAATAAGCTAACTCCAATGATGTACAATGAATTCTAACACTACTTGGATAATGGAAGAATAATTAATATTAATATAATCTGTTTCTAACGGTTCCGAGTCCAAACAAGTTACTGATCATCTTAAGATCAAACAAGACATCCATATAAAAATTAGTTTTTATTTTACATGACATTGAGATCCTTTTTATGGTAACATAAAACAGAAATATATTTGCTACGCTTCTCCTGTTGATCTAGCATCACAATGCAACCAGCAAAGAGATAAAGCCGAAAATATGAGAAAACCATAGACCATAAAAATGAAATATGTATAAAAATTACCTGCCAATAAGTAAGGAATACAACAGACTTTATGATAATAAACTTCGGGACTGGATTGAATGGCTGAAGCAGATCCTTGCATGCCACGTAAAACAATGCAAGAGCATAGAGAGCCATTGTATACGAGAATGTATAGATGATGGTGAGATACAAGTATGACTGATTTGGATTGAAATTTCCATCCTTGTATTTCCCCTTAGCGTAAAGAATAAGTGTGACAACAACTAAAATGGGCTTCAAAATCACAAACTGCAAACACCCTTGCTTGCATTTACGTATGAAACGCCTACAATAGAAGTTTTAGAAGTTAGAAACTAAAATTAATTATGATATGACGATCATGCCACTATGTATAAGTCTGTACCACAATATGTTGCTTTTGGGATGTCTAGGTGATTTTCCAATCACCTATAAAAGCATAATTCCATATTGTGGGCCACATATGTCATCCTAACCTCTTACAGTTTTTTTTAAAAAAAAAAGGTAATTAAAAACATCTGTGTAAAAAATTCAAAGGATCAGTGTCAAGGTATATATAACCATTTTCAAGCACAACAGCTTTCAGTCCAAAAATATGGATCAGATGCAAACTCACCCATCCAATGGTATAGGAGGAAAGCAACAAGTCATCAGACAGACTGATGGCTTCAGAACCCGACCACTCAAACTTATAACAACTGATCCAGGACCACCAACCCATGCTAGACAAAGCGACAGGAAATTGTAAATGACCCAAGCTTCATAGCTGAAACAGTGGAGAAGAGAAGATGGTCAACAAAATGCACTTACGTAATCAATATGACTCAAAATTCATTATAACTTCAAATCCAGGACAGAACAATTAGCAGGGTGAAATTAGATTACATAATTAAAGTTAGCTGAAAAGCAAAAGAAGATACAACAACGACCAAGCCTTATCCCGCTAAGTGGGTTCGGCTACATCGACCAAATTGCGCCATAGTGTTCTATCATAAACCATATTTTGATTCAAGTCATTAATCTCTAGATCTTTCTTAATAGTTTCTCTAATATTTTTTCTAGGTCTTCCTCTACCTCTAGCAAAAGAATAAAATAATGTTAATTAGTAAATGAAGGGGGGAATCGCCTTCCCACTCTTGTGATTTCATGGGTAAGAGCTGCTGCTGCAAATCGCTAGTCGTATCATTGGAAAAATAAACATACCCCAATGACAATTTTTTAGATATACTCCAAAGAATAACCAATGAACTTGAAGGACTAGATGCACTTTTTATCCTACAAATATGGACTCTATCTACAGCATGCTACCATACTAGAGGCTTCATCATATACACTTCAAGGGTTTTCTCAACAGAAAGATACACCTAGAACCTTAAATCATTCATGATGTTGTGCTTTTTATAAAATGACAATGGCCATATATCATATATCACTGATAATCATTTAATCGCTTAAATCACAACCAACAACTTGAACCATGAAACAGGGAGGAAAAACAATATACGGAAGAGGGTTCAGTCTAAGCATCAACAACAATAAAAGCAAACTGATAAATACAGTAGTAACACAGATAACTTACACTTCGCGGATTGAATTAAAGTAGATTGAAAGCTGGGGTAAAACAAGGGACATGAACGACATCAGCGCATAAACCTACCAGAGAAAATTAAAGCAATGCTTAGTAGTTGCTTGGACTTTGAATTGAATCATGAAAAGAAATGTCACATAATAAAAACTAGTAATAATCCCGTTAGAATTTCAAGAGAACTAAGATATGAAAATGAAGAAGAAAACAAAGAACTATATTGAGAAACACATTGGCATTTGGCATTTACAATTACTAAGCATTAAGCAACATAATGCACATCAAATACAGCAAGTAGACACTGTTGGTACAGAACCAAATAGGTAAAACAAGGGTAATTTTTTTCAGTCAATGAGCTGACAAAAAGTTCCACAATTTACAAAACTTTCTATATTAAGATAATTGACTTGTGATGTGAATTCCTTTACCCCTTTTGACCTTCCAAGTTTATAGAGGAGAAGTTCAAAAGCCCCTTCAACTAAGTGAAAACATTAAGGGTTATGTTAATATTTAATTATCTAAACTAATAAAAAACTAATCAGTCCAATTAACAAATACACCAATGAAAAAACCTAGTAGGAAATACAATACAATACATAAATAAAGAAAAACGTGGATAACAAACATTGAAGGAATAAGAAGAGAAATTAACTAACCGGAACCATGAAAACGATGCGAACAATGAAGCGTTGATAAGTAGGTTCAGTATAATTGAGAAGGTGTCTGTAAATATGAAGAATAGCCAAAGCGATTGCACCGACGGTGCAAAAGAAAGCGATAACATAGAAGAAAAGCGGAAGCAGCACCCCCATTATCTCAACCCTAATTGATGAGGATTGAGATCAGCAAAAACGCGTAAACCCTAGCCAGAATCAGATCCGAGAAGATCGAATATGAAAATGATTGAAGAAGAAAGAAACAATAATGGCGACTGTTGTTGGCTTCGGTAACAAGGAAAACGAAGTGCCAACGATGACCCGAAATTGAAAATTACTACTTTGCTTTCTTTCTAACAGCTGTGTTGTGCTGCCTTCTGTACTTTTCAGTTTTCAGAAACCACCACACGCGAGAACCCAAACGTGTGTGTCTGTGTGTGTGGGGATTGGATTCACCACACGCTGTCAGAATCATCATTAGTCGTCCGATCTTAATTCAATGGTCCACAAAAAAGCAGACTTTACTTTTTGTTTTATATTTTAAAATATTGGACCATTTGATCTTGATCAAATGATTCCAGATGACCGATTATATGAATGCATTAAATTTTACAAGTTTTACCCTCTATTTTGATTGAATATGAATTTTGTCTCCTTGTGTTAAAACTCGGAATTTTATCCCTTTTGTTTTATGATTTTTAGGGTTTCTCTCCATCATATTTGAGTTTATTTTAGTTAATTTTTTTTTTAGAGAAACTTTATTTTAGTTGATGTTGTAGTGCTGACTTGGCTTAAACTATATCATATAAATATCTACATATTAATTTTTTTAAGGAAAGTATCTACATAATTGATTATTTAAATTAAATAATATTTTTTTATTATTTAATTCTTTATGAAAAAATTTTGAATAACTTTTTTTTCAAAAAAATCAAAGAAACATATGAATACTAACACAATGCATAAAAAATACCAAAAAAATGCATAAACCTACTATGAAAATGCATGTAAATAGCAAATATTTAGAGGTGTAAACTAGTTTTTTCATGTATTTTTAATTGAATTGTTTCTAGTTTTCTATTATTATTATTTTGCGTTTTCTAGTTTTAATTTTATTTTTTTACTGAATTAATTTTTTTTTATTTTTTCTTTATTTTTCTATTATTTCTCTGTTTCTTTATTTTCTTATTCATTTTCAAAAAAAAAATCTAGTCTTACATTTTTTTTGTTTATCCTACATTTTTGCTAGTAGTTTTTTTTTTTTCCGTTTTTTCCTAAAGAAAATAATTATTCAAAATGAACCCAAATGTGATGGGTGGGGTGAAAATCCTGAAAAAGATAAAACAGAGGGGGTAAAATTCCGAGTTTTAAAATAGGGGGCAAAATTCAAATTCAATCAAAATAGGGGGTAAAAATGCATTTAAGCCTACAAATTATTAACATTAAAAAATTAAAAGTTTTAATTTAATGTATTTCTTTTAATTAATTTTATGTATTTAGATATATTTTTATTAGCACGGTTTTAAATTAGATGATAGCTTTTAAATATTCTATTATTGATTTTTTCAAAAATCTTATAGAGATGTTGATAGTAGACCAAATTGAAATTCAATGAATTGGTCTGGTCTGATCCAATTTGTGTATGAGTGGACCAAACTGAAATTCAATAAGTTGGTATGATCTGATCTAATTTGTGTATGAGTTGACAAAAAGGCTCAATTGTTTCTGCACGTATTTTTTTACGGTCTAATCCATACAAAATTATGGCACAAACATATCATATACAGGTTATCTTAAGCATGGACGGAAGAGGTGACTGCCCATGATATCGATACCTTCAATTTTAAAAATTTCTTCTTCGGCCTCTCCATCTTTAAATCCCTTTCATCAATAATATCATCATCAAACTACTTAAAGATAGGGTTAATAGTGTTTTACCCCCTGTAATATAAGTCATTTTCGGTTTTCTCCCTGTAAAATTTTCTTTTTGGATTTCGTCATTGTAATTTGAAGTTTTTTGGTTTTGGACCTTTATGAATTTTGACAGTACAAAATTGATGGTATGACAGAGGGGTAAACCGAAATTTGATCAAATGGATACATCTGATGCGGTTGGTTTCATAACTAGTACTACATGATACAATAATCACCTTTTGCTACTAGCACCGCACATGAATTAGCAAGGTCTCAGGAACCACTTTTGGATTCTTAAGGGAACTTTGTTAATATGTACTTGTTATTTGTGATTAGAGATGCAATTGAAACAAGGAAAAAAATGGAGAATGTGTATGTAAACTTCTGCAACTAATTTCTCTTCCCAACCCACTCTATATCCTCTCTATACATGTAAAAATTGGTTCCTAATTAATTGGAAAAGAAAATATGATAAATAGGAGAATAACTAAGAGTAAATACCACCTAATTAAGCTTTGCAAGGATTATGTATCATTGAATAGGGAAAATAAAAACGTGTACGAGACTTGGTCAAGACATAAAAAGATTGATATAATAATTAATATAAAAACTAACTTTAAAATAAATTATTATTAATAAAAAATACAACATGTGTGAGAATAATCGTTTCCGTGAAGTGAAACGCTTCATCAGGAAGCCGTTGAAGGATACATGTACGGTGTCTGATGCATAGAGGTGTGCTTAGATGGGATGGCATGTACCATAGTTAGGTTGATCGCCCAAACAACATGCATTGATCCGACATACTTTTTGTCAACGTGTTAACGTTGAATTGACTTTCTAGCCGGTCCAGAACACATAAGATACTAAAACAATAACAAATTAAAAGCAAAATATCATAAATATTTCATAACCAATTTTTATGTTTTAGGGAAAAACAAAATACACTTGTTAAGTTTAGTGGTGCGACCTGAATCAGTGACTGAGACGTAAATTGGGGTAATGATAGTCACAATGAGAATTAAAAAAAATTAGGAAGACTTGCTTACTCAAAAGATACATTAGAACGAGAAAGAAAAAAAGTTGAAAGGAGAAGAAGTAAGCCCCTGTTTGGTTTCACGTTTAAAAGCTCTGGACGCACGTTCAGCACCTACAAACGTGGTTTTTTGAAATTTGAAGGATGTTTGGCATTCAATTATGAACGTGATTCATCTTTTTAAAATCGATTTTAATCGAAGCTACATATTGTAGCTTTTGCGTTGTCCAGAATCAAGTTTAGTGATTTCACAAGATAGTTTCCATCTTTACCCTCTTCTTTCTGCAGTGTCGTTTTTTTTTTTGAAGGATCTGTTGTGTCATTTGTGCCGTTGTGTTGTATGCTACAGTTTCCATTTGTAGAAGTTAGAGAAGAGAAAAAGAATTTGGACTTTTCTGAAGGCTCATGGTTTGAGTCAGCTGCTTCTTATTTATCTTTTGTTTTTAAGCTTTCTTTCTATTATCTATCGTTATTATTAGACTTAGATTTTTGGTGTTAGATTAATAAACTTTGTTTCACCACAAAAAAAAACTTTGTTCACATAATTTTGTTTAATAAATTTCATAGAAAAATCAAAGATAACCGAAAAATGTTACAAATATATACTGAAAAATTAATATACCATAAATAATAATGTAAAAAAATGATATAAATAATTAAATGTAGTCCTTTTGAAGGAAAAAAAATTATAATGCCAAATAAATTTAAATGATAATCTATAATATAAACAAAATATATAGATTTGAAAGTAAATTAAAACCCATTTTAGTAATTGTATGTCTAAAAGCAATTCTAATCTAAACTATCCAAACACAATGAATTGGTGAAAATCACTTTTAAGTAAACATATCCAAACATAAATCAATTTACCTCAACTCACTTTTAACAAAACTCAATTCTATCAAACTCAATTCTATTAAATTCAATTTTGGTCACCACAGAACCAAACACACACTAAAAGTGTTGTAAGGAGAGAGGGAGGGAGGACAATACATGAATAATATTAATTACGGTTTAACGAAAATTGAAAATGAATTGTACAATTCTTTCTTTGGTATAACATTAGAAAACAAGTTATATGCGTTATTAGGATGGTTGAGTCAAGAGTATAGTATACTAAGTGAACAATACTCATAGCCTCATACAATACAGAATTATATATCTAAAGTTAGATCCGACCCGAGTAAAAATACGTATCAGTATGAGTGTAATTATTTAAGTTACACTATAATGCGAGTTGGAGGTTTAAAAGACAATACATTCCAATTCCATTCATTCTCCAACAAAATCTTCTTCCATTTCCCCCTTATCCTTTATTATCTCTTTCCCTTCTTTCTTCATTTCTTCATTCTTCTTTTTCTCTCTCTCAGAAGAAGAACGAAGAACCATAAAAATGGCTTCCATAGCTGCAATCGGTGCTTCCACCGCATGCAAACTTCCCTCTCTCGAACTCTACAAAAAACACAAACTAACTTCCATTTCCACTTCCTCCGTTAAATTCCACCTTTCCGACGGCAACAAATCCCGCCACATCAACCGCCTCGCCAATTTCAACTCCTCCGATAGGTTTCTTCCTTCCGCCGTCGCTACTCCCAATTCTTCATCTTCTTCGCTTCTCAGTGACGAAGCATTCAAAGGATTAGGCTCTGGCTTCGACGGAGAATCTGAAGACGAAGATTTTCCTTCACGAACTACTTCTATTAACGCTGATGAACTCGACATTTCTAAACTCGATTTGCCTTCGCAGCTTGTTGATTCGCTACGTGACCGCGGGATTACACAGCTTTTTCCTATTCAGGTTCGTTAACAAATCCTAGCATGTTAATTTGAATGATTTTGTTCATTGTGAATAATTATTGATTTTTTTTTTGTGTGTGTAATTAGAGAGCGGTGTTAGTACCTGCACTAGAAGGTAGAGATATTATTGCTCGTGCAAAGACTGGAACAGGGAAAACATTGGCTTTTGGAATTCCTATTATCAATGGTTTAGATGATGGTCAAGATTCTGGTCCTTACAGTCACAGGTAATCCATATGCAATAGCAACGTGATAGTATTATTTTAATGTATAGTTTGGATAAATAATTCAATTAAGTGCGTATGTGTAAGAGTTTATCATATGTGTAAATGCTTATGTATAAGTTATTTCTGTAACAAAACATAAAGTCAAATAGTTTTCATATAAGTTAGAAGCTGTTTTCTGAAGCTATTTTTGGAGCTTATGAAAATAAGATAAGTTAAAAACATCTTATGAACATGTCATAGCTATTTCTATAACATAAGCTCTCCCAAACAGTTTTGAGGCCTGTTTGGATTGGCTTATTTGAGTTTATATTACTGACGTAAGTTTTGTGAGACTGTTTGGGAGAACTTATAAAAACATCTTATGGCATTTTTCATAAGCTTTTTTTAGTTTATTTTCATAAGTTCTCCAAGATAGCTTAGAAAAATAGCTTATAGCATATACAACAAATATTTAATTTTACCATTTGCTGTAGAAATAGGTTATACATAAGCGCTTATCATGATAAGCGCTTGAAGCTGCAAATAAGTTGTTTATCCAAACAGGGCCTTACAAGTGCTTTTGTTAGTAGATAAGCTCAAATAAGCCAATAAAAACACACATGCCAATTAATGGTAATTTCATGTCACTTGAAATAGTGATACTATTGTGTTAGTTTTGATTTTGTGTATGTTTCATATGCATGTGTTTGTTTCTTTGTTGTTAGGCGTCTTCCTAGAGCTTTGGTACTTGCACCTACCAGGGAGTTAGCAAAGCAAGTGGAGAAGGAGATAAAAGAATCTGCGCCTTACCTCAAAACTGTTTGTATATATGGAGGTGTTTCTTATGTTACTCAACAGAGTGCACTTTCGCGTGGTGTTGATGTGGTTGTTGGAACGCCCGGTAGGCTGATTGACCTCATCAATGGGAACACACTTAAGTTGAGTGAAGTTGAGTATTTGGTACTCGACGAAGCTGATCAGATGCTTGCTGTTGGGTTTGAAGAGGATGTAGAAGTCATTTTGGAAAAGCTTCCAGCAAAGAGACAGAGCATGCTTTTTTCTGCAACCATGCCTAGTTGGGTGAAGAAATTGGCCAGGAAATACTTGAACAATCCATTGACTATTGATTTGGTACGTTGTTCTTACTCCAGGCTTCTATTCTCCGAATATACATAGAATATAGCCAATTGATAACTGTTTGTTTTGTACATGATTCTGCCTTTGCTTCTTTTCCTTTTTTCCCTATCAAACATAGCTTTAAATATTATAGATTTCAGGACCCTGCCATCAAATGGTTTGTGCCATAATTGTGCATAACATTTATGGCATTTTAGGATAAAAGCTGAATCATAATTATGATGCTTTTTGCTTTTTTTATCCAAAAACAATGGATTATAATCATGATGCTTTCCCTTTTTCTCTTGAAAAGGTTGGCGATGAAGAAGAAAAGCTTGCTGAAGGGATAAAACTATATGCTATATCGGCCACTTCCACTTCAAAGCGAACCATTCTTTCTGATCTTATTACCGTAAGTTGCCAGTTGAATTTTCTTTCATAGTTCGATGTTCTGTAGCCCCCGTATTCTGTGTGTCCTGTTTAGTCATGACATTGTGTAATAGTATTGCATTACTGTTTTTTACTTTTTGCTAGTTACTCGCTCTTGTAGCCAAAAGTTTTGATATATTGTAACAATTTAATGTTATATCAATAAAGATTCAATTTTACACGTAACCATTCCTTCCTACACATAAGTTTATGGCTGTTATTCTTCTACAACTCATGTAGCTGTTGGGAATCTTGAATATGTTAAATCAGTCAATTAGTTTAATATTTCTGATGTGCTTCAAAGCTATTATTTTCTGTCACGGCGTCATTTGTACCATATGCTTTAAGCTAAGGAGCTCACTAATTTTATTAAATCTTACTGTGTCTTTTAGGTTTATGCTAAGGGTGGGAAGACTATAGTTTTTACGCAGACAAAAAGAGATGCTGATGAAGTATCATTGGCGTTAACAAATAGTATCACTTCTGAAGCACTGCATGGTGATATATCTCAGCACCAGAGAGAAAGAACATTGAATGGTTTCAGACAAGGAAAATTTACAGTGCTTGTTGCAACTGATGTTGCATCTCGTGGACTTGATATTCCCAATGTTGATTTGGTACGTTCATAGGTTGCTCTGCAGTCCACAATGTCCATATGTCCATAGTTTTTTTTGTTCATTCAGTTTATACCAGGGCTGGATTAATAAAGTGAACCGCTTGAAGTTTTTTACTTTGGAACGTGGGGTTTTTAAATGGGGATTCAGGATCTAACTACCAGTTTTTCGTAATAGGGTTTAATAGTTTGAATTTTTTTGTTATCTTACCCGCGATTGAGTTAGTACTTATTGCCTACTCTGAGGTATGATTTGTCGGCTCGTGAGTCTGGGTTGCATGTCCAAGTAAAATTAAGGTTGACTGTTTTATTGAGCAGATGATTTCTACTAAGTTCAACCTTTTCTTCAATCTGTTTTCAGTGTATACAATATCTCATCTGACATGAGAGTTAGAGTTTTATATTTGAATGAATTGTGAACTGTGCACATAAATATTTGAATTTTAAGGTCGTTGTTTAATTGATTCATCCCAATCTGTATAATACTGTTATTTTTATTATAAATTTGACTATTGAAGATTCTTATTTATGCCTTGGTCAAGTATTGAAATGCAATTGCAATCTGTACTCAACATATTGAACATTGATGAACTTATTGGTCTTATATGTTTCATTCAGATTATCCATTATGAGCTTCCCAATGATCCCGAGACTTTTGTACATCGCTCTGGCCGTACTGGCCGTGCAGGAAAGCTAGGTACTGCCATTCTGATGTTCACAGGTAGCCAGAGGAGAACAGTTAGATCCCTTGAGCGTGATGTGGGTTGTAAATTTGAATTTGTTAACGCGCCATCTGTGGAAGATGTTTTGGAGTCATCTGCTGAGCAAGTTGTTGTCACACTTAATGGAGTTCATCCAGAGTCTATTGCATTTTTCACCCCAACTGCACAGAAACTGATCGAAGAAAAAGGAACAACTGCCCTTGCAGCTGCACTGGCACAGCTGAGTGGATTCTCCCAACCTCCGTCTTCCCGGTCTCTTATCACCCATGAACAGGTATTGGAAGCTTGCATTTCTTCTATCTGTTGCATTTGTTTTAACTGAATAAGGGGCTGTCTGTTACAGAATTTTTAGTTATAAAATCATTTTTTTAAAATAGTTATTTTATAAATGTTTCCATTTATTTGTTACAGCTTTTAAAGAAATAGATTCTAAAACTTGATTAAAAAAAAAAGTGAAGCTACTGTCACAAAAATAACTTGGGATTGGTAAGAGAGAAAATAAGTTATTCACCAAAAGAAAAAAGAGTGAAGATAAGTTTAAAAAGGTGGAGTTACCTTCCTGACAAAAAGGACCTGATTGAAGTTCTAATATTCTAACATTTGTCCTGATGGTACCCTATCCTCCCCATTTTGTTTATGGCAACTGCACTACACCAACGGCCATCCTCCGTCAACCTCCTCTTGCACAACTCTCTCACTGGCAATATGCGCCTCCTTTCTTTAGTTTCTGTCTCCCTTTTATTATCTACTGTGTATTTTTCTTTTATGTGTGGGTCCGTTTTTTTTCTTTCTTTTTGAGCTTTTCTTTCTTTTAGTTAACAGGTGTGTGGGTATCGTTTACCTAATAAAACTGTTTTGTATTGCAGGGATGGGTTACATTGCAATTAACTCGAGATTCAGAAAATTCTCAAAGATATTTTTCGGCAAGATCAGTCACTGGGTTTCTTTCTGATGTATATTCCAAAGCTGCGGACGAAGTTGGAAAAGTTCATTTAATTGCGGATGAAAGGGTTTGTATCTGAGTTAAATTCGTTTATGTGCTTCTCTTTCTTGGAACTTCAATGTTATCAGGAATCCACCTGCATTGTTCAAATTGTTGACACTTTTTTTACATTGCCAATGCCTAATATCAGGTTCAAGGAGCTGTTTTTGATCTTCCAGAGGACATTGCTAAAGAGTTACTTGACAAGGACTTACCAGCTGGAAACACTATTTCCAAAGTCACCAAGGTAAATTACAACATTTGCTAATATTTTATTTTGTAAATCTTTGTGGATTGCATGTGGCATTCCTTCCCTCAACCTAAATGTCATAATTTGGCATCCATTCATTGCATTATTACTTATTATATAAAAACATGTTACATGTCCCACTTTGCATTGGCAGTTACCTCCTTTGCAAGATGATGGGCCTCCAAGTGATTTCTATGGGAGGTTTTCCGATAGAGAACGAAATAACCGAAGAGGAGGAGGTTCTAGGGATGGGAGAGGTTTTAGATCCTCGCGGGGATGGGATGGAGGCCGAGGCTCTGATGATGATTTTGGTAACTCGTCTAGGAGGGGTGGCAGAAGTTATAAATCTGGCAACAGCTGGTCCAAACCAGAAAGAAGCAGTCGGGATGATTGGCTAATTGGAGGCAGACAATCGAGCAGATCTTCTTCATCACCGAACAGGTTATAATAATTCTTTTTATTGGTGTCCTTAGTTTTCTTCCTATCCAAGTTACATAATGAGCCTTATGTGCTTGAAATCAAGTCCATGTTTAATTGACATAACATTTGAATTTGCGTCGCAGAAGCTTTGCAGGGACCTGTTTTACTTGTGGGGAATCTGGGCATCGAGCATCGGACTGTCCAAACAAGCGAGGTTTTTAATCCCTCCCATCAATTTACTTTTGGGCATTGATTTGTCCAATGAAGTGAGCTGAGGTCACTGCTGTTGGCCTATTGGGGCCAGGAAAGTTCAAAGATGCATCCCAAAATAATTATAGAACTGATATTTATTTGCATCTCACATGTTGACAGAATCTCCTTAGGCATCTCTTTTCCAGACCCTTATGTTTTTCAGTCTTGATATAGAATTTAGTAGTATTCGATAAGAACAAACAATTAAAAGCATGGTTTTGCATTCTTATTTTTGGGGAAGGAAGAAGGGGAGGGAGGGGAGGGGGGGTAGTTGTATACTTGTATGGTCCTGTATTCTCTACTAATGTTGTAATTTATTTTCAATCTTAGCAGTTTAGAAGCAGATAGACAGGGATACTTTTAAATTAATTGAATTTTTTTATTAGTTTACCATACGCAGTGCACGAATTTTATGCTGATGTTATTTGGGTCTTTCTTAGTTTAGATGTTTCTTGCTTTCGGTTGTGTACTATTTCAAACTTTTATGTCATAAATTTAGGGGATTGAAACATAAGTAAAATTTATTTAACATTCGAGTCTATCCTTTTGATTTTATCCTATTTGAATATGAATATACTGTTGTAACTAAAAAAATATACTACTTCCGTCCCTAATTATAAGACCCTTTTGAGAAAAAAATTTGTCTCATTTTATAATACCCCTTTGATATTTTCAAGTACATTAATTAATTCTTTACCAATACACCCTTGTTTATTTTATTTCATTTTCTTCTTTCAACATTAAATACTATGTTGAAAACATACACCAACTCTCTCTCCTAAAGGATAAAATTGTAAAAATTATATCAATTACAAACAAATTTATTATTACTTTAAATTTTCTTAATTCCCGTTATTTTTTCAGAAGGACCCTATAATTAGGGACAGAGGTAGTATGAATATACATTGTTTAAAAAGAAAGCGCAGCTGCATTAAAACATTCTTCCCCATCCTCACTTCATTTAAAAGGTCACAAAAGTTTACAAAATTACGTTACTCTTCAATAATGATGTTATCTGATATTTTTATGGATAAGTATTTACAAAGCTTGAATCATAAAGTGGCAACTGCATAATCTTACCGGCTTGTGATTTTAAACTCGTATGAATTATTAGTGGAATAAATGATCAGTTAAGGTTGTTACTCTTTCCTTTTTTGTTTTTTGGTAGAAGTTTGTTACTCATTATTTGATTTAGCCCCTGAAGGATGCTATTTAGTGCGACAATATTTACCGACGAAGAAACACGAAATCTGATTTGGCGTGATTTTGGAATTTGTTCGGTCCGTTTTTTGTGCAATACATGTTATGTGGTGAATAGAATAGTTTGCTAAACCATGAAGATCATGGCCACATATATCGTCGAACTTCATCTCGTACCATTTATTACTTCTCTTAGCCACTACTTATAATAAATAGGTATACGTAATGAATCAATTTAGTGTTTAAATTAGAGAGATTTTGTGATAATTTAGGGACGGTTTAAGATTAAATAAGAGAAATTGAGTGATAATTTATGAACTAAATTGATGGTTTGTTTTTGTTTATTATCGTAAAATAGGTTGGAATCATCAAGTGGATCTGGATTATCTCCTATTTTTGTTTTCAATTTTTTCAACCTCTAAAATTAAAACATACCAACAGTTTTTCTTTATAATTTAACTCTCATTTTAGTCCTTAAATTATTACTAGTTAGTTTAAGGATTCACGTTAACTAAGTCAAAAGGTTGAAAGAATGAGCAAAGGCAACGGTGTGTAGCTTCACGTTTTTCACATACAAGCCAATAAATAATACATTTTTCTTATCTTATCTATTTTGAATTTACTAAGTAAACCAAAGCCTATGATATGAAACATCTACTACCGGTGTTGTCTTTTGTTAGAAGATGTGGAGTTCATGGGCTTTAGCTATTAAAAAAGGTTATTCATCATCATCACCAACAAAAGCAATGCAACTATACTCTAAAATGCACCGCAATGGACTTCCTACTGACACTTTCTGCATTCTCTTCACCTTAAAATCTTCCACCCGTTTACCCATCATTCATCGCCTTCACGCCCATATCATCAAACTTGGTTTCACCTCTCATGTTCACATATCAACTTCTCTTCTCAATTCCTACGTTTTTCTCTCTTTTCTTGATGCATGTATACTGTTTGATGAAATGCCCCAAAGGGATACAGTCACTTGGAACACCATGATTTTGGGTTGTTCAAGATCGGGCGATGTTAAGAAAGCACGTGAGTTGTTTGATGAAATGCCTCATAGAGATATTGTTTCATGGTCTAACATGATTTCTGCTTACTCAAATGTTGGAAGTTATATGCAAAGTTTGTATATTTTTAGACGAATGTTGTTTGTTGAAGGAATAAAACCGGATCAGGTGATTGCTGGTTCGGTTTTATCAGGATGTGCTCACATGTGTTGTCGTGGATTGTTAGGCGGAAAATCAGTTCATGGTTACATAGTGAAAAATGGGTGGGAGTTGAATGTGGAGATAGGTGCTGCTTTGGTTAACATGTACGCTAAAGGTGGAGTTTTGAGAAATGCTGCAATGGTTTTGGAGTTGATGGATGAAAGAGATGTTACGTCTTGGACTTTGATGATTTGTGGGGCTGTGCGATGTGGTTTTAATAAAGAAGCATTGATTGTGTTTGAGAAGATGCAAATGGATGGAGTTAAACCCAATGAATTGACTTTCACCGGGGTGCTTAGTGCTTGTGCTCATGGTGGGTTTGTTGAGGACGGAAGAAGGTATTTCAAAATGATTGAGGAATGTCGTTTGAAACCAAGAGTTCAACATTATGCATGCTTGGTTTATTTAATTGGGAAAAGTGGGATGCTAGAGGAAGCTTACGAGATTATCAGAACGATGAAAGTGGAACCAGATGTTGTTGTCTTGGGTTCCTTCTTGTCAGCTTGCAAGGAGCACAAGCAATTTGAGATTGCTGAGGGGGTGATTGAGCAGGTTCTGAGGATGGCAAAGCCAGAAAATTATAAAGGGCTTTATAGCCTTATTGCTGATTTGTATGTCATAGGTGATAAATCAGAAGAGGCTGAAAGGATGAAGAAGTTGATTATTAAGGAACATTTGAGACAGGCCAAGGGGTTAGATTTCGACAGAAACGGATTAAGATAACCTTATCATATTTTTATTCTTTCATTTACAAATCATAGTTCTTTTATTAGTTAATACTGACAACATATTTGAAGGTAGGGCAAATTCAGTTATAAGCCTATTCTTTTTATGCTTGTATATTGTAATACTTTCATTTACAATCTTTTAGATGGAAATAATATTTGAGAGAATTGAGTTCAGACAACCGAACTCCATCAATGCTCAATAAGTTTGATAAAAAATGTATGACATCATTTTTTTATAGATAGGTCCAGCTTAATTAGATTTTAATTACTTTGATCATACTAAAACATCCAGATAAAATTGGATCAAATGTTGTTCAATATTTTAATTATGTTGATCATACTAAAACATCCAGATAAAATTGGATCAAATGTTGTTCAATAACTTGAGAGGGAGGGAGAGAGGGAGGGTTAGATTTAAACTAATAATGATTGTTACTTTGACGTTTTTAAACTTTCGAAATAGGTTATAGCTTCCTAAGTCAGTAGGGAGTGTGACCACTTGAAAAGTGTTAGCGGCCAAAACATCAGCCTAGTATTTTGAACAAAGGTATTGAAAATAAGTAATCAATAGTACTGTATTATAGTTTGTAGTTACCAAAAAATTGAGAGAAGTGAATTGAAAAACTTCATCATTCTCCTTACCTTGATACATTTCCAAGCGCTTTTTCAATATATATATATATATATATACCTTGGGGAGTGTCATAGATTACAAGGAAGATCCGTCACTGAGTAGATGGACTAATGACTCTGGTGCAGCAGGGATGAATAAAAAACAAATACAATATTGAAGGCATTTGCCTTCATTAACTTATTGAATAATTGTTTATATAGAGAAATATTTTTATCATCAAACATAGGAATGCATATTTAGAGCCCGTTTGTTATAGTTTTTTTTAAGAAAAAAAATCATTTTTTTAAATAAATAATCACTTTTAACAGTTTTGCATTTGTTTGTGAAACTCCCGAATTAATCATCTACAAAATGAAGTTCCATTAATAAAACTAACATAACATTGACCAAAATAATCATTTAAATATGCACAATATGATGTCGTTGAACTTAAATAGGAAGAATCCTTTTCTTGACGTAAAAGAGAAGGTATAGTTTCTTTTTTCTTTTTTCTTTTTTCTTCCAATAGTATCATCTATTTAGAAACAAATAAAAAATCATTTTTTAACTGGGTACATAATGCAACTAATCCTTTTTCTTCTTTTTTTATGAACGAGTTGTCATTGCTTGATAGCTTTTCAAGATATATTTCAATTTATAAGATAAGATTTAAAGTTAATTTATTTATTTTAAAATTCAGTCAAAATACATTAATTTTTGTTCACTAAACTTTATCTTATAAATAGAATCAAAGGGAGTAAGCGGCAATCATAAATTTCATTTACCCAATTTGACACAATACTCCTTTTCAAAAATGAGTGTCGTTTTAGCCAAAAAAATTTATTTTAAAATGAATATTATTTTCAGTTTCCAACGCACTATTAATTACTTTTTTATCAATAATACCCCTAATTAGTACTATGCACATTACTTCCAAAGTAACACATTTTACTTTAATTTATAATGATGAGAAATGCACCAATAGTTAACAAGATTATTTTAGTAAAAATGGCATGTCTATAGACAACATTATTGCATTTCTTAATTGTGTATAACAACTTAAAACGACACTTATTTTAAAACGGATGGAGTAGAAGATTTATTTCAATCCTTTACTACAGAGCTAAAAAGCACCTGCAATTTCCCAAAATCCAACTGATGAAAACTTGTGATCAATTTAAAGAAAGCAAAGTAAATTACTCTCATCGTGAATAGTCGACAATGAATTGATTGTTAATGTTATTAAAAGAAAAAAACACTAAGAAAAAATAAATAAGCTCTTGATATATCATCACACTCGATTGCACAAGATAAAAAATCATCTTTCGTGATACCTCTTTTGTCCAATCTATCCTTTGTTTGGATGGGATTTTGACTTATCTCCAAGCAAATAATAAAACGTTAAAGAAACCAACTTTATCAATGATTTTGATTGATGAATGACTCGTTCTACCCCCTTGAGATAAAAATGATAAGCTTCCTTGACCAAATATTCTTTAGTAAGACAACTACTCAAGTCCATTTCTCTGTAACATTGGTTTGCAAAACAATGTTATCTAACAAAACAAAACCATCAAACACCATCTTCTATTCCCATGCAAAACAATGTAAATCAGATTAATATTTTATAATTCTAAAGGTTATTTGAAGATACTATTAATGTAGATAACTATGTTGATACCAGTCCAAGAATTTCTAACAAAACAAAATGGATATTTATCTTTTACCATTAGATCATACCTTTGAATTTGAGTTCTCCATTGACAATATCTTTTTGATTCATTTACTAAATCACATTATATTTGTGGATAATATCTTTCTTTAGCTTAGTTTATGGAAAGATTCTTATATTAGCACTCATTGATTTGGTTGATGGAAAGATTATCAACTCTACAGTTGTTGATTAAGATTTGAATATTACTTAAGTTGCAATTTAGTTGAATTACTTGAAAAAATCTGTATTTGGACATACAACCGAACTTTTATAATTTAGGGTTCTAGGTCAAGAGTAGACAATGACATGTAAACACCGGTAATAATTTAAGAAAAAATCAATTGATTAAATATAATTATATATGTCGGTGTTGGATATGTCAGACACCAAATACGTCTTCAAACCGATATGACACTGCTACATAGTGGATTGATTATTGTTTATGAGATGGGTCTTATGTTGAAGGATTGGTTCTGGGTCAAGAGTAGAAGTTTCAACTAAATAGTGTTGATATGTGTTGCTTAGTAGTATTGTAAGTCATTTGTACCATTCATATGAGTGTTATGGATGTGGATGCTTTTAAGTTCGACTAAATAGACTCTAAATTTTTAGTTATGTGTAAAAAAAATGTTGATTAAGAAAGTTTAAGATGGGGTTGATAGATTAGTCTAAAACAAAAAATCTTAAAGCTCAAATAACACTTTAATTTACATTTAAGAGTCACTTTTTCTTTACCAAAAATCAAACTCTTTTGAGTTCTCTATAACTATAGTGCATATTTGAAAAACAGTTCTAATCATTAAGGATAAATTAAATTATTTTTTGACCAAATTAACAATAAATTTACGAAGAAAATGTTGGATTGAAGAATCATTTGTAATATTTGTTCTATGGACGAAATAATAAACAACCAATAATGTAATATTTTACTTCTAAAAAAAATAAACCATTAATATGATATTTATTTGCTTAGATAGACGAAATGAGAAACAACCATTAAAACTCATTTTTTATCAACAAAAAAGAAACCATTAAAACATAGTTGAAGCGGACCAGTTTAAATTGAGAGGGATGTTTTTGCCTGTTAAACTAAGACTTTTTTTTTTTTTTGAGGGAACCTGTTAAACTAAGACCCGTGGACTATAATATTTGTTTTTAAATTAACAATTTTTTTTATTTGTATTTATATATAATGGTAGCGATAAAAAAAAAAGTAAATAAATTTGAATACATTCATTATTTGTTCTGAATCTGAGTGAGGGCAGTTTTAGTGGCAATTTGAAATTGACTGATCGATTCACTGAGTCTCAGTCAGTCAGGTTCTTTACCTCTCTTCTCCAAATTCATTTTTCTCTTCATTCGTTCTTTACCAATTTCATATTGAATTTCTTCAAACCCCCAAAACCTAATTCTTGTCATTTTATTGTGTTATTAAGAAAAAATGGCAGAACTGAGTTTGGGAATTTTAATTGACATTGTTGATGAGGATTGGATGAGAGACACTCTTCCTCAAGATGGTATTTTTTCTCTCTCTCTCTCTCTCTTCCTATATCTTTAATGCATTTTGTTGAGGAAAAAAATTTGCACCGTCAGTGTATACTAATTTTACAACTATGTCAACTACAAATAGATTATTCCATAGTTATCTTTAAAAAACAGTTGCAAAACAAGGCTACATGGCAAAATGGTTAGTTCCCATTGGACAACCGGGTAAAAATAGTTTACACTGTCGGTGCATAATCATTATAAACGAAATAAAAAGTTGAATATATATTGAGAGTCTTAAGCAGTCTTCCACGTTCTGTTTATATATTGTATATTGATAAATTGTCCTGAATTGACGACACACATTTGAAAAAATGTGAATAAATGAACAAATATAACAAAATATTGATGGTTGGTTTACTTGATCTGAGAATGTAAGTTTAGGGATGGATGAAATTGGTGATATCCATGTGGGAATGTGAATCTGATGTGTGCTGTTTTTACAGATCTTCCACTGCCTCCAACGCTGGTTGTTCGGACAGATGATACCGAGGACTCAAGTATGTTCTTAATTCATTAACTAAAGCTGTTACATTTGTGGATACTATCTTTCTTGAGCTTAGTTTATTAAAACATTGTTGTATTAAGCACTCGTTGATTTGGTTGACGGGAAGATAACTAATTATGCAATTGTTGATTAAAATTTAATATTACTTTAGAAGTTGCAATTTAGTGGAATTGCTTCAGTGAAATTACTGTTGTTTAAAAGAAAATGTGTTCTTGGACATGCAACTGTACTCTTACAGTTTATGATGCACAATGCATTACTGACAGCGGCATGTAAATAACGGTCATAACTTAAGAAAATTGAAGTGATTCATTGTAACTATATATGTTGGTGTCGGATACGGACACATATTGGACACCAAACTCGTCTTCAAACTTATGTGTCAGGGTTACATAACTTATAATAGTGGATTGATTGGGTCTTATGTTGGAGGATTGTTTCTGCTTTTTGTTGTTGACTTTTTAACGCTATGTGATTTGTTGTTGATCAGATCAGGAGGCACAACAAGTTAATAAGGATGCTTGGCACGATCTTGCCCTTGGCCAAGAGTAAAAGTTTCAATAAAATAGTGCCTGATGTATGTTGCTTAGTAGTAAGTAGAAGTTTCTGTCTTAAAAACACTCTTTTGTATTTTTGCTTTGAACTCTAAAGGCAACCCTATGCATAATGATATGTTACTGTTGCGAAGCACAAATCTGTAATAAATTTTGTTAACAGTGTTTAGTTTGGGAAATAAAAGGATGGAGAGAGTTTAAATAAAATCTCTTGCTTTTTTGGAAATTTGAAGAATCAATGTAACAAATTTTGATTGGTTAGCCTGGTTTATTACTGTGGTCGAACTAAATAGCATGACTCATTTTTAAAATTCAAAGCCATCCTTACATATGTCATCTCTGTCAACTCTTGGTGCCAACACCATTTCAAGCTTATTTGTTTAAAATCATATTAATCACAGTTTGTTCGTTCTATTTTCTTTCACCTTTTATAATAGTTGGTACCAAATATCTTTCCGTACCCTCCAATTTCTTCCAACCAAATATGAAAGTCAGTTTTAAGTTTGGTTTTGTGAAAATGTTTTTTTTTTGCTTTGGCAAGAAAATTTCTATTGTTAGTTAATACAAATATTATATTCTACTATAGTTTTTCTACCAAAAATTATTCTACTGTGGTTAGCCATGCTAATGTACTATACTTCCTGTAAAATGGTAGATGACTGCGAAACTTATATAATGGAATAAAACAGATAAATATTTTTTTAATGTAGAAAAAAACATACATATACTTAGGAGTCTGGTATTTATAATTCTGTTCTGATTATCAAATTTGCATTATTATCAAGCCTTCTTGTGTTGTTGCTGTCCAAAATTGGTCTTGTATCTCATTCATAGTCATCAATAGATCCAGCGCTCAAAATAGGCGCAACTTTTCACCTTCTGCGTTTTTGAAAAACTTTTGGAAATGCAATTGTCATAAAGTATACTTCTATACGGCAATAAAATCGATTTTCATGTATGTGTATATTCAAACTCATGCATAGAAAAAGCGGATGTTCTGTTAAAAAAATTATGTGCGGAGTAGTCGAAAGTTTTTTCCGTACATGCCTATGACAGATTTTTGACTGCATATTTGTCACAATCCTGTTTGTTTAAAATAAGCGGGTATTCTGTCATAAAAATTATCGTTGTTCTACAACTTATAGGTTGGTGAATCAAATGATAGGAAGCAATGCAGAGCTCCAAAAAATATTGCATTGGTATTTATGGACCAAAAAAAAAAAATCTATACTAGACACACCATTCTCCTCTTGGTAAAAGTATGGTTGAGATAGATGTACATCTGAGATATCAACAAATGCAGAAGAAAGTCATTAGCCAAGACGAAAGGAAGGACAACCGAATATCATTTAAATTCTTAAATAAAGCATCCGGGTCTTATATGCAGCCATGAATGGCCAAAAAGGGTCACTAATATACGAATCAAAAACGACAAACGATTGTTAGCTGATATGTTTAATAAATGCAATCCACAAACTCATTACAAAGAAGAGACTGGCCTTTAACTGGTACAAATTTAAAACAACTTGAAATTTATATTCAGCAAAAAAATAATATCATAGTAAGTGAAAAAAACAGCACTCGTGTCCCGATATCTCACAATCACAACAATGAGACAACACTTCAGCTTGGAAAATTGAGGGGGGAAAGGAAAAGACATCTGCTAGGTACAATTGTACCACCAGAGTTTACATTTGTTACAAACTAATATACTAGATTTCCTTTATATCTAAAATAATTTCTTTACAAACGTAAACAAATCTTGAATTGTAAATAAATTCATTTACTTCAACAGTGCAGGAGGTATTCCAATCATAGGAAAGGGTCACCACTTGCAGGTACTGTTGTTGGATTTGGAGTATTGGTTTCTAAAACCTCTGCTACCGGTGACGGGGCCTCAGGAGGGGCTGGATCACTTGTAGGCTCTGCCTGAACAGTTTCCCCATTAACATTTGGATTTTCTTCACTTAGTGACGCCGGGGTAGGACCTCCATTATCTACGGCTGTTTCGCCCGAATTTGATTCAGGTGGAGTGGCCTCAGGAGTTGGTGTGGAGTCTGATGGAGGTGGATCACTAACTGGTGCAGGTGCAGGTGCAGATTCAGGCTGCTGCGTAGAACTGTCTGGCGCTGCTGTGGTTGCAGGAGGTGCTTCCAGTGCCAATGGCTTGCCTGGTTGTGGCTGGGAACTCTGAGCAGCAGAAGCTGGTTTTTTCGAAATGGAAATGGGGGCATTAAGTGACATCATCCCCGGAGGTAGGATTTCAATAGGTGGTTTCTTGCCTGCATCTGCCAAACTCGTAAGCTTAGGCTCCTCAAGAGAAGCCAGAAATGCAGATGTAGCATCTGTCTTTTGTGATGGAGTAGGCTCAACCTCTCTCTGTAGCACTTGGTTCCAGGCCTGAACCAAATTCTTCAGAGTTGGACGTCCATGTGCCTGAAAAACAAAGGTCAGATTACAAATACTAAATAAAGTGGTCATCTAGCTGTACATAACAGATCATACATGAGCATGAAGCACAGCCTCTGCCATCATTCCGGTATCCTGCCATGCTTTCTCCATTAGAGCATTGTCGCCCAAAACAGCAGCAGAAAATGCAGCTTCCCGTCCCAAGCCAAGCGTGATTAGGTTGTTTATCAAACCCTGTAGTGCATAATGTAATCCTTTGCTTATGATTAAACAAAAACTTCAAAATTGACAAGCTAGAGAAGACTAATTGATCTAAACAGAAACAAAAACAAGTCTGTTCCTTTTACTCAAACAATGTGCTTCCATTAAACCAATATCACTAGATAATCATGGACAAAAAGCAGAGGCATAACTAGTCATAGCTAAAATGATAAACACAATCCTGACAAATGCCATTTTGCACACAGGTCAGATTGTCTATTCACTATAAGGAACCAAATACTGTAAAAGCAATTCATTGGGATCCTAGTCAAAGAAAGATTCTAACCTTATTGTTGCACAACAAATAATAGGAATCAACTATGTTGTAAAGAATACTAAACTTACCCAAAAGTGATACAAAACTATGGTTAAAATGAAGACTATGAATGACATGTATTTTGTAGTGGTAGATCTTATCAACAAATTCGATAACAATAGATTCCAAAGAATAAAACCCCATCTAAATCTAGTAGGAACAATGGATCTAGCTTTAACTTTGCAAAGTAACAAACATTGACAGACTGCTCATTTTATATCCTCTTCACACTGGTAAAAAACCTACAAACATTCTTCCATATTTTCCTACCCCCTAATCCCCCTTCATTTCTGATTGGGTATTCTTATTACCATCAATATTCATTTCTCTTTAAAACAATAGTTCTCTCTTAAATTTCTTTTATCTCTATAATCTAAAACCTTTCTTCTATAAGTATAATGATAAGAATAAACACTTCTATAATTCTAGGGTGGAATTTCTTTTGTCTCCTGTATTTACCATCTTGATCCCAGCTCTTGGGATTGGGATTTACTAGAATAATATATTCTATTCTATTAATTATGATCTAGTTCTATTAAATTAGTATACCAACATGCACCAAACAGCTAGAAATCAGTGTTATGATCTAGTTCTATTAAATTAGTATACCAACATGCACCAAACAGCCAGAAATCAGTGGGTTGGAAAAAAAAATATTAAGAAAGACTGCCTACACTTAGCCGAGTCAACTCTCCATGATTTGCAAGGCGCAATGCTAATCCCCTCAATTCATGACCTTGTAAAGCACCTTTAACTGATCCAGCTGCAGCTAACCTCTTCAGAGCTTCGCGGGCAATTTCACCCTGTGCTGTAGCATCTGCAGCGTCAATAAGATCCAAGAACTCTTTTGCGAATTTCACTATACCCTGAACACCTTCAGCTATATCTTGTTTTTTATCTGTCACATCTTGTTTTTTATCTGTTAAATTAAGAATGTCATTCAAACCCAGCCCAGTACCATCGTGTCCAATATCCCGGCTATTACTCATGGTAAGAAGACAATGAAGAGCTCTCTTCAAATCATTACTCTTCATTGCCAAATCAAACTCCAACCTACAGAACGTAAACAGCCAACGTAAGGAGTAAAGAAATATTGTACAAATGTCGATTAAAATTGCTAGCTCTTGGCTATAAGTATACAACACACCTCTTTGATATTCCAGGCAAATGAAGTGCTTCAGTAGCATAGCCCATTCCTAGCATAAATTGTGCTAAATCATCATGGTGTTCTCTTCCAAGCCTACTTGCCCTGTTTGAAAAAATATAATGTGAGATATTCATATATATCTGAACTCGTAAGTAATAAATATGAAAAGAGAGAAGGAAATCAATACCATTTTACTGCACTAACAGCATCACCATAAGCAGCAAGACATCGGCAGCGAATACCGGGATGACTCAAAGATAAGGCGTGAGCTCGCATGTACCTACCACAACCCAGGTATTAGTAGCATCATTCTAGAAACCAGCTTCTAATAAAAATGAAAGACCTTGAATTTGAAATCGATATATAAATACAACATTCCCATATTAGATAACACAAAGAAAAGTCAAAACTCAATTAAACACATTGAGTGCATCACACATCTCTTTATAAGAGCTACTCCAACTCTGTTTCAAATGCAATTGTTCGTAATCACGTGCTTTCTTGAATTTCTGCTGACTGCTCATCCATGACAACATTCAACCCAGTAAAATAAACAATGATCTCTTTTGGGGTTTGATCAAATTACATTGACTCCCGCTCTTTATAAGGACATTTAATTAGTCTAATTTCTGAAATATTAAGAAAATCAACCTCAAAAGGAGATTATCATATAATCTAGCCCCCCGATGTGAAAGCCATTAATGTGTTTCATGCATTAAAGCGAATGAGAGAACAGAAAGTTCAGGAAAAAATATATCAAATACAAAAGCCATCGAATATGGATGTCTTGGACATTTAGTAGAGGTTGTGTTGAAATAGTATTTGAAGCTATTAGGGCCATTAAATAGTCACTGCTGGAAATTAAAAAGCAATGGGACTACACGTAGTATTGGAAATTTAGGATGATAAGAAATAGTTCAAAACATATTGTCCTATAATGTATTTTATTTTGACGTATATAAATACAGCCTTCTGGGTGAAAAAATATAATGCACTTAGTTATGATCTTCTCTGTTATTTTCTCAGCCTAAGAAGTCCAAATTACCTGTCAATTAGCCAAAGAACTCCATCCTTAACACCAACCACAACAAGGGGCCCAACCGGACGTTTCTGCTCCATCGGAAAACGAGTAACTGCCACAGACACACCTCCTCCACCAACCGCTATTTCACTTGCCTTTCTCTCCTCCGCTTCTTTTGTCCAAGAGTCATCACCATCAGCTCTAGATTGTTTTGGTAATGAGAGGAAAGGTGGCACCGAAGGAGCATGCTGAAATGAAGCCAATCGAACCACCTGGAATAGTAACAAGAAATAAATATCTATTTCTCTCTCTCTGATATGTGTGTGTGTGTGTGTGTGCGCGCATGTGTGTCTGTGTAGACAGGAAAATTACTAGATCAAGGAATAAGACACCCTCAAAGGAAACCATCAATATATGTTTATTATTACTACATGAGATGACAAAGTAACTCGTGGTGTGTGTTGAAACTGAAACATGAGATCGAATACAAAAATTCCAATTTTTGAACCAAAGTGAAAAAACAGACACCAGATTTATAAGCAACTGGAGAGCAGTATTCTATGCTTCAAATTTCTCACTGTTTGTAACTTTTAGTGAATAGTATAATATAAAACCGGAATTATAGACTTGAATTGCATGCTATTATCTCCATCAATATAAAAATAACACAAATTTAAATAGACGTTAATCTCATTCTTTTCAGCCTCTAAAACTGAAGAAAACCAACAGCTGAACAAAGATGTAGAATATATCAATGTTGTCAACACAAAGATGCCCTAGTTTTGAATAGTAATGCTGGATTCAAAGGGAAAAAAAAACTAATTACATACAAAATTCCATCTAAAATATTCTTTGAATTCATTCAAGCAAACATCTATCAAACGTGTCTACTATCTAGAAATAAAATATTAAACCTTGAGGAAAATAAACCCTGAATGTCTGCAATCATTTCCATATATGATAAAAATTGAAAACATTTTTTTAACCTGCAGCATCGGTGGCCTTAATGATATTCTTTCTTCTATAGTAGATTGAGGACCTTCAACTGTAATTAGTGCCAACTCTCCATGCTCTGATATTGCTCTTGTCTGTGCTTCTCTCAATTTCTGCTCTTCTTTCATCTTTTTTGTTTCAATGTCAATTTGTGTAACCCCAGCGTCCACAAAAACAACTCTGAAATCAAAACATAGAACATAAAATAAATTATGAATTTTGGCTGTTGGAGATTTTAATTAGATGTTAATTACTAATCTTCACCTGACAACTTATGCTAGGGATAGTTAGTCACTACAAAAACTTTCACTTTAAAGATTTACAAGCATCCCACAGAGAAATATAAACATGCAGATGTTTGTCAGAAAAATTAGATTTGTTTTTCTTTGGGGATGGTATGTATGCAGAAGAGATGACAAGTGTCTGAACATTAAGTGTGTCCCTGAAGAGTTTCTGGTACAAACAGATTTTCACAAAGGATCGATTTAAACTCATCTATCTGAGAACTAGTTATACACAGTCAAGATGAGCATCTAAGAGCATGCTTTTTCGCAATGCTATTGTCGTGCTGAATAAAAAAATAGGATAGGGGAAACACTAAGCTGCGAATTGTGGACATATACTCCGGAGACCAAGGGGTTTCCATTTGACTGAATCAAAAGATAAAAGGAATTTGTGTACGGTCAGCAAAGGGGTGAATATGATATGATAGTAAAAGGTGAGCATGAGCCATGAAGAAATACCCAAAACTGAGATCTTCAGAGATTTGGGGTCTATTACAAAAGTACAAAGGTATTGATAATTATGTC
Source organism: Medicago lupulina (assembly GCA_958299785.1). NCBI lineage: Eukaryota > Viridiplantae > Streptophyta > Magnoliopsida > Fabales > Fabaceae > Medicago > Medicago lupulina. The sequence continues at coordinate 3,281,256 of OY283140.1, forward strand.
ACACATCATATACAAACAAGAGGGATGGAACTTTTGTCTAACTGCAGTTACAACCATAATATTCAACCCTGACATGGATTAGCCATTACTAGTTACTTCCTGAACTGGATATATGTTCATCAGGATTTTTGGTCATGATGAATAGATGATATTTTTGGTCTACTCACAAAAAGCCAATGAATTAACTGTGTAAGTTATAGATTTCATTACACTTTCTAAACAACTAAAGCAAACTTGCAGAAAACAGTGGAGCACTAAACCAATAAAAAAAAATACGGTAGATGCTTACTCAATAGTAGTTGGTGTTGCCACAAACAGTTGCCTCCGGTGCCAAACAGCACTAGTCGCATATGGAATTGAAACATCTCCCAGATATCTATATTGTGGGCGCAAAGAAGATATGACTATATATTGTTGGTATGCAAAAGCACAATACTCGACGGTTTGGTCCCAAGCAGTCCATTCTGGCTGAGGAAGTAGAGCCCCCACGGGCTGAAATGTCTCCCAACTGAACCACAAACAAAATTAAATGCAATGTCAAATATAAAGGAAACTTGTGAATTTGTACCCTCATTAAAGCTAACAAAGATTGAAGTAAAACTGGCAATTCAAATTTATATGAATTTAATGCAAATCAAGGGTTTAACAGGTTGTACAGAATTGAGAGAAAAAAATGACATGTGGTTTAGACAAAAGCCTTGATTGACATTATGTGCCAAACAAAGTGACTGACAGACCTATTTTAGCCTATAGGTGACAAGCCGCATGGCTGCAGCCTCTTAATTCCCAATAACATTTAAAAAACATGAGTACAGAAAGTCTTGCATGGTGCACGAGTATGTAAAAGATTCATTTTACTAATTGCCTAATTCTACTGAGTACCCTTATAAAAAAAGAATGCCTCTGAGGGAGCTGAGCTTCAACCTTGCAGAGAGATACTTGCATAAAGAGAAGTTAGAACAGTTGGGTTTCAAATAAAGAGCTGAAAAAATGATTTCTAGGTAGAGGAACTGGGGCAACACAAACTATGTCTTTCTATCAACCAAAATATATAAATATTGCAGAGCAAGGCTGCCTATCTCTGCATAACAGAAAAGGAAATTCTTCAGAAACAACCATGAGCATGCACCAGAGGGAATCCTAAACATAAATCTACCCCAAGGCAAAACTAGAGTAAAAGTGGCACCCTTATACATGTGAGCATTCTAATGTTAAAAGGCAATACTTTATTGGATCTTGTTAACGAGTGCCCCCAGGGCACTCTTTAAGCATGCTAAATAAAGTAATTATTCTTTCAAATTTTAAAAGTTTTCAATTTCCAATGCACTTATTACACAAACTTTTATAAAAAGTTACAATTTAAGGTCCTTAACCAGTGCCCCGGGGGCACTAGTTAACATTTCTCTACTTTATTTACGAAGGCCAGGTTAGGGAAAAAAGGAAACTCTGAACTTAATCAAAAACAATTTTTTTTACTGTACAATAACCATAAATTTCACCTGTATAGCTGAAAGTTTTGAGGTGCCGCCTCAGCTGGAGATCTATTTGAAGAAAATCCATCATCATAAGTGGTAAAAGAAGAAAGACCGCTGCTTCCATAACCTGATAATGGCATAGACTGGATTGTTGAAATAGCTGTAGCAGCTATAGGACTGATTCTCCTAGATGTTCGATAGGCAACACCAAGCAGTGCCCCTCCATGCAAACCAATGACCTAAAAGAGATACACTGGTTCAAAAGGTACCCTAACATTCAAATTGTCGCTCCTGTTTTCAAAGATACTCTCTTTGAAGAATAACATGCACAGGAGGTCATACTATCTTTGCATAGAAAAACAAACAGATTGATGACTCTTGGCAACAGTATAGAAGTGGATTTATTCTAAAAAAAAATAAAATCTAAGACATTTTTAATACTTCTTAGAACACCACTATAGCCAATTTCATACAGATGTCCAACACAACATTTTACGAGAAACAGTAGACACAAAATCCTTTCACTCACGAATTATCCCATAATTAGTTTCTATAGCACCAAATTGGCAGTTGCAAAACAATTATCTACCAAACATCAACTATCTTGTGCTAGTTATTCAATCAATTAATATACATAATTTATCAGAGCCATGATTAATCTAATAGAGTACATAATTTAGTAGGTATTAATCAAGACCAATGCAAGATGAGATAAATAAATCTTAACAATAGCCACAAACATTAAAATTTTGCAGAAGTTTGATTCATAAGAAAGCATTGTCACCAATAAAGCCAGAATCATCAAATCCTAGATAATTATGATAAACATTAACGAGGAATATATTAAACTGAGAAAGAATCTTACTGGTTCACTGCGTGCACCAACAGCCTTCATTAGTATATTTGATGTTCCATCATCCAACATAATTCGGACTTGAACAGAAGCTGCGGAACCAGCAGCAGCTGCAGCTGCTGCTGCTTGTGCTGCAGCAGCTTCTTTTGCTCTTTTCGATGAACTACCCTTGGGAATTATAGGAATTCGAGGAAGTACTGACGATTCAAGTATAGCAAATCTGTCACGACAAGTATCCCAAGCGAGAAGCCTGGCACTTCCAGAGTCAACAATCGACCAATCACTGGCCTTGTAGACAGAAAAGTAAGGAATATCTGGCCAAACGATTCCTAAATACCTGCAAACATATGATACATATGATAGGGTAAGAAAACGCCCAAAAGGCGATCTAATTAACAAACTTGATGCATATTCTGTTGAGAAAACAACACCACAAAATTCTGTAGAGAAAACAACACCACAAAATTATACTACCTCCATGTCTAAATATAAGCTTTTGCAAAAAAAAAAAAAAAAAAGGACCTTTTCCAAATTACTATATGCATTAACCTTTTTTTTTACAAAAATACCCCTAATTATTTAAATACTATAGAAAATCATTAGTTAAGTAGAAAAATATGAATCCCAATAATCGAAGAGCAGTTTTGAAAAATCAAAACATATTGTTGACAAATTCAATGGAAATAACTAGATTAAATTGTTTTCTTAATTCTCATAAATTGATTAAAGGGGTTTTTTTAGGGACAGGAGTAGACTTACAAGAAAAAATGTTAGCTTTTAGTTACAGATACGCTTTATGGCGGAAAATTCAATAAATTTTAGCAAAAGTAACTTACTTTCCTGAACTGCTCACAGAAAGAACTGAGTATGAATCATGAGGAACAGGTGTACTAATGTGCTTCTTCCCCTGCTTGACAGGTAATGGTTCAAAAGCATCTCCCTGGGGTCTTCCTGTTTCTGACAAGGAGCTGTTATTTCCTAGTGATGGATTTACAGAGTTGTTTAATTGAAAATTTAATAGCTTTAGCTCCCTTTCGATTACAAATACAGCAGAATGCTCTCTACTATCTGATGGGGTAGGTAGGGGAGCAACAGGTGGAAGAGATCTAGCATCAAACTCACAGATAACAACACCAATATTGGTTCCAATAGCAACAAGGTGTGGCTGCAAAGTATGTGCAACCATACAATACACCTGCAGCAAAGATAAGTTTGACCAAATCCGTTACCAGGTATAGTCAACAAAAAGAGTGAACTCGGCAGGGAGTAGTACAGGCTTGAAGTCCAACTACTTTTCTATTAAAGAGGATTTATTTATTACCCTGAGGCATGACAATCAAATTCTGCAATGTACTCAAACTTATGAAGGATTCAAATAAAGTTTTCCACAGATTTTGTCACACTCGTCCTTAAAGTGTTTAGAAGTTTCAAATCATATTCATATCATTATTCCATGTTGGATAGATTTGACACAAAGTTAAACAGAGAACAATACATTCTAAACCAAGCCAAAATTAATTGAATGTAACTAGTTAAACCACATACCCTCAGTTTCTTATTAGGGGCAAGAGCGTGTGGAGGAATAACGGTTGTCAATTCACACAATGGCCTAGTGAGAGCAGAATATGTGGGATGTTCGATTGCCCTAACAAAATTTCAAACAAAGAAGTCTTCAAAACTATATGGATATAATGCATCATCACACAATCAAGTAAAAATTTAGAAACCAAAAGTCACCACAGAAGAAAGAAAACTGCATACCATACGTGAGAATCTTTGACACAGGTTAGAATATCAAGGTTCGGAGCTCGAGGGTGGCACCAAGAAGCCACACTGTGGCAGGCCAATTTTGGAACTGGCTTTATACGCCGCAGCTCCTGAGAATTAAAACCATGCTAATGCTAAGTCTTTCTAGTCACAAGGGGAATTTTAATAGAATTAAAATACAGGTGCTAGCACCAATACATACCTTAAAGGAGACCGTGTCCCATATAGCTAATGTCTTATCTGCACCAATTGTAATTAGCTGAGGAGCACCTCCCATCACTCTAGACAGCTCAACTGCCACAACCCCGCCGTCATGTGCCTAGATGCATCACATGGTTTCATAAACCAAGAATAATAGGGTAGAAAAATGAGTAACGAAAAGAAATATAAGCTGCACTCGAATTAAGAAGAAAGAGATCAAAATATAGTTTTGTTCAACTCAATCTGAGTTTTCAATTCCACCTTTTGGCCGGACATACTTGAACAAATACGAAATAACAACTGAAATTTAGCCACAATTAACAACGGCTTGTTTGTGTTTCATAGCCATTTCAAGCGATACATATTGTCTTTCACCAATTATTGAACAAACCGACAAAGTGTAGTAATCATAAGGAAAAGAATGGTACTTTTAAACTCAGCTTGGGTACAAGTTCACGTGAATCTTGTCCATGATCAGCACTCCAAATTATGAGCAATCCATCACTAGCACCCGAAACCAGAAGAGCCTGAAATCCAACCATAACCACACCCCCAAAAGTAAAACGGAATGAAATGTTGCAAGTATTTCACACATAAAAGTAACATTTAAAGATGATCATTCGTGCAAGAGTGGCACATGCATTCATCATATTAACAAACAATTGTAATTATCAATGAATTGTCTTGATGGACACTAAGCTGTCACAAAATGCAATTTTCTGCAATTAGAGTTGGAACCCCTTATTGAATGCTTATATATGCAGAATATATTAAAAGTGTTAGGGTTAACATTATTCTTTGTTCTTCTTCAAAAAAACACTATTCTTTGTTAAACCATAGGTAAAAATATGAAGTTCCTGAAAACAATGCTAGTAAAATAAAATAATGTAGCATAAACTCATCCATGACTAATCCAGATCTACCTCGCCTGAAGCTGCCATGAAGGACTTCAAGCAAGAGATTGTTCCTTTATGACCTCCAGTGTACCTTCTAGCAAGCTGCATGGAACAGGAGCATCATCATAACATGCTAACAGTTGAGACTAGATTAATATTTTGGTTACCAACCTTCCATGTAATCATTGAAAGAACTCTAATGACACCATCAGATGCACCAAAAGCCACAAGAGGACCATCACCAACGCCAGATCTATAAAGGAACTCCATGCTGCAGTAGCAGAAAAAATTTAAAACTTGAAACAACTGGTAACGTGTACGAAGATTGCAAAAGAAAAATACCATACGCACAACATGTGTTCTTGCGAATAAATTTATGATTATAAAATTAAACTATATCGCGTATAAAGCAGAGGATAAATAATAGGTGATACCAAATTTCAACCAAAAATTTAGACAGGATAAAGAAGTTTGGTTCATTTAAATCAGAAGGTGGTGATTTTTCACACCAAGAACTTTAATTTGTACAAATAATCAGAATAACAGCAAAAAATGTGGCAAATGAACTATTGTCAAGCAAGATCTCCATATGGAATTTGGCAATTTATCAATGCAAATGCTGAAATGCCCACCCAAGTACGAGTTCAGGTATGCTCCATTTGTGCAATGTTCCGTTTAGGTCATGGATGCAAGACATGTGGCAAAAAAACATCCAAGGGCTGAGATTTAAAATTAAAAACAAATTTTTATTTAATAAAAAAATAAAAATCACCATCTTGGATGTTTTCTAATTAAATAGATACTTGTTTTTTAATTTTAAATCTCAGCCCTTGGATGTTTTCTTGCCACATGTCTCGCATCCATAACCTAAATGGAGCATGCCTGAACTCCACAAGCACCATGCAATTTGTAAATGCATGTCTCTTGGTTATTGTGCCTGTATTTCTCAATGAAAGAGAGATATTTGGGAGTGGTGTTGCAACTCGCAACTGAAATATAGAACAGAGTAAAAGATTAAGAGTAAATAATGAGAGAAAGATTAGTCAACGAGGTTTGGTAAATTGTGCACGTCTCCAGAGCACTGTGTCTGCCTCTTTGTATCATTCAGAGTCAAATTAGGGTTACAAGTTTACAACTCTGTTACATAATGTATTTATAGTACAGATAACAAATCAACTCGCCCATCTGGCTCCGCTAAGCTCTACTCCAACATTTGTCCACTTTTCAAATACGAGCCATCAACAATAATATGGCAATAAGCCCACACAGTAGAGGCCATTTATGGAGGAATATATTATAATTTATAAGTTAGTTTATTGAAACTAAAACATTTGAAAATGATCAAGTTTCAAGAATCATGTAGTATTTGTCGTATGACTCTACTTATGTTTTAATTCAAAGACATATAAACATGAAATGACTCCAGCCAGATGAATTGGGAAAATGCAAATATATAAATAGTGGCAAAGTTTGATACTTCCTCCGACCCTTTTAATTGACCCCTTTCCCACCATTCACGTATATTATGAAAAATTGGTAGTGTAATTTTTCTTTAAGAAGACAAATTAACCCACAGAAATTGGCACCGGGGAGAATTAAACTTGAGATCTTGAGATGCCACACTCCAAGGTCCCAAGCCAACACCACTAGGCCAACCTAAGTAGGTTAAGTTGGTAGTGTAATTAATGTCTACATTTTGTGTATAACTACTACTAAATTGCCAATAGTGTAAAGATATATTTAATATTGCATTTTCATCTTCCAAGACAAATAAGTAGTATTAATTCCTTAAAAGAAAAGTAGTATTAATTAGAGTTATGTTTGGAAAGAAAAAAAAAATACATCTAGTAATTTGAAAGAATGCTTATATTTAGGGGCAATTGTTTTCAAAGGGTGCTTATAATTAGAGACCGACAAAAGGCATTGTTGGAGTTGCTGATGTGTGAATATAGATCACAATTTACATATTCGAGTTGTGAAATTAATCTCTTGCAAACACAGGGTATGACTGATAATAAGAGATTCACAATGGGCCAGGCCCTTTTCTGAATCTCACGTGGAGGGGGCTTTATAGCACCCTTTAAAAGGATTGATTGAGTTGGTGAACATCAAACTATTCCATGACAGCTTCACAGTCATAAAAGAAAGTAGAAAAAGCATTACACTAAAAAACAAAAATACCAGCAGCCATAGGATGGTTAACATGCCTTGCCTTAATAGATAGTGCAAAGCAATTTCAAGAACAAAACAACAACAACCAAACCTTATCCACTAAGTGGGGTCAGCTACATGAATCAAACGACACTGTAGTGTTCTATCAAAAACCATGTCTTTCTTCAACTCATTTATCTCTAGATCCTTCCTAATAGTTTCTCTTACCGTTTTTCAAGGTCTACCCCTACCTCTAGTGATCTGACTCCTCTCCATTTGATCTACTCTCCTAACTACAGAATCCACAGGTCTTCTCTCTACATGCACAAACCACCTAAGTTAGTTTCTACCATCTTTTCTACTGTAGGTGCTACCCCAACTCTGTCTGCATGCCCAACTCTCTCTAATTTCCAACAATAGCATATAGTTAAAACTTACCAGTGTAGGGACTTGTTATCAAGCTCTTGCTTTGGTACATCACGGCCACGCATCGTCACCAGGTCCAAAAATATAGCTTTGTTTAAACAACATATGACAAGAAAATGCCTCCCTTTTGTTGATGGGGCAGGAGAACTAAAAGCTGAAGTATGGACAGCTGTTGGTGCCTCTGCCGCTGCAGAGCGATTATGCCAAAGTTGCCAAAAGCGTACATCATCATCATAAAAAGTCACCTGCTTAACACTTCAAGGCGAGTAAATAGTCATGATAAGCAAGCGAACCTTGGAAATCAGAAAAGGATATAAAAACACAGAACAAGGTTATACTACCTTCCTCCACGAATGGCTTCTGTCGGTTTTCCTCTGGACTCTACCAAAACAAAATAAAATAAAAATAGTTACAAATTTCTGATACTAGACCATTGCAAAAATGTTAAAAAGCCACAAAATATGCTAAAAAAGGTGTTTTTTTCTTTATGCATAAAATGGAACCCATTTGTTAAAATTTAATTTAATTTAAATTCCTAATAATGCAAGAGCATAACCAAACAGGAACAATACCAAGCCCAATGATTACAAATTATCATATTATTCAGGCTCATAAAGCAAGTTGACCTGATTTGAGGTTTTATCATAGGGAGCGATAAAACTATATGACAACCATCGATAGCTAGTCAAATCCCCGAAAAACAATGACTCAGTAACAAATAAAAATTACAATAAGAAAGAATGCCAAAAATGGACCGAGTACTGTGGAGGATATGTTTGGTTTTGCAGTGACGGGAATTGATTTTGAATGAATTGATTCTGACTAAAAGTGAGTTGAAGGGAAAGTGATTTGTGTTTGGATGCATTCATGTAAAAGTGAGTTGAACTACAAATTTGTGTGTAAAAATCAATCCTAGAATCAAAAGCTACAAATTCTAGCTTAAAGTAGAATCAACTCTGGAAGCAAAATCAATTCTACTCAAAAGCAACCAAATATGTCAGAATCAATTATTCACCTCCAGAATCAATTTTGCCCCTAGTGGACCCAAATATACACGAAAACTGGTATCACAATAATGTTCACAGAAAATGAGATTTATATTTCCAAACGAATCCAATAAAAGCAAATGCGCTAGGGCCATGTTTGGATAAATAGCTTAATTTGCAACTTATAGCATAAACACTTTTCATATACAGGAACTAATCGTATGTAAGTGCTTATTATAAGTTATCTTCATGACAAAAGAGAAAATAAAGTCAAAATGTTTTCCTATAAGTTGTTTTCATAAGTTCTCCGAAACAATCTCACAAATACTGATGACAATTGATAAGTTCAAATAAGTCAATCCAAACAATCGCCAAGTGTATAACAATTACTAATGCTCTATTTGAGAATTCACAGTTACAAATTTTGAGTTATACCTCTTTCTCCCTCAGCAAGCTTCTCCAATTTTGCGCCTACTAACCGTCTTTCATCAACTCCACCAGCTTTCAACTCATAAATCACCTGAAAAACGCTTCAATCAAAACAAAACAACAGAAAAACCGAAAACCAAAACGAAAAATGAAGAATCAACTTTACCTGACGGTGTTCCCAGTTCCAAACAGAAACTCGATCTGAATCATCAGCAGTAACCATCCATGGATGCGTCGGATGCAATTGGATCTTAACGATTTTATCGCTAGAAGGACGGAACGCTTTCAGTCGCAGCATTTCGTTCTATTTTGGTAGATGAAATAAGCGATTGTGAAGAAAATGGATTCTAGAAGTTGTTGAGATCGGAGTCGCGATTTCAAATTCTGTTCAAATCTGGTGAAAATTCAAACTCCGTTTAGATTTGAGAAATGTACCATAACGGAACGGAGTTAGTCATAAATCTCTTCCGTCTTCAACAACAATGCTACTTAGTACTTTCTTTTCAATGTATCTCGTTTTCTTAGTAACCAAACAGAATAAACAAAAACTTGCTATGTGAAGTACTTATGAGATTATTCGAAAAAATAAGTACTTAAGAGATATAGCTTTGGAGGATTGAATTGAGGTGAAGTAAAATGGAGATCAATGATCTATGCTTCAAACTACTTTTCTTTCCTCTTTGTTTATTATTTTTTTCCTTCGTTTTCTTCTTGTTTTCTTACATTTTCTTTTCTGTTTTTTTTTTTTGTTTAGTTTTGATTTTTTTGGTGTAGTGTGAATGCGATGGTGATGTAAATGGAGTTACTATTTGCACCCTTTAGTAATACACCTCTTTTTCTACTACACTTTGGATATGTTTGGTACTTTCAAAAATTACGGTATGACCGGACGTTGAGATCAGGCTATCAATTGTAGCTTTAAAAAAATTGTGGTGAGAGTGTTTTTAAATGTAGGGTTTTGTTAGCAATTCTTCAAAGAACATTGTTTAAGAAAACATAAATATAAATATTCTCTTGAAAACATAAGTCAAATATATAAAAGAAGTAATAATCACGTGTATTTTATGCAAAAATTATTAATGTTGATTGCTTAAACAATGTCTCAAGGGCAATGATTAACATTTTCCTTAAATGTAAGGTGACGGCAAACTACTTGATTATCTTGTTTGAGACATCATATTTTAAACAGTCTAAATTGGAGTTATAATGAAAAAGATATACATGACGTATAATAAGTTTATGGATCTAAACCCCTTTTTCCTAAAGATAGTGTGTGTTTGGCTAAGCGTTGTGCAACCACCACTATGAGTTTGGAGCTCTTTCGATGTAAAATTTAGAAGTTATAATGTTTATTTTATGGTTCATCAAAATTTTAGTGTTTTTCAAACATACATTTAACTATTAGGCCTTTCATTCGTCATTTATTCTTTAATAGCATTTTAATTTGGATACCCTCTTACATGCTCTTTCTACATCTCTCGAATTCTTAATCATCTCTTAGTCTTACTTTCTTTTCATTTGTTGTTTTGTTCTTTTAGTGAAGAAGTGGAAAGATGTAGAAATAAATGTCCATGAGAGGATTCGTATCTAACAACATCATTTCCCTAAACATTCATTCTTGTCAGTTGCAACCTCTCATTTAAAATCCACCCTTTAATTAGATTGAGTATCTTCGGATATACTATTTAGGGCTTCAAATGTTACTGCATGAGATAATCTTAAAAAATAGTAATTGAGAATCTCGATAACATAATTTAAAAAACGTTAAATATTTGGTTTCAAAGATAAATGAAGCAACTGAACAACTAAAATTCTACAACTTGCAATCACTACAAAAACTCCTAACAAAAATCTAAGTAATAAAGAAAAATGCTCATTTTCCATTCTGAAATTAAAAGTTAACTTCCATGAGGAAAGACAACTAAATATAAAAATAATTCATGTGGATAATATATTCTTTTGGACTTTTAGACTATTTTTTATCTAGGCAAGATTACGTTTATCGTCCTTTATGCTTGATTCATTTTTTCAATTGGTCTTTTAAGTTGTTTTTCTTCCCAAAAAATTAATCTTCTATTATTATATACTTTTTACACTTCAAAGATGTTCCATTCAAAAAACATTAGATTGTGTGTTGTAAGCACAACAGCAAGTAAGTGCAAGAATAATATTATGTAAAGGTGAAGTTTGAACCCCAAACTTTTCACTTTTTCGCATTTAAAATATGTGAACCTTAACCATTAGACTGTTTGATAAAAAAAAACATGAAATTGTTAAATTGTCGACGTGTATGTTACGATGATGAGCTCACAAGTCTGAATCAATCAGTTATACTTTTTAATTAAATTTTATTCGTAAAATTCTAAAAATATAAACCCATCAAATGTTCATCATCTTTACTTTTTTTTACAAACATTATCTTTTAACTGTTCCAATATATAAACATGTCAGTTTTTCTTCTCATATATGACAAAAATTAAAGCCAAGGATATAAAAAAATTAAAATCCAAGAAATTTTTATCCATCACTAGCAACTGCTTTATCTTCTTCATTAGTAGAAACTTGAGACCCAATGATTGTAGCTTGTTTTCCTTCCAAATATGATGCTTTAATTTACATTTTACATGAGAAGATGAAATAAAGACCAACTAACCACACAACAATTGAGACCATCTTAACATTTTTGTATCCACCATTATATGAAGTGTTGCAAATGTTTATTTTCTCTTTCAAATAAACAACTTCATTAATCAACAACTTCAACAAAAGCATATAATTACAATCAGATTGAATAGACATTAACAATGAATTTTGCTAACTTAGACTCTTAGAATTCATATTAAAGAATCCAAAAATAAAATCTTATATTAAAAAATAAATTATAAAATTTAGAAAGAAAAAAAACTAAATGATCGTCTATAACACCATAATTTTATTATACACAACTTTCATTTTCTCAAGGATCAAAACATTAAGGGAAATGTCAACTTGTGCCCTTAAGGCACAAGTTAAAAAAACTAAAGATAAAAATATTTTGTTGGAAATTGTGCATTCCATGTTTTAAAATTTTAAAATCTTATATTTTTAAGACAAAATCTATGTTTTAATTCCATTTTTAGGGCACAAGTTAAAAAAAAAAACTAAAGATAAAAACGTTTTACTAGAAATTGTGCATTCCATGTTTTAGAATTTTAAAATCTTATATTTTCAAGACAAAATTTATATTTTAATTTCATTTTTAACTTGTTAACTTGTACCCTTAGGACACAAGTTAACATGACCAAAACATTAATCAAAAGTCTTTGATGTTAGTTGTTGAATAAAAAGCAATAGAAGATATTTGCACAAGCAAAAAATGTACCCACACCAGAAGCAAAATGAAACAAAAGGCAACTTATATATTTAATATTGTTTGACGCATCATATTTATGTCCATAATTGTACAACAAAATATTATACTATTTATTGAAGTTGAATTGGAATCTTAGATACTATTTTTTTTAAATGTTGGACACATATATGTGATTGGACACTCAAACTTCATCTTATGAATTAGTTGTTGATATCGAGATCTAAACTTATTTAATTGGGAATCTGTGTAAGTTAAGGACAACAATATGAAAATTGGCCTCATGACGCACAATAAATGTCAAGGTTGGTTTTGAAGTTGTGTTAGAGTTTCATATTGTCAAAATTCTCATACTTTTTTATGTATATATTTGGTTGAACACAACTGTCCTTTGAGTTAACTTTTAAAAATGAAATCCAAACTAATTTAACATTACTCAACTTGTAAAACAAAAATTTACAAACCCTCTTGCATATGATTTTTGCACAAACAGAATTGCAAACTCTTCCACAACGCGTAACTAATCAAGTCTTCAATACACATAAAAGACTATATGTTACGATGAAAACTTAAATTAATTTTGACAGCATGTTATCTTATACTCCCTCCGTCCCATAATATAACCCCCTTTTGTTTTTTTTTTTGTCCCTAAATATAACCTCCTTTTCAAATTACAACACACATTAATTATTTTTTTCCATAGATACCCTTATTTAATACTACTACTAATTCTAAAAGTATAATAAATTGACTTTTCACTTTATCTCTTTAATGAGGGTAATTTTGTAAAATTGTACTATAAAACAGACACATTAACTACACCAACAACATTTCTTAAGAAATGTGAAAAAAACAATAGGTGGTTATATTAAGGGACGGAGGGAGTATTTTATAAGAAGGAAAAAAATACTCATTGGGTAGTGTGTGGATCGAGCAGCAGGCAGGCATTAAGCCCATACTGCGGCCACTTGATTGGAGACTTGGATAGGATGATGCATGATGTTTTCAAGGAAGATATCAAGATAAAAATATCTACAAACCGATCTATTTTTGGAATTTGAAATAAATGAAGTTCTAATTTGAAAAATCATCACATGTTGCTTTCCTTAGTTTCGTAGCGTTACTGATTAATTTATCCATCTATGACCCACCCAAGTTGCGTGTACCAAGATAATTACTCCACCAAAAAAAGGATGAATAATTATAACTATAAATAAAAGCTCTTAGTCTAAGATTCCATTTCATTCTATCCAGCAAAGCAACGATGAAAATGGGTCCAACAATTCTGCCCCTGGTCACCTTATTTTTAGCTATCTCCGTCTCGGTACCTTTTTCTACTTATATTCTCCTGTCGTTGATCATGTTTGTTCTGTTATTAGAGCAAGTTTTGAAATTACATGAAACGTTGTTGACAGATCGGTGAGGCGGAAACAGATGAGCTTAATGGACTCAAGCTTAATTCTCATATTCTTCAGGTAACCATTGTTTCAAGTTTGAATTTGAATATGTGATCGTTTGTTAATCATCATTTTCTCGCTGCAGGAGTCAATTGCAAAACAGATTAACGAAAACCCAGAGGCAGGATGGGAGGCTGCTCTTAATCCTCGTTTCTCTAATTTTACGGTTACACACTATATACCTTTTCTGTCAATTTATTTTTATTTTTATTTCAGATGGAGTATGAATTTTTACACAAACAAATATTAGAAAACTTTCTATTAGGGCTAAAAGCAAATAAAAAATTGACATTCAAGTCTTAATTAATTTTACTAAGAGCCGTACTAACAAGTGCTTTAAGGATACTATTCTTCACCCCAAAAAAGTGCACTAGTTATAGAGAAACTACAATTTTTAAACTTCTAAAAATGTTAAATACAACACTTTCCGACACAAAATTTCTATATTAGATTCCTTAACTTGTGTCCAAGACCACTCATTAGCATTTTCTTTTTATTTATTACCTTTTAAAATGCATGTCACTTTAAAATACTTAGTTGATATGTATTTTGAGTATGAAAATTGAAAGGCATTCTTTTTGATGCACAGGTTGGACAATTTAAGCGCCTTCTTGGAGTCAAACAAGCATCTAAAAAAGAACTGTTAAGTACACCTGTTGTAACTCATCCAAGATCATTAAAATTGCCAAAGGAATTTGATGCAAGGACCGCTTGGTCGCAGTGTAGCAACATTGGGAGAATTCTAGGTCATTTAGTTGCTCCTTCTCCTTATTTGTTTAAATATAGTTAAATAATTCATTTTGTAATAAGTGCTGACTCTTCTTTTTGGTTACTGACAATAACATGGATTGCTGAACTGATTTCGTCATATAGATCAGGTAATTCCTTTATTTCATTTCAGCGTCTTTTCTTTACGTTCACGGTTGACTGTTTTTTTGACAATTAAGTTCTTATCTGTTCATGGTTCACTATGTTTTTTTGACATTAAGTTTTTATCTGGTCCTTGTGTTGATGATGATTCAGGGTCACTGTGGTTCTTGTTGGGCATTTGGTGCTGTTGAATCATTACAAGATCGTTTTTGCATTCATTTCAACATGGTGAGTGATTAGTAAACTTCTTGATGAAGCAAGTAAGAAATTTTTCTTACTTATTGTGTGTATTTTGTGAATATTCACCAAGACTTTGTAACCTCGTTATCTCTATTCACACACCTACTTGAGGGGCTTGCCTCTTGAAAGAGGATCTACGGGTATGCCTCATAGTTTCCTGATAAGTGGGCAGGTCGCTCGAGCTTGCATGAACATTTAAACACAAGTTGCAATTTGTAACATTAAGTTTCATTAATTGAAAGGCACTGCAGCCACTCTGTAGTCGGAGGTGTAGGCAAAATTGGCCGAATCTGTGATCAATTCATGTGTATTCTCTGTTTGCATTGTCCATATCTGTTTTCTTTTGAACTGGGGTTGTTGTTTTAAAACATTCTATATGTTCAATTGCAGAATATATCCCTCTCTGTTAACGACCTTCTTGCATGCTGCGGATTTCTTTGTGGGGCTGGCTGTGATGGGGGGACTCCCATTTATGCATGGCGGTACTTAGCTCACCATGGTGTTGTCACTGAAGAGGTAAATTTTTTTCATTCCCTTCATTGCTTAAGTGACTAAAATCCAAGCTCTTATGATCTGTATTTTTTGTTTTACATGTGACAGTGTGACCCATACTTTGATCAAATTGGATGTTCTCACCCTGGTTGTGAGCCAGCATATAAAACTCCCAAGTGCGTTAGAAAGTGTGTAAATGGAAACCAGATATGGAAGAGGTCAAAACACTACACTGTCAAAGCATATAGGGTCAAGTCTGATCCCCAAAATATCATGGCAGAAGTTTATAAGAACGGGCCTGTTGAAGTTGCATTCACTGTTTTTGAGGTAAATGAAAGCTTTTGCCCATCTGTTTGCAATTAAATTTTCTGCAGTCAAATTTTGTAAATACATCACCTTCCTTGTAGTCATATTTTGAAGACAGTGAGAGTAAATATTGGGAGGCTCTGTTCTAGTATTGTGTTTGATCATCGATGCTTTTCATTTTGCTTAACCATTAATCTTTTCGGGATAAAGATCTAGATATATCCTTTTGGCAGATTTTGTTGGATTGTAACTTAGATTGTGGATTGACCTTACATTGGAATTTTGAAGACGAGTATTAGTCTTTCATGATTTTTTCGTGTAGTATGAGTAAAACACCTTATATCAAGTCAAGTATTGATAAAAGTTGAAAAGTAACTGGTTTGGTAAGCTGAAACCACATTGAAATCGGTCCAATTATCATTTAAGCCTAGGCTATTG
Source organism: Medicago lupulina (assembly GCA_958299785.1). Classification (NCBI taxonomy): domain Eukaryota; kingdom Viridiplantae; phylum Streptophyta; class Magnoliopsida; order Fabales; family Fabaceae; genus Medicago; species Medicago lupulina. The sequence goes on from OY283140.1 coordinate 3,297,592, forward strand.
CTTTGGAAATTTGTGTCACATTCTCAGAATTATTAAAAGTTCATTTTTAAGATTATCCTATGTGATTGTGTTGTTGGGGTAGCATTTGCAAGAGTAAGGACTGATGTCTAATTTGTAATAAAAGGAGGTATGAATTATGAAGCTGAAAATGCATTTTAGGGTAGCAATGTGAGCAGTCACAGTCGCATCAATGATAAAGTCATACTTTGGGTCTATATGATTCAATAACCTGTGAAACCTTCTAATTACCAGCAGCTAAATCTAGCAAAGATAGGAATTTCTACAAGCTTGATGGTAGTCAGCGATAAAAGAAAGGGGTTAGAGAGTCAGCACATAAAAGTTCAGTATTTTAGCCACAAGAAAAGTTGAATCAGTAACAAAGTACAGCTAAACATCACATTGGGTTGGGAGAATGCATTGTGTTTGGTCAGCAATCATGTTACCCCAGAAAAAAGTCTACAGAACTATAAGCCTGAAACATAAAATACAACCACTACTAGGACAAATCTGAGAGAGAAAAGGGAGGGGGTGGGTAGACTAGACTAATATGAAGTGTTCTTGATGAAATTTGAAATTCATCTGAAAGTGAAATGTGGGCTTGTGTAGTTCTAAACTAGTTATGTGAGAGACACTTGCTAAGTTTCCACCCTTGTTACTTCTATGTTCTATCTGTTACTTCTGTTCGGGTTTGTGGCACTTAACAACCTCAATTCTCCTGCTGTCTTATTTTTGTTCTGTCATCTTTTGTGCTTTTAGGGTGCGGATTGATTTAGGATAGTAGACACAATTTTTGAATTCGAAAGTAGACAGTATTATGAATCAAAAATATTGGGGACACAACCTACCACTCCTAAAATGAAACAGATGTTATTGTATAAGATGGGCCTAATTGTGTGTTCCATGGATTACACCCCCAACTCTTAAGCAACTTCAGCAGACTTATGAGTCATTCGATTTACTTTATTAAAACACGGACATTTAGTAGTCTTTTATAAATCACAGGCAGGTTGCTTCGTATGTTTTGTGCTGTATATGGCTGATGTGTATTATGACTGCAACTTTCAATTAACAAAAAATATTTGGTACCATTCTCCCATCCGTTAGAATACCTTTGACTCTTTTGATCCTTCGACAGGATTTTGCTCACTACAAATCAGGAGTTTACAAACACATCACAGGTTCTGCACTAGGTGGTCATGCAGTAAAGCTGATTGGGTGGGGAACAAGTGATGAAGGGGAGGACTATTGGGTATGTTGACAAAACTTGTTCCTGATTTTAGACAACAACACTTTCAAACACATGCTTCTATTCAAAATTTTATGCTGATTGTGTTAATTTTCACTGTTTCAGCTTCTTGCAAATCAGTGGAATACAAATTGGGGAGACGTATGTTTCTTGAATTATTCTTCATTTTGAATAGTTGTTAGTGTTACTTAAGATATGTCTTAGATAATGAACTAATCTAATTTACTAAACTGCAGGATGGTTACTTCAAGATTAAGAGAGGGACAAACGAATGTGGAATTGAAGATGATGTTACCGCGGGTTTACCTTCCACCAAAAATATTGTAAGAGAGGTGACTGACGTGGATGTTGATGCTGGTGTTTCATTCTGAATGTGAATATAGTACTGTTACCTTAACAGAAAGATTTGTGTTGGTATTGAAAATTCTGCACCAAATGTTGTCTGTTATGTGTATGTCTGTTTTAAGGGAAACGATCTAGATCATGACTATGATGTTGGAAGACAGTAAGCTTTTGTGGTTTATGCAATGAGATATGTCACACGAAATAAGAGGCTAACTGTCATACTTATACTAGCTCGTTAATATTTATGTATCTCTTTCTTGTATCTTTGCAGACTCTATTTCTAGTTCGTAATGTATGGAATTATTAAATTGTCTATATTGAATGTCTGTAAAAAATTATTTGTGTTTTTTGCTACTAAAAAAATATTTATACTTGGTCAAAAAAATAGAATATTTTTTTAGGGGAATAAAAAACATTAATATTTATGTGTTTACAGTAGAAATTATATTTTTCGATGGATAATATTGGAGAAATTAAGTACCACATAGTTTAAACGTGTAGGTTTTTTCTAACCTATGCAACATTGCATAGGATAAGGTGCATTAATTGTACCATTTTTTTTCATCAAAAATAATCATATTAATTATGTTTTTCTTGAAAAATGATAATTTTCTCTATCCTATTTATCATTCTTTTTATTTTAAATTTTTTTTTATAACTACATACACCTAGTAATAAGTGCATGGAGAATTATCCGTGAGTTAAATGGTGCTGATGCTATGAATTCTTTGTTCTAACTTATTTCTTTGTTTTTAAATGGGTGCATGGAGAACAATCATTTTTTATTTGTTCCAACCCATCTTTTGGAATTATCCATGAACGATATTTCTTTGTAATAATATGCAAGTGTGACTCAATGAAAGAAATTGAGAAAAACTGTTGAGGGCTTGTGGCGCATATCATCATAAGAGAAGAAGAAATATTAAATTTTTAATATAAAAACTAGTGTCCGGGGCACTAGTTAAAGAAAACTAATATAAAAACTTTGTATTGGAAATTAGTGAAAAGTAAAATTTTCAACTTTATAAAAATAAAAAAGTTATTGTTTTTATCAAGAAATTTTTATTTTTGCTTCCTTAATTAGTGCCTCGAGGACACTGGTTAACATGACTCTATAAAGAAATATAGAGACAAGAAGTTAGTCGTACCGAAATGGAGGGACAATTTAAGCCGTGTTTGTGCGTGTCTAAGAAAAACGTAATATATGTTTGTGTGACTCAATAAAATCGTAAATAAGGAATTAGTTGAAAACATATAGAAAAATGTAAAAAAAATTGAAAGAGGTAATTATATAACATATTGTGGTATAGCTGCCACATGAGAACAAATGAGTGAGTTTTGAGCACTTGCCATATCTTGAGAAAAAAATTTAACGTAGAAGGAAAAAATATTGTGAAAGAAAAAAAATTCAACTGCACATTGAATTGTATTTAGAAAATGACTAGTAGTATTTAGTTTTTCATAAAATACAATAAATAGATTGGGTAATAGGGGAGAGATGGAAGGAAAATACAATTACTTATCATTTTTCAAAAAAAGGATAATTAATATGATAGTTTTTGTTGAAAAAATGGTACATTTAATACACCTTATTTTATCTTATACAATGTTGCATAGGTTAAAAAAACCCTTAAACATAAAATCTGACTTGAGTTTATTGAGCTTCATGGATCAAGCAGCAGACATTAAAACCATAAAGCATGATGCGTGATAATTTGAAGGAAGATAAAAAAAGAAAAATATTCTTATCAATATGTAGTAAAAATAATAAAAATATCTACAAATCGATCTATTTTTGGAATTTGAATAAATGAAGTCTAATTTAGTTGGATGTGTTGATCTTGTCCTCTTATGCACATTTTTCTGTGTCAAATCTTCTTCATTATTCGCCTGTGACCTGTCCCTTTAACAAATTAATTTAAGAATTTGTCATTTTTATTAAAATCAATGAAAAAATGTCGTGGCAAATTATAATTGGTCGATTGTATAGGTAAGTAATAAAAATAAATCTTTTTTAAAAACAAAGTGAGACCCACCATGTTTTGTTATATGTGGATGTGGATTAATCACTTTGTTGAATGTACTACTTTTTGTTTTGATAAATCGCATGTTGCTTTCTTTGTTTCAGTTTCGTAGCAATCTTGATTAATCTATGAGCATTGCTAATTTGCTATTATTGGTAGAGTAATAAAGATTTAAACAAGAAAGAGAAAAACAGATAGAAAAACAGAAAATTTGACCAATTAATTAATTAGTGTATATTTTTATTAATAAACTGAAAAAAAGTTTATTAATTGATTAATTAATTAATTAATTAGTGTATGTTTTTATTAATAAACTGAAAAACATATTAATAAAAACTACACAAGAACAAGATGTGTTTGCCATTATACTACTAATACCTCGTCAATCCAAAACTAAATTTCAAACATTACCAAAACCGAATACTCAACGAATAAGTGTAATTTTTGATGTGGGTGCATTCAAAATAAAATTATTTTAATTTGAAAAAATTGTCAACAAGAAATATAAAGCTCTCAGTTATAGATTCCTTCTCATTCTATCTATCTAAGCAAAATGACTCAAAAAATTCTGTCCCTGGGTACCTTATTTTTAGTTTTCTTCGCGCCTTATCTACGGGTATCTTTTTCTTCTTAGCTTGCTATTTTGAACTATTTTGTGTGGTTGGTTAGACTGTTAAACACGTTTTGAAATTACAAGAAACGTTGTTGACAGATCGTTGAGGCGGAGACATATGAGCTTAGTGAAGTCAAGCTTAATTCTCATATCCTTCAGGTAATCAATTATTACTCTAATGATCAATGTTTCAACTTTCAATAATATATATACCGTTGACTTGACATTATGTTGCTATCTATCTATCTATCTATCTATCTATGTGATCGTTGAATCTTGCTATCGATGTTATGATCATTATTCTCGCAGGAGTCTATTGCTAAACAGATTAACGAAAACCCGGAGGCAGGATGGGAAGCTACTATTAATCCTCGTTTCTCAAATTTTACGGTTACACTTTCACTTTCTCCAATTATACCGTTTTAAATACATTTTTTTTAGCAGTTTTCAGTTGGTCTAAGAATTTTATTTTTGGCTAAATTACACTTTTGGTCTCAACTTTCACAAATCAGCGATTTTGGCCCTCAAATTTGGTGTCCATGCATGCGTTGACCTGTTCAGAATTAAGGGGGAAGTCACTTTTGCAAAATAGGCTAAAGTTGAGTGTCCAAAAGGGTTATTTTGAAAGTTTGGGTGCAAAAATCGCTGGTTTGTGAAAGTTGGGGGGGGGGGGGGAAAGGGCAATTTAGCCGTTATTTATTTTGCTTTTTGGTTTTAGTATGTGATAATATAAAATTTTGTTTTTAATCGACCTATAATTTGTTTATATTTGTTATAGTCTCCTTATTGATTTTGGTCCTCACATACAAACTATGAGTATTAATTTTATTTCGAACAAATATTTGAGACACTAAAACAGAATAATAAACCAAGATGTTTTAAGACTAAAATCAAATAAAAAAGTGAATATGTACGTTTTGAGTATGTAAGACATTGCGTTTGATCAATGCACAGGTTGGACAATTTAAGCGGCTTCTTGGAGTCAAACAAACACCCCGAAGTGAACTGAGTAGTGCACCTGTTGTAAGTCATCCAAAATCATTGAAACTGCCAAAGGATTTTGATGCAAGAACAGCTTGGTCGCAGTGTAGCACCATTGGAAGAATTCTAGGTCATCTACTTGTTCCTCATTATTTTTTTCTACTATGATTAAATATTACATTTTGCAATAGACAAATAGGCGCTGACTCTTCTTTTTGGTTGTTGACGATATCACAATAACGTGAATCGCTGAACTGATTTCCTCACTATAAAGATCAGGTAATTCCTCTTTTTCCTCATTTTACCTACTTTTCTTACGTTCAGGGTTCACTGTGGTTCTTTGACCATGAAGTTCTAATCTGGTCCTTGTGCCAATGATGATTCAGGGTCACTGTGGTTCTTGTTGGGCATTTGGTGCCGTTGAATCATTATCAGATCGTTTTTGCATTCATTTTGACACGGTAAGTAAACTTCTTGCTGAAGCAATTGCGATTTCTTTTTATTGTGTGTAATTGTGAGTATTCACCATAACTTTGTAAACCTCTTTATCTCTATGCACACGCCTACTTGAGGGTCTAGCCTCTTGAAAGAGGAACTACATGTTGGTAAGGCTCATAGTTTATTAATAAGGGCGTAGGTCGCTCGAGCTTGTGAGAATTTTAAATACAAGTTGTAATTTGTAACCGTAAGCTTGAGTAGTAGAAAGGCAATGCAACAACTTTGCAGTCGGTCGGAGACGTTAGCAAAATTGACCGAATTCCATGATCAAATACTGCGTGCTCTCTATTTCCATTTTTCATATATGCTTTCTTTTGAACCTGAGTTGTTGTTCTTACACTAACATTCTATATGTTCAAATACAGAATGTATCCCTCTCTGTTAATGACATTCTTGCTTGTTGTGGCCTTCTTTGTGGGGCTGGCTGCGCTGGGGGGACTCCCTTTTCTGCATGGATATACTTAGCTAACCATGGTGTTGTCACTGAAGAGGTAACAAATTTTCATTCTTTCTTAGAGAATAAAATCCTAGGCTCTTTCTTATGATCTGTATTTTGTTACATGTGCCAGTGTGACCCATACTTTGATCAAATTGGTTGTTCTCATCCTGGTTGTGAGCCAACATACCGAACTCCAAAGTGCGTTAAAAAGTGTGTAAATGGGAACCAGCTTTGGGAGACTTCAAAGCACTATAGTGTCAAAGCATATACGGTCAATTCTGATCCTCAAGATATCATGGCAGAAGTTTATAAGAACGGGCCAGTTGAAGTTGCATTCACTGTTTATGAGGTAAATGAAAACTTTTCCCCGTCTTTTTGCAATTAAATTTTATGCAGTCAAATTTTGAAGACGTTATCCCAGAAAACGTAAAATTCAACCACTGGTAAGAAAAACTTGAGAGAGAAAAGGGAGGGGGGATAAAAAGAATAAAATAGTAAAATCTCCAATTTAGCCAGGTCTTTACTTCAAAGATTTCATTAAATTTTACACATTGTTTAGTTTGTATTTAGGCTAATAAATATTTTATTTTTTTGTTACCTTCTAGTATTTTTTTATCTGAATTGCATATGTTACCAATTAGATGGAATTGTATATATGTAACACAACTGATTTTAAAGCAGCAGTTTGTCATATAATACTAAAAACTGCTTGAAAATCTAGATGTTCAATATGGCTATAAACAGATTATGGATTTCAGTCCAACTTTGACATGAACTTGCATTGGGATGCACCGATAGACTGGAATAATATGAAGTGTTCTCAATGAAATGTGAAACTCAACCGAAACAGAAACCTGGAGTCGGCATACCCATAGGCTAGTTTGCTACGAATAAAGAAATGACAAGCTGCAATCATAGTTGATATGTATCCTTTCGTTTTGTGTCATTTCTTTGATATTGTAAGACACACTTGCTAAGTTTCCACCCTTGTTGCTTCTCCATGTTACTCCTGTTTGGGTTTGTGGAACTTTACAACCTCAGTTCTCCCATTGTCTTAATGTTGCTCCTTCCTTCCTTCTGTGCCATGTTACCGGATATGCCATATATCTCCTTCACACATATTAGATTTGTGTTATATTACATTCCTTTTATTTCATTTCTTCATCTTTTAATGTTTTTCCCTTGGTTCTCGGGAGTCGGGGCCAATTGTAATCTCTTGTGCTTTGAGGACGCAGATTGACATAGGATAGAAGATACAATTTTCAAGTTAGAAACTAGACAATGGCCTTTCTGTTAATGTTTGGGGACCATTCTCCTATCCTTTTGCATAACTTTGACTCCTTTGATCCCTTGACAGGATTTTGCTCATTACAAATCAGGAGTTTACAAACACATCACGGGTTCTGCGCTAGGCGGTCATGCAGTAAAGCTGATTGGGTGGGGAACAAGTGATGAAGGGGAGGACTATTGGGTGTGTTGACAATTTATAAACTTGTTCCTGATATTAGACAACAACACTTTCAAACACATGCTTCTATTCATAATTTTATGTGTGCTAATTGTGTTACTTTTCACTGTTTCAGCTTCTTGCAAATCAGTGGAATACAAATTGGGGGGATGTATGTTTCTTGAATTATTCTTTCAGCTTGAATAGTTGTTATTACTTAAGATATGTCTTAGCTAATGAACTAATTTAATATACTAAACTGCAGGATGGTTACTTCAAGATCAAGAGAGGGACAAACGAATGTGGGATTGAAAATGCTGTTACTGCTGGTTTGCCTTCTACTAAAAATATTGTGAGAGAGGTGACTAACACGGATGTTGATGCTGATGTTTCATTCTGAATGCAAATATAGTACTATTACCTTAATGATGAAGTCAAGGGTGAAACACCTCACCATGTCTTTCAGGTGCATAAGATTACACAGTCTAATAGTACAAATTATAAATGATTGATGTGTATATGTGTCGGAACATTATTTCCAGAATCAACAATATGTGAGACCTAAATACTAATTATGTGCTCAAGTTGGATGAGCTCTATTATAAATGATCTTCAGGTCTTTGACCATGTAGATGTCATGATATATCATCACGATTTAGGCTCTTTAGACACTATATGAGACTAGTACTAAAGAATCAACAACAAGGCATACAATTTTTCTGAACAAGGTTGAGCTGCCTCTCAAATAAAACTTTAATCGAACCTATGTAGAGTCATGTAATCAACTCTCCTAGCACAATTTTGGTGTATGTCATGTTTTTTACTATAGTAAATAAGACACTTTATGGGATGATGGGGAGAGTGGATTTTTGGTTTCTCTAAATTCTTAGGAAATTGCAATGCCTTTGTTGTGGAATTTTGCAAACAGTGGTACATGCAATGCAAAGCAAAGGAGAGTGTAGTGTAGTGGGGGATCAACTTATACTCTAGATCGGGAGACTAATGTAATTGGAATGGGAAGTCTAGGCGTGCCACACCTATTGTGAAGCTAACACTTGTGTGGAAACTCTATCTGCGATGGGATGCAGCAATAGTGATCCTAATTTTATTATCTACAAGCAATCTCCTACTTAACTAAATCATTTACTTTTTGCTGATATTGTAGGGATGAATCATCCGAGGAATATTGCTATGTAGTTTCTTTTTTGGGTTACGGCCCTTTTTTATTCCAAAAATAATAATAAAATTGCATAGCTTCGTTCATTTTGATTGAAATACATAACTTGTTTCATATGCCGTAAAAGAAGATATATCTTCCCTTCATTTTTTTTTTGAATAAGATATAACTTTCCTTGATTTTAGTCAACAACACTAGCAAATTTTCTTTTGCTGCTACAAAACCCTAGCTTTTTGTGTGCTTTTCTTTTTAATCTCTTTGTAAAACGTTGCATTCTCAATTAAAGAATGAAAGTGCTGGAACAATATTCTAATTAAAACAGGAAGGAATTGTTGGATAAAAGAGCACAAATATTATAGCTCGTTGGTTTCACCAAAACAACACAAAACGGTTGTCACAACGTTAATTAATTGCAAGTAAACTAAAGCCAGCTAAAAAGGCATTATTTTGTGTGAATTGTTAAGCATGCATTAGCTAGTCAACATTCTTTTCTACGAAACAAAAGGGAATCAACCTTCTTTATGGTGAAAAAAGTACAAATAATTATTCTCCCACCATGGCTTTCACGTTCTTTTTAAACTTTTGGCATTAATTAAGTTACTTTCATCTTCTTTCACATGCACATTTTGGCTAACGAGGAGTAAATCACTACGAAGTTATTTTTTTAAAAAATTAAATACTACGATTTCTAAAATATTGAAAACATAAATTTTTATAAAAAATTATCATTTAAGTTTTTTAAAGAGTGTCTTGAGAACACTTATTAATATTTCTTTTGTTTATTAAAAAAAACATTACCCTTCTTTAGTTATTATACTCGCATCAAGAAAATCAATCTATTTAAAAGAAGAAATGATATATTTGATTTAGAGTTATGGTTTGAACCATACTATATTTTTGGTCTTATGTACCTCTAAAATGTTGACTTTGTGAATTTATGTAGTAGCATTTGATCAATATGAATGTAGTATATACATTTTGAAGTTTCTCAAGTGTTCGCATTTAATTTTTAACCTGCAAATTTATAAATAAATAAATAAATAAATAATTGGGAAGAATTCAACTTCTATTTATTTTTACTTTTTTAAGAAATTTAACTTCTACTTAAACAAAGGCTTTCAGTTAGGTTGTACTAATAAGCTAATAAAATCAAACGGAAGATAAATATCTATCGCCAATATTTTATTTTTGAATAATATCACCAATATTTTATTTAGGGTTAATAGTGTTTTTGACCCTGTAATATAGTGCACTTTTGGGTTTAGTCCCTGTAAAAAAAAAATCTAGATTCCACCCTTGAAAAATGAAGATTCTTCAGGATTGGCTCCCGACCCCATTGAGTCAGCAGAATCTCATATGTGACAGTGACGTGTCATTTTTTTACCATACCACATGTGTAAATAACTGTCACGTCATTTTTTACTTTAAAAAAATTGAAAAATTATAAAAAATTTGTTTTTTAATTTAAAAAAAAAACATTTTTCTTAAAAAAACGAAAAAATCTTTTTCTAATTGTTTTTAATTAATTTTTAAAAAGCTAAAATTATTTTAAAAATCAGAAAAAAAAAATTCTAAATTTTTTTCAAAAATTTGATAAATTGAAAAAAAATCATACTTTTTTTTTTAAAATTTAAAAAAATTGAAATTTTAAATTTTTTCGAAAATTTGTCCCAGATTTTTTTTTAAAATCCTTCCTAATTTCAGAAAAAAAAATGAATTTTCTTATTTTTTGATTTCAAAAAAGAATTCGTAAAAATTGAGGAATAAATTTTTTGAATTGTTTTCTAAATTCTAACTTAATATATTTCCCATCAATGACAGAAAAACCTATATGGTATTATCATTTCCATTCTCGAACTTAATATATTTCCAAATTTTCCAAAAAATTATAAAAAAAATTCAAATTAAATTAAAATTATAAAATTCAAAAAAAAAACAATATTATCTAATTTTTTTGAATTTCTAAAAAATATTTGAATTTTTTATTCTAATTATTTAATTTCAAAAAAAATATTTGTTTTTTTTATTTTGAAAATTAAATTTAAAAAATCTGAATTTAAAAAAAATTCGTTAATTAGAATTTTTTTTTGAAAAAATTTAAAATTTCAATTTTTTAAAATTTTTGAAAAAAAAGTATGATTTTTTTTTTTCAAAAATTTAGATTTTTCTTTCTTCTGATTTTTAAAATAATTTTAGCTTTTTAAAAATTAATTAAAAACAATTAGAAAAAGATTTTTTCATTTTTTTAATAAAAAACAATTTTTTTGTAATCTTAAATTTTTCTGTTATTTTTTGAAGTAAAAAATGATGTGGCAGCATGGTAAAAAAAATGAAAAAATAAACACGTCACTGTCACGTAAGAGATTCTGCTGACTCAATGGGATCGGGGTCAATTTTGAAGAATCTTCCTTTTTTAAGGGTGGAATCTAATTTTTTTTTACAGAGGCTAAACCCAAAAATACACTATATTACTGGGGTCAAAAATACCATTAACCCTTTTATTTAAAACTTAAGTGAGACACATATAAATTAGTGATTATAGTTTTTTTTTTCTTTCTGAATAGGCAGTAGTGATTATAGTATTTGATAAGCATTAGCTGCATTGATAAAAAAAGATTCTTTAATCGAACAGCATGATTTGCTATGGTTTATGGTCCATATTGTCTGCATGGAATATTATAACCTGAGGACCGTGTGAAGTAGATATAAATAAAAAACAGTCATGGAGAATGTATCTTTTTTGACAGAAGTCATGGAGAATGTATGATTTAGAGTTCTGGTTTGAACCATATAATTGTGGTCTTATATAACGCCCATAAAGAAGTTGACTTTGTAGGTTGGTCCTATTTATAAGAGCTTTTAAATCAATAAAAGTTGATGTAGGCACATCAATTTGTAACAAAAAAAAAAAATAGGCACATCAATTTTTGTTAACTTAGAAGTCTCATGTAAATAGAATTAGGGAGACTAGTATTTATTAGGTGGCATCTAAAGTGAGGTAACTTTACAGCTGGATCAGATAAAAGATAGGTAAAATTACACTTGTGATCTCTTAATATAACTTCAGATAACAATTGTTTGTTTTCACGTCATTTTTGTCCTTTTGTTTTATCTGGATATGAATTTTCAACTTTCGAATTTAAGATTCATATGCAAACATGGATGGAAGATCACAAATTTAAAAACTTCAAGGACACATGAAAATAAAATCATAGATTTGAATCTATATAATCCATATGCAAATAGACCAATAGAAAAAAATATCGTGAAAAAAAAAGACCAAATCAATATATAAAATTAAGTTAAGAGATTACAAATGTAATTTTACATAAAAAATAACAATAAATTCAATAAATTAACTAGATTTGTTAGATATAAAACTGAGTGCATCTATACATTCTGACATACAATCCTACCCCATAGTCTTCCTCATTTGTGTCCTCTCTAACACATCAAAACAACAGAAAATGATTTTTGAAAATAAAAACTATAATAAAATAATGTTTGCAAACATAAAACTTTTAACCATCATGTATTTAGGTTGCACCATCAATCACATTGGTCCGACTGGAATGACTCATAATAGTAGGCTGTTTTAGAGCATCCATATCCATGTCACCCATATGAGTGATATAAACGGGTCCCACATAATATATTATATTATCTCACACTTTTCAATTATTTAAACCATCCAACTATATTTTTTAAATATCCATACCACCCATTAAAAACTCCAAAGTGGGTTCCACTAATCTCACAATATACTCTATATTAATATTTTATATTAATATATAACACCTTTTAAAGTCAAATTTTAATTTTATATTAATTATAAAATCCAGCAAAGCACAAAGCACCGTTGCAATGTAGTGCTACGATTGCCATTGAAAGACACACTCAAAATATGAAATACTATGCTTTTTCTGACACATGGTGTCTTTGGTACGGTTATACTACCGCGATAATCATGCTCTTAGGATCAAAAGGTACAAAGGACCACCATATATAAGGTGTAAACATAGCAATAAACCTTTTATTCATTAAATTTAATAACATTAAATTAGACAACAAGTGTTGATCAACATTGTTGAGCTTGGTAATGCAAGCTTGTGACCTAAGTAGAGGCATTACGAATTTAAGATGTTGGAAGGTATTTGACGTGTGAAAAAAAAGTGTTTAGTAACATTGGTTTGTTATGTTAAAATTAATTAAGGTTGTGTACACAGTGAAATAGTGGAAAAAAAACCTATTCTCTTGTACCCAAAAAACATCTATTTCGTTGTTTAGAATTTCATCACTATCAAACCTTGAAGTTTTTCCACATATTTAAATTAAAAGGATCTTCTTATTCTACTTCGTTGAACAAAATCCTAATATTTACTGATTTTTTCCTTGTACAAAGTCTGGTTGGTGTGTGAGTGTTTTGTTTTCTTTCTGGGTTCATTTAATCTCCGTTGAAGCATTCATGGATGTCGCGTATGTTGAGAGAAAGACTTTAATCGAGTGAGGTAACATCTAATGAGAAAATGCAGACTCAATTAATCTGATGGTTAATTTGAGCAGTACACATGTGAAGACATAATAGAGCCTTCACCATATAAACCAAAAGTATTTCGGTTAGAATTTTTTTTTTGGTTACAATTTCGGTTAGATAGTATATAATAAACTGTTAATAAAATCAAACATGAGATCCTTAAAAATATCAAACATGAGACAAATGTTTGTTATTAAAATCTAAAATGAGAAATATTTATTTGAAACAAGGGATCGATAACAAATTTTTTCCTTATTTATTTGAAATGTTTGTTATTGTGTTTTTAGTGTTTGAGGTATTTTAAAAGTCACATGTCCTACAAATCTCAAATAAGATTATTTTGAGAACTTTTGAGTCTTTATATTCTAATGACTAATATGAGTTTGTAAACAAGTCAGATGGAGGGTTCTCGTTAAATGCTGAGAAAAATTAGGTTAAATGCTTTATTTAATGAAAATCTTTTGAGTTTGCAAAGAAAGACCAAAGGGATTTAAAATATGATTAAAATACTTGGCTGAACTCCATCCAATATGAGTTAGATATGTTTAGGTTTAGTTCTACAAGACTACAACAAAACCAAGATAATTTTGCGTTTGTGTTAATTAATCAATTAAGGTAATATGCTTAATTGATTATCAGTTTTGACAACTACAATTCTAAAAAATTTCACCATAATTTGAGCTATCTGTACTTTATAAATTTCAGAGAAAAGCTTACAAATGTATAGTTGATCACTTAAGCAAAATCAAACTCTAACAATGTTGAAAATTCAATTAAAATTTCAGTTAAAGGTCACTATTTGAGTAGTGTTGCTTCTGAAAAGTATGTTTATAGTCGTAGATATTAGACTGAGATCGAACTAAAGCCGATTGAAAGATAAGATGGAAGGCTACAATATTAATGAAGGGATATTAATCTAATTTAGTCTTTATAAAGGCTACAATATTCTATTTTGCCCTATCTTAATGAAAGATTCAATTTCTTTAACATTTGCATTGTTTAATTTATCCTATTGTTTAGAAAAGTATCTAAGTTTTTATTTGTTAAATTACACATTTGATTCGCTACCTTATTTTTTTAGTTTTATTTTGGTCTTATAACTATTTTTGTTCCATTTTGGTTCTTTTATTTTCGTCAAATTTAAACAAGTATCTATTAATGTTGCTTACCAGGTAGGGTGGTTAGGAGTTATGCAAATCTCACTTATTTTGCATGCAATAAAAAATAACTATTTTTATTCTTAAAAAAAAAAAAAAGAAAAGAGATTTTACAAATTAAATTAAATTCACCTACATACGAGCACATTTGTAAAAAGGGAAATACAGTATGCATCATGTAATCTTCCCTTACATAAATGTAGTACCATGTAATGTAATAAACATTAGTAAATTTTAATTTATAATATATTTTTGGTGTATTATAATTAAGAATCAGCGTCACAGCTTTGAAAAAGGAAAAAAAAGAACGAGTTTCACAATTAGTCAAAAAAGAAACGAGTGTGACAATTTGTACTCCACCGTCCACATCATCATGTATATTTTATTTAGTTCAACCTTATCCACGAATCGCATGGTATATGTATATACTATATAGTTGTTCATTAAATAGAGAAGAAAACAGAAAGCATATTTAAATAGAATCTGATCCAGTTCCAGTTTACAAGGAAAAAGAAAAATGGACCATTCAGGGTTGATTCTGTTCATGGGCATTCTCTGAGTCTGAGTAATGTGATGTGCCACCTTGGTATTAACGATAACAGAATATTCACAGCATAACATACAACTTCTTCCAAACAAAACAAACAACACAACACACGTTTTCATTGTAATATTTTTCTTTTTTAATTTGACTTATTGGCGCGGTTTCAAAGCAAGGTTTTACACTTTACATTACATAAATTATTAAGGAGGAGTTTCACAAGACTATTAAAAAATGCTACTCTTTATTCAAGGACTTTCAAATAAGAGGTCCAATGCATTCATCTTTTATACTAGTTTAAACAAGGTCCGAGTTCGAATCTAATTTTGGATATGTAGCAACGTTAAAACTCTTAGAAAAAATTTGTTGTCCATTTAGGTCATATGATACTTTAGAGATTAGTCTCCACAGTTGCGCGCGAAAGATACCTGATTTTAAAAAAAATAATCAAAGTTTCAATTCAACCTCGTAATCTAACCATGTTCAATCTCTCGAGGAGGAATTTATCATCCATTATAATCCTACTCAACGACATGAGAAATTAGTGTTTATAGTTGAATATTATGTTCACATAAAAAAAGTCACAATTTCAAATTAAATGATATACTTACTCCGTTGCATAATAACAGAGTCATTTTCAATAAAAAAAAGTGTCCTAAATAAGTCATTTCACTTTTCAATACAATATTAATTACCTTTTTCTATTTATAACTCTAATTAATACTACTACTTTCATCACTCCTAATTCAATATATTTGACTTTACATTTATGACGGTGAAAAATGCACCAATACTTAATAAGAATACTTAAAACCATTTTTCTCTCTCCTTTATTTATATATTTTTTCTTAATATGTGTGATTTAAGCAAATGACTTAGTTAATCCATGACGGAGGAAGTATGTGGTATTTATATTATTTATTAAATAAATCTAAAATATATATTTTTATTTATAATAATCACCATAAAGTGTATATCATGCTATCTCCTACATGCCAAGCTGACATGGACAACAATAATACTATTTATTTTTTTAACTGTGCAAAAGCACATTACACGCTAAACATATTTAAATATTTACGCTTCCTTCAAAACAAAATTTAAATATTTAATTCATAAATTAAAATATATAAAAAAAGTACCAATCACATCACATTCACACACACGTTTCACGTTGTTGTAAGAAAAAGAAAAAAGATTTTTGGTAGGTATTATTGGTTGTTTGAGAATATAATAATTTGTTTTTCCCGGAAAAATCCACCAGAAAAAACTTACAACAATAAATTAATACAAGTAAAATTGATGGTTATAGTTACAATATTAGTTAGTTAATCGAAAAAAATCAAAATCCATGTGAAGTTGACAACTTATATAAACTCACTTAAAAACGATAAACCATATAGATTAACAATATCAACAACTCTTAACTCTTTCTTTCTTTCCTTGTTTAAAGTAACTTCACAAACATTTACACAAACACATTTCATTACATCTTCATCTTCATCTTCTTCTCCGCATTTTCTGCATTGGTGGCGCGTGGTTTTCACGCGATGGCTAGAGTAGTGAAGGAGCCAGAAGAAGTGATGAGAATGCGAGGAGGTTCAGTGCTTGGAAAGAAGACAATTCTGAAGAGTGACCATTTTCCAGGTTGTCAAAACAAGCGTCTTTCTCCTCAGATCGAAGGTGCTCCTAATTATCGTCGTGCTGATTCTTTGCATGTTCATGGTGTTGCTATTCCAACTGTTGATGGAATCAGAAATGTTCTTAATCACATTCGTAATCGCCAGAACAAGCTACAAGTTCTTTGGATTAGTCTTCGTGAAGAACCGGTATACTTTCTTTTCTTTCGTATATTTTTATATTGTTTTTTCAAATTTTGTTAAGTGTTCGTAGAGAAGTAGTAATTTAGTTAAATTTAAGTTTTTTTTTATTTGTTTTTCAATTTTACTGTGTTTTTGATAACTAATAATGCTATAATTAGTAATTAACAACTTTTTATTTTGTTTCTTTTTGTTGTTGTTGAAATCAGCTTGTGTACATTAATGGCCGTCCATTTGTTCTGCGTGATGTTGAGAGACCATTCTCCAACCTCGAGTATACGGTATATATATATACATGCTATTCATTTTTTCATTTTTAAGTTTTATTTTTTGGAAACTCTGTATCAGGTTCAAGGACCGACTGATCCGTGGATCAATCCCACCGTCGAATAGAACCACGGGTATTCAAGCATGAGAGCTTGAGAGGATCTTTTATTCACCACATGGGATTTTAAATTGTGGTCTTATGGCCTGTTTGTATTGGCTTATTTGAGCTTATATACTGTCATAAGTGGTACTTGTGACATTGTTTGGGAGAAATTATGAAAACAACTTATGACATTGTTTTCAGCTAATTTCCATAATCACTTCCGGATAGATTATGAAAACAGCTTATAGATTATACACAAACAGTTTGGTTTTAATTTATCTTGTGTTTCATAAAAAGCTTATTCATAAGTGCTTACGCTGTTAGCTGCTAAATAAGTTGTTTATCCAAACAGAACCAAAATCTATATATTGCGGCTGCAATTGCAGTTGCCATCTGGATGCATGAGCCGCCAAAATCTATATATTGCGGCTGCAATTGCAGTTGCAGTTGCCATGTGGATGCATGAGCCGCCAAAATCTATATATTGCGGCTGCAATTGCGGATACACGAAATTTGGGGGTTGACTTGTTTTAGTTGAATTGAGTGCATTGCTGTTTCAATAAAACTGTTTTGTCGTAACGTTGGGACTTGTACTCAATCAGGGAATTAATAGGGAAAGGGTTGAACAAATGGAAGCTCGTTTGAAAGAAGACATCCTGTCGGAAGCTGAAAGGTACTTTCCGTGGTGCTACTCTGTATTTGTCACTACCTTGTCGTGTGGAATTCATGGTTGTTTTTATTCTTTACTATCAATCTTATTTTAATGTTGACATAACAGATATGGATATAAGATCCTTGTGACGGATGAACTGCCCGATGGTCAGATGGTGGACCAATGGGAACCGGTATCATGTGATTCTGTGAAGACACCATTAGAGGTATGTCTGAAACTTGATTAAAATGGTAATGTGAGTACTAATCAGTTTTCTCCTTCTAAAAATTGCATTACATTTTTTTTTCTTTTTTGTAGGTCTACGAGGAATTGCAAGTGGAGGGATACCTTGTTGATTATGAGCGTGTTCCTATAACTGATGAAAAATCACCTAAGGAGCTGGATTTTGATATTTTGGTGAGTTCTTTGATAAATTATTTTTTTGGGTGGAAGAAATGCTTGAGTGAATTTGTTTGAAAGAAAGAATATAATGATTCATCTTGCTTTTTTCTTTTTCCACTCTTTTGTTTTATGCTACCATCGTAAGCATCACAATCTGAACATATATTCTTTTGTTACAATTAAGGAGTTGGGTTATGTAGTTTAACTTTAATTTTTTGTCCTGTCATGGTGGGACTGCTGATAGACAATTCTCAAGGTTTTTTATTTGTTATAGAGAAGCCTCATATTTATTAACTTAGAAAACTTACTTATTTAACAAGTTTCCTTAAACCAATGATTTCTTGTATCTTAGCTACGCTTAATCTTTGATTTTAGGTACATAAAATTTCTCAAGCTGATGTAAATACAGAGATAATTTTTAATTGTCAAATGGGGCGTGGACGAACGACAACCGGCATGGTTATCGCAACTTTGGTCTACCTCAATCGAATTGGAGCCTCTGGTACTTTTATTTACTTATTAAACTTTTCCAATTTTATTGTTTATTTTCTTTCATTTATGCCAATTTTTGTTCAGGAAATTTGAATACAAGATTGTGATTCTTGCACATCCAGTATCTTATTGAAAGCTGTTTACTTTGCTGTTTAATTAAAAAAATAATTGAATTCTTTTATTCTTCAAAAAGTGCTACTTTGATGCACCAATATCAGAGCACATGAATACACATTCTAGTTTTTTGTTAATATAAAATGTGTGGCGGTTTTCATAAGCGTGGCAGTTTTTCTTACCAATGCATTATGGTGTCAGTTGAGCTTATTGGAAGAGCAGAAACACAGCTCTTTAGTTTATCTGCCAAGGGTGCATTTTTGTTCATATTATTGCTAGTTTACAGGACATTTGTCCAGCTAGTGCTCTAGGGGAGGATGCATGTGAGTATGAACCAAATATATTACTTGAGAGCACTGGCCTGTAATGAGTGTGAGCAAAGTGCAATGCAGCAATTGAATTGTGGACTAATGGCCTAAATTATAGTTGTAGTTGTTCATTCCTTGGCATCCATTCTTAATCCAATAACTGTGATGAGGTTCTTTCTACTCTTGCAACATTATCACTAATTTCGTTGGAAATATGCACACATAAATAATGATTTAGAGCGTATACTGTAAAACCCACTGCTGGGAATTAAAATTGAAAAAATGCCTAGCATTATGCCATCTCTTTCTAATGATTTTCTTTATTTTATTTTACACCTTTGTCATTAAGCTTAAATCATAAGGCGTACCAGTGGATTTTCCATTAACAAAAATCTAATGATTATGTTATTACATGACAGGGATTCCAAGAAGCAATTCTATGGGTAGAATTTTTCAATCTATGACCAATGTTGCTGACCATTTGCCTAACTCAGAGGAGGCAATTCGTAGGGGAGAATATGCAGTCATAAGAAGCTTGGTTCGGGTGTTAGAGGTACTGACATTAAACATGATATTTCATGTGTATGACAAGAATTTGTTCTTGTTGTTCTGATTTGCTAAAATTCTTCAGGGTGGTGTTGACGGAAAAAGACAAGTTGACAAAGTCATTGACAAATGTGCTTCAATGCAGGTATCTGTTTTTAATGACTCCGATCTTGTAGTACTAAAAAATAACTTCTATGTTGGTTGTTTGTATAGTCTCTTTGAAAATTTGAATTTCCTTCCATGTATCTTGTGGGTTGAATCTTCATATTTCTAAAACCGCCGTATTTAATCTGTCTTTCTTGAACTTCAGAATTTGCGTGAAGCAATTGGCACCTATCGCAATAGCATTCTGCGACAGCCAGATGAGATGAAAAAGGAGGCATCACTTTCCTTTTTTGTGGAGTACTTGGAGAGATACTACTTTTTAATATGTTTTGCTGTGTACATTAATTCAGAAAGGGATATACTCCTTTCTAGTACCGCTGGTCACAGTAGTTTTTCCGATTGGATGAGAGCAAGGCCTGAACTTTACAGCATTATTCGCAGGTTAAATTTTTAATAACTGTGAGGTCTATGTTTTGTAATTTTCTTTTCTGATTTCTCTTCACTAGGCCTGTGGACGTATATCTATTGAGTTAAACCGAGTTAAGCTAGTGAACTGTATGTCTCGCAATGATCATGAATGTTACTGAACTAAGCTCGCTTTGACTTTCAGACATAATCTTTCATATGTAGTCCGAGGTCCTGATCACCCATATAATTTGGTTCCAGTATTAATGACATCCTTGGGTTTATTGCTTTTAGGTTCACTAGAATCAACCAAGTAGCTATTTAATTTACAAATACAATCAAGATTTGTACATGTGCTAGTACACATATAAGGTTGACATTAATTTCTGGTAGTGGTTGTGTTTTTAATTGCGAGGCTTCTTGTATGTGGTTGCAAGATATATTCTTCAAGGCATCCAAATTTCTTTTATACAATGGATTAAATTTTCAAACCCAATTGGAAAAGATTGTCCAACAACGTATCTTGTGTGTGACTCCAGAAGCTTCCATATATCTTTGTTTATTTAACATTCTCCGTGATATATCTTTACCAATTGGGTTTCTGATTGTAATCTAACTTGTTTACTTGCTTGATCTTATGTCTACCGTTATTTGGCATGACTCACAACAATCGGCACTGCAGGTTACTCAGGAGAGATCCAATGGGTGCACTTGGATATTCAAATTTGAAACCATCTTTAACGAAGATAGCTGAATCAACTGATGGCCGGCCATCTGAGATGGGTAATGTTGCTGCCTTGAGAAAAGGCGAAGTTCTTGGTAGTCAAACTGTTCTTAAAAGTGATCATTGTCCTGGATGCCAAAATCCAAGTTTGCCTGAGAGAGTGGACGGTGCTCCTAATTTTCGAAAAGTTCCTGGATTTCCAGTTTTTGGTGTTGCAAATCCAACCATTGATGGTATCCGGTCTGTCATTCATAGGATTTGCAGTACTAATGGTGGACGCCCCATACTTTGGCATAATATGAGAGAAGAGCCTGTTATTTACATCAATGGGAAGCCGTTTGTTCTTCGCGAAGTTGAACGACCATACAAGAACATGTTGGAATACACGGTAAACATTACATTTGATATATCTTTTCAATAAATTTGAAGTTATGGTAAAAAATAATCAAGTGAAGGGTAGTATTGGAAGAAAAAAATATTATACCAAAATATAATATTCCTTTATATAAGATCAATATACAGTTTTTTTATAGTGTCTAATATTGTTCTATTATTGTGGGTTGTTAATCCTATTGTTATGGATTGTTCCTATTTTAATGGAATTTAACTAATTTTTTTAATTGATAATTTAAATGATTTTATAAAAATGATGAAATAGTTTAAATGAAGGGTAAAACTGGATGAAAAATTGATCGCCCAAAAACAAAAAATGGATGAAAAAGTCCAGCCCAAAAGAAGAGTATATTCCCTTACAAACTCATAATCTACTTGCTTGCTGAATATTGTCAAACCTCTAACTATGTGTTGTGCAGCTCGGTATTTTATCAATATATACATGATCAACTAATGCTTAATTGTCTAATGGGATGTAATTAAGATGTCATTAGTGCTGCTTTAAATTTCATATGAATTTGGCATGCTTTCCTCTTATTATTGGTGAATTGGAAGCTGTAATTTGTTCTTTCAGGGTATTGACTGTGAAAGAGTGGAGAAAATGGAAGCTCGATTAAAAGAAGACATTTTAAGGGAAGCTAAACAATATAGCAGTGCCATAATGGTTATTCATGAAACAGATGATGGTCATATATTTGATGCTTGGGAGCATGTTACCTCTGATGTGGTTCAAACACCACTTGAAGTTTTCAAAAGCCTGGAAGCTAATGGGTTTCCCATTAAGTATGCACGTGTACCCATCACTGATGGAAAAGCTCCTGAACGTTCTGACTTTGATATTTTGGCAAATAATATTGCTTCTGCTGCAAAGGACACTGCTTTTGTTTTCAATTGTCAGGTCATTTCTTATTCTTTTATCTCTTATGCTTTATTCTTTATGAATGCGTTCATTGTATGTTCATCACCGGTTCTTCTTGTCTTTTTGTCCTTTTCATTTATAGCTGCTAATATCTCATTCATATCACAGATGGGTAGGGGCAGGACTACTACTGGTACAGTCATAGCCTGCCTTGTAAGACTTCGCATGGATTTTGGTAGGCCAATTAAAATATTGAGTGATGATATAACCCAAGAAGAATCAAATGGTGGTTCTTCAAGTGGAGATGAAGCTTTAGGTTGTGTCACTGCACTGACCTCCAATATTTCACAAATGAAGATAGACGAGAAACAAAACCGTGTTTTTGGTATAAATGACATTCTCTTGTTATGGAAGATAACCACATTATTTGATAATGGTGCTGAATGCCGAGAGGCCTTAGATGCTGTTATTGATAGATGTTCTGCACTTCAAAACATTCGTCAAGCTGTCCTACAATATAGAAAAGTATTCAATCAGCAGCACGTTGAGCCTAGGGTAAGGAGGGTGGCTTTAGATCGCGGTGCTGAGTACTTGGAGCGGTACTTCCGTCTAATTGCTTTTGCAGCATATCTTGGAAGCGAAGCATTCGATGGGTTTTGTGGACAAGGGAAGTCCAGAATGACATTTAAGGTTTGGTTGCATCAGAGGCCAGAGGTACAGGCTATGAAATGGAGCATAAGATCAAGACCGGGGAGGTTTTTCACTGTCCCTGTAAGTGTTTTCTAATAAAGTGATTATTTTCAAAATTCAAATAAGGATTCCCTCGATAATGTCAATTCAAATTGTAGGAGGAATTGAGAGAATCACAAGAGTCTCAGCATGGAGATGCAGTGATGGAGTCTACTGTCAATGCCAGAAATGGTTCTGTTTTGGGGAAGGGATCCATACTTAAAATGTATTTCTTTCCTGGACAGAGAACTTCCAATAATATACAAATACATGGTGCACCTCATGTTTATAAGGTATGTTTATGTATGAAAGTATTGCTAAAGAAACAAAATATCATCATTTGTGATGCCAGAGGGTAAGGCTACACGTCAGCGAAACAAGTATACATAGAATTAGCACCTTTAATATGTTCGATCGTGTAAGTTTATTTCGAAAAAATGCTGTCTGGTGTGGAACCAGATTGCACATCTGATTAGTTTGTTATCTTGTAGTTTTACAAGTACGTTGCACCATTTTACATTAGTTGATAATTTACTTTAGTCGATATTACTTCCATGAGTTCAATATTTGAAATGAAGATCACTTTAACATTTATTTATATTTTGAAAAAGTATTAACATACTATGGTTTGTATTATATGATTCTCATACTTTCAATTTTTTAAAGAGTGTCTCTTATGTAATTGTATCATGGTTAGACAATTGCGTGCGTCGACAAATATATAGATTTACAATTACTATTAACCTGTAACTTTGAGAACCATCAAACTATAAAAAAGATAAAATATAAACTGGATTTGCTTACAGCATTTTGCATTATCAGTTTTCATGTTATTACCAATTGATATATAATGTAATGTGGTATGATGACTGTGAGAGTGTCATTTTTTCAGGTTGATGGATACCCTGTATGTTGCATGGCAACTCCAACCATCTCTGGGGCCAAGGAGATGCTAAACTATCTGGATGCCAAGTCTAAACCTGGGTTCACTGCTCGGAAAGTTATATTGACAGATGTAAGAGAAGAAGCAGTTGTTTATATCAATTGTGTTCCCTTTGTCCACAGGGAGTTAAACAAACCTGTTGATACACTCAAACACGTCGGAATCACCGGTCCTGTGGTGAGCCATCTTGTACAATAGTTTGTCTATTGGAACATATTACATAAGTAATTGTGTTGCACAACTAATGGTAGCTATAATTCAGGTTGAAAACATGGAAGCACGGCTGAAAGAAGATACACTGGCTGAGATTAGACAGTCTGGTGGGCGAATGTTACTGCACCGTGAAGAATATGATCCCTCAACAAATCAGTCTACTGTTGTTGGATACTGGGAAAACATTCTGGCAGATGATGTAAAGACACCAGCAGAAGTTTATTCTCTTCTAAAAGATGATGGATATGATATTGTCTATCGGAGGATACCCTTAACAAGAGAGAGAGATGCCTTAGCCTCTGATGTCGATGCAATACAGTATTGTCAAGATGAGTAAGTCTCTCTACTTGGTAGTATATGGGTCTTCTAAAGTTTGCCAACATTTTTGTTGTGTCACTGGTTGTACCATTTTAGACAGTATGTAAATAGAATCATTATCAATCATATCATAGAATTGTTAACAGCTTATGATTGTTGATAATTTGGCTGCTTTGCTTTGTCTCCAAAATGCAGCCATGGGATTCTTGTCATGGTTTGTCGTGTAGAACTATATGGTTATATCTGACATTTTAATTGCAGTGAATGCAATAGTGCCATTGTTTTGAATATGATCTCTACGTGTCTGTGCATACCATCTAGAAACTGCAAACTCAATATGTTAATCTTAAGTTACTCTTCATTTAGATATTACAACGTACTTATAAACTCTTGCTTTATTGTAGCTCTGCAGGGAGTTACCTCTTTGTATCGCACACAGGTTTTGGTGGAGTCGCATACGCAATGGCCATAATCTGTATTAGACTTGGTGCAGAGGCAAACTTTGCATCCAAAGTACTGCAGCCATCATTTGGTCCTGATACATATGCAGTGACTGAAGATAATTCACATTCTCGAGCTTCAAATGAAACAGCACTTAGGATGGGCGACTATCGGGACATTTTGAACCTTACAAGAGTCCTCGTATTCGGTCCCCAAAGCAAAGCAGATGTTGACATTGTCATTGAAAGGTTATAAAAATAAATTTATTTGAAGCTTTACCAACCATATTTTATTACCTGTATGAAAATGCATTCAACATCAGTGGATGAATTATGTTCTCTATGATGAAAAATGTGTTTTGTTTGAAACATGGCATTGTCCTTGTCTTTTTTCCCTTTTTGTGTTGAAGGCTTCAA
Source organism: Medicago lupulina (assembly GCA_958299785.1). Lineage (NCBI taxonomy): Eukaryota > Viridiplantae > Streptophyta > Magnoliopsida > Fabales > Fabaceae > Medicago > Medicago lupulina. Next base: position 3,322,844 of record OY283140.1, read on the forward strand.
CCCAAAAAAAAAAGGACGGGGACTTGAACGGGTGTACTTTCACCCGTTGAATTTATCTTTTCTTTGCAACTATATTATGTCATCACTTTTGTGTTTATAAAATAGCTTTTTCACCATTTATTCACTGGGGAAGTTTGATGTGGCAACATAGCTTAAGATGCTAGTTATTGGCTTTTTGTTGATTGCACTGATTTTTTTGATTTTTTTAATAGATGTGCAGGCGCAGGACATATTCGAGATGATATTCTTTATTACATTAGAGAATTTGAGAAGTTTACTGATGATGATGATGAAGAGCGTGCATATCTTTTTGACATGGGTATCAAGGCTTTGAGGTACATAACATATACTTGGTTTGCTAACAGAAATGTTTTCTGGTGCCTACTGATGAGTATCAGTATATATCCTCTAAAATATGAGAAGAGTTAATCGCACCCTCGCACATGCTGCTGGTGCTTATGTATGTAGCGAGTGGGAGTTGGTTGACACAAATACATGAATTAATATAATCAGACTTTTAAGACACACTAAAGGGCAACCCGGTGCACCAAAGCTCCCGCATATGCAGGGACCGGGAAGGGGTCCCACCTCTTGGTGTATTGTACGCCAAGAGGCTGTTTTAAGACACACTGTTTATAGAAAATGATTTTGAAAAGAAAGTCGAACATTACTATAAAATGTATTTTGATGAAGTATGAAAAATGTTACATTTGACGAACTTTCAATCAAATGGTGAATCTATAATAAAATTCATGTTAGAAAAAGTTGTTATTTTATAAGGTTGATTTTCACGTGTTAAGTTTTTCAATTTAACTACTAAATCACAACCACCTTTTTTTTTTTGAGCAAAAATCACAACCACCTTAACATGGGTGATCTTGCACTTTATATCAAACTTTGAAAAAAAGTAGAAAATTTGAAGTACACATATTATTGGATTTGTGAGGTAGTCATCACATAAAAAAGTTTAGGTGTGCACCATAAGGACTATTTCCTTTTGTAATCATATTTGTTTTCCTGCAGGCGGTACTTTTTCCTTATCACATTCAGATCGTATCTCTACTGCAACTCTCCCGACGATACAGAATTTGCTGGTTGGATGGATGCAAGACCAGAGCTTAGTCATCTATGCAACAATCTAAGAATAGATAAATAGTATGCCGATGCTTATAAGTTATGGTCATGCTGATGTACAGTTGGCATTTGCTGTTACAGTTTGTCCACCTATAACCTCTTCTACCCGTATTGCACAATACCTTATTTTGTACACAAAGCCCCTAAATGTAACAACTCGCTACTTTGCAAACTGCTATCTCCGCAAGAGTAGCATCTCGTAGTAAGCTTCTATCTAATACTGCATGTGATCAGAAGTTGGCTCAGATACAAGGCATGAGTATAGTATAATAAAGCTCAAAAGAGTAATTTCTGATTGCCAAACTGAAGTCTAGCCTGTAAAGGAAAATATTGGTGGTCAAAGTATTCATAGGTAGACATGTTAGGTATTAGGTTGCACAGATAAGGGATGATATGTATATTTCCCAACTGTTGTATTCTTATTCCTATAGTTTTTTAATATTTGTTTTTTTGAAGGAGTTGTCACTTGTGAAGAGAGGGAGGAAAAGTCCCATCTCTTCAACAAACAAGTTTGATTAATGCCCTCAAGAACCTCAAATTGTGATTTTTTTGACTCAAATTCTACAAGTGTTTGAAGCAGTTAGTTCTCTGTTGACTTGGTATACTTCATGAGAATGACAAATGGCAAAATTAACCTATCAAAGTATAGATGTGTGAAAATTCTAGTCAAGCTCAGTAAAAAAAATAAAAAATTCTAGTAATTTTTTTTGATGTCTGAACCATAAATTATGGGGAGATTCTCCCCTCACCCCACTTTTCTTATTCTTAAAATTTGGATTTGTCCGGACTCACCGTTCTGGTTAAGAAATAGTGGGGGATAAAAGAAGCTTTCTAAAATACGACATAGTCCCTAGTAAATTACCAAGTAAAAAGGAAATTATGTAAAAGGTATGTAACTCATGTAATTACTCTACAAAGGTATGTAATTATGCGTTAAAAATAATTACTCTATAAAGGTTTACTGTAATTTAGGTTTTTTTTTACGGCTACAAGTTTGTTTGACTCACGTTGACAAATGAGTCTTGAAGTAATGAAGTATAAGCTGTAAAGTGAGTAGAGAGGGTTTTAAAGAAAATAAGGTGTAAAGGAGGATGCAAAATAAAGTACTGTACGAGGAGGAGGAAATTAGTAACTTTACGTTTCTTTTTTGTTTATTTTTCTCTCTTGGCAACGACAGGACTATCCTAGTATCATGCATCCCTGCTAAAAGGTGATAACTACATGTACGTACATGCACATTCTGTCTGTAAAGAATCTTAGGAGCCAAATATTTGCAAATATGTCTTGCTTTGGGATGTTTGTTTAATTTGAATTGGTAAACTAAGCCGATTTAAAGAAGTAAGCTGCATGCTCATCCATTCTTCTAATAGAATTGATAACCTCGTTGCTGTAATCTATCTCTAACCAGCTAGAGTGAGAAACTGGATTCCTGGTAATTAGTTTTTACTACGATTGTTATGGTAAAAGAAAGTCCTGAGTTTCTATTTGATTGATTTTAAAAGTATGAGAGCCTTTAATTATTGGTTTAATACAAAAATTAATAAGACTAAACCTGTAAAGAGGAGGGAAACAACATGCATTTAGGAATAATAAAGATGCATGTTAGCTTTAAGTGTATTGTAAGCTGCTGAGAATATTTAGAAACTTACAACTCAGTTTGTGTTGTGTAAGAGATTGTCTGATCCTCATCATAAGATTTAGTGGTTTCCATGTTGGTTTTGTGCTATTAAGCCATTCCTTGCTCTACCTTGAGGAAACCCACCTTGCTTTATGATAAAATATTTTATATTTATAATAAACATGAGGTGAAACACAATAAAATACACAAATCAACATTACTAAATATTCTGATGCTCTAATTTCCCCCCTTTTTCTCTTCTCTTGTACATTGCTTTAATTGAGCGGTCTTTTGATGTTTCTTAATTTCATTTACATATGTTTCCCTTCCTTTTATGGCTGTACAGAAAATGTTCTGATTTGCTTTGGTGTTTATTAGTTTATTTTTAATATCTTAGATAATCTTGAACTAGTAAATTTTTTGGTTTTAAATAATAACTTGCTTGAAAGAAGAATTGAATACGATTGTCTTGGTTTATTGAAATTTAGAAATAATAATGGCAAGTGAGTTACATGGAATTTCCATGTCATTGTGTTCAAAGAAGCCATCCTTCGACCGTGATAGGGTTCCTTCTTCCTCGTTCTTTGGTAGCAAACTGAACTTGCTGCATTCAAAGAATGCTGCATCTGATTTTCGTTATGGAAGATTCTCAAGTGTTGTACTGAGAAATAAAACTAATAGATTTTTGACTACTTCTACTCTTGCTGACGTTGCAAATAATTTTATGGTAAATTCACTTTCATTCCACTTCTTGAGTATGTCTTGGCTATTTAACAGTGCTATGTTTATGTTATTGTCAGAATTAGTTGAATAATGTTTAAGGTAGTTAGTTACAAGTTAGTTATGGTTAGTTAGCTTAGTTATGATCACTGTATAAAGTGCATCCTACACTAACTGTAATCAACTTTTTCATTCTGTCAATTTCAAATAATCAATCTTTCTCTCAATTTATTTTTCTCTTTGTTGGGCTCTACTTTGCTTCTCAACACGGTATCAGAATCTTGTATCATAGAAAGCTTCTTAGATTTGGTTGAACTTGATGACTAATGATTTATATAGTTTTACCTGGTTTCTCAAAAAAGTATTCATGATCATGGAAAGCCACCATACTCATGTTCTTTTTTTACAAGTATATGATGACTTATATATTGAATATGAATTTAGTTAGCCAATGCTGCATTTCAGGCCCTACAATCCCCAATTTTTGCTGCACAAGAAGCAAACCCAAAGACTGTCGCTTCGATCATTTTAGGTGGTGGAGCTGGAACTCGTCTATTCCCTCTAACTCAAAAAAGGGCTAAACCGGCTGTAAATATTTGAATTTACTAATCTCTGTCTTGTTATGTTCTTCCAGAACTAGGCTTGAATTCACTAATCTTTGTATATCTTTTTATGTTCTTCATCTGATGTTTAGGTGCCATTCGGAGGATGTTATAGGCTGGTGGACATACCGATGAGTAATTGTATTAATAGTGAAATTAATAAAATTTATGTCCTTACACAATTCAATTCTCAGTCCCTCAACCGTCACATTGCTCGAACGTATAATTTGGGAGGTGGCGTCAACTGTGGTGGGAGTTTTATTGAGGTACACCTTTTTTTGTTACTGTTAATTATTATTTTACTCACTTTTGGTGTATACAGACTAAAACCTTTTTATGGTAGGTATTGGCAGCAACTCAAACACTCGGCGAATCAGGAAATAAGTGGTTTCAGGGTACTGCCGATGCTGTAAGACGATTTCTTTGGTTGTTTGAGGTATACCCTAATTAGTTTAATAGTTTTCATGTTCATACTATTGCAGATTTGTCAGGATATATTTTTAACGTTGATCAGAAAATAAGATTGTGACAGATGCAAGTGTTTAAGATTTAAATGGCAAGGGATTTGATTCATTCTTACATTTACAAAACTGAATAAGCTTCTGGAACTTGATTAGGATGCTGAGCATAGAAACATAGAGAACATTCTGGTATTGTGTGGTGATCAGCTCTATCGAATGGATTACATGGAACTTGTGCAGGTCAGTCTTATTAGCTGTAAAGTTCGATTAGCTTTTGCGGATTCACTTTCATTGTGAACGTTTCACATGACAACTGATCTCACATCTGCAGAAGCACATTAATTCATGTGCTGATATATCTGTATCTTGTCTACCGGTGGATAGCAGGTACTCTAAGTAAAGTTCCCTCTAAGACTGTTTACACAGTTTGTTCCTGAGATATTTACAGTTTTTTCTTATTTTTTTTCACGCAGCCGTGCTTCTGATTTTGGATTAGTGAAGGTTGATGAAAGAGGATGGATACGCCAGTTCATGGAAAAACCCAAGGGAGATTTATTAAGATCTATGGTTGTTATTCTTCCAATTTCCTCTAAAGATATTGAGATATAATTATACTATAGTTTATAATGACTTCAATTTTCAATCTGAAATCACATGTCTCTGATTGCTCTACTTGTTCTCGTAGCATGTAGATACGAGTGTTTTTGGATTATCAGCAAAAGAAGCAAGGAAATTTCCATATATTGCATCAATGGGTATATATGTGTTTAAATTAGATGTTCTTCGCAAACTTCTCAGGTAATTAGCATATATGATTTGTTTCAAAGTTCAACTCAGATAAGTGATGTGATTTCCAATTTTCTCTGGTGATAAATTTTCAGGAGCTGTTATCCTAATGCAAATGATTTTGGATCCGAGGTCATTCCAATGGCTGCAAAAGATTTTAAAGTCCAGGTAGTTTCTTTAAGTAGAGACTACTCGAGTTATACGAGTCGCTTTGGCAGAAGTATTTTGTCAAATATTCTGTTATAGTAGCTTTTGATTAATGCATTGAATTATCATATTCTGTTTTTATAGTAAACAATCAAGGTTGGCCCTTCTATTTCATCACAGGCATGTCTTTTCAATGGTTATTGGGAAGATATTGGGACTATAAAATCTTTCTTTGATGCAAACCTGGCTCTTATGGATAAGGTAGGTCTTTTAGTATTTAAAAGTTACAGGTATTATCAGTCAATGAGTTTATACAAGTTGTGATTTTTTGTTCTTCCATGTTGAAGCCGCCAAAGTTTCAGTTATATGATCAGTCAAAGCCTATTTTTACATGTCCTCGGTTCTTACCCCCAACTAAAATGGAGAGGTGCCAGGTAGAACTTCAAAATTTAGTCCATCTAGGGAACCTTATAGGATTCTAACGGGGACTAATGAGAGTGTGCAATAACATCAATTGTAGGTGGTTAATTCATTGATTTCAGATGGTTGCTTTCTAAGAGAGTGCAAGGTTGAACATTCTATTGTGGGAATTCGCTCAAGACTCGATTCTGGAGTGCAGCTAAAGGTATATTATCTATCTGCTCAACTTCTTTTAAAACGACCGACATGAAGCCATGTTATCACATCTACGATCACTTTGTAGGATACCATGATGATGGGCGCGGACTATTACGAAACAGAGGCTGAAATCGCATCTTTTTTAGCAGCGGGAGACGTTCCTATAGGCATAGGCAAAAATACAAAAATTATGTAAGAATCCTAAAAACTGAAAACACTTTGTCGTAATTTCACATTATAGAAAACTATGCATGAACTCAGTTACATGGCATATGAATATCCTTATACGTTACTTGGCATACATATGATATTCTGTGTTGGATTTACAATTGTTTATTTCTCTCCTGTTGCATCTTTTTTATAGATTTGGTATATATCGTGACTCGAATCTCCTATGCAGGAAATGTATAATTGACAAAAACGCAAGAATTGGAAACAATGTAATAATTGCAAACAAAGAAGTAAGTATTAATATAGTTGATTATGTTCTCTACTTTCTACAGCCTTTTTTCTTTCTTTTCTGAAGTGTAAGCAAATGGTTTATTTAATTCGTGATTGAGTAGTTTTGATTTATGAGTAAATGAGAAGATCTGTGTCACACTAAGATTAGCAGCAGTCATATCTGTAGTTGTGGTTTTTACTTTTTGATGTAGAACTGTTAGGTTATACTTCCACAAGGTTAGGATGTTACATATTGAGAAATGGCCTGGACTTTTGTTTACAAATTTATAAACATGCTATTTAATCCGTATTTTACATTTTAAGCAAATATTTAATCATTTGATAGCGTGGGTAACTATTTGGTTCTTCAATTATTCAGGCACTCAATACCATGGTGACTCAAGTGTACATTTAGCTTTCTATGTAAATCTTAATATTTATAGCTATGTTAAACTTTTTGTTTTGTTTTGAAATGAAACACGTCTATGACGGAGACTGATAGACAAAAAAATGCAATTATGTGAATGCGATAGATTAACGATGGTTAGGTACTTAGTATATACTTTTGTTGGCCAATGTAAGTATCACATGTGTACTATGTAATTCAATCATATGATATGAAAGAAAAATTAAAATAAAAGTATCCCTTTTGTTGTAATTTTATTATACTTCTCTAAAATCAAATTCCATGACAATTGTACTGGGGTGTAGAATGTGCAGGAGGCTGACAGACCCTCTAAGGGGTTTTATATTCGATCAGGCATCACGGTGGTGTTAAAAAACTCGGTAATAAACAATGGAACAATCATTTAATAAAATGATGAATGGTTATCAACAGGAGATGTAAAAACACAGCAAAGAAGACACAGATGGAGGGATACATACCAGCTTCAGACTTTTGCTCAGAATAACTGTTACCTGAAATAAGGGATCAGGTATCAGATTTTGAATCTTCAATCAGGGATATCAATAAAGGACACAATGGTTTGTCTGAACATTTTTTGTTGGCTCATTCGGCTACAACATTGTCCCGGAAATAAAATTCTTATCAAGCTTTATTTTCATTGATGTTATTCTAAGCCAAAATGGTGAATAGTTTGTCGACATTATTTGTCTAATTGAATGTTACATTTCAAATAAGAAAAATATAACCATTCACACATGTGTCACTATGTTTTACACTTGCAAATTGTTAGTTATGTTACATTTTTCCGAAGTTACTGTTACAAAACAACATCAGAAAAAAATAGGGAGAAAAAATACATCTTTTATTGATAGAGTACTAGAGAAATACAAATACCAAAGGATTGTCTTAACTTCATAAATGAATACAATTTGATGTGTTTGGTGAATATATCAACTGCATGTTCTTCACTCCTGCATAAAAACAAGTAAACTACTTCATCCTTAATGAGAATGATCTCTTAAGACATGATTATTTAGATCTATATGCTACTTTTCCCATGTTTAACAAGATTTTTGGAGAGACGTATTGCTTGCAGTGTCCAGTTGCTTGAAAATTTAAAAAAAAAAAAATCCCTTTTTGTAGAAGAGGACGTAACCAACATTCATAAACCTTTGAGCTATCCTACTGCAAATCTGAGCTGCATCATGCTGATAAGAACTAAATTTTTGAATATTGAAAGGTTTAAAGGGTTGAGAAAAATGGTAAATATTTGGAATCATTGGATTAAGGGGATATGTTCTGAGATAATCCAATTAGTGCCTTGCATATAACCCTTTCTATTATGACAGTTAATACGGTTAATTACTTTTTATTTTTGGTCCAGTAAAACTATAAATTCATCTCTTATGATATAAGCAGGGTGTCTCTGATTCGAACCCCAACCACTGCTTATATTATGCAATGTCCCTGACAAATGAGTTAAACTCACAGGATAACACGATTAGTTACTTAATTAGTATGGTTAGTAACAATTGCATCCATTCTCATTAAATTTGTGCTACTACTTTTAATATCCTCTAACAATAAGTCCTATCCATTGCAATTGATGTGTTTCAAAATATTTTCTATTTGAACTTGAGTGTCTATGTCATTTTAATAAAATATCGATTTTTAAATTTCCTTATTCTTTATGAAATTGCACACTCACTCATTTAACAAAAGTAATGTTAAACATCCTAGAACTTTCATCTTATTTTTGTTAACCCTTCTTTTCCAAGGGGAATGGAGCCCTGGTAATCTGGACTTCGGCCGTGAGGTAAGTGTAGTCTGGCAAAAAATTGTTCCACCCAGGGTCGAACTCGAATTCTTTCAAACGATTCGTTATTTAGTGGAGTTTATAAACCAATTAAACCCAATTATTTGATTATAATAGTTTCAATTTAACCCACTTGTAAATACTTGATGTATTGTGTTGGACTTCATTTCTGAAGAAAAATAATTACCGTCATCCATTAAACTATTTTTATCATTATTAACTACATTGACCGTTAATTAATGTATAGTTTAAAAACAAATCAAGTAGAGGATGTAGCATATCAATGATACTTCACATCGACGACACGATTGGTATTCGACACGAATCAATGTTGGACACCGACAAAAATACGTAGTTACATTCAAATGTTTAATTCTAGTTCTTTTGAAGTTTTAAGGTATCACTTATCCGTCAAGGCATCAAGATAAAATATTTTATATCATATACATACATTTAATTCAACTGTCTCTATCCATATAATTGTATGATATGTACAAAATTAAGGATGTGCAGTTCTGTAAATAGGGAACATGCAATTCCTATTCAAGAACGGAATGATGGCAGGCTTTGTGTGTGAATCAGTTATTGTACATGGCGGGAGATGACATCAGCCATGTGCCATGTATGTGCAGTTCCATAAGACATGGCACAATAAATGGCATAACATCAACCTTTTAATTCAGCATCTTTATAGCTGACATTCTAACGTGCATTAATATATTCTTAAGTTGACAAGTACATATCTGCTACTTGTGTTGTTTGAGCTTATACTATTTCCCCTTATTTCTTGATGAACAATTTAGGTCAATCAGACATGTTAGGTACTTGCATGTTACTACTACTAGTACTACCATTAATTAAATCAAATATATATTTCTGCACTATACCCATAATTTATGTCCTTATCTTGAGTGTACGAATTGATCACTTTTCATACGGAGTAAACATTCTATCGGTTCGTTTGATAGCCTATCATTCAAATAGCATATAATTTAAACAATTTATCAATCATGAATATGTATGTATTCTAATGCATGTTGTACTGATAGCACCACTAACGTACCACGAATCCTACGGACGTTCAAATGAGTAATAAGATTTTTTGTTATTATTTTATCATCATATATATTTTATTATATTAGAGTCTCATTTACAAAAGATAAATCTAATTACCAACATGTGGTTGGTGCAACTTGTGAGTGTTAAGAGAACATACACTCCTTTCAAAAAAGAAGAATAGAGAATCAGACGCTTTAAACAAGTGGTCAAAAGTTCGTTATCTGACTCTAACGAATAAAAAATGTCTGATTAAAAGAGAAATTTTTATCTTGTATATTCAAAATATTTTTTTATAGATATTAAGTCAAGTTAAAAGACGGTGAATACTTTGTATTTATGACAATATAACTCTATATTTATTATAAAAAAAAAGTTCATTCAATCATGACCGACCTTGCTTATTTTCAAGATGCATGTTATATACAATATTTTATTTACAATATGAGACTAAATTGTTGGTCAACACTTATTTTCCCAATAATTTATTGAATTCAGTTAGTTGTTTCTATGGGCTAAAACCCCTAACTTGCTACTATAAATTGTCGAGAGAGTCTGCAATCTTTAGCAACAAAAATTAGAGCAATTCCTTCTTTAATTTGTCAGAGAGCCAAACAAAGAGAGAGAGAGAGAGAGAGAGATTAAGAGGATGGAAAAATTCATTATCTGTGTTCTTATATTGTTAATGAATATGGTCACTACAGAACTCAGAGTAGAATCTGCTGTTTGGCAGTCAGCTCATGCAACTTTCTATGGTGGAAGTGATGCCTCAGGAACAATGGGTAAATTGCTTCTTCTTTTGATTAACTTATTCAAGTCTTAAGACAAATTAAAGTCTTAATCAAATTATGATAGTTAAGTATATAACTTTATTTTGATAAACTTGTATAGGTGGTGCATGTGGCTATGGAAATCTTTACACAGATGGATATGGTATAAAATCAGCTGCATTGAGTACTGCTTTGTTTAATGATGGGAAGTCATGTGGTGGTTGCTATCAGATAGTTTGTGATGCAAGGCAAGTTCCTCAATGGTGTCTCAGAGGCACTTCCATCACTATTACTGCCACAAACTTTTGTCCACCAAACTTTGCACTCCCTAATGACAATGGTGGTTGGTGTAATCCCCCTAGACCTCACTTTGACATGTCTCAACCTGCCTTTCAGACTATTGCCAAGTATAGAGCTGGAATTGTTCCCATTTTGTATAGGAGGTATGTTTTTGTTTTAAATTTCTTCCCTTAAAACTACAAAGTCAAATTCTTATCACTGAACGGACACTTCATGGACAAACAAATATTTATAGTGATTACGTTCCGCTGAATGTCAATTAAATCTTCAAATATGTATTTGATGCAAAGTTTTGTTGAATTTATGCAGGGTTGGGTGCAAAAGAAGTGGAAACATAAGATTTACCATAAATGGGAGAGATTATTTTGAGTTGGTGCTTATAAGCAACGTAGGTGGAGGTGGAGAGATTTCTAAAGTTTGGATAAAAGGGTCAAAAAAGAATAAATGGGAACCAATGTCAATGAATTGGGGAGCTAATTGGCAGAGTCTAAGCTATCTCAATGGTCAAAGCTTATCATTTAGAATTCAACTCAAAAATGGGAAGACTCGTACGGCTATTAATGTTGCACCTTCCAATTGGAGATTTGGCCAGTCTTACAAAAGTAACGTTCAGTTCTGATTCTGAGCACATATGAGTTATGATATGAATCACTTCTATTATTGTGCATTCTTCTATTTTCGTTCTTTATTATGTAACAGCTATATGCTACTTGTGTTCATTTGTCTAAGGAATTATTCCATATATCAGTTGTTTGTGGCTCAGCAATATATATTAGTATTTGCGATGAGGCCCACCAACTTTGGTATAATATTTGTAATGTGTAGTTGAACCAAAGCATATATATATATATATATATATATATATATATATATATATATATATTTTTATAAAAAATAAATGATATTCATTCATTCATCAAATCGATAGAGTACATCGATAAAATACAAATCCAAATTCACAAAAAGGATGAATCTGTGAACAAACTCACATCATCCATGTTAATAGCATAAAACGGCAAAGTATTTATGCCTACAAATATGACTAATATGACTGTATTCAAGTCTCTGGAATACTCATGTCTTCGGATCTGCAACGTTGATGGCGCCAAAGTCATTGTCATTGATCGGATCTGCACTTGCTCAAAGTTAATCTTTCAACCTGAATCAAATAAACACCGCACTAAGACGGGAAATCAAAAACACACCGCACAAAGACGGGAAATCAAAACAAACAGAGTCGTTCAGAGATGACGAAATCACAAAAACAAACGAAAGAAAACAGAAAATATGTGAAATCACTTATTCAATTGGGATAGAAAGAAAAACAACTCGGAGGGGTGATTTTTGGGTCTCTTATAAGAAGAAGAAAAGAAAAAGGGTGACGGCTAGGGTTTGAGAAGGAGAGAAGAGAGAGCCAAAGCATATATTTAATTTCTATTTTATGAAAAGTAAATTAAATTATGAAATCAATGCAATACAATAGTATGTCTTAAATTGTTAGCTTATATAATACTTAAATAAGGAAAACTATCATAGGAAAACTATCATGTCCTAAAACTCGATCGAAAAAAGTTTGAATGACTATGACGTGTGTTGTGAATTCAGACAAAACTCACATATCAACATTTTGATATATGAAAAAAATAAATTAGCAGCAATTAGACCAAAGGGATCAAACAAAACACAAACAATAAGATAAAGGAAAAGAAAAAACACAACGATATTTGTTCACCTAATTCGGTCCAAATTTGACCTACATCTGGAAAAAAAAAAAAAAGATCTCTTCAATCCACTATTAAAGAGTTTCGTACAAAGAAATAACAAGGTTACAACAAATTAACATTCAACAAACTCTCTAAGAACAAAGTCTAATTTGTACCATTTTGCTTAATCTCTTCCCTTGTCCACCATCGCATAATCTTTGAAGCTTGGCAAGCTTTATGCCAAGTCTAAGAGCCTAAACAACAAAGCAAGAACCAACTCTATAGTTAAAACATTTAACGAATCTGAAGGGAGGACTCTAAGCCGTACCAAAACTGCAGGAAGGAATATAGTTTAGGAAATCACGGCTTCGTGAATAGCTAGACGTTTTTCTGAAGAAGAACCATATCAATGGATCAAGCTTGATTGATGATTTAAAATAATAAAAAATTTCCCATTGACAAGACAACACAATATTATTCTCATCTTTCCAAATCTCATACACCACCAGATAAAAAATAAAGTCCATTGAACTTGAACGTTACCTCTATCATTGTTGAAAACATTCCAATCCAACCAACCATGCATATAGCAAAAGCTAAAAAATTTGCTCCATGTATCCGAATTAAAGCCCATTCCAAAAGTTCCTTACAATCTCTTAGCATGTATATAATTGTTTCATGAGTATAACACTCGAAGAGGTTATTGTAAGAGATATAATTTTTCAAGATTATCGCTAATAGATACAATAAATCTCTCATTGTTTATCGGACACAAAAATGTATATTTAAAGAAGCGACTCATATACCTAATGTTTTAGGCTTTTAGCGGAGATGTGGCGTCTCACTCTCTTGTAGTCTTAAAGCATAGACTCATTGTCGCTGGTATGAGAGCCTACAAAATGTTTGAATTCGGAAACAATGTGAATATTTTATGACTTCAAGAACCAATTTGGTGTCATAATTGTTGTCATTAACAATGTGAATATTTTATGTTTGAATTGGAAACAAAAAGGACAAAATGAATGTAAGTAATCATATTTGGTGTCGGTAGTAATTTTTTGACATGTCACCTTAATGCTAAATAGTAACATAAGTACAATTTAAAGAAGTTGGATGAAAAATGGTAACAATGTGAATATTTTATGACTTCAAGAACCAATATGTTACAAAAAGAAAAATTAAATGACTAATTTGTTAAAAAAGAAATTAAAAGATTAATTTGTTAAAACATCTTACCTAAAGGACCACATGAGGTATTTGACCTTTAATTTAATATATAATATTATCTTCGAACATGTGGTTAGACTTAACATAATGCCACACAACCGCAGAGGTATCACCTTTTTTAATTTTTTTTTAGGAGGTATATATCACTTGGAATATGGAGTTTAATAGAGAATATGCCCTTAGAATACGTGGTTAGACCTAACACAACCCCATAAAACCGATGGGGTGTCACCTTTGCTACTTTTTTGAGAAGGTATCACTTGAAACATGAAGTTATAATCAAATAGAGGGTATGCTCTTAGAATTTGTGGTTAGACATAACATGAACTCACAAAACCGGTTTGTGACGTGATATATAATTGTCACACTTAAAGCCACATTGCCATATCATCTCTTGTCTAATGTGGAACTTAGGTGAGGATTGCACCAACATATAAACACATTGTCAGACAATCTCTCATCTAATTCAAGCTCTGATATCTTCTTAGAATTTGTGGTTAAACATAACACAATTTCACAAAACCAACTTGTAAGAAGATGATTACCCCACATGAACAAATTTTAAAACCATCTCTTACTCAATCTAGAACTTTTAACATATGCAGTTCCTTTTGAACAACGAACTCTGGCTGGCTCGGTGTGAAACAGTTATTGTACATGGAGGGGGTTGACATCAGCCATGTGTATCCAGTTCCATAAGAGATGGCACAATACATGGCAATATGGCATAACGTCCACACTTCAATTCAGCATCTTTATATTTGACTTTCCAATGTGCACCAAACCATTCTTTGATGACTGCTACTTGTGAGAGCTTAAATAATTCTTTTTCTTCATATTTCTGATGAACAATATAGGTCACAGCAGGCAAGTTAGGTAGTTGCATGTTACTACTACCATTAATTAAATCAAATATTTATGCACTATACCCATAATTTATGTCCTTATCATGAGTGTACGAATTGACTTCTCATACAAGAAATACAAAGAACCAAAGAAGCAGTTAAAAGTACGGATCAGTATACCTTCTAACGGTTGGTTTGATAGCCTATCAATTAAGTAACATATAACTTAAAATATTTATCAATCATGAATACAATACTATATATCGTTGAATATGAATATATACACCTATTAGTTATTGAAAAATGATATTTGTACCACCATTTTATTACAACTTTTTGACAATTTTCTCTCTTATACTCACATTATATTCTTATTCTTTCTCTTCCTTTTTCTCTTTCTATTGTTTTGGACCAATGAGAGAAAATCAAAGTTGTAATCAAAGTTGTCACAAATGGTTGTATATATACCACTACTCTTAGTTATTACATGTACTGATAGCACAACTAACGTACCACGGATCCTACAGAGTACAGACTATCAAATTGAAGTAAGAATTTTTTTTATCATCAAATATATTTTATTCCAGTCTCCTTAATGACCGGCCTTGCCTATTTGCAAAATGCATGTTATGTACACAGTATTTTATTTACAACTGGAGAATAAATTGTTGGTCAACACTTATTTTCCCAATAATTTATCGAATTCAGTTAGTTTGTTTCTATGGGCTAAAACCCTCTAACTGTACTATAAATTCTCATGAGAGTCTGTCATATTTACCAAAAAAAATAGAGCAATTCCCTCTTTAATTTGTCAGAGAGCTAGAGAGAAATTAAGAGGATGAAAAAATTAATTATTTGTGTTCTTATATTGCTAATGAATTTACTCACTAAAGAACTCAGAGTAGAATCGGCTGTTTGGCAACAAGCTCATGCAACTTTCTATGGTGGAAGTGATGCCTCAGGAACAATGGGTAATTTGCTTCTTCTTTTGATTAACTTTATTCAAGTCTTAATCAAATTATGATAGTAAAGTATATAACTTTTTTGATTAACTTGTAGGTGGTGCATGTGGGTATGGAAATCTGTACACAGATGGATATGGTATAAAATCAGCAGCATTGAGTACTGCTTTGTTTAATGATGGGAAGTCATGTGGTGGTTGCTATCAGATAGTTTGTGATGCAAGGCAAGTTCCTCAATGGTGTCTCAGAGGCACTTCTATCATTATTACTGCCACAAACTTTTGTCCACCAAACTTTGCACTCCCTAATGACAATGGTGGTTGGTGTAATCCCCCAAGACCTCACTTTGACATGTCTCAACCTGCCTTTCAGACTATTGCCAAGTATAGAGCTGGAATTGTTCCCATTTTGTACAGGAGGTATGTTTTAAATTTCTTCCGTTAAAACTACAAAGTCAAATTCAATTAAATCTGCAAATATGTGTTTTAAGCAAATTTTGTTGTATTTATGCAGAGTTGGGTGCAAGAGAAGTGGAAACATAAGATTTACTATAAATGGGAGAGACTACTTTGAGCTAGTGCTTGTAAGCAACGTAGGTGGAGGTGGAGAGATTTCTAAAGTTTGGATAAAAGGGTCAAAGAAGAATAAATGGGAACCAATGTCAATGAATTGGGGAGCTAATTGGCAGAGCCTAAGCTATCTCAATGGTCAAAGTTTGTCCTTTAGAATTCAACTAAAAAATGGGAAGACTCGCACAGCTATCAATGTTGCACCATCCAATTGGAGATTTGGCCAGTCTTACAAAAGTAACGTCCAGTTCTGAACTTAATGGGAGCAACACATATATTATACCGTATGATATAATTTTCGGTATAAAATTATGATACCGCTTTTATTATTGTGCATTCTTATATTTTGGTCCTTTATGTAACATTAACAGTCATTAGATATGGACCTAATGTCTTCTAAGGAATTATTCCAAGTGGTTGTTTGTGGCTCAGCAATATATTTTATTATTTGCGATGAAGCCCGCCGCCAACTTTGGTATAGTAATATTGTATGTAATCTGAATCATATATATATATTTAAATAATTTTCTGCAGTTTGCCTCCGTCCTATAATCACATCGTGGTTCACCAATGTCACATGACATTGGCACCACAATGTCGTACAAGTGTTATCCATCAACGAGAGATTGAATCCTAGACCAAATGATTAAGGAGTTCAAACATCCACCACTTATATCAGTGTTTTTTTTTTTTTTTGAGGGGACACACTGTCTTGGTTATACTTGTGTTTAAATTTAGTTATATATTTGAAGGTTCCCTCAAAAAAAATTGGAAGGTTTTACTTCAGGAATGAATTTTGACTGGTGCTGTACTTGCCGAGTTACTGTTTGGTATTAGTGAGAAACTTTAGAAACTAAACATGGACTAGTCATGAGTCTTGAACATGTAAATCATATAATATAATTGGGGATCATGAAAATGAATAGTTTGCAAATGTAACCAACTAAAGCAACTGAAAAATGCGAAACTATAGATTTAACATTAGTCCAATAAAACAAAAATATCAGTGTTCTATTTCTGCTGTGTCTCCAAATGACAATCCATTTTCTGCAGCAACCGATGATAATTCAAACTCGCTAACGTGATCACTAGGAAACATTCTAAAGAGTGAAAATTGTACTCAAACGGAAACATGTGATGCACTCCCACATAAGTATCAACCGTCTATGGGAAGTTCTCCGCAATTAATGATTCTGCAAGGCTTTTTTGGGATATCTAACCTGCTTGTTTCCTGAGACTCAAGTGTCCTCACAACATCCATTCCTTCAATAACATGTCCAAACACGACATGTCGATTGTCTAACCACGGAGTCTACATAATAAAATCACAACATTAAGATCATATGCAGAATATTTGAATATATTAGTAAGTAAACTGAACATGTTACTTAGCATATACAGAAAATAAGGAATGTTCTCCAGTCTAATATTCAAACATAACAGATAGAGCTATATATACACCATGCCATAGTGAGGCTTTCCAATCATGTAAATAAACAACCAACCAGTGATTATTGATTTTTAAGCTTAATCAGAAATTCGAATTTTACATTCATTAAAGCGTATAAAGTTTTGAAGTAAAAATATCAGGACAGTATATGTCTCTCACCTTAACAGTGCAAATAAAAAATTGACTACCATTGGTATTAGGACCGGCATTTGCCATACTCAAAACTCCAGGACCAACATGCTTCACTGCAAGAAGTGTCGAAAATAAAAAATTTAGGAGATTAATTACACTGTTGTAAACAGGATTTAAAGCCAAGGAGAAATTTTAAAAACCAAGCACTATTTAAAAATCTAGGTATACTACTACTGTACAACATGCAACAGAGACATACAGGCAAAACTCTCATCTTCGAAACTAGAACCATAGATACTAGCTCCACCGGTTCCCTGCAGCCAATGGAAACACATTTTGAGTGAGAAGAAACATAATTACCTTCAGTGAAACAAATACATGGCAAGTGGAAGTAAATGTTCACATTAACATATAAACAAATATTTCTTCAAAAAAAACATATAAACAAATATAACAAAGGCTATACACATATACAAACAAACAAACAAATGCAACAAATCTCACATTTCCCTCAGTGAAGTCCCCTCCCTGAATCATGAATTCTTTGATTATACGATGGAAGGAACATCCTTTGTAACCGTATCCTTTCTCTCCTGCACAAGATTATTGAAGCCAAACTTTAAAATGCTATGTTGCACAATTTATTCAAATAAGTAATCCAAGTACAAGAACAAAGGTGCAGAAAAATATGGTGTTGCTTGCCTGTGCACAAAGCACGGAAATTTTCAACTGTTTTAGGAGCAACCTCTCCAAACAAGCCCAAAACAATTCTGCCCAAAGATTCACCCCCAGCTTCTACGTCAAAGAAACATTTGGTAGTGACTTTGGCTTGCAGCTCTTGAACCTAATAACAGTAACACAACCATGTAAGAAAATAAACATCCAACATCTTAATCACAACATAGTCGACTATTGAACAATGCCGACAATTTTTGTGATTAACAAAGTCAAATAGTCAATAAGATTATAAACATGGAGTTATCAAAATAAACAATACAAATACTTAATGAAATCAAACAACAACAAACGAGCATTCTAAATATAAAAAATCATTTCAGAAGGTTTAGTTTAAGAAAACGTTTTCAACTCGTTTTCTGTTTTCCTTACAAATTACAAAAGTAACATTGTATAAGACTATAAGTATTGTTATGAACAACTTTTTGGTTGTTCATAAATGAAAAAATAATATTCTAAAAGAGACTAAAAGCTATAACTACACTATTCTAATATAACTACTTTCTTCATTCATTCATTTGATAATCATTACAATGACCAATCACTTATTTATAGCATTGATATTCTAACAACTTAACCAATGACTCAATCAATCATTCTAGATCCTTCTAGAAAACATAACTCATCACTTACGTTGGGCCTAGTATATTCTATTGGGAACTTCTTGATCATTCATTACAAGTATTCCCGAGTAAACAGTCATTTTGATCGTAAATGTAAGAGGCACTAAAGTAGTCATCAAATCTATCAAATTACGAAAACATCCTTAAATGTGTCCTTCGTTAGTAATTTTATGGACTAAATTAACTAACCGAAAAATATTCAAAGATCAAACTAACTAACAAAAGACACATATATGTTATGTAATTTCGATATATACATTATTGACAGACTATTGTGACAACGCCTCAGACACTTAAGACCAAAATAACTATTTACTCATTTATTCTCATTTTGTTACTAGTTGTTATGGAAATAGATAATACATTGTTATTGTCACCCATATCATAATTTCCTTCAAAATCTCCACAGACAATTATTCTAATAATAAATTCGAAAATGAAAAACTTACATTTTCAGAAGCAGCAGTTGCACATGTGATTTTCTTATATCTAATTGATCTTGCTCCAGCAGATTGTTGCGTGGCTGAAAACCTCAAAGCAACATGTGATTTACTGTAACTAATCCGTGATACGGTATGTGACCTTTTAACCATAGACAACGCATCTTGGTTAAAATTACCCTGAAAAGGTAAAAAAAAAAAATAGAATGATTAATGAAGAAAAACAATTGGAACATTAAAACCCCAAAACCCCATTTGTGAAAAGATGATTAAGAGAGTAACCTGGTGATGAGAAAGTGGGTTGTGAGATTGAACCAATTGAGTTGAGAATGAAGACGCCATAGATAGTGGATATACGCACCTAACTGCAACAAGAAATGGTTTTTGTTTCAACCTTTGACTGAAGAAGCCTAGGTTGGGTTGGTTGAGAAGTGTGAGAAGAACGAAGACGAATATTCTCGCTAAACTAAAGCGGTACTATTTATTTATTTCAAAAATGCTCTTTTTCTAATTTCTCTCTCACATCGGTTTCTCAGTCGAATTCTCAATTTCATTTTTTAAATATAATGGGAAAAACTGCTCATTTATTTGGATGAGATTAAAAATTAAATTCACAAAACGCTTCTAATTGATCTAAAAAAACAATCCAAGAACATTTGGATGATATGATAATGCATAATGTATATAAAGTCTACCAAAAAAAACATTTTTAAGTCATGTAGATGTGTTAAGAGACCGTTTGCTTTTTTTAAAAAATAATCTATTTTTTTAATGCAAAAAGATAATCTATTTTTATCTTTTTTTTAAAGAAATCTATTTTTTATCTTTATTGTTTGTTTTAAATTTTTAAAAATTTCATTTTATTAAATAAATCAATTTTAGGGTCAAAATATAGATTTTTCAAAAAAAACATAGAAAATTTGAGAGCATCCACAATGATAGTTCCTTAATAAAGATTCATTAAATGGACTCCACGTTACACATAACTTAGAGCATCCATAATGGTAGTTCTCCACTAGGGATTCGTTAAATAGACCCCACGTGACACATTATTTATTTATAATATTTTAATAAAAATATTTATTAAGGACTCGATAACTTTAATGACAATACACTAATAAAGACTCTAATAAAAAGTATTTAAATAGGTCTCACTATCTTTACATCATTAAACAAAAATAATTTATCAATTATTCATTTTTACAAGTGGGACCAAGTAGTACACATTTTATTACTCATTTTTGCAAGTGAGACGAAGTAGTACACATTTTATTACTTTTTTAAATGTAAAACCCGTTAGTTGCCTAGGAGAGAGAGTCCTTATATAGCTACCAGTTCCTTAATGGGGACTCACTTTTTCTTCCTCCAATGAGGGGTTCTTAACGAGGAGCGGTCTTTATTAAGCAAGGACCTCTCATTGGAGATGCTCTTATTTATAATATTTTAATAAAAATACCTATTAAGGACTCAATGACTCCAATGAGAGTACACTAATAGGACTCTAATGAAAAGTGCTTAAATATGCCCCACCAACTTTCAAAATGTTGCGATTTTAACCCCTATTTAAAAAAATGACAAAAGTGACCCCATATTTAGGGAAATATGCTCTTTTGACCTCTAACATAAGGGAAATATACACTTTTGATCCCTTATCTTTACAAAAACTTGCGATTATGGCCCATTTTTAGGGACACATGGCATCTTCTCAGCCATTTATTTACAAAAGAGGCCAAAATTGTCATTTTTTTTAATAGGAAGTCAAAATCGCAACATTTCGAAATTTAAGGGGCAAAAATTACAGTTAAGCCTAGTATATAATAATTTTGATATCAGTATCTATATAAGCTTGCATTAGTAAACTGCAAATAATAGGATGTAAATTTTCATGGTTGATTCATATATATCAACGGATCTTCAAAGTTCAAACTATGTATACTAAATGCCACCATGTAATGAATATAACCATTAACAAATATAGTACAACAAATGATTTGTTCTCGTTCAATTGACAACAATCTCAAGAAAGAAAAAAAAAAAAAGTTAAGATAACTAAACCCCTAGATTGATATGGCATATAGCCCACAATTCTGTAACCAAATAGTTGGAGACTCTAATCCAAATCACACCATGTCCTTGAAATTAAATAAAGCAGCATCAAACATATTGCTGAAAAATATTCAAATATATAAATCCCTAAAAGTAGAATACACGACACAAATTAGTTACGATAGTATAGTAAAATAAATAAATCTAAGACATGCTATCTAGCTATTAGAAAGATTTCCCTTGGAAAAATGTTATTGTTATAGGGCATCCAGGCTTCGAGGACTCTTTCTTGATTCCAATTCCATGGCAAAACTTCTGCATCACAGATTCCAATAGCTCTCGTACCCTCCACCATTTCTTTTCTGCAAAACCCAAAATCTATAACTTCTGCTCTCATGTGCTCTGGTTTCAACTGAAAAAGTAATCCATTAAGAGTGTGAGCTTGTATTTACTTCCCCACAAATTCATATTACAAGCTTTACATTAACTTAAACAAGCAGGTCATTTTCACATTACCAAAGAAAAATAGCATCAAGAAAATAGGAAGCCGGTCCTTATTTCTATGTCTTTACAAATTTAGAGGAAAAATGTTGCACATCAAACAGAAAATAAAAGCAGATATCAATAAAAAGGCAATAGGAATCAAGAAATTAGCGAGACTATTCCAGAACTTATTGTTGTGAATTTCGGACTCAAATCTCAAACTTCACATCAATGAAATTTAGATTCGTGGAGCAAGTATCAATGGCAACCACTAATAACCAAAATTAACCACAAGCAACAACAACAATATAGACCTAGTCTATAAACCAAGTGCATAGCAAAACTACAATTCAACAAAGGAATAAACAAGATAAAGAGAGTAAAGAAAAGATAACAACACCAAGAAATTGTTCACCCAATTCGGTCCAACTTGACCTAATCTGGGGAGAGATTGATCTCTCCAATCCACTATCAATGAGTTCTTACAAAGAGATACAAATGGGTTACAAGAAATTAGCTTTAACAAGCTCACAAAGAACAACCTTAATTTCTACCCATTTTTCCAATCTCACCAATGAACAAGACACTCATGAATTTTCACTCTCCCAAGGAGTTTACAATTGTTTCCCAACACTAGAATCTAACCCCCAAAAGAGAACCAACACTTAGCCTTTGATTTCACTAAGGATCTTCTCTTTTGGTTTCACAAGACTCACCCATGTTGCTCACAAAAGACTCTCCACTCATGTGTTTCCCATCCCCATGAATCTTCCCCAAAAGGCACCAACTCTTTTCACAAGAGCTCCCTCTTTTGGTTCTCCATGATTCACATCTTGCCCAAAAGGCACCAACCCTTTTCACAAGAGCCCCCTCTTTTGGTTCTCTATGATTCACATCTTGAAGCT
The DNA here is from genome assembly GCA_958299785.1 of Medicago lupulina. Taxonomy (NCBI): domain Eukaryota; kingdom Viridiplantae; phylum Streptophyta; class Magnoliopsida; order Fabales; family Fabaceae; genus Medicago; species Medicago lupulina. The sequence continues at coordinate 3,345,839 of OY283140.1, forward strand.
TTGAACCTCACCCAAAGACACTCAACATTTAGTATCTAAAACCCTAAAAGTTCCTTCCTTTGGTTTCCATGAGATTCACAAAGCTTACCCAACAAATGGGTCATGGAATGCCTTTAAAGTGTTCAGATCCGGACAAAATCGTGTCACGTTTTGCCAAATCGTGACACGGTTGGTACGTACGACCCAAAGTACGACCAACCTTATCCTCAAAACGTGCCCAGCAAGCTGAAAATCGTGTCACGTTTTCCCAAAATCGTGTCACGATTGGACACCCTGCAAACCATGTTCACTGCCTGCAAAATCGTGCCACGATTCACAAATCGTGTCACGATTTGGAACCTATGCCAAAATCATTTTTGAGGCACTTCTCAACACTTATCAAATAAAGATTTTATCAAACATGTGCAATGAAAAAATGTAAAGGAGTTAACAAATAATCAACATTCTATCAAACCAATAATGGGTACTACTCTATGAAGCCCGAATACTCCAAAACGGAGATGTACCCGTATCGGATACCAATACTCCACGGATACTTGCGGATACATACTCATGAAGAATCGGAATTAATTATTTTAATTTTAAAAAAATAGATTATCGGATACTTATATGATACTCCACAAATACACAATGATACTTACTTATAAGATACTTCACATATATGTATCCTAGAAAAAGATGAAGGTTAAAAAAGTGAGACAATGTTGTAAAAATCCATGAGAGATGTATATGATTCAATTTTAGATATGCATTAGTAGAATTGTTTCACGGTGAACCACTTAAAATTATACTTCTTGATGAAGGTAACGAGAGAGGTGATTCAGTTAATCAACATTAGATAAAATATGTGTTGAGTTCTTTTAATTATTCTTCTCTTGATATCCAAACATATATGAAAGTATAATATGGTTAATAAGAAAAACTTTACATTTTTTTAATTTCATCACATGTATTATTTTTAAAAAATCGTGACTTTTATAATAAGATAATAATGAAGAGTAATCAATGTTTATTTTCTTCAAGTATTTTACATACAAATAAGTTTTGGTATAAATTTTTTGTTAACGTGTCTTGGCCTATCGTATCCTAAACTTGTCTTGGCCTATCGTATCCTAAATTTAAAAAAATTCGCGTATCCACGTACCCGTATCGGGGCTTCATACTACTACTACTACTACAAGGGAAGTGAAACAAATGAAACAACTTTTTACAATCTTTAGGAGTATTTATCATAATACATAAAAAAAATAAAAAATATGTATTTACTTTCAAAACAGTATTTACTTCCATTTGATACGAGAAATTGAATCATTGCTATAGAGCAGCCAATCCACTTGAGTTGAGGATGGATACAATGTTAGTATCGAGTAAAATTTGTTTCTCTACCCATGTAAGTTATCCTTTGATAATAGGTTATAACCAGAGAGACAGAGAAACAAAATCAAAGGCAAAAACCAAACCAGCATATTGTATTTAAAAAGTTGATGCATGTTTACCTTAATCAACGTATGGTATGTGGCTAACCTCTGCGGACGGTGAGTTTTGAAGCAAAAAGTCGGCTGAGATACGGAACACAGGTATAGAACACAAAGGTACGAACGATTTTACTTTCAGTGACTTCAAATTACGCAAAGAAGGGAACTCAATCTTCAATAAATCAGGTATTGAGGAGAGAACCTAATCAATGACGGATGACCAGGAATTAGGATCAATTTAATGTAAGTCATATTTCTGACAAAAATTAGAACTAAAATAGAAAGCATGTTAAGAAGAAAAAAGTTGATGTAAATAATAAAAAGAGAAACTTAAAACAAAACCATGAAAATAATCTCAAACCAAAAAAGCCCTAAAGGTACCTGAAGAGTGCTGTAAGAGACAGTCAATGATTCAATATTAGCAAGCTCAACCAGCCAATTGAATAGAACCAAAGGAGAATCCGCAGAATTCAACCCCACACCGAAATCCACATGTTTGATAGAAGAGAGATTGCTCTTACTCCCACGGAGTTTTTGAAGAGGAGTACCCCTAAAATAAAAGTTACAAAGACTTGGAGTTGATAGCTCAAATTTGCAAGAGGCCTCAGGAGGATTATAACATGAAATAATGTTTAAATTAACAAGTGTGGTACTAGATATGCAGAGGTTTTGTTTATCCACAACTTGACATTTGTCAATGATCAAACTATTCAACTTGTTAAATGATGAAAAAGGGTCAACACGGCCATCATCTCCGACACAAAAGGCAAAGTTCCGTAGAGATAAGTTGGTTAATGCTGGCATATTTAGAGAATTTGGGAATAAAGGGACATCATCACGTTTAGGACGACGAACAGAAAGATGAAGATGTGTTAAAAGTTGAGATGAAAATAAGCAGGGTGGTAAATGTTGAACATCACATAAGATGCTGATTCCTAATTGCTTGACATTACGTGAAAGGGTGTATAATATAATATGTTTTAGTAGTCGAGGATGTACCAAACCCAAAGGGTAAAAATTGAGAGCTTGTAATGCTGTTGAGGATAAAATTTTAGAAACGACCTTAAAGTTTGAAGATTGCAATGTAAGGAAGGGTAAATGCTTCCAGAGATTCTTCCATCTTTTCGAGAGTACGCAAGTTTGAACGGCGCGAAAAGTTTTCAAAAAAGACATAATGTGAAGTAAAACGCAATCAGGTAAATCACTAAGCCTGTCTTCCTCATCATGGTAATGCCTTCTTCCTCTCTTGTTCATTATTGTGCGTTTCTGTGTTCATTGTTTGTAAGTGTAAGGCAAAATGATGATAATTAATTGAATTAATAATCATAAGAGGAAAAGTGAAAGTACCTCGTTCAGAGTGATTGGATGGAATGGAACAGCCAGCTCCACCGCCGTAAAGAAGATCTATCAACTCAAGTCGAATTCAGATCTGCAACTCTCGCCGCTCCTCCTCCGCCATCATTATTACAAATCAATAAGTTTATTTTGTTTAATTAAATTAAAAATAAACTATAACGAGACAACAAATTGGTTCTGTTAGGAAAGGATGTGAGAGTTACGGTTTATGCAAAGAAGGATATGAATGAATGTTTTCGGGTTTGGTTTTGGTTTTGTAGAGAAGAGAAGAGGGGAATTGGGTTTTTTGAGGGGATGTGTTAGTTTAAGATCTTTTAAAAATTAATTTTTCTTAACAATCTTTTAAAAAAATTAATCTTAAAAAAAATGCTAACAAGTTTCTTACGTATTTTTTCTATGTGTTTTGGCTTATATTTTCTATGGAAATCAAAATCGGACCGAACATTAAAACCGTGTAGCCATAAATAAGTTTGAGGTTCTAAGGTCAAACTGGTAATAATTAAATATAAGGTTAAATATGTTTTTTGTCCTTATAAATACACCATTTTTTCGTTTTGGTTCCCTACTTTTAATTTAATTTTTTTATTTTTTAATGAAATTGTTCAAAAATGTGTAAAATATTCTAAAAAAAAAATTAGAATTTTTTTAACAAAAGACTAATTAAATATGAATTTTTAACCTTAAAAAATATTTAAATTCATGTTTTGTTAAAAAATTCTAAATTTTTTTGGTAGAGATTCTCATAATATTAAGAAATTTTCTATAAAATTTTATTTAAAAATATGAATTTTAAATATGAGTTTACTTTTAAGGAGGGACCAAAAGTGAAGATAGAAAAAATTTGAGGGAATAAAAATTGAAGAAGGTTTTTAGAGGGACCAAAATTGAAGAAAGTTTTTAAAGGAGAGACCAAAAGTGAAGATGGAAAAAATTTAAGGAAATATAAATTAAAGAAAGTTTTTAGAGGGACTAAAACGAAAAGTTAACATATTTATGAGGACCAAAAACATATTTAACCCTTAAATATATCTTTTTTGTTTTTATAGTGTAATAATGCATAGAAACTAAAATAATATTCTTAATTTCGCACATATATTTTATAAGTACACTGTACCAATAAAATTTAATCTAATTAAATATTATAAATTACATGCTTATAAAAGATAAAATATCTCTAGTACTTGGAACTTGGAACTATATATTAAATATTACTATAAATTATGATTTTTTTTTTCTTTCTGAAGTATAATATAACTTTTTTTTTAAAAGTATACTACGGAGTATTTAACATAACTGATACTGACAAGTAAATTACGTAGGTGTACATGTTTATAGAAAAAGTTAATAAAGTTAATCTATTTGTGGTGGTTTGGTGTCTTAGGTCCCGACATCAGTATTGTTTCAGATCATTTTCTTCAATTTACTCATTCAGCAGGTGGTACGCAAGCAAGACACTTTTTTATGCAGCTTGTTTGGTTGTTGTGTGCGTGGATCATTTGGAATGACTGTAATCAAAGGCTGTTTAATAATATAGGAAGTTTCATTGATGAGTTGTTGAAAAAAGTTAAATGACACTCTCTGTGGTGGTTAAAAGCTTGTAACGCCGTTTTTGTTTTTGGTTCTGATTTGTGGTGGTCAAGGCCCTTAGATTGTTTGGGTCTTGGCTAATTTTTATTGACTCAGTAATTATTTGAGGTCTCCTTGTGCTAGGGAGAGTCTTTGTTAATATATAATTCCATTTTTGATTGTTCAAAAAAAAATATAGTTAATCTATCTATAAATTACATAATATTGGAACTTGGAATTAATTAATGCAATTGTAGTCTTGCACTTGTTACCAAAACAATCAATAATTTTGTCACAAAAAAAAAAAACAATCGAAAATTGTGGAGTCAATGAGTGCATTGCAGATCGGTATTGCCTTCGTGGGTCTAGTGAATTTTAAGAGATTATGAAAAAAATTAATGACTTTTAAGATTTTAAAAGATTATCAAGATTTGTAATTTAGATTTCAAAAGATTTATATCCTAAGATTTTATAAGATTTTAAAAGACTATCAAGATTTTAATGGATTTATATCAAGAAGTTAATTGTGTTTTTCTTAGATGCTTATAGATGTTTGTATTTTTTCCAACACTGTACTACACTGTTATATTCATTCCTAAAATGTGTCATAATAAATTACTGCCAATTTTTTTTTTTGAAAAGGTTAACGAGTGTCATTGGGGTATTATTTAAGGATCTAAAGTAGTAATTTTTTATGAAAAGTATGTATTCAACGCTTTGAAAATTGAACTATTTAACTTTTTTAATAAATAATTTCTTAATTTGGTATGCTTAAAGAGTGTCCCGAAGACACTCGTTAACAAGATCTTTTTTTTTTTTGTTATGTTAACCAGTGCCCTCGAGGACACTGGTTAAGGAAACCAAAAAAAAGAAAGTTTTAATTTAAAATAAATACTTTTTAAACTTTTAATAAGTTGACTGCACAAGTTCCAATACGATGTTATTATTTGCTTCCTTAACCAGTGCCCCGAGGCACTGGTTAACATTTTTTTTTTTTTTAAGACGACTCTATGCGTAGAATTTAACAAGAAAAGTAGAACTAATAAATCCATAAGAAGAAAAGTAGAACCCATAAATTGAACTAATAGAATTTAGTTTGAAGTAGAATTAATAAATCCTTAAAAAGAAAAGTAGAATGGATAGGGATTTTAATTTGACGAGAATGAAATTACAGGAAGCCTCACAATCCACCAGCATTATTCTGGTGAAGGTAGTCTCACAGTCCACCCTTGATAACAAACGACCTTCCTCTATGAACATGTAATCTCGTTGGACAACCCGGAAAGAAAATTGTGAGTCTCACACATTTTTGTGAGATTGTCGAATGAGTAGTGTGTTCACATTTTTAACTAAAAGTCTTTCAAAGAGTTAAAAATGCTTTGAGCAGATTGGGTGAAGGATGTGTATTTTATTCCCTTGATTTATATTTCTTACATTTTCCATGTAAGAAATCATATGTTTAATTAAATAGAATACAACACCTCTTGCTTGGAAGTTACACATGGATGGAGTAATCAAATGCGCTAAAAGTTGCTTAACATATGTTACACATGGGTCATGTTAATCACATGGAGTAAATTATGCAAATCGTAGCGGCTACTTATATACTCAGAAGAAACAATTTTCGTTTGTGAAAACTTATGAATTAACATGAAAGTTTATTTATTTGCGTAAATTATTTTTCATAAACTTAAAAATAAACCGATCCAAACGAGTCCTTATTACTTAAAAAAAGATATACTTATTTTGTTACAATAGGGATATTTACGTAAAATAGAGATCCAACCAGATATAAAATTAGTGAGACTATACTCAATGTGATCATCAAAGATACAATTTAACATAGTTGATTGGAGATGAAGAATCTTTAGCGATGGTAAATATACATCAAAAGAAGAATCGGGTTTTGGTTGAATTTTGCCCCGCAATTTTAAGACCACAAGTGACTCTGATATGAAAAGCCTATGTGGCAATAAGGTTTTTTCATGGAGTTCCAAGCCCAAGTCAAGTTCCTTAACCTTGAGGTCTAAGGCCTTTGAAACCCACATGTGTATATCTTGTGGTTGCCAGCTATCAATGTCATCATTCCTATTATAGAGACTTAGTTTTCTTAGATTTTCGGTACGTCTTAGGAGAGCAGCATATACATCTTTGATTTCTTTGGACAACACAAGGTCTGAAATCTCTGGAAATTCAAAGTGAAGGTCGGGGATCTTGGTGTAGATCGACCTCCATCTTGTAGATAGAACACATGTTCTATAAGACTCTTTAGTTGATAGGAAAGACAAAATACGATAAATCAAATCGTCTGAGAGATCGCTTAATCGGTCAAACTCTTCGTAAGAGCACGCCATTGTTTTGGGATTCTTGTTGCCTTTCTTCATGTTGCAATTCTTGAGTCTAGGGAGAAAGAAAATGTACTTTATAGAATATATTCAAGATTTGATGGAACCTGTATAATATATAAGGCTTGATCGAATGTGTGTTTCTGCAAATGTAGCAAACAAAGTCTGATCATAGAACAAACACAAACTGCTTTAATAAAAAAGCTTAATCATATATAGCATATCCATGTCTGTTACATGCATCTAGTATGAAAATACAAAACTCTCGATTAAAAGATCGATGCGTACATGACAAACAAATAAACTACCTATTCATAAACAAAAAACGATTGTCATGCCTCAAATGATTATCACACCAACTGTTTTAAGAATTGCGATAAAACATGCACATAGGTTCCAGCCAAATTCAAATTGAATAACAAATAGAAAAAACAAACCATCTAATAATGTTTTGTAATCACAAATGTAAATCTAAACTATACGAATAACCTATGAATCGATGATAAAAATAGAAACAAAACAGAAGGGTTGGTAACCTTGTGAAGAAGAAAGCTACTATGTTGAAACCTGATCGCAAGAATTATGAGAGAGTAAGGTTTCAAAATAAGAACCTAGAATTATTTATTTATTTATTTATTTTGTTTGAGGGAAGAACCTAGAATTATAAAAACAAATAGGGTTATTTGGTCAAAAAATAAAACAAATAGAATTATGTCTTTTATTAAGTAAAGACTTTAGGCCTAAGCCTATTTCACGATCCATTTTTTTTTTAAGTTTTAACTATTCATAACCATTTACTCAAAAAAAAAAAAGACTATTCATCATAACCATGCTCCAACAAATGTATTTTTCTTGTTTTTATTTTTATGACCATATTTTTTTATATCATTTGTGAACACATTTTTGTTTATGTATTTTTTATGAATTTGTTTTTATGAAAAAATCATTACGAATTTTTTTATTATCTTAAAAAAAAATATTATTTTTTTATTATTTTATTTATTAATAATTCAATTCAACCACAGTTTAACCGTTAAATCATGCTCCATAGGTCTCAATGATTCGATCTATGGTCCGATAATTAAAACATTGGTTAAAGGGTTTATAAAGTGTTGGATTAAAATCTTTTAAGATCGTCTAAAAAAACAATTTCAAACGTGCTTTTAAACTCATATCATTCATAACTTCAATTGTAATAGAAGATGACATATGATTATGAATATAGGAACAAGTGTGTACGACAATGTCACTCTGGCTAACCGATGAACAACATTATTTGTTTATCTTCTAATAAAATCTATCATAAAATTTTGAGTAGAACTAAGCAAAACTTTTAAAAATATTTAAAATGACACCAAAATTGGAGTTGGTGATGAATTTATTGGAAATGTTGCCATCAAGAGGGAGTTGTTTATAAGACATATCTAGATTTTAAAAGTATTAGATATGAGTCCCACTAATATTTTTGGAGGGGATAAATATAAATACTTTTGTGACACCAAAATTTAAATCTTTAATTGGTGGTTCCAACATCGATAAAAAAGAAATGTTGAAAATATTGTCTCTTGAGGAAGAATCTAAATTGAAGCTCAAAGTAGTTGATGTCCTGAAGAAAGAAAAGGAAAAAAGACCGACAAGTTTTAGAAGTCCGTGAATGTTTTATGTGACACGTGCGGTGAATGTTTAATTAACTTTTGGAGTAAAAAACTTGACACGAGAAAATAAAGACAAAGATCCAGTTCCAGTATCACACACACACATTGGAGAGTGTGAGTGCATGTGAGTGAAGTTGAAGAAGCTTCAGTTCTGTTCTGAGAAACGAGAAGAATGAATATTCTGATAATAATAACAATAGTAACGTTTTTCTTTGTTATCTCCTCAGTTAGATCTCAGACACAAAATCTATCTCCTCGGTATATCTTGGAGAACGATGTCGTTTCAGTTCCATTCGCAGCTATACGTTCATCCTCTCCCCAACCTCAACCTCTTATGATCCCACTCACTCTTATTCATGGAGCTGATTCCAAAGGAGCAGGTTTCTCTCTCAAATGCATTAATCTATCACTGTGTCTCAAATGGATATCACTGAGCTTTAAGTTTTTTTTCTTCAATATTGTCATCAGTATGTTTGGATGGAACTTTACCTGGTTACCACTTCCATCCCGGATCTGGATCTGGTGCAAATAGTTGGCTCATTCAATTGGAGGTATGTTCAAGTATTTTGATCAGTTTCATGGTTTCACAATATCATAAATTTTATACTATTGCTGAGTGTTATGTAAACCTGTTTGAAAACTTTTCTTCAGGGAGGAGGATGGTGTAACACCATCAGAAGTTGTGTCTTTAGAAAAACTACTCGACGCGGTTCCTCTAAATACATGGAAAAGCAACTACCATTCACTGGATTATTGAGCAATAAAGCTCAAGAAAATCCTGGTTTTTTCCTTTTACCCTTCCATCAGTATGTTTACTTAAATCTGTGTGTTATGTGTTATAATTTTTGTGGACATCATCTCTTGTGCACAGATTTCTTTAACTGGAATAGAGTTAAAGTGCGGTACTGTGATGGGGCATCTTTCAGTGGAGACAGTCAAAACGAGGTCGGTGATAGTATCACAACACTTTTTTTTTCCTATTATTATCATTGACATGCATCATGTCGATTAGTAACTACTTAGTTAAATTATTCTTTGGAAATTTGTGGCTGCAAAAAAACACCATTCGTTTTGTGGCATGATTCGAAATATTATCTCACGCAGCCTGCTGGTGTGGGGAGAGATAAAACTATGGTTGTAGGATTACACTATTATCCTGGTCATACAAATCATGTTTGTATTGTATATGATCAACTTCTGCAATACAATGATTCATAAATTTGAACATATATATACAGACATATTTAATGTCTACATTTTTCAAATGTACATTTTTCTTGTGGCAGGAAGAAGGCATTAAAGCTTGAAAATATGAGATAAACATATCTAATGAATGGGCTCTTCTTATAGAAGGGTTCTTTCTATATTTATGATTCCAATTGACTTGTGAATTCATACCCCTTTCAGGCTGCAGAGCTTCAATTTAGAGGACAGAAAATATGGCTAGCTGCAATGGAAGAATTAATGTCCAAGGGAATGAAGAACGCCAATCAGGTTTTCCATATTGGAATATCGTAATTTTTTATTCAATCATAGATGTCCATGGATGCTAATGATTTTTTTTTTCCAGGCTCTTTTATCTGGATGCTCTGCGGGTGGTCTGGCATCTATACTACATTGCGATGAGTTCCAAAGCTTGTTTCCAAAATCTACCAAAGTGAAATGTTTGAGTGATGCTGGATTTTTTCTTGATGTGTAAGTAATATATTTTATTTCATAGGACCTCTAACCTGCATCATTGCCTGTAAACTTGGATATAATTGTTTAACTGTTCAATCATGTAGAACTGATGTATCTGGGGGGCACACATTGAGAAATCTGTTTGGAGGTGTAGTTAACTTACAGGTAATATTTACTTTAATGTAATAGTCAAAGGTTGTATAAGCTTGCAATGAAATCTTCTGCTAGTGGTTTTACCTTTCTGTTAGAAAACTTGTATAAATATGTAACTTCATTGGCGTCTTTGAAATTGTAGGAAGTGCAAAAAAATCTACCAAAAAGTTGTCTCAACCAACTGGACCCAACTTCGGTAATTTTCTGATTCTTGATGTGATTCTATTCATAGCTTGAAATCGCTAGATATACAAATTTTAAACATATAAACTATTTTTTTCAGTGCTTCTTTCCTCAAAATTTGATTGATCATGTTCAGACTCCATTGTTTCTGCTGAATGCAGCTTATGATGCATGGCAGGTAATATTTATAAATACTCACTTTCTTGTAGTTTTCTGTTAATGATATATGCTTACTAACTTGTCTTTGTGTCCTCAAAACGTATGGATGCCATAGCTTCTAGTTTAACCAACTAGTGTTTGTGGTATAGACTAATCTCTTGAAATTGTTTTATTTAGTTCCAAGAAAGTCTAGCCCCGCATTCAGCAGATCCTCATGGATCTTGGAATAATTGTAAATCAAATCATGCAAATTGTAATTCATCCCAAATTCAGATCCTCCAAAGTAATTTTGACACTCTCTACTAATGTGTAAACTATGCATAGCAATTCATCCATATCTATAAATATCTGAGTTCCTTGCAATGCATTTCTTCTATTAATCAGACTTCAGAAATCAAATGCTAAATGACATCAAAGGATTTTCAACGACTTCTCAATCCGGATTATTCATAAATTCTTGTTTTGCTCATTGCCAATCGGAGAGACAAGATACATGGTTTGCGGATGACTCTCCCCTCCTTAACAACATGGTATGCGTGAATTAAGATTTCTATGCTTCTAAAATAGTACAGTTGGAACAACATGTTTAATTTGTTTAACTCTATAGTACAGTTGGAACAACATGTTTAATTTTTTTAACTCTTTTCCTCTTCTATTTCGGAGAAATGGAAATACTATGTGAGAGAGAGATAATGGATAGAGACTCTAAAAATTATTTGTGGTAAACCCTTTGCTATGATGAAAGCTCTTAATGATTAGAACATGGCAAGATTACTCATGTTTCATCCCCTCCCTTTCTTTTTATTTTTCTCTGTAAATAATAATCTGATGATGTAATGTAATATATTTTATCATGCAGCCAATTGCAATTGCCGTTGGAAATTGGTTTTTCAATCGTCAAGTTGTCAAAGCTATTGATTGTGCTTACCCCTGTGACAATACCTGCCATAATCTGGTCTTCAAGTGAGTCAAAGTTACTGTCTTTCGTATGGTAATTGTTTTCCACAATCTGATCATTGTGATTGCCATTTATGCATTTATCATTCTTAACTGTTATAGAAAAAACATTCTTGGCTAAGGCCATTACAACTCTTTGGATCAATCATATTCACATATAGGTTGCTTTAATAAAATTTCTTTGGATTGAAAATCCAAAATTAACAATTGAGACTGTACTTTTGCTGCCGCCTTTTTATATTTGAAGATATTATACTTTTGTCCAATTTCAATTTTCCCAAGGACCCCATTCTATGCCTGAAGGGTGATACCTTCTTTTTAATTGCACCACTTTTCAAGTTTTCAATAAAATGAAAGGTTGGTATTTAAAATTAGAGTTAATCTTGATTTCATAAGATATTGAGTTCTGAAACTTGCTCTTTTATCATTGTTATGATAAATTTCGATGATAGGCCTTTTATTGATCATTTGAGCCATTACAATTTATTGGTAGAACTCTGTAAAAGGGTATTTTTGGAACGATTACATTCGAAATGGTGAAGTTAGTTAAAATTTGTTTATACTTGAGTCTATCAAATATATCTTGGTTTTGGTTTTTGTTTATATTTGAGTCCAGAGGGAGTCCCTGTGTCTTTCGGGCTCAGGTTGAAATTGAACTACTGTGGTATGTGTACTGAAAGCATGGTGATTTAAATGTGAAATTTCAATGTCTTGCGCTGCACCCCCCTGTTGTATCATGATCCCTTAGACCTCAAAATCAACCCAATTAATATTCAGGCCAGAAGTCCCGAGTAGTCCACTGGTTGTTAAGCCTTTCCAACACCACGTAGGTGATTCGGACAGGACTCAGAAAACACTAGATAGTTAGAGAGGTCTTGTGTTTGGTTTAATGTTGGATTTTATTGGAATTGGTTCTGAATACATCCCATCACTATTTGTTTTGGTGCGTGGATAATTTGTTGGGTGACTCGAATGGATAGGCTCAGATACTAAGCTAAATTCATCCTTACAAAATACTGGATGGTTATCAGAGAGTTGGCGTGTATCGTATCATGTTGAATTGAATTGGTCATCTCCTCTAAACACATCCTCTCATGTCCAACACTATTGGGCTTGGTGTATGGATATTTTGGTGGGTGACTCGAACAGATAGGGTCATGTACCATCTTAAGTTGTGATATTAGGCTAAATTCATCGTTACGAAACCTGCTTGTACGGTGAGAAGTGTCACTTTTTTTATAAACTCTTTTCAGACCTCATATTTTTTACATGGAACTTGGACTTTTTCCATTACCTACATCAACCCGTTTTAAGTATACCAAAAATTGCACCTCCTTTTCTTTTCTCCTATTCCATTTATGACACTGAGATTCATATTTTCATGCTTGACAGTGTTGGTAAATCTGCCATGGTAGACTCTCAATCCACAAGGTTGACATTTAACTTACCCTTCCTTCCATTTTATTTCCCATCTTTGCAATTCCATGGTGGAACTGAAATTCTTATATTCCTCCTTTGCAGTGATGATATTCCTACCTCCATGCTATATTCCCGCTCCACAAAGTTGACTTTTAGTGCTGGCTTATTTGTACTAAGTGCTTTATTGCCAATTACATGCTCATAATACACTGTGGTGTTATTAAAATTCGAATTACACAATGGTGCTATATATAATATAAGGGTCTTGTTAACGAGTGCCCCTGGGAGTGCCCCGGGGGACACTCGTTAACATTTCCCATAATATAATATATAGCACTTTAAACTCGTGCTTGAAGTTACAAGATTCAAGGAAAGCATAGAAAAGAAATTTGTCTTGGGACACAAGTGAAGTATGCCAGGTTGGAATGGAAATATTCTCTATGTTAAAGGATTCTGATGCTGTAGCCTGTAGGTGGTGGATTGGGAATAGATACTTGATATAATGAGACCATTAGATAGAGAACAAATTGGAGTAATGATGCTATGTACAAGTGGTGTTGGTGTGATTGGTTTGGATTATTAAGAGATCATGTTAAAAGTATGTATGCCTCATGCAAAAGCAAGTTTAAGGAGTTCAAATGCTCTCAAAGATGATAATGCCTATACTCTTATTTTACTACTGCAAAGTGAGTAAAGTGTGAAGTTAAAAAAAGATCAAGAGTTGTTTTGTTATTTCAACAAATTTCTAGTATATGTTATACTTGCAATATGCACGATTGATTTCTTAATCAATGGTCCTTAATACTCACTTGATCTTCAAAAGTGAGCTAGTCACTTTCGAGAAGCCTAATCTCCAAATATGGTATTTATTAGGGATTGCAACTTGTGCTAACCGGTGGATACTTGAATTAAGTTAAGCCACAAAATTGATAGAATTTTGTGAGTTGGATTGATTCCATTCAGCTTAGTGCACACACTAATCCATGGTTCTGTTTGCAAGTTTAAAGGCGAGGGAAGGACTTTGGGTAAAAGGAAGGAGAAAAAAGAAATGAAAGAACAGATAGTTCCCAAACTTCATTAGGGGGTTTATTTTTCTTTATAACACAGAATCCTCTTAAAATGGGAGAACTAAAATATTGTATTGAAGGAGGATATTGGAAGAGTTAGATAATTTTTTCAAATCTAATAATACTCTCAAAATTAAAAATATATTAATGTGGTTTGTATACAAGGTTTGTAAATTTATTATTATCTACAAAAACAGGGATTTTGATCAATCATATTCAGATGAATTCAAGTATTTTATTTGGACAGAAAGGATGAATTCACGTATTGAACATACCATTCCTTAAAAATAAAATAAAAATGTATTGAACATACCATATTTATATCAAATAAAAGTGAAGAAGAGAGTCTGATAAATACAATTTAAATGGTAAAAAATTGTATCAACATTTGATATAATCGACCATCTATTTGAATCCACGATATCTCTCTTCTTTTACGTTATGTTCAAGTTTCGTAGTTAAACTCCTAAAAACAAAAATTGAAGAAGGGATGATAGATTGATGCTTTTTGGAAGTTTTATCCTCTTTGATCAACAATACTTTTGACGAAAAAGTCGGCACATATTTACCAAAGCTTTTTAGTAGTACATCATCACCGAAGATCGCTCTCAATTAGTTGCCATCACATTAATGATCCGCCATAAATTTCTGTCCTATAACAAATACTATCATCGTTATCACTCATTCAAAGCTTTACAAATAATCAACACCACACAACGATTTTCTTCTTCATTTTTGTTAGATTTTTGGGGCACATAATAAGTGTCAAATTTTGACACATGTTAACGTAGAGCATGTTGCAATTCAAGTTCAACTCGTTCCCATGGGTTAGTTACGAATTCAATGTGTGGTAGATTATAGGCCGTATGATAACCACAAACACACACACATATATATATGATTCTCACATACTTGAATTAGAACACGTGCAAGATCTTTCACAACCTTCAGCTACACTCAACTCTTTATTTAGACTGCCACAGATTTCTATTTAAGTTTTTTTAAGGGTAATCACTCAATCAACTTGCAAGTGTCATTTTATCGTATGCTTGAAAATATTGTAAGTTGTTAATCAAAATTGATACAAAAACAGAAACTTTTGAGGTCTATAAGGTTATAATGTGGTTTAGGTAAAATTGAGATACATTTAGGTTAGTAGGCTAGTTTTTGAAGTTAAGTATCTACTATTTTTTCCTTGTCTAACAATCATCAGTTACCAAGCTTTCGCCAATTCAAGAGTACTAGATAACTACCTTTTTTTGTTTTTTTTGTTTTTTTTAAGAAACTTCATATAGTTTCTTTTTATTTTTCATTCATCTTTTTGAAGAAACCAATTTTCAGTGTTTTTTTAACAAAATATTTCTATTCTATTTGTGTAACCAAGTTCTCTAGTACCTGCTCAAAACTTAGAATGTTGTTAATTTCAAGAGCAACTCCAAGCGATTTGAATCACAAAGGAGTGGTAAAAAAAATTCTCCACTTGTGTCCTTGGATTTCGATTATAGACTTATGTCGTAATAGTTGAAGGGGATGAAGACTCAAGAGGCGTTGTCTGAAAGAGACTTGTTGTGATGGTGAAGAAATGCAATTTGAAATTACTGTGGTGAAATTGGTGTTACCACTGAGTGCTTCTTGCTCTTCTCTATACTTTTGGAAAATCTTATTTGTTTGCTTTATTGCTTTAGTAGTAAAATCATCAGGCGAAGAAGAATAAGAATCACTCAGTTTTACTATTGGTTTTTCTCTAATTTTTTAATCTTCATATTTGCATCTACGAGAACATTATTCTTAAACACGTGATTTTTCCAATCTTGATGGTGCAGCCATCAATTTCTTGCTTGATTGGGATTTCTGGATCCAATGACATATGATTTTTCCATTTTTGAAATCTTCCATAAATGGCAGAGAATGGCATAGGCCATATAAATCTTGGTGGATCAAAGATAACCGAAAAATAGTGGCTCAAGAGTGGTATCGCATAATTGTTTAAAAGAAGTGG
This sequence comes from Medicago lupulina, assembly GCA_958299785.1. Classification (NCBI taxonomy): domain Eukaryota; kingdom Viridiplantae; phylum Streptophyta; class Magnoliopsida; order Fabales; family Fabaceae; genus Medicago; species Medicago lupulina. The sequence goes on from OY283140.1 coordinate 3,361,853, forward strand.
GTGCAATTCTTAACTTACAACTTATTTTCACTTTTCTTTTTCCTTCTCAAGTTCTCTGCCTTTTTAATTCTCTCACCTAATAACATATCAAGCGCTTATATTATATATCACTAGACTATCATGTAATATGACAGAATCCTTTGACAAAAAGAACCAACTCAACGATGTACCAAAAGAAACTCAAAACCAATCAAAAAGGATTTGGCAAATACTGTGCTTACCGACTAAATCATCATTAGTATTTAGTAATTGACTGTAGGTATCCGAACATCCTATAAAGATTTGCTTTTGCTTCCATGTTTTTTGTCCCTTCACATTTCTCTCTTTTCTTTTCTTTTTATGGAAGAGGAAACACATCACATTTCTCTTGTTCAAGTGCTATCAGTATCACAACTTCTTAATCTTATTAAACCAGTAAAAAAATACATATACACTTCCACTGTACAGAGGAAAAGTTACCATCACATGAACCCGAACCGAAAATCCAGCACCCGTGGGGAAAATTGCATGACAAGAACTCCAAAAAAAATACAATGAAATTCATTCTATAACCGATCATAGTGGAAAGAAAAACTTATACATAGTTATTAAATAATAATAATAGTAATGTACACTGTCTCAATCGCCAAAAAAAGGAAGTAGGTATTAGCTATCAAGAAAATTGGGTGTCACGAGCCGTATTTGGTGGCAGATGCTATTGCTACTGCCTGTGCCCACACTTTCAGTCGTGCCTTCACATCTCTTGGATCATCACCTACATAATATAAAACAAAAATGTCAATTTCTGAATTAATCCCAAGCTTATAACTTAAGCGCTTATCATATATTATGAAAAAATAACTTATGAGTCGTCCGAACATGTTATAAATTGTTTTCATAATGTTTATGACAGTAAATAAACTCAAATAAGTCGACCTAATTGTAAATATGAACTAGTAACGTATGACGGTGGATTGAGACTTACCGGGGCCGGAGATTCGCCAATTAGCAATAGGTGAATTACCACCACTACTAGTATCAAGTGTTGAATTAGAGAAAGAAACAGCAGAAATTCTTTCATGTTCCAACTCAAATCCAAGATCTCTACAAGCTTTAACTTCTTCCAAGTCCATACACAAACTTCTATTCCCACCTTTAGGCCTAGTAATCACCATCACCCCAGTACTCTGATCACTCTCTCCACTATTCACACCATTCTCTAATTTCTCTTTCTCTTTCATCATTTTCTTCTTCTGATCCCATAAATTCTCCCAACTATTTCCCCTTTCAAACACACTTCTCATTCTCCTTCTCCTCCTTCTTCTCCTACCTCCCAAACCACTTTCCTTTCTTGCTTCATTCTCACTTGCATAATCTTTCACTCCAACAACACTCACCGGAACCAAACTCCTCCGTCTTGGTGGCGTAGCCGGTAACGAATAACAACTACCTGATTCATTTTCAGAGCCAGAGGACAACCCTGGTTGTAGTAAATGATCATCTTTTCCATCAGCAGAAAATTCACCATCTGCTTCATCACCAGCATCAGCTTCAAAACTTTCAATGGACAAGTGTGACATACACATGGAAGCTAGATTATCAACATCATCACATATAGTACTGTTTGTACAAACTGAAAGCCTTGACAAGTTATGATGACTTTGATTATGATGATGATCAAATCCATCATTAATATAATCATCTTCTTCAAAGTCTTCATCTTGAATTGTGATCATGGTCTCATCTGAAGCCATATATAAAAAAGAACTTACTATTTTGTTTTGGTTTGGTTTTTATTAGTGATGATTGAATAAATAGAGAAAGAAGAGTGTATTGTGTTATATTAATGTATTGTGTTGAGTGTTTAGAGAATGTGAATCATTCGTTTCTTGTGATAAGGTAGAGAAGAGAATTAGTAGTAGTAGTAGTAGTAGTAATAGAGGGGCATCTTCAATCAACCACTCTATTTATGCCAAATTTTGATACGTTTTCTTTTTCTTTTTATTTTTTTATGACATTAATAATAAAATAAAAGCTATGGTTGATCTCATCTGAATTGGCATCATGTTTTTTTTTTTTGGCTCGTGTGCTAGGTGATGTTGTGGCGGTCAAACATTTGATGAAAAGTTGAGAAGATTTGGGTTAGTTACATCAAAAGTTTTTAGTATATTTTTTTGGGGCGGTTAGTTATACTTAAGTCTTAGGTGATTGTTACATTATGTGAGTGAGAATGTGATGAGCAATGTGTAATTTTAACACAATGTGTACATTTCTTATCTGGTACTACTACCACGTGATAACCTCTGATTCGAGTATATAGTTGCTATGATTTTTACTTTCCAAAAACGCGGAGTTCACGCGGAGATTACCGATGAAACTGACACTTAGTGAATACTATTAGTTAATTAATTAATTTGGATTACATGGTGTTATTAAACGATTAAACTTATTTAATGCAATACTATAGGTTTCTCTTGACTCGTAGTTAGAGCTGTCAAAACGGGCGGCCCGGTCCTAAACGGGCCGGCCCTAACGGGCTTCGGGCTTTATAGGGCCGGTCCAAAAAGCCCGGTTGAAAAACGGGCTTGAAATATACTACCCGAGTCCGGCCCTACACGGGCCGCGGGCTAACGGGCCGGCCCGTATTAAAAATTACATTTTTTATATATAAAACAAGTATTATAAAATACTCCTATAATTTTTTTTTACAAATAATATTTTTAATATGTTTAAATAATGTCTAGCACAAAAATAAATTGTAAATATTTTTGTACACTAGTCGTAAACTAAAACGGCGAGGAAAACAATTTTAAATAAATTAGATACGTTATGGTTATAGATATTTATATATTCGATCTTTAAAATTATAAATAACGAAACGAGTAAATATAATTTTATATTACATTTATATGTGTTAATTCATTGAATTTTCACTTTTATTTTTTACTTTGATAATCAACAAAGTAAAGAATTATTTGAAAAATTATATATAATTTATAGGATTTTTTTTGTTATGCGGGCTAATGGGCTACCCTCGGCCCGTTCGGGCTAGCCCTAACGGGTACCGGGCTTTTTAGGGCCGGGCTAAAAAGCCCTATTAAAATTCGGGCTCAATATTTAAGGCCCAAGCCCTAAAATTAATCGGGCTAAACGGGCCGGCCCGTACGGCCCGGCCCGTTTTGACAGCTCTACTCGTAGTATCAATGACTTCTCATTTTTACATTGTTCATAATGATGATGCATTAATAGACAATGAGGTCTTAAACCAACATTATATTTATCCGCATGAATTATATTGAACTCTAAATAGTTCAGAGCCATAGGAAAAAAATATGGTGGAAAGAGGAGATTCTACTAAACTAAATTTGTCAACTAAGTTAATGATACTTCACATCAAACTAAATTTGAATTTAATTGAAGGATAAGATGAATTTTGTCTCAAAATCGATTTAAACTACACCAAAAAAAGAATGAGGTCACAAGTCATAAAATATGATACAAGAAAAATACTTCTAATAATTTGCACCGGTTAATTCATATACAACGTCAATGTAAATAATTTTTTTACGATCAATCAATTGCAATAGTCATATTAATATATATATTTAACTTTAATCATAATTACTTCTAAAATCACAATACAATCACACATTATCTATAAATACCTTTGACAACATTCATTAACCGTTGAGATATGTTCGATCCATGATGAGCCTTTTGTCACCCAACTCGCTTAAATTCTTTTAACTCATGTTGTCGATGTTTGAACTCGTTGGTGGATAATATATTAAGATCTCAGTCAATGTTCTAATGGGCAGACCTTACAGCAAAATAGGCTTAGAGACTAAGCTATTGCTTAAAGGCGTAAATTACCAAAGTAAAATATAGGAGTAGAGCCTAAATTTTAACATAATTAGGTCATCTTCTGTCTTTCTTTTATATTTTTATCATGTTTGAAATTTAAACTGTCCATCAATAATTTGTATTATTGATTATTTGTGGTTGACTAAAATCAATTGTTTAATTCCTATATAATGGTCTTGTGGAAGTAGGGATGTCAATGGGAACCCATGGGTACAGATAGTATGATACCCGTCTCGGCCCCGTTGGATAAATATGATATTTGTGCCCGCCCGTATCCTCGTGGGTACCCACTATGCGGGTACCCATGGGTATTGAGGTATCCATGTGTATTCATGGGTACCCATGAGGTTTTGAATTTATTTATTTTTTAGTACAAATAATAACTTTTTTTAATTACCAAAAAATTTCAACTTTTAAACATCCATACATAATCCATTCAAAATTTCATAAATCATATAATCCATAGAAAATTCATGATTTTTATATAATTTATATGTTTTATGATGTGAATGAAGTGGAAACGGTGAACTTAATAAGATGAATTAACCAAAGTTAAAATAAAATTAAGTTATTATCGAGGAATTTTAGGTGGGCGGTAAAATTTTCTTCAATAAAGTAACAACTTTAAGTAATAAGATAAGATATATAAAGATATTTTAGTAATTTACGGGTATGGGTACCCGTAGATATGAATACAATCAAATCTGTATCCATGTCTATATAATAATGGATAGTCAAATACCCGTTTATTATACTGGAGATACCCGTTTAGTATTTTTGCCAACCTCATGTGGGAGTAGATGATTCATATCCAATTTTAACCTTTCACCAAAAAAAAAGCCTTAAATACCCTTTATGAAGCTGGCTTATCCATATTAGTACTACTAATTTGGGTAAGAAGTAAAAGGATAAAAATAGGAATACGTTGTGAGCATAATGATGCCGTTTTCTTTTCGGCACAATGATTCAACCAACCGCAAAAGAACACAATTCAATTATTTTTATGGTGCCAACTGGGATTGATTGGCTCCTCTCTTACCTTTGCCCAGGGGTTTTAGTATTTTATTTCAATTTTTCAAATCTAACCACAACAGATTATGATAAAGAAACCTCTTTCATCTCCACGTGCAACTCTTCCAATGTTATTTGGCCCATTTTTTCCAAACCGATTTAAGACACCTGTCCACGTTTTTTTACGTTATACATTCTTTATTAGTAGCGTTTGTTTTATAAAATTATTGTTGATATGATGATGAATATGACCTTGGACCAAAAATTCAATAATGAATGAATTAAAATGAAAAGATATCTATCAAAGAAAGTAAAATAGATTAAGAGCCCTAATAGATTAAACTCAATCAATTAATGTATAAATCTTGATTGAAAATATATTCATATTTAGTATTTGACACATTTTAAATAAAATTAACTCACATAAAGTACATATAGAAAGAAAAGAAAAAATGAATGGATATGTATATACTTGCTTACTCTGGTCCGTGGATAACAAAGTTAACACAAAAAACCAGAAAAAAACAGAACACCCTTAGACACTGTGTCTGGTTCTTAGAGAAAGTGTGCACCACGTGGAATTAATCGGTGCATCCTATGCTTATTAATTGATGTGATTCATTTGAGTGATAGAGAAAGTGGGTCCCAAACATTCACTCTTGTTGGTGCACAGTTGCGGAAGGCAGAGTTGCAGGCCACTGATCTTCATTCATTTTTAATAATTTTTTTTTCTCATAATACTTGATACAGTTGACTTTTATTTTAAATATTTTGAATAATTTTAGACTTAAATATCTTAAATAATATATTATAAAAATTATAAAAATTTGATATTTTTAAAATACTCATCGAGACGAATCTAACGACATCTTATATGATATTATTTATCTTTGTATATTAGTAGAAAAATATGATCAAAATAAATTAAGTTAAAATTGCACATTATTAAATTGATCATCGATTAATAAGGTTTTCTTCAGCCACCCTTTTTTCTTCCATATGATTTTGTATTTAATTTGTCGCTATCAATGATTGGTGAGTTCCCATTCCAAATTCAAACTCTTCTGAAATATAAAATATTATTGAGCTTTTCTTCTATTAAAAAAATAGATTAAGTGTAGCACATCTTTTACAAGATCAAATTGTAGAATCACTATATTCTTTGTACCAAAAAAATAATAATCACTATATTCTTTTAAACAAATTTATAGCTAGTTTCATTCCAAGTTACAGCAGATCTATCAGCAGGTGAGTGTGAGTGGAAACACATTATTTATGGGATGCAGATTTAAATTCGAACTAACTCACCTACAAGTATGTGTGATTTTTTCTACTAAGTTTTTTGAAACAAAAATTGTTACCCTATCCAGGAAGAATTTTTTAACTTAACCCAGAAACGTTTATGTTTGAATTATGTAACTATGAAGATGCAACATTGTTAAAACTATTAAAGGTAAATGTTAATGTTTGATTATACTCGACTCAAAAGATTAACATTTTTAGTTTTATGTAGATGATACTTAGTTTAAATATATATATATATATATATATATATATATATATATATATATATATATATATATATATATATATATATATATATATATATATATAGGGGATGTATCAAATAAGAAGTGATTTTAAAATGAGAAGTAAGAAGGTTAAATAGCAGCCGTTAGATTAAAATACACAATTTAGATTAAAAGTTGGTTTTAGTGAAAATCATGGGGTGGTTACATACAATTTAGGTTTTAGTGAAAATCATCGGGTGCTAGATCCACAAAAACTAAAAATATGAACAATCACCCCATGATTTCCACTAAAACCTTAATTGTATGTAACCATCCCACGATTTCCACTAAAACCAACTTTTAATCTAAACTGTGTATTTTAATCAAACGGCTGCTATTTAACCTTCTTACTTCTCATTTTAAAATCACTTCTTATTTGATACATCCCCTATATATATATATATATATATATATATATATATATATATATTGCAACAATGCATTCATTTATTTATAATTGTCATTCCATTTATATTGATCTTTTTGAGGTTTTAATTAAGATAAAAATTAATAACTATTTTATTGATTTTAGTTTTTTTATCTAATTACTCCCTTCATTGAAATAATTATTAAATTCCACTAAAAGATATGAAAACACATTAAAATTCAGAGCATGATCCTAATATAATTTTTGAGACACTGTTTTCATCGTAAGCAATTACGGTTTGGTATAATTCAAATATTAGTTTATTTTAGTATATTTATCATATTTCGGCAATGCTTAAATAATATTTTCACCCTTAAAACCCCAAATGCTTACTAGTAATTGAAAAACAACTTCTATACCTACAAAAATATAAAAAATAAATTCTATTATATATAAAAAAACTAAAACAAAAAACTGTTTGCACGATTTTATGACTATTGTTGAAAACTTGAAAGTAGTTTAATGATTTATACTCCTTTTTGGTGAGATAAAGTTGATCAATGCTCCTTAAAAAAAGTTGATTAATGTTAGGACGCTCACCGACCGTTGATTTTAATTATATTTTTTTATTATAACAATTTTAATTATTTTGTTAGTATAAGGGAGGTGGGATAGTTGGAGTGCATCAAATATGCCATTAATCTGGTTACACGTCATAATTTAGGGACACTTTCATCTTTAATCAATATATTTCTTTAATCAATGATGCAGCATTATTCATTCACTTTTTTTAAGTGATTAAAGTCTATCAACAACCCCTCAAATCTCTAGAAAAAAGTCTATTAACAAAAATCCCTGAAAAAAAAGTCTCGCTAATTCAACCATACATACTTCTTTCATTCTAACATGATTCTCGCATTTGACATATTTTTCATCAACTAGTGTAATGAATAAAAAATAAAAATTTATATTGCTAAAAAAAAAAAAAATTTATTATCTCTTAAAATAAACAAGTGATATATGCAATCTGATTACTGAATATATTATGTAATGTTTCTACAAACTAAATTAAACTTACGGAGACCGTATATTCTACACAAAAAATAATTATTTGCTAAAATGAAAAGTAAACAACAAAATGTAAAATGATACTTGTTCCAACTAATTAAGATAAACTTCAATTACTTGTTTACTTGTTACTTGATAGACGAAATTGACAATGTCTTTACAAACTGATTTAAACGTAATAGACAAGTGAATGAAAATATCAATCATGTTGTAAATTTATTTAAATTGAAACTATTGTAAGTAAACATTTCATTTAAAATCAATTTTTATTATCATAGATGCAAATACACATCCAACTTGAATTTTACTTTCCATGTAGCATGGCAATGGAATTCGTTAAAATTTGTGTGGAACATAATGCAGTATAGAGTACAATATTTTAGTGACCTTTTATTGAGCATGTTGGTCCCTCCCCGTTTGATGAGTTGGAGTCTCATGTCTGTCAACAGAACGTGATAGTAACATTGTTGTTCATTGTTACCTCTAAACAGAATACTAGTTACGTGCTCCGCCACCCCAGCTTCCATGCTGGGACATATATATTAGACACCAATATGGAACACTTAACCCAGTTCATCGTATATAGTATCACACATAATACCTTTTTTTTTGTCACTTTTTATCTTTCACAAAAAAATTCAATATAGAGGGGAATTTTTTTATTTCTTCGTTAACCACAAAATTATATGTTGTGAACCACTTTTTTAATATATATTTCATTAACCACTTTGTATGCTCAGATAAATACACCTCTTTTTTACAGCTTTAAATAGGGTTTTGATGTCTCATGCATCCAACTAATTGCATTCGATCTCATCACCTTTTGTTGCATTATATCCTAATCACTTGAACTCATGGTAGCTTACCTCTTCTCATTTAGAACCGACTTATTAATATCTTGCTACACAACTATAGTTCTTTTCTGAGGCAACACGACTAGTTCTTATACTCGGCCAATTAATAAAAAAATTATTTTCATCAAATAATTGTTTCTCAAACTTTTATGTGTGCTCTCTAAGACAGTTTTGATATGTCATTTTTGGAAGAAAAATAAAAAACTGTACACATGAGTAAGGAAGGATTGAAGATCATGAAGAAAAAAAAGCGCACCACACAACGATAGTATTATAAATTTATAATATTACCATACATCCACTAACTATTATTCTAAACAACTTCATTTCATATTTCCAGTAAAAACAACTGGTATTTTTAATAACAGAACCAATCAAAGCATTTCCCACAATGATAAGAAAGAAAAAAGCATGACAAGAATTCAGGAAAAATCGAAGTCAATGGATACATGTGTCATCAAGAATTGTGAATAGTAGCTAGAAACCAAAAACGTGAAAGATATTATACGGTGGTTTGTATCTTCAAAATCTAGAGGAAAGCTACGTTGCTAAGCAATATCTATGTAAAATGGGACCCTAACTTGCAGTTTTTTCGGACGGAATATATATATGTCCCATGAACATACAATAAAATTTGAAGCCACTCCCCGTAAGTTTTTTTTCTCATCAATATATAAGAAACTTTCAAGCTGAATATTAAACTCAAATGCCCATTAATAACATGAGAAATGCTAACGAATGTCCATATCCTATTGTTTAAGGCATTAAAAAAGGTAGTTTTTGTACTGAAAATAATCCTTTTGAACTTAAAATCGTCAACTTGGATGTGAGATTTTGGGATTTGAAAAGCGTGTACCTAGACAAAGACCGTAAGTTAGCCTTTATAGTGAAATGGTTAAGGTTTAAGGACCCAAAACCCTAATTTGGACAACCGTCCATATAGATAGTTATAGATAAATCACGATAAGATCCAAATCAAATGTCCTAATAGGTTATGCAGTTCTGCTTGTGTGTGTCTAGAGCATATACATACTATGATCTGTTCTAAAACTAACGACTTTAGTTGACCCGGTTTGTTGATAGATTGAGTATTGACCTAATCATCACATAAAATGATGTTTTTATTATTTTGAGAAATGTTAATACTAGTTAGCGTAACCTTAATATTTTTTTATCGAATTAACACGCAAATTTACACATGCGGATATTTTTTAAAAGAAAACAAATTTAGTTCAATTCATTTAAAACATTATTTTCTTGATAATTATTTAAAATACACTCTTTTTCTTCCTAAATACATGTCACAATCAACCACTTCAAACATGCTAATGCACAACTTTGACCACTAATAATTTAAATTTTCTATAATAAAAAATTATAAAAAGTTAATATTTTAAAGATATTCATCGAGACAAATCAAATTTGTCTTTATATAGTAGTAAAAACAAATATGGTCAAAATATGTTATATAAATAATGCCCCTAGACCGTGACATGTATTTTTTTTTATCTTTTTTTGTTTTTGTTTTGGTGGTAGCCGGGGTTTAAACTCCGAACCTTACATATATTATGCATTGTCCTTATCAACTGAGTCAAGTTCGCCGTGACATGTATTTAAAAAGAGATGAAGTATTTTCTTTTAAAAAACTATTTTGTTTAAAAAGTTAAAACAAACAAAAGAAGATGAATCCGACTTTTCAACACCCGTGACCATGGAACGATAGGATAATTTATGTTTTTATTTTTTGAAGGTGGGATAATTTCTGTTGTCATGTGATAATAAAAACTTTTAAAAACATAAACTAAAATAGATAGATACAACAGATTGACCTTATATAGTTAAGAAAAAAGGCTCACTAAGTCACTATCTTCTCTTCATCTCTGTTGTTAATTAATTCGATAAAGCGTTTAACATCAACCCACCCATTAATAAACAACCCTAATTTTAGGGCTTTTGAAATTTTGATTAAAAATGGATATAAAATGTTAATGACGGTGAAGGAAAGTGCAAACCATATGCTTATGTGATCTTAAAATTGGATTACAAACGTCATCCACCGAAAATAATTTGTGTAAGAAGGGTGAGTTGGTAATGGCATTAGTGAATGGCGAATGTTGATAGTGACATTAATTTTTGTGCATAATCTCCGGTGTCCTCGTGTCCCCTTTGAGGTATGCAAAGTTCAAACCCGGAGACCCAATCTCTATGCTAGTTTTTGTCTTATTTTCACCATTCCACGAATCAAATCAAATCATTTGCTTGGAATGGCAAAAGTCACAATAAGAAATTTCTGTTGAACTAGGAAAAAAAAAATCTTTGAATTATATTTGGCTTACTCTCACACACTGGATTTGTAATCTAAATACATGAGCAATGCTTGGTGACTAGGATTTTGTCATATAATGCAGGGGGTGTGTATTTAAAGATATAGGCTATTACACTAAGATTTTAAGTGAAGATACTGATGCTAAATATTGATTTAAACATTTAAAAGGCATGTGTAATATTTTTATTTAATCTCGTTTAAAAGATTATAGAAAATAATCAAGGAGAAAGGATTGTGTAAAGATGCAAATCGACCAACGTTAGTAATTTCATGAGACAAAAGCCCGTATCTACTTTTAAGCTACAAGATTGGAGTAGTGGTGAGAAATTTGGTTAGTGTGTATGAACTATGAAGTTGTTATTATGACCTTAAACTTAAATGCTTTAATCCCTTAAAAAATACTTAAATGCCTCAATATATTGTAAATAAAAAAACACCCAGCTTGCTTTTATGTAAAGATATATTTTAATCTTGTTGTAGAAAGTTAAGTCTCATTTCAGATGTTTGACATTGAAAAGGTCCAACTTGGATTCGTGCAATTCTTTGAAAGCTTGCTCGTATGGATCTTTGCTTACAAATGCAGTGAGAGTTTGCCGACAAATGATGACACATGCCCTCGGTGTCAGACTCAACCTGAACCCATTATGCACTTGCTTAACGATCGCGAGGTTGTTCAACATTCAACAATATTGAAACCAATTGATCACTGAAGACAATTGGACTAAATTCTTTAGCCTCGGTTTCCATGTTTGCAAACCCGTTTTTAAGATTTTGGAGGCTTTGGTCGGCCACCCTCTTTACCTTGCCTCAGATACAACCATGCACGCTTGACATGAATGCAATATTACAACTAAGAACATTGGAGTTAGCAATTGTAATTGACCTACGTTTTTTGGAGTCTTAGTTTGTACTCTATAAAAACCACAATAATCTAGTATTCTTTAGAGAGACTGGGCTTGGTAAACACGTTACGTCCAATGTGGCTAGCATGGCTTATCAGAATGAGAAGGAAATAAATTGCCTTCTTGCATCTCATGACGAAATTATAGTTTGGCGTAATACTCATTGAATAAGGCCTCCTTATGAGTTTGTTAAAGTTAGCCTAGATAGACCAAACATTCATGGATAGTCAACTTTTGGCGGTCTCATTAGAAATCATCATGGTCAGTTGTCACTTGGTGAAAGGTTTTTTTTATGTAATCTTTGAGCATGAAATGCCTTAATTGGTAAGCTATGAGATATTTTCTTTGCTTATCAAATTGCCAAGGAAATGCAATCGACCAATATTATCCTTGAAACCAACTCAATTCATGTCGTCAATATGATTTACAAACGACTTACTTGAATCCTTATCACCAACCTCTTTATAATGAGGTCATCTCTTTTATACACATCTTAGGTTGGACTATTCAGGTAATTCATTCATCATGAAGGAAACACTTGTTAATGTCCTAGCTCTTAGAGGACACAATGTTGATCTTTCTCTTGAAATGCTAGATGATGTTTTAGTTAGTCTTAACCTTCTTCTTTCTTTATGTTATACATTAAAAATCCTTCTTTGTATAACTATTTGTGGTACAAATTTTTTGTATACCATTTTTTGGACAATTTTATATCTGAATCATGAGTAATTTGTATTTTTTTTTTCATCTTTTAGAGGTAAGTAATTTATATGTTGTATTCTACCAAAATACAACATACAAGTTACTCATGGTTCAAATATAAAAACAAAATGGTGTGGGAAATTCTAGCAAAACCAGATGGGGAGGGATATCTTTATTCTTTAGTACCCAAAAAAAAACAGGAGGGAGATTTTTGTTCAGTAAGATAAACATGGCCTGTTACTCCAAATCTATTTTAGTGTCATTTTGCTAGCTTCGGGCTTTAGCCCACTTTTTATTTTATTTTATTTTATTTAAAAAAAAAGCCTTTTTTTTTTGTTAAGGAAAAAACAAACCTATTTTATTTGGTAGTTTTTAAAAAGTTTGGACCAGATTAGAATTTCATTTCTTTTTGGATCTCAGACATGGAAGTTTTTAAAGATAAACATTTTTTAAACGGAGTTGAAACAAATATTTAACTTTAAATAAATTTCTACAAAAAGGATGCTAACAACATAGTTTCTAAGACGATTCAAAAAAAAAAATATAGTTTCTAAGAAAAGTTTTATTTACAGAAAAACCAAATAAAATATCCTAAACAAAATTTAAGGTGAAAGATTTTCAATTTTTTAAGGCTTAAATGTTCAACCTTGATTATAAGGATCTTGATCATAAGCAATCAATTTTTTAAAAGACCGAGCACACAACCTTGATTAAGAGACAACAATGTTGAACAACTCATGTCCGAAACATTGTAGAATTGATCGCAGTATAACATATGTCACTTTTAGGGAAAAAGTCATATAATTCTCATAACAATATTATGAAGTAGTCCGATTAAATGCATTTGAATTGTTGAGCTGAATAAAAAAATGTACAAGTAAAACAATGTTTAACAACTTTTACTTTCTTTTTTAGAGAACTTCTACGGTACATCTTGTAAATTGAGGTGCACTGATACTCTTACTCCATAAATTTATAATTTAATGGTCATTTTATGAAATAAAATGCTATTTGTCAATATTTATATTTTAGAAAACATAATTTCATAATAAAAATTATCATTTCATTATTTATAAGAATCATATTAAATTTTTAACATTTTCTTATAAAAAATAATAAGTATTCTTTATTATGAGTAATAAAAATTCCAAAAAAAAATATTATTTTGTTGAAGCTTTTGTTAAATAAGATTTACTTATTATAATTGTCAATGATAGAAAATAATTGTCTTTCTTGAAAAAAGCAGCGCATTTAATTATTAATTTGACGATTTAATGTACCGATACACTTAATTTTTTGAATGTACCATAAAATTTGTCTTCTTTTTATCCCTCCACTTCCTTTTTCTTGCATCAGGAACAAGTGTCTTTTTTTTACCATAGGATTAATAAGTACATCATATTTAATCAAATTGTGGGATTTAGTCATCTAATATAATCAAGTGTCCTTTTCTTGCACCATATTTATTATCGACATTTTATCTATCTTTTATGGCCACATCTATTATGCACAAAATTGAATATGTCTTTTTTAGCCATTTGATTAGAAAGTTCTATCAAATACCCCCACCCCCCCCCCCCCCCCCAAGGTTTATCAGAATGGAAAATTATGAGTGAATCTCTTTATCAAGGAAATATATTAGAAAAGTCGTAGAAATTAAGATTTATTGTTGATTTTTTTAATGGCAAAACTATATATAAAAAATAAAAAGTAGTACAAAATACACGAATCGCCGTTAGAAGACGCTTCGGAAAAACAACCCTAAGGGAAAAACCCCAATCCCAACAAGAGAGGCGTGAGGAGAACCAAGACCACCACTAAGGAAAACTAACAAGAAAAGAAAAAACTACACCAAGAAAGCAGCGAAACGATAAGTAGCAGCAGCTGGGGGGGTTGGGGGGGGGGGGACACTCAGGAAGCCACACCAGATCTTTGTTTCCGTGCTCCTAGCAATTTATCTCACATTCCCGGTTGTTTGTAATACTTTAGACGCATCAAATTCATTCTCTTTCATTTCATCTAAGGCTCTGATAGCATAGTGGAGGATAATTCATAATATTTGGGTGGATCTCTTTAATCTAATGATGGAAAAAAGTTGTGTATATTAGAAAGAGCAGTCTCAATAACATGTAACAAAAAATTTCCCTCAAAAAAGAAATGTAACAAAATTTTAAACTTTGGTTTCACACACGGTTTTGATATATATATATATATATATATATATATATATATATATATATATATACCCTTCAGTCACATTTATATAAATAAAAAATATTTTTTTAATTTATTGAATATTTAATACATCCGGTTTATATAGGTCAGAAACTTGAGTTATTCAATAAACCTAAAAAATTACTTTTTGCTTATAAATATGATCAAAATGAGTATTTTATTTTTCTCTTCTCACATTCACCAACTCACACAATTAATTATAAGGAAAAACTATTGATTGGTTCATGAAACTTGCTAGAAATGGAAGCCACTTTACTATGGATTCAGCTCCCTCCGGTTACATTTCATTCATTAGAGACGTGATAATCATTCAATCATAATCACACGGTTTAAATTTAAGTTTAGTATTTTATATTATAAAATAAAAATATGTTATTTTAGACCCTCCAATACAATGTCCCTAATGTGTGAGTATAGGTTCTCCATAACTGAAGGAGTCCAATTTCCTTTCTATCTCTCTTTCTTCAATGATTTCTCATAGAATGTAAGCTTACTAAGTAACAATGTTTCATTGTCCTGTTTGAGAGTATATAAGGACTAGCAGCCACATGCTTTTTTTATTAGTAGGAAAGTATTGAGGTGGGTCCAGCTCCTCTTAAGGACTACTCAAGAGCAGTAGGACATGGTGTAATTTGACATATCCTTAGGTAAGTAACTTAGATAATGAATTCTTGGCTGCTATATATGCACATCGATTATCTAAGAAAATGCAAGACCCCTCTCAATCATATATAGAATTAATTCATTGTTGTCAAGTCCAATTTTCAGCTTCTAGCGATTGGATTGATGCTGATCTGTTCATTCATGTTCCACCGACGGCTTCATAGGAACTTTATTTGTCTTTAAACTAAATGGCTTTTTCGAAATTCATTGGTTATCAAACCTTGGATTAACCGATTAAAGTCATTCTGGTTCTGTGCTTAGTGCAGGAAAGGTTCATTTTGATGGCAGACTAGCATGCCACGATTTTGATACTCATATTGTAATTTTCACATACGATGGAAAGGTTAACTGTTGGAACAATTTATGTTCACTTGAAGCTGTTGCTGAAAAAAAATTAGAAAACAAACACAAAATAATTTGTTAGAAAAAATATTAGGGTGAGTTGCGGACTAGGTCGTTTTCTTAAAGACGGTTGCGATTCTGCTTCAAAAGTGCAACAGTTCAACCTTGCTTCGCCGTCTCTAGGATAAAACAGTCTTCCAAAACTTAAAATATAAATACCCTCAACACAAAGAGTACTCACCAAAACAACACCTTAAAATTACTAATACGGCTCGGAATGCCAAAAAAGATTTTTAGAAAATTTTCCTATTCGTGAGATTGCTTGCTTTGAACTTGTACCAAGTTATTCTCTTTTTATACAAGTCTCCGACTATCACTTAAAAACTATTAAATTCATATTTGAATCTAATAGATAAAATCAACTCTTTAATAAATGTGTCAGATTACATTCAACCAAAAAATTGAATAAAGAAACGTTATTTTCCCTTACACAAATATATGACCAAATTAATGTGTAGTAATACCATTAATATAATACCAAAAGTACTTGAATCCGTTGAAACTAGGAAAGACATATTGTAAATTGAAATTGATTGTCACTAAACAAGATGAAAAATCGTTTGGCATAAAAGCTTTTTAATATGAATAAATTCATTCTTTTATGTACACAAGTCAAAAACAATGACTTTTTGAAATACAATTTGTTCCATAACCGATCATAAAATAGTAAAATATATTTTATTAAAATTCTATTAAATAAAATATTATTCTTAATAAAATCTCCAACATTAACAATAAAATTTTAAATTGAATCGTGTTAACTTATGTCCTAAGACATTTAAAGTAGTATTATATTTACTCACCAACAAAATTTTCGCTTCAACTAATAATCAGAAGAGAATAGAAAATTATTAGGTCTGTTACTCTATTATCACTTTCTTATACATTTTTAAAATAGATACAACATTTTCAAAAAATTAAAAATGTCAAAACATTGTATTTATTGTTTCTAAAATACAACACAAACTCTTTTTATTATTTTGCTTCCAGCCAATCGATCACTATAGAGTCAAATGGATTAATAAACGACATCAAAACACAAGACATATAGGGATCATGAAATTTAAAGATCCTAAAACTAGAATTCAAACTTAACCTATTTGGTTAGCATATATGCAACTTGATTGGCTTCCCGATATGTGTGAGTCCACCACATAAGGGTTTCGAAATCATCATAGATATTACAAATATCCTCCAAAAAGGTCATGTGAGAATGAGGGAAGAGTATCATCCATGGCTGGAGAAAATTAATTTTCAGTTCTAACTTCTAAATCAACAAACACTTGGTTTTTTTGAAAGGTGACATTTATGGTGGGAAAGATTGTTAATTTTCTCATAATGGGAAAAGCTAAAATCTACCAGTGATATATTATTAAAATATTTAATGCCTAAGATTTAAGACTGGTTACCTTTTTAACAAGTACTTTGTTATTCTTCATTTATTTATGGATGTCCCCTTGCACTATTGAACGATTTTATATGTATTTCAAAATTATTTATACATATGTAAACATTGCACAAAATGCCCAGATTTAAAAAAAAATTATACACATTTACATGTTACACGAAACTTTGATCTCTTTAATTATACAGATAAAAAGTCTTAGTAGTCGATATTAGTCAACAAAATAATTTACTTCCTTCAAAAAAAAATATTTACTAGCACCAGCAGTTTTTGTTTTTTAGTACAAATTCTTTTAATTTTAAAATTGTTGTGTATGTTTATTGATGATAAATATTAGTTATATAGTTTATAACTTCAAAAAATTGTAATAATAAATTAACTTGGATTTAAATTGATTTGTAGCTTTATTTTTTTTATAGGTTTCCTTTCATCAGGTGTTATCATATTCGAGACATAATAATTTTATAAAAATAAAATAAAAATTCGAGACGTAATATTTGAACACTGATGTAAACATGCACGGATAGAAGAAATGCAGCAACCTGAGATCAAAACTAGGATTCCACATATATCCCTACAGCCACAACCAAATTAGTTGGCTAGAAATCTACAACATCGAAGACACGTTGGTTTGCTATATTATGATAGTCTACATTTAATTATGGTAAATATATGTTTTTTTTAAGAAGCTAAAATGATATATACTCACACAAAACATAACGGCACTTTAGCACAAGGCGTGCCAAAGAAACACAACAAAAGCAAAGTATTTGTCAAAGTACAAAAACAGACATTAATCGATACCCAAATAAAGTAACGGGTTCGATCGCCACTGTTGACAACCATACACAAAAGCGGCACTACCAATACGAATGAAACTTAACTTTTTCGACTATCTCCTCTATAGAAGTGGTAATATTATTTATGGTAAATATATGTTATACAATATGATAAGCAATAATTAATTTTGTAAAAAAAATAATATATTTAATTCATTCTTAAAATATCAAACTTTAGAGAACGGAAGAACTATGAAAAACATGGTTTACTTTTAGGATTGAATTTTTTAATTTAAAAATTATTTTTGGACATTTATTTATGATAAATTGTTAGTTATAAAGTATAATAATTGAATTGTAGGTTTGGTGGTAGTGTACAAATATTTCATCAACGAACAAATAGAAAAGTTGGATTTTGATTCCATCAACCATGTCTGTTGCTAATATTCGAGATTTTTGTGTGAATAAATGGATTTAAATATATATTGTGGACATAATTTAGTGGGGAAGAAAATTCTAATTTATAGAAGACCGGTTGTAACTTACTATTGCAGGTCAAATTGATCTTCCCATGATGGGAAAATTAAAAGATTCACCCATGGTAAACGCCACCTTTTTGAAATCCTCTACTCCAAACAATTTTACGCCCATGGAATATTCCCATAACTCAGCTTCAAGAATAGAAGGAGGAACTTTTGCAGCAAACACAGATAAAATTTCAACCTCATCTCAAAGAATACCGCCACATGACGCCAAATTGATTGATATTATAAAATTGAGTTAGAGCATCCCAAAATTTTAAATATTATCAACATTTATCCTAGAGTTGTTAGATCAATTTCAAAAAACATAATTGGTTGTCATCCTTTAAATTATGAGTTTGTGTGTCAGATATATCCTTTAATTAGTTTTTTCTTGTCCCACATAGATCGTTTAATCTTCAATACATTTGCAGTGTTGACTTTTGTTTCTGAGTGTCTATTAAAAGATGAACGTATATGGCTTGCTGGGGCTGTTGACATGTATAATCTTCAACTTAATTGCAATTAAAAAAAAAAACACCAATACTCCCTTTGATTAGTTGGTTCATTTGTAATCCAAGATGGTTGTCATTATCAAATTCAAGAGAAGAATGAAATTGACATGTTATAAAAAGAAACTTATGTGGCTTATGGTGATGGATGTACTTTGGTTTTTCTTTTTCGAGCTATTTTTTTAACAGAAAATGTTAGTATCAAAAATGTTATATTGAAAGTGGGAATCGAACCATCCTCAATCACCGAGATCAATGACGAAGGTAGAAATTTTGGATATCAAGAGTATCTTATATCTTATTAAACTATTTGTTGAAATATGTAGGCTTCAAGGTGTATTGTCTGCCTTCACTCGGGTTCTATTTATGCTCCAATGAACTTTTATGCTTATTGTTGAGTTCAAGAAGCGATAATTGGATTTTGATACTGTGTTCAATCCATTCGTCAATTTTAAACTTTAATGTTCTTGGCAAATGTTCACTTATTACTTTTTTTTTAACTTGGTTTTGCACTCGTACACAGGTTCGCTAGTTTGCGCCTTGTGACGAGTGAATTTTTGTTAGAATAGGTTAGGGTTGATCTTATTGGTTATCACGATATATTCGATTTATACATGGGTCAGGTCTAATGTCCCCTCAATCTCTTTACTCTTTATTTTATTTAATCTAATTTTTATTTTGCTTAAAAAAACATGTTAAAAAATTTAAAAATAATCATTTTAGTTTTTAAACGTGTGATATGTTGTCCATATAATATTAAAATCTATCAAAATTACAAACACATCAAATGTCTAGTTTGTTATTCTAATTATATACCAAATTGACTAGCTAGCAAAAAGTACGTTTGAACTAAATTAATTAATTAAAGATACATTTAAAAACCAAAACGATATACATATTTAAGTTTATTTTTGTAATTTTAATACGTTACAGATTATTTTAACAACTTGTACAAAAAAAAAAGGACTAAAGACTATTATAACATCACGACGTGGGAATGGAGGAGACGATTGTGGACGTGGGATGAAGATATGTTACGGGAGTGTGTGACTTTATTTCTCAGTGTTTCTTTGTAATCTAATGTTTCAAATATGTGGTAGTGGCAGCTCGACTCTATAGGGGGTTATTCAGTTCGCAATGTCTACCATCTGTTAACCTCTCAGGACTCTACTCAGGTTGAAACTGCAGCGGATCTAATTTAACACAAACAGGTGCCTTTGAAGGTGTGAATTGTTGTTGGCGACTTCCGCAGGACATGTTGCCTACTAAGTCAAACCGGTTGCATCGTGGTATTATTTCTGCACAAGCGACTGTTTGTGCGGCAGGTTGCGGGCACTTGAAAACAACACAACATTTATTTTTGTCTTGCAATATGTATGGTTCTCTATGGCAATTTGTGCGATCTTGGATTGGCATATCAGGAGCGGATCATCATAGCATTTCAGACCATTTCAGTCAGTTTATATATTCTTCTGGTGGTTTGAAAGCACGACGCTTCTTTTTACAGTTCGTTTAGTTCCTCTCGGTTTGGACTTTTTGAAATGAACGCAATAGTACATTATTTAAAAATATAAATACTTCCATTCCTCAATTATTGGATAAAGTAAAATATTATTCTTTTTCATGGCTTAAAGCCAATGAAACCAATTTTGTTTATGGCCTTCGGCGCGCTAATTTTTTTAACAGAATACATAAAGTTTAGTTACTACTTTCGCATAAAGAAGTTTTTTATTTTCCTTTTTTTTTTACAAAATACGTATAACAAAGTTTAAAAGAACTCTATGGAATGGAAATAAAAAAATATTAAAACCTATAATGTACAAACAAATAAATATTGGGATCGCTGTATGTAATATTCACACCCACAAAAGGGGTGAATTTAACAGACAGGAGAGTTAAAGGAATATTGACGTTACACCTCGTGCATGGATCTGGCTAGCTATAGAGTACTCCCAAGCTACTTAATTAGTACTTACTATTAGAATTATTACTAGTTGTGTACACTTGTACCACCTATCTAATGGTATTGGAAGTTTCTCTATTGCAATTTTAAGGCATTATTCAAGATAACGTGTCAAATTTGTTCAAGGGTCTAGCTACAAGACATCATCTACAAATTATTTAGATGGTCAAAATCATATGGTTTTCATTAACTTGAAGGTCTCTTTCTCATTGTACGGATGGTAAGTTATCAACTTTCAATTCAGTTCAATTCATTCACCAGTGGCTTCAACTCAAGTGGTGCCCCTCTACTTACATGCACATGATCATGTTAATGTTATTGTTAATAATGACTTGTGATAGGGAGATCCGCACGACTAGATCTCTTTTTAAAAAAATATTAAAGTAAGAAACACGTTCAAAAATGTCAACTATACATTTTTTATTTTTTTTGAAAAATTCTACTACTATTGTTTATTATCTACATTTATTAAATGTATGGTCCTGATGTCCTTTTCTTGGTGAGTGAAGAAAATTATTCACTTGTAGTTTTATAGAGAGAACAAGACCAACAGCCTCGTTATGCAAATAAAATTGAAACTTACTTAGATGGGAAAGTATCAAAGGGCATTAATGATTAAACTAACTGAATAAATTATTCCTCTGTCAAGAAAATGATGGCCAACCTTTAGAATCTTGAATTGGGTAAAGTGTTGGTTGAACAAGTTTCTTTATTGTCATTTTGAGTAGTCTCAAAGATAGTATGGTGAGAGAAGATCATGCAAAGTAATAACTAATGTAACAAATTTTCATTCAACATTAAATTGCTTCGAGTGAAACTGAATTCAACTTCTTATATAAGATTTTCGTTTCAAAATTTGTGAATGAAAAATTGGATAGAAGGAAAAACTCACTAAAAGTGACATACATAGTTTTTCGGTAGAGATTAGTCATTACGATTGTGGATACATACATAGAACATATGACATGGCAAAGAAAAATTGACTATTGTCTCAATTGAAAAAGAAAAGTGAAACTAGTTATGGATATGGAAAATGAACCATTGTAATTTCCTAAGTGCATCAATGAAACAAAGAGAGTAGAAAGAACAAAGCAGAACAATCCTTATTTTGCAATTCTACCCACACTTGAGAAATTAATAAAGAGAAATGATTTGCCTCACAAATATGTAGAGACTAACATAAATGTTTGGTGAAAAACTATATACAGAAACAAAATATTTGGTCACACAAAAACACACAATCTGAAATCCCTTGGAGCCCCTTAAAATCATTCTTTATGTCAAAAGCCTGCTACACTTGTCCAAAAGCTGCTATATTATAAGATTGAGAAGATTCTTGTTGCTTGGAATGTGGCAATATGTCCCCTAAACCATCAGGGCCTAAATTTGTGGCAGGCTTTATTTCATTGCATAAAGATTCAGATGCTTGATTTTGCAGCATTAACATTGGATTGTGAAGATACTCATTCCATTTGGCTTCTTCTTCTGTTTGATTCTCTTTAATAGATGTGTCACAATCTGTAATTCCCCAAGAAGATAAGATACTATTCTTGATAGGGAAAGAAGATGAAGACATAGAAACATCTTCTGAAGGAACATCAGCAAGTAATGGTTTATAGCAAAAAGTATTGGGAAGAAATGAGGTATTAGTTTGTGGAAGAATTGACATGATGTTAGAAGTTGAAGTAAATTCAGAGTTCATGTCAAAAGGTTTTAATCCTGTTTGGTTGAACCAATGAGAAGAATTTGGATTATTTGGAATATTATCAGTGGATGTATAATTCATCTGAATAGGGTAATTTCCCATCAAATAGTTGGAACAAGAACCTTCCACTTCCATTTCATTTGCATAACCTTTTAGGACTATTGAAGATTGTTTTGGCTCATAGGAAACAGCATCTGATTTGGAAGTACTTTCTGATCTCACAAGGTTCAATTCATCTGATTCTGATATTTCTGCTGCTTTTTCTTGGCTTCTAGTTTTTTCCTCTTCCTCATCAACATTTTCTACCTCAGAAAGTGGTTTATGAGTGACAGGGTCTATACCCTTTTGTCTCAGTTTCTTCTTTAAGCAAGAATTCCAAAGATTCTTTATTTCATTATCAGTCCTCCCTGGCAATTGTGCAGCAATTTGTGACCATCTAAGAAAACACATCATATGCATGTCAACAAGGGTTGAAAAATAAAAAGAATGATCCAACAAACATGTAACAATTAAAAAATACACCAGAGTCTAGCGCAAGTGGTTGGTGTGTCGTGTGCGTGAGTGTTGTAAACTCTGGTAAATCGTACTAAAAAAATAAAGGAAAAAAAATTATGATAATAAGGATTGGATTTAATTACCTATTCCCTAGTACTGAATGAAGTTCAATGATGAGATTTTCTTCTTCTTGTGAAAATGTACCTCTTTTTAAATCAGGCCTCAAGTAGTTAATCCACCTAAGCCTACAGCTCTTGCCACATCTTTGAAGACCTGTGCCAATAAAATACATTGACAAGTAAAATTAATCAACAATAATTTCTTCTCTAATCTCTTGATTATATGCTAAAAGGAGATTGAATTATTAAAATTTGGATTAAATATATACCTGCTTGCTTAGGAACTGAACTCCAACATCCATGACCATATTTAGTAATATGATTCAAAAGTTTTTCATCCTCCTCAGGTGACCATAGACCTTTCCTAAGCTTCTGCTTGTAGCAACAAGAGTGTCTTCCCATTTGTAGTTTGTTTGTAGTTTGGTCCCTCAAACTTAAAAATACAATGAAGTGCGAAAGTTTCTGATAAACAGAAAGATTGTTGGATTTCTGCAGCAATAAACAAAGACTGTGACAGGTAAAATAAGAGTGAGATAGATAGAGAGATAGAGAGAGATTATATTATGAAATGTGAAAGATGGAAAATGAAGTGGCAGCTGAGAAAAGGAGTTGAGGCCCCATGAATTATGTCATATAGTCATTAAGGTACCTTCTATTTATCTTATTTTTTCCTTTTTTGAAAATATACGTGTCCTTATGTTTCTTTATTTATTTTTTCTATCTTTATTTAAATGTGTATAATGGACAAGTGAAATAGAATACATCATGCATTAAAATCTAATTATTCGTTCATCTAGATTATATATTTTGTAATGTAATGAAAAAACTCATAACATATCTATCGATTGTGGAGGATGAAAAAGTGATATGTTTATAAAATGGAAAGGCATTTCATCATGCTTTTTCCAAGTTTTTTATAAAACTTATTTTATTTTTCAAAGGTAAAAACTTAATGGTACGATGTATGAGATGACGAATATCACCGACGAATACATAAAAAAAAATATAAAAGTTATTTTCATTTTTAAAGGGAAAAACTTAATAATAAGGTTAAATAAGTTTTTCAGAATTTTGATTTGCCCCTAAAAATAAATTGGGATGTTTTCATCTTCCTCAATTTCTTTTATTTTGTTTTTTCTCTAATGACCAATTTAGGTTTATATTAATGTCAATATTATGACTTTTTTCATTTCATATGTGTCTAATTAGTTATTAGTTATGTCTATCTATTATGTCCAACTCGTATATGTCTATGATATGTTCAAAAAATGATAAGAATGTATAGAAATCATGTCCATTAGAAACAAAAAATAAATATGGAAGGACGAAAGCATCTAACTTTATTTTTTAAGGGTTAACATCAAAATTCGCGATATTTTTAAAGACAAACTTATTTAACCCGTAGTAATATTATGAGTTAGATAGTAACTCATTTGGATTGAGTTGATGATTTGATTTGAGAGTTTGGAGTATGATCCTCTCAAAATTTTATATTCGACGGTATCAATTTCAGTGGGCTAATTTGACTTCTTCTCAAAAAAATATTAAGTTATTTAAGGTGTTTTCTATATAAATTGGGGATTACTCTTATCAAAGAAAACAAATATTTTTTATCATTATCTTACAATTAGTTATCATTTCTTTCTAAAAAAATCAAACTTCTTCATCTTCTTCTTTCAACATGCAATCTCCATATCCTTCATTCCATATCCAATCATACCGTCATTAGGGGTCATTACCCCAAATTTATTTAAACCCATAATTTAAGACTAAGTATGTGACATCGTCTAATTGTACCTACACTTTTTTTTTTATCTTATCAATTTACACAAACTACAAAAATAAAAATAAAAACATTTTTCTTTTCAATTTTGTGTGTCTATTAAACATTTTGTAAAGAAAAATGAATATATATATATATATATATATATATATATATATATATATATATATATATATATATATATATATATATATATAGACACACATCGGTTTTTTAATAGCCTTTTTAAATTGTAGAACAAGGGTTTATGTAAGTTAGGTTCCAATAACTCATGAGGATGAGTATACATATCTTAATACTCATATATCTCTTATAAGGATGCATGCAAATTTCTAGTCAACAAAGTCTTAGAATTGATCATGAAAGTTGAACACATGTCCATGTTATGTATGTGAATCAACTTTTTAACAATTGAGACAAATTTATGCATTTTTTTTTTTCTCGAGAATTATTCTTCCACTTTTAAATAGAGCTTTAATTATGGACAACTAATTAACTATTTGGCTCCTATGTTGTTTCACTGTCTAATACTAACGACAATGGGTTTATTAAATCTCATTAACGTCATAACTATTCCACCGGCACGTATGGTTATGGTGTTGTATAATCACATGTGCAATATTTGTCTGAACAAATAATAGTCCTTGATTTGCTTTCACTTTTTTCATGATTATTTGCCAATCAATTTACTGATGATTTACACTATTTTCAAGTGCTAGTCATAACATATGGTCTCTCTTAAGAATTGAATATAGGGAGCCGCTGAGTTTTTAATTCAGCAAGTTTTTGAAAATGTTAGTTACTATTCCCTCCATGGGAGTATTAGCAGTATTATTATATTGGAGAATTTTATTTGTTGAAATTACGTGAGCTCTAAGTAAATTTTGTAGAATTTATATAAATTTCAATTAGTATGAGACTGTTGTAGAGATTGTGCTGCTAGTATTATTTCATCCATCCATTAATTTCCTTTTAGTTTTAATTTTAACATTGAAATTCTGAAGTATGAATATAGTTCAGATGCCACATAAACAATGTGCTGCAAATTTTGATTCGATTGTCATTGCTACAATAATTTGAAAAGCTAACTAAGTATCTTAGTAGTCACATGAATAAGCTTAAGAATTTGAAAAGAAAAATCCTTAGGGTCTTTTTAAGAGTTAAAAGAAGAAGGGAGAAGTCAACTTTAAAATGAAGGTTAAATTACATTAGAGGTTCAAGAGTTTATTTTTCTCCATACTACAAAATTTCTCTAATTTAAATGGATAAAAAAATTGTATGTGAGAAAGATTTTAGAGGGTTTAGATAGAAACATAAATCAAAGGACGATGAATATTTTCGTCGAGATTAAAACAAGAATACCAAATGTATCTTGCAGTAGAGAGGAAAGTTTGATTTATATTGCTCTTCCTCTACTTGTAGAATACAAGATTGCAAAACAAATTCTTCATTTTCATAAACAAATTGTCATGCAATACCATCCTAGCAATTACATACATAGGTCCGTTTGTTTTGGATTTTTTTGAAAAAAAATCTATTTTTTTAACTAAAAAAATCTTTTTTTTTTGTTTTTGTAGTGTTTGTTTTAGATTTTGAAAAAATCCATTTTGTTAAAAAAATCATTTTTAGCCTCAAAATGAAAATCTATTCCAAGTAGCTTTTTAAAAATCTATTTTTTTTAAATATAAGGAGCTCAAGTGTACGAGTTTCAAATATTCAGAAAATGATTTTTAGGATAGTAAACAAACACAAATAACTTTAAATTTTTTTAAAAATCTCTTCAAAAAAAATCTCTAAATTTTTTTACCTCAAAATCTATTTTTTTAAAACCGAAACAAATACACCCATAGTCTCCTTAAAAAAAATTTGTGCATAGTCTTCCTAGATTCATCTCATATAAAAAAAGTAAGCTTGAGCATTTTTTTTTTTGGTTACTGCTTGAGCATTTGATACAAAGAAAAAATCTTTAAAATTCATAATGAATGATTTGATTAAAGATATAAATTGAGTACATAGTCTTCTTATTTATACAGCCCAACTGTACTAACTAATTGAGAAAACTTCCATTTTCTTCCCCAATAAAAAAAATCATAAAATCCCAAAAAAAAAAAAAAAAATAATCGCAATTGGTTTTCTTTCTTCCCTCTCTTTTTCTCAAAGCAAGGAAAACCGAATTTAAATAATTTTGAAGAACAAATTGATAAGTGCAGAGCAAAGAGAAGTAAACGAGGAAAATGGATTCGAATTTAAGGGATTTCATAGCAAAGGAAGTTCCCGATTGGAACGACGAAGTTATTGCCGTTGCTCGATTCAAAGCCTTCTCCGGTCAAAGATCCGATTGGCAACCCAACTTCATCTTTTGGAGAAATTTAATCATCAAAATCGCTACCCATTTTCGTTTCCTCCTCATTAAACCTTCTCAGGTACTATCTACTAGGGTTTTTCCAATTTTCCCTCTTTTTCTTTCATTTTTCATTCTCACCTGAAATTTGTTTTTTTTTTTTTAGGTTAAAAATGATTGGTTTAATCGAGGAGGGTTAACCCCTTTGTGTATCGACGATGTACTGGTAAGTGTTACACGAGCATGTTATTTTTGTTTTCTACAACTTTTTCTTTACAATTACATAGGATTCATGCTGGTTAAACTTAATTTGATTCCCAAAATCACTTTTTTGCTTTATAGGGTGTGTTTGGATCTAATGTTTTAGAGAACCAAGTCTATATTTTGGTATATATCAGAGATTTTAAAAATGAGAAGAAGAAAGAAAAAAAAAACGGATATGCACTGTTGGTGTAAACTAGTTGTTTTAGACTGACCACCAATTGGAATCAACTATTTAAATGTTATGTTTAAAATGAAATTTTAAAATGGGATTAAGCGGCAATGCATTGAATGTTCGGTGTAAAATAGTTCTACACTGACGGTGAACCTCCATTAAACTCGTTAAAAAACTGACAGAATGACAGGATGGACGACAATATAACATTTTGATCACGCTTAATTTATTTTTAGAAACATTTATAATTTCTTAATTTAGAAAAAAAAAAAGTCATTCCCTCCAAAATGCTGCATTCAAACATGCCCTTTTCGTGTTTTGTTTTTTGTGTTTACATTTTATCATTTTCCAGTCTCTAATGTATAATGAAGGTGACATCACAAGACCTGGGGATCTTGTTGATCCAACGAGTGGAAGATTCTCCCAACTAGTCAGAAAAATGACCAACTTAATAATCAGACCAGCTACACCAGATATCATGGCGGAAGAATCTGTGGTCCTAATTCCTATGCTTAAGGTTGTTAGCAATCCATTTATTTCAAGAACTTTTCTTCTTTTGTTTTTGTTTTGTTTTTTGCTTTCCTTTTGTTTATTATTACACCATGAGCTTTCTCCAACCAATGAGGAAGAGACAGCTGTTACTTGCAATAGAAGTAACTATAGTGTAGTACAGTTTCCAGTAACTTGCAGTACAAGTAACTGTAATGAAGTACAATCTTAGCAGATTGATAGTACAAAGCCTTGTGTATATATAGTGTTGTACTCCATTGTATGAAACTAATGAAAATTCAGTTTCTTTCTCAGTTTCATAATATGGTATCAGAGCTCTCTCTGAAGAGGGAGTTTGTTACGATCCTTGATTTTTTTCCGCTGCATCATTTTTCATTGTTTCACGTTGAGTTCGTTGTGAATTCATCATCATTTCTTTGAATTCGTTGTGAATTCAGCATCATTTCTTTGAATTCGTTGTGAATTCATCATTATTTCTTTGAATTCGTTGTGAATTCATCGTTTTTTTTTCTTCGAATTCGTTGTGAATTCATCCCTCTGTTTCTCGTGCTCTTCGTTCATCTTCATTAAATCACTATGGTTCGTCATCAACCTCAAGCTGATACCGATTCTA
Source organism: Medicago lupulina (assembly GCA_958299785.1). Taxonomy (NCBI): domain Eukaryota; kingdom Viridiplantae; phylum Streptophyta; class Magnoliopsida; order Fabales; family Fabaceae; genus Medicago; species Medicago lupulina. The sequence continues at coordinate 3,390,979 of OY283140.1, forward strand.
TTTTCTACGTTCATCCTAGTGAAGGTCCCAATACTGTGACGGTTATGCCTCTTCTCACCGGTTCAAACTATCTAGCTTGGAGCAGATCCATGCACCGAGCACTTGGCGCCAAAAACAAGCTCGCCTTCATCAATGGATCTACTCCAGAACCTGATGAAGATGATTTGAACAGAACCGCGTGGGAAAGATGCAATCATTTGATCCATTCTTGGATCCTTAATTCGGTTTCTCCACAAATTGCTCAAACTATCATTTTTCATGTGCGTGCCATTGATGTTTGGGAAGAACTCAAGGATAGATTCTCCAAAGCTGATAGAATTCGCGTTTCTATGTTGCGTTCTTCTATCAATAATCTCAAGCAAGGTTCCAAATCTGTCCTTGATTATTTCACAGAGATGAAAACTCTATGGGAAGAGCTCAATTCTCATAGACCTATGCCTCTTTGTACTTGCATTCATCAATGCAGATGTGAAGCTATGCGTTCTGCACGTTATTTTCGATTGGAGGATCAAGTTATTCAGTTTTTAATTGGCTTGAAAGATCAATTTTTTGTTGTGAAAACTCAAGTGTTATTGATGGATCCTCTTCCCTCTATCAATAAAGTGTATTCTCTGGTTGTTCAGGAAGAAAGTGACAATACTCAAATTACTTCTCCTGCTCTTATTGATGACTCCAATATCTTGGTGAATGCTACTGATACTACTAGAAGCTATGGGCGTGGCAAGAACAACTTTGGTGGCAAGGGTTCAAGGTACTGCTCTTTCTACAATCGTACCGATCACACTGTGGAAACTTGTTACCAAAAGCATGGATTTCCTCCATTCATTAAGCTCAAGCCTTCTGCAAATGCTTCTATTCATGAAGCTTATGATGTTAAGCCTGTGAATACTGTTGCTGAGGCTTCCTCATCCTCTTCAAGTGCTGGTATAACTCAAGAGCAGTATACTCATCTTGTGTCCCTACTTCAGCAGTCAAATTTGGTTGCCTCAGCATCTCCTCCTATCAGTTCCAACCATGTTACTTCTCACCCATCCAATTCAGCAGGTATAAACACCATTTCTTCTAACTCTTTACATGTCATTAATCCAATTTGGCTTATTGATTCTGGTGCTAATGAACATATTTGTTCATCTCTTCAATTGTTTAGTACCCTTCATGATATTGCACCTATGTATGTTAATCTTTCCAATGGTCAAACTGTTAGTGTCAATAAAGCTGGTACTGTTCAGTTTTCTCCAGACTTTCACATATCACATGTCTTGTTTTCTCCTCAATTTAAAGTTAACCTCATTTCTGTTTCTAAACTTCTCAAAGCTTTAACTTGTATTGTTCACTTTCACAATGATGGATGTGTTATACAGGATTTGACATCCAAGAAGATGATTGGTTTGGGTGAACCACATGATGGTCTTTACAAGTTGAAGCTCCCAATGAATTTTCCTCCTTCTGTTTCTTTAGTTCCCAAGTCTCTTCATTGTAATAAATTCATCAATAAAGTTTCTGTTTCTAGTTTAGATTCTCCTACATCCATTCCTTTGTCTGCTTTATGGCATTTCAAGCTTGGCCATTTATCTCACCAAAGATTGTCTCATGTGCACAAGTTGTATCCTGATATTATTGTTGATAATAAAGCTGCTTGTGACATTTGTCATTTTGCCAAACACAAGAAGTTACCTTTTTCTAATAGTTCATTTCATGCTTCTTCCAAATTTGAACTGTTATATCTTGATATTTGGGGACCTCTTGCTATTCAATCTCTTCATGGACATATGCACTTTTTGACTATTGTTGATGATTATAGCAGATATGTTTGGATAGTGTTAATCAAATCTAAATCTGAGGTATCATTACATGTTCAAAACTTCATCACCCTTATTGAAACTCAACATCACATTACCCCTAAAACCATTAGAACTGATAATGGTCCTGAATTCCATCTCCCTGCTTTCTATGCTTCTAAAGGTATCATTCACCAGAAATCCTGTGTTGAGACTCCTCAGCAAAATGCTAGGGTAGAGAGAAAACATCAACATATTCTTAATGTAGGGAGAGCATTGCTTTTTCAATCCAAATTACCTAAAACATATTGGTCTTATGCTGTTCTTCATGCAGTGTTTCTTATTAACAGAGTTACCACACCTCTTTTGCACAACAAATCCCCATTTCAAATGTTATATGATACTATACCTGACCCTACTGTTTTTAAAGTTTTTGGCAGTTTATGCTTTGCTTCCACTCTTCAAGCCCATAGAACCAAATTACAATCTAAAGCCAAAAAATCTGTTTTCTTGGGTTACAAGCCAGGCTATAAAGGCTATGTTTTACTTGATCTACATGACCACACCATTTTCATTTCCAGAAATGTCACCTTTTATGAACATATTCTCCCCTATACACCTATTACTTCATCTTCTCCTTCTCCATGGCACTATTTTTCTTCCCTTCCCTCATCTGTCATCTCTTCCTTTGATGACCCTCCCATCATTACTTCACCTGACATGGATAAATCCATTTCTTCAACTACCAGTTCCAACATCCCTTCACCTCCACCTCCACCTCCACCTCCTCCACCTCTTATTCCCCTCAGAATCTCTTCTAGAACTAAACAGACTCTTGCTTACCTTAAGGACTTTGTTTGTTCTACTATTCCTAATAATCAATCTGTCACACCAGCTAGCAATTACTCTATATCTAAATATTTGTCATATAATAATTTGTCTCATTCTCATTCTTCTTTTGCTCTGTCTCTTTTGCATAATATTGAACCCAAAACCTATGCTGAGGCAAGTAAACTTGATTGTTGGAGGGAGGCTATGCAACATGAGTTAACTGCTCTTGAGAAGACTGGTACTTGGGAGATCACAATCTCCCAGATAACATCAAACCCATTGGCTGCAGATGGATTTATAAAATCAAACATCATGCTGATGGCTCAATTGAGAGATACAAAGCTAGATTGGTGGCTTAAGGTTACACTTAGATTGAAGGGTTAGATTACTTTGACACATACTCTCCAGTAGCAAAACTTACTACAGTCAGGGTTGTTATTGCTTTGGCATCAATCCACAACTGGCATTTGCATCAACTTGATGTAAATAATGCATTTTTGCATGGCGAACTTCAGGAAGATGTCTATATGCTCATTCCCCCATGTGTCCCTCAATCTCACCCTAATCAAGTCTGTAAGCTTCATAAATCTCTCCATGGACTCAAGCAAGCTAGCAGGAAATGGTATGAGAAGCTTACTTCAGTTTTGCTTCAACAATAGTATACTCAAGCTTCATCTGATCATTCATTATTCATCAAACAAACAGATACTAGTTTCACTATCATTCTTGTTTATGTTGATGATGTTATTCTTGCTGGGGATTCAATCACTGAATTTACTACTATCAAGTAATGCTTCATGATAAATTCAAAATTAAGGATTTGGGCCAACTTAAATACTTCCTTGCTCTTGAGGTTGCTCACTCTCCAAAGGGTATCTCTTTATGTTAGAGAAAGTACTGCCTTGACCTTATTGATGATTCAGGCTTGCTTGGTGCTAAACCTGTCTCTACTCCATCTGATTCAAATGTCAAATTACACCATGATTCTAATTCTCCTTATCTTGACATTCCATCATATAGGAGACACATAGGTAGACTATTGTATCTGAATACAACTAGACCTGACATAACCTTTATCACACAACAACTCAGTCAATTTCTCAACAATCCATCACAAATTCATTACAATGCTGGCATGAGAGTTCTGAAATACCTCAAGGGTTGTCCAGGTTCTGGTATATTCTTCCCCAGAGATTCAGAATTTCACATTCAGGGTTTTTCAGATGCTGACTGGGCAGGATGCAAAGACACCAGAAGATCCATATCTGGTCAGTGCTTTTTCATAGGCAAATCACTTGTTTCATGGAGAACCAAGAAGCAACTTACAGTGTCAAGATCCTCTTCAGAAGCAGAGTATAGAGCACTAGCTTCAACTTCATGTGAAATGCAATGGCTGTTATACTTAATGAAGGATTTGAAGATTCAGTGCACAAAGAAGCCAGTGATATATTGTGATAATCTTAGTGCAATTCACATAGCAGCCAATCGTGTATTTCATGAACGCACCAAACACTTAGAGATTGACTGCCATATAGTCAGAGAGAAGGTTCAAGCAGGAGTTCTCAAACTGTTACCAGTTTCCTCAAAGGACCAAGTTGGAGATTTTTTCACTAAGTCCCTTCTTCCTCAACCTTTCAACAATTTACTATCCAAGTTGGGGATGGTCAACATATACCAACCACCAACTTGTGGGGGGCTATTACACCATGAGGTTTCTCCAACCAATGAGGAAGAGACAGCTGTTACTTCCAATAGAAGTAACTATAGTGTAGTACAGTTTCCAGTAACTTGCAGTACAAGTAACTGTAATGAAGTACAATCTTAGTAGATTGATAGTACAAAGCCTTGTGTATATATAGTGTTGTACTCCATTGTATGAAACTAATGAAAATTCAGTTTCTTTCTCAGTTTCATAATATTTATTTTATGCATGTGTGTTTGGTTTACCTTGTGCGTTTGTAATTAAGATTTACCTACATATATTTCATGGTCCCGGCCACCATTGTAGAGTTCATTTGAAATTTTCATGGCAGAATGGTTCCATGTCAATATTCTTACGCGTTGTACACAGTAGAGGCATCCAAGGTCTCTGAGAAATCTGACATTGTTTGGTAACTTTCAATTTGGATAAATCAAACATTTCTAACATTGATCAATATATTCTTGATATCACAAATATATTCCAAGAATTTGTAGCCTAATATAATTCCAAACTATGAAGCACAAACACTTCATATTGAAGTGAAACATGTAGTTACATTTAGTTATTACATTTTTTCTAATTATTACTATTGTAGAAGTGTTGCTGTCGTATCTGTGTTAGTGCTTCATTGGTGCCGGACAGATTTCATGTGAATGAATTATTCATAAATATTTGAAGCACAGGGTTGGTGCTTTTAAAATTTATTCTGTGGGACTTTATTATCTTATAAATTTCTGGTATTTAAGTTGGATACACCTCAAATTGTTTAGTAATTCTACAGCATAAGGATTGCGTACATCGGTTCATTTCCATGGTGTATGATACCTGGTATCAGCAACTGTTCATGTTTTCTTTCATGCAATGCCGGTGCCAGCAAGTGAATTATGTTTGCAGGACTTGGGCCAACTTTTGCTTTGTTTGGGTATGTTAGATGCTTTCAATTCTATACCTCGAATTACATTTCTGTTTCTTCATATGTAGGATAAGGCTGCTGAAGTTGTCAAACATCTATCAGAAAGTCAGTGGAATTCGTCCTGTATCATTACGATGAAAAAATTTCAGGAGATATGTGGAGGGCTGGATGAAGCTTCTGTAATGTTGAGGTATCTGTCAGGGTGTGGAACAGCACAGTATCTGTCCGTCCTTAAGAACGAATTTGTAGAGGTACATAAACTTTCTAAAGTTAACCTTATGGTCAGAAAAATCCAGTTGTTTAGTATTAATATCATTTGGGCAAGTGTTTTTCTTCAAATATATCACATTTAGGTAGCAGTGGGTGGGACATCCAATAATTTCTAACATTTCTGGTAAATTGGTAGTAATATTGATAATCGTTAATACTGACAGGATTGTTCCCTTACTTTGGGAGGAATTATCATTGATTAATACTGATTTGATTCTTATGCCTGGATTGCTTGTCTTATTTCCATTTTTAATTTGACAGGGGGTAAAAATTTCACTCTCAGCAGCAGCATTATCTGGTGCCTCTAATTTAGATTGTGATGTTCTGTACTTGATTTGGACAATTGAGAAGCTTCAGCAACAATTAGATGTGATTGACAGGCGTTGTGAATTGTAAGTTTATTGTATTGTATGAATTGTTATACTTGTATATGTATCCTGACAGGGTTTTTTAAATAATTAAAAGATAATGAAGAGAAAATAAAAAGCTTCTTCCATAAACTGACATTTTCCCTCTCTTATTCCACAGTAGATTATTATATTTTATGTAAGTATTTATTTGGTTTTGATTAATTTTCAGGAAAAAGTTGCCCGAAGCCCTCTTAGTAGGATTTTGGTTATAAGTCGTTTTAACACATAAAAGGCCAATTCAAAACACAATTACTCAACACACTAAATAACATTGCTGATGTACAGAATATAATAAACTTAATGGTCGATCCTCATTCTTATGATGTTATACTTTTGTACTACTGTCACGTGACCACTGATTAAGATTTGGTGATAGTATGTTGGTTTTCCTTTTCTAAGAATGAGTTTACTACAAGAATTTGACAAATTAATTTGATTAGTTTTACAAATTTATTCACGCGAGGAATGCTACAGTCAAAATTTGTTAGTACTAGTTTATTTCATATCATATATTGTCTTCCCAGTTGACAGCGATGCTGTGTCAGTGTAGCGATGTTTGCTTAAAAAAAATAGTTGCCTAACATATTGATCCTATTTAGGTCAAGAAAATCAGCAGTGGCTTCTCTACATTCTGGGAACAGAAAATTAGCCCTCAGGTATGCAAGGGAGCTGAAGTTGGTCACCCAGAGTAGAGAAAAATGTTCATCACTTTTGAATAGAGTAGAGGAAGTACACGGCGTTATTGTTGATGCAGAGTCAACGAAAACGGTACAACTTTAATTTTTGTGTCAAATTGATCAGTTATACAAGATTTAAAATATTACATTGGAATGCATATTATGTTCATTATATTGATCATTCTTTGTTAGCAGGTTTCTGAAGCTATGCAGATTGGAGCACGGGCTATCAAAGAAAATAAGATAAGCGTGGAAGACGTTGATATCTGTTTAAGAGATCTCCAAGTGAGCATTGATTCACAGAAGGAAGTTGAAAAGGCACTAGGTATATTTTGTTATTTCTTGTGACTCGCATTTATGCTGAAATCAATAATTAGGATTTGTAATTCTAAGCATGCGTTTATTTTTTCTGGGGCTGCAGAGCAAACTCCATCATACACAGATATCGACGATGAAGATATTGAAGAGGAACTTGAAGAGTTAGAGCTGGCTCTTGAGAAAGAGGCTCAAGTTGATACACCAGAAAAGACTACTACCAGTGAAGAAGGAACTGCAACTTTGGAAGCCTCTGAATTACTTAGTGACACTCTCTCAAATCTCAAACTTTCAGACCATCCAGTCGGGAAGTCAAGAACCACTCATGCAGCATTTGAAGGACACAAAACCGCAAATTTAGCAATGTAAACCGTAAGTCTGAAAGTGAGAAAAGTTCAATAATGATATATCATTTCTAAAAATCTCTGTACACCACAAGATCTTAAAATATGATTGAAAGTTTATGTACAATATATTTCTATGTTAGAGTATAGTTTTTTTTTGTTAACTCGTTGTAATTAGGGTTTTTATCCCTCATTAGGCACCCCAAGGTGCTTCCATGGCTCTCTTTGGGACTAATTATTGAGTCTCTAGCAGGACATCCAAAAAAATAAAATAAAAATATGGGGTTGGGTTGCCTCTCAAATGAGCGTCTCCCAATGTAGTCAGGAATGAGTTCCTACGTAGGATCGGTCGGCCGGTGAAAGAACGTAACACGGTTCGTAAGTAGGATCGATAGGTTGTCGATAGAATTGAGAGAAATATATAAGGAAAATAGAGGGAAAACAGGGGAACCAAGAATAAAAACAGAGATATTAGAGGGAAAACAGAGGAATCAAGCAATAAAACAGAAAAACAGAGGAAACAGAGGAAAAACGGCAAAAAACATAAAACAGAGAAAACACGGTTCGTAAGTAGGATCGAAGCACGGTCGAGGTGCTGTGGCACATAAGATCGTGCGATCCTACGTGCTGGGACTCGTTCCTGACTACCTTGGCGTCTCCCTCCGTGAATCAAATTCGAGTTCTTTTTCTGGAAGTGACTTGTGTTACCAACTCTCCCAACTACATTGGCTGCTAGAGTAGTAGTTAATTTAACTAAAGTAAAAAATTATGGCAGTATTTTATTTTTGGCCAATTGATGTGTGCTTTGATTACTTAGTTAATACTTAATTTGTTCCTAAATACTTGTCGCAGTTTGATTATATATTTTCTGCATCGTTCCAATTTTATCGAATGTTCATGAAGGAACTTTTGACCATGTGTTTTATTCACATAACTTACTTTGATCATGTTTATTAACTAACATATTAATATTAGTATATAAGATGTTCGATTTGTCTTAATGAATATTTTTAAAATATCGAATTTTTATAATATTTTAGTATAGGTAATTATATATAAGGTTTTGTTAATGAGTCCCTAAGGACGCTTTTTAAGGATTCTAAATAAAGAAGTTACTTCTAAAGAGTGTCATTTGGGCACCTGTTGACATTTCCTTTAAATATATTGTCAAAGTTGTGTATTGGTACGTGTGAAATGGTTGATTGCGACTTATATTTACGACAAGAGGGGGTATGCATGTAATGATTGTGCTTGTGCAGGAGGGAGACATTCTTATATGAGCACAAACATAAATGAATAGTATTTGGTCACACACATAAACAAAGCCTTTTTCTCAAAATACTTGATCATTTTATTATCATTTTTATTTATTATTAGAATTGTTTTTTGATGTGTGTCTTTACTATTGTGACTATGGTAGACTTTCCCTATTTAAGGATATTTGTTACTACCATTTTTCTAAAAGTAATTATATCTAATCAAACACACAAACAACTCTTACATAGTTACAGCCTTAAATTAAAAATATTTGGGCACACACAAAAATAAAAAAAAATAAAAAAAGTAATAAATTAGTCACATCATTTTTTTTACTTTTATCTCTAATTTTTTTTTTATCTATACATTTTATTTGTGTTTGTGACCAACTAATAATTTTTCCAAACACACATGCATGGAGTACTACTTTTAAAGCTTAAACTCCATAGTCATTTGCGTTTATTTTTAGATTTGAGTTTGATCTTGGTCACAATTGTTTCTATAATAATATCTTTACATTAACCCGATGTCGTCTCAAAATAGTTATGTGGCAAATATAAATATGACCTGGATGAGGATTGTAAATTACATCTTTTAAAAAAAATTTATTATAAATTTACATACAACGAAATCTTTTATTACATTAGGTGTTCTAAACAATAATACTTTTTTCTTTAGAAATGCTCTAAACAATAGCATTGCGGATTTGCGGTACTCCTTCCTTACCTTTTTAATGAATTTTTTTGTATTCTAACTTTGTCCGAAAATATTACAATATATATTACTCTCAAATAATTATATTCTTTTTTTTTTTTGGGTACAATATTCTTCTATTTAATTATGACAGTAAAAATACTCTAAGGATTAATGAAGATAATTAAGTAAAATTATAACACTCGTAAACATAATATTTTTTATCTTTCAAAAAGAAAAAGAAAAATAACTTTTTTGGTCCCCTAAAAAAACATTATTTTTTGGTACAACGTTGTTTTTCTCAAATACAATATTTCCATAATTTTACAACCCTTTCGATTAATTTGCATAACTTAATATTATATTTCTTTTTGTATTTTTTTTTAAAGTTATAAATTTTTCCAAATAGCCTATTGTTTCACAACACTCATGCGTAATCATCCTAGATTTAGTTCGATTTAGGATTTTCTTTTTTCAACACTCTCCCTCTAATCAAATTGACCATCTTAGTTGTTTAAGCTAATCAGGACTTGTCTTTTTTTTTTTTTTTTAGTTTAGATTATATTCAAGTTTGAGTCTATGTATTCTTTCATGTTCAAACTTATACTCTTATGTAACAAGTTTTGTACGTCATTAGACTTGGATACCATGTTGAAAATTGGTAAGCAAGCTCATTCAAGACATAAGACAAGGGAGAGTGTACTAGATTTCTTGAAATATGTTGAAAATTTTCCTCTTTTGTTGGTAAGTAAATAGCAATGAATTTGTGTGTCAAGTGTGAGAAAATGTTCTACATTAAATGAAAAAATAGATGTTTCAACAACGAATAAATGAGCGAAAAATGATGTAGTGTCTACTCCACATGTGCGAGTGAGTATTCTTTGCACAATGTGATGATACTTCACTCTTTTAGGCTTCCCTCGTAACCCCACAATAGTATCAAAGTTGGTGATTTAATTAAAGATGACTGACTCCTTGTATTAAAAATTATTGTCAGACCGCATGTTCCGTTTATGTTGTGAGCCAATCAAGGAAGGATAGCTAGGGCTGCGGAAACCTGACTTTTCTTTAATGATTCAAAAAGCTGGTGGTGAATCCCACACACACTAATTGCACAAAATTGAGAAATAGTTGGTTCAAACTCGCGTCCCAACATATCAAACGTCTCTTTTAACATCCCATGCTTAAAGTACAAAACTGATTTCTTTGTTGCATGCATTTTGAGCCTATGCATAATGTTCTTGGGCATGGGAAATGAGACTACTAGCCACATGTCCTTCCAGGTTGATTCTGGTTACCAAAAGTGGTTGGTGTTGGTGTGGTTGAAGAGTTTCCAATGATAGGAGGAATGAAAGGTGCATTGGGAATTGACATTTGTGGTGGTAATAATTGGTTGGAGAAACCAAACATCTGAACTCTGTCGTTGTTATTGTCTGTGACACAATCACCCATTTGTGGAATAGGAAACTGTACGTGTGGCCTGAAATCCATCAAATGTTGTGCATTCATATTCATATTCATGTTCATATGATGTGCTGGTAACATCATAAAATGATTGAGTGGCATACAAAGTGCTCTTCCCATTGACATAATCTGCAACGTCATAATTCACAAAATTAATATTTAATACAAGATTATATAGTGAAATCTCAATTTAAATAATGTTACACATAAAATTTAAGGACATAAAATTTTACCTGTAACTGAAGCTTGAGGGACTTAAGATAATCAATTGCATCGTCAAGCATTGAAGCTTTGTCCATCTATAACAAATACAACTCAAAACATTTATATATTTATATAATTAATTAAAACAAATAAAGTTTAGTTCAACAAGGTCTTCCTTGTCACAAAAATCAAATTAAATTAATATTCACATACCTTATTGCAATTTGGTATGAGCTCTTTCAATGCGCGTATTTTCTCATTAATTTTATCTCTTCTCTTCTGAAAATATCAATAAATATTTATCAGTTACATGAAATTAAATTGCATATAGAAATACATACAAATATTATTTTTTTAAACTCATATTTTTAAATTTTTCCCCACCCTTTCAGATAAATTATGAACTTTTGCATTCCTGTAGCTTCTCTTGACTCTGTTACCTTCTCGAACTGGCTTTTCTTTCACCGTATTTTCTTGTGTTTCTTCATCATTCTGCAACATCAAATCAATCAAGCTTAGTAAGAATGATAGCAACTAATATAACATAACACTTCATCTTGAAACTGTGTTGTGTCTGGTACGTGTCGTGTCTGGTGTTCGTGTTTCATACTAACTAACTACAAACGTAAAGAAAAAAATAGTATATTGTTTCATGAATTCCACTTACATCACTTAAATAATGAGAATCATCAGTGTCCTCATGTGATTTTCTAACACCAAAGTTTAGATCATTTGAAGCTTCAAGTGAACATACAGAAGAAGGTTCTCGTGCTTTACATAAGTTAATAGCACTAGCTTTTCTCTTTCCTCTAATTCTAGGTGCATTGGTATGGCTAGAAGCAGCTTCAGAATGTTCATCAACGGTTGGTAGTAATTCTCTACTTCTTTCATATCCAGAGTTTGATTTGGTAGCAGCATTTAAAGTTAAATGTTTTTGTTGTTCAAATTTTGTAGAAGCAACTGCTTTTGATTCTTTCTCTTGTACTCTTTGTGAAGATAATACATTTCTTGAACTATTTTGTTGATGAGTTGATTTGAGAAACACTGCAGGTATAGAGAAGTTTGAGAAGTTCACTTTTTCTCTTTTTTGATATTCACACCCCATCAAGTAAGTTGCAGTTTGGTTTGAATCCACTCTTGGTTTTTTGAGAGGAGGAGTTAAATATGTGAACATGTGAGTACTATTCTTGCTTTGGGAGGAATAAAAATCACTGTGAGAGGAACCTAGGCCATTGCTTTTTGTCATCTCTGAGTTGCTAGAATCAAACATGTTGCTAATGAAGTAAGTTTTGTGCCTAAAGTTTGTAGGTTGGACTTGTGTGTACGTAAAGGAAAATGTTATGTGATGAATGAATTGAGGAAAGAAGCAATAATATATAAGAAGAATCCATGTGGTCATCAGGGCCACTTAGGTGGCACATGTCCATTTTAATTCCTAGGACTGACCGAAATAATAATTTAAGAGATACACAAAAGGTCTTCCACAAATTAATATGTAATGGACTACTTTATTTGTCATTTTGTATTGATATTGATTTTTGGCATCAAGAGAGGATGTGGATCCTCATTCACCACCACTTTTTTATTGTACATTCTTTTCTCGCATGATGATAATCAATGTATCAAGCAAATTATTTTCTCATATTTGTTGCATCATGACCATTTTACACATAAAGAAAATATGTAGAATGGTGATTTTCTCAACTATTCTTACTAAAATCATAAGTGTATTTTTATTATTATCATAAATACAAACTGATTTTTTTTTAAAGTGGTATACAATATAGTATTAATTAGGCTTAATTGTAGTTTTAACCCCTAACTTTCACAAAGTTGCGATTTTGACCCTCTATGAAAAAAAACTACAAAATGGCCCCTAAGTTTTGCATTTGTAGCAGTTTTGGCCCCCAAGGCAAAAAAAAAATAAAAAATATCCCGTGGCACCTCACTTAGGGTGCCACGTCAGCGTAGGCCGAATCAAAATTGGTATTGGGGGTCAAAACTGCCACAGATGCAAAATTTAAGGGGCCGTTTTGTATTTTTTTAGGGGTCAAAATCGCAACTTTATAAAAGTTAGAGAGTTAAAACTAAAATTAAGCCTATTAATTAGAGAGTGTACAATTGAGGGAAAAAAATCAATTAAACATTAAAAATTGAACATGGCACTTTATTTCAGATACTTATTGTTATATAAATGGGACAATTGTTGTAGGAAAAAAAGTAAATTATCTATGAATATTTCACGCTGAAAATGAAAGACCATAGCTCCCAAATCAGAAAAAGATATCCAACTACTACATACAATGGACTACTTTTTTAAGTGTGCTTGGAATTTGGACAACAATTTTTTTAAGATTTAATTTTTTTTGTAAATATAGTAATATATCATTTTCAAAGACCCACATATAATTAAAGATAAGATCAACCTATAGGTTCCCGACATTATGATTTGTGACTTTTTTATTATTCGGAGTTGAAGCTTAGATGGAGCTAGGAAAATTAACCACGTATAGAGATGCTTTTGATCCCTTCATATGAAAGGAGTATCGAATACTGATAAGTCATATTCAAAGAAAACCCCACTATGGAATCCAAGTTTTTTGGTGAAGTAAGAGCCACATGGTGGCTTTTGTAGGATTGCTTAGAGGACCCTCCAATTCAACAAGGCCACGCACACTCCCTCGTGTGTCATCAATCTTAGGACTAAAAATGAGAGAGGAGTCTCACCCTTTCACGTGAAAATCCCATTGGGTTCACGTGCCACCATGTCATCTTGTCTGTACTTTTTTGTATTATTATCGTCAGTACGTTGAATTTTATTTACAAACACCATGATGGTAATGGACGTGGACTAACCACAATATGGATGTTGAGTTACTTCTTCCGGTCCCATAATGTTACATCAACTAAGAAAATTTGTTAAAAAATGAATAGCAATTTTCTATCTAATTGTAACTACTTCTTTTGAATTATATCATCTAATTAATTTTATGTCTATCACTCTTAAAATTAATATTTTATATTTTTTATTATATCCAAAAAAAAACTATATTCTACTTTATATTTACAAATATTACAATTGTACTTTACAATATTAGTTTGGTAAAACTTTTTTTTTTTAAAAAAAGTTTGGTAAAACTATTGTTCTCGTTAGTTTGGTATAAGTCAGTAGAATATGATACAAGTAATTGTGTGTGAACATCACATGAGAAAAAAAAAACCTTAATTTTAATTGTTGAATCAAAATTAACAACAAAAATAAAAAAGTTATGTAACAATGTCAAGTGATAGAGCATTTATTCCTCCATTTTGTCCGCTTTCATTCTGGGATATTTTTTAGGATAACCTTCGTCTAATTTTTCACACCATTAGGGATGATGCGAATAAGTTCTTAATTGTATTATGCATATTATTGAAATTGAAATGATGACATAGTTATCTTCCCGTCAATTATACAATGTGAGACATAAACCTAAAGAAAAAATCCAAGAAAAAAACAACGAAGGCCAAGTTGGCCAACCCCAAATCCCATCGAATCAACTAGATAACTATCATAGCTATCTAAATAACGATCTAATTAATTTTTTTATTGCTATAGATTGATATAAGAATCTTGTAGTACCATTGACATACCTATCTTAAGGGAGACGAAGACAAGAATGACAGACAAACCACAAACACGTAACATTCGACTTGTTGTTGGGTGTGAATATAATTTTTCTTTTGTTGCTAAATAAGTAGGATAGGATGCATCATGCAATAGTTTAGTGATCCAAACAATTTTGGATTTGAAAGATAACGCTTGAATGTAGTGGTTCATACTTCATAGGTAATGGATATGAAAGATCATAATTTGAATGAGAATTATTGACTTGGATTTGAAAGATCACACTTGAATGTAGTGGTTCATACTCTTTTTTTTGACAAGAGGTTCATACTTCATAGGCAATGGATATGAAAGATCATAGTTTGAATGAGCATTATTGGCGTTGGCGTTGGCGTTTCCTAAACCCTGATCCAAAAAATTCTTAGTTCCTAATTTTCAGAAATAAAGATCATTGTAGATTTTTATATTATTAATAATTGTGTGAGGGATCAAAAGTATGAAAGGAGTATTTAATATGTAAGTAATGTTATACCGGTCAATAACGTTTTAAAGGATACAAATTTTATGAAATTTAATGTTAGATTGAAAGTTCATATCATGGTATAGATCATATATGCAAAATTTTAATAAATTCTAAAACCATTTAATATTGAGATCAAACAAGTTTAACTATGTTTGATAAAATCACACAAGGAGCTAATTTTATTAAGTCTCAATACCATATCAAATTACTTTAGAATTTGGTAAAAGAAATTAGGGTTGATCTATATGATATGAACTTTCAATCCAATATTTAATTTTGTAACATATGTATTTGTCAAAACGTTATTTAGTGGAGTAATATTATTCAAATGTTACTATATGTAATTTAATCTATCTCAATCGTAAATAGACTTTGTGGAGGAGTTTTAAATGGGCCTATGTGGGCCATGATCCACCCCCATCAAAATTTAATAGGGAAAATTACAAATATATCCCTGACTTTAAAAAAAATACAGGCTAGCCCACCCAACCCTTTCTCACGTGCGCAACCATGCTCACTCTTAGCTTCCCCTCTTCTCATTAGCGTTCACGCAACCACTACATGCAACAATTCAACTTCTCTATTCACTTCAGCTTCGACCACCAGTCTACTTCCACTCCATCCATTCAATCATGGCCATAACTAGGCAAAAATCTCTCTCTCTCTCTCTCTCTCTCTCTCTCTCTCCCGTGGCAGAGCCAGACAAAAAAGTTTGGGGTGGCCGTCATCAAAATAAACTAAAATATATAAATCATATTGCATATAACACATTTAAGTCAAAATAAATCAAAAATCGATCATTCAAAATTTAAACTTCATAATATATAAAACCAGCTTTATCAACAAATCTTAACACAAGAGTCATTTGTTCCTTTTTTGACTCATCATAAGCTTCATCAACAACGATGCAAAATTTAGAATCACCAATTTTTTCACGAATATGTTTTCTAACCCTACTAGAAAGAATTTGCAAGAGCTCTTTTTGGATTTGATGTGAAGTATATTTGCAATTTTCTGGAGCATTTTAGCATTTTTCAAACAATTTTTACAACTTCATCATTGTATTGGACAAGGAAATAAAAAGAATTAAGGCTAGTAATATTGACGAGCCTTCTATATTTTGGTTTCAGGGAGAAAATACAAAGAATTTAGGCTAGTAATCCAAATATAGTCACAGAAAAGCATTTAGCAAATAGCACATATGATAAACCAATATAGCACATATGATAAACCAATTCAGTATTCACTTTCCAGTATATAAAAAAATAAAGATGGGGTGGCGGTGGCTCCCTCTTGCCAACCCCAGTTCTGCCAGTGTCTCTCTCTCCCTGCCCCCCAGAAGACCCTCCCCCCACCCCTATATTTTTCAACCCAAACTGAAGGTTAATTGTTGTTTGTTCTTGTTGATTATTATTATTACTAATATTGGATGAAGGTTGCTGAGTGTTGAGTGTGATGGTATAAAGGGTGGTCACTTCTTATTTGGATGACTCTAGCAAATATTCGAGGAGCATCACAACAAAGCAATAAATTTGGCAAATGTAGCAGGGAATTAGGTAGAAAGAGATGATCACCAGACGTATTGAATACGTGCTTACCTCTTGTATCAGCTAGGAAGCCCAATCTCCACAACAGACCACTGAATATCAAGTTGCACGAAGGAAGTGGACTATCCCATGATTACTTTTGTATTTTGATTTTTTTTGGTTTCATGTAAACGATGAATGTTGGTATTGTAATACCTAAACAATTATTTTTCACTTTGGAATTAATGAATGACTTAAAAATTTGGCTAACTTAGAATGTTAATTTAATGGTAAGAATGACTGGCACTTTGGAATGTGATGAATGAATAAATGACACTTTGAAATGTGATGTTGCCAATCTCTCAATTATATTTCACTTTGGACTATTAATTTTATGGTACGACTAAGTACGGAATATACACATCCACCCGAGTTTATGTTACTACCACTCTTTTTTTTCTGTAACTTATTCCTAGCTACCGTTCTTGCGAAAGGTAGTTAATTATCGTTGAGGATATTTTGGATAGTTCAAGGTGCGCGTGAGCAAACAGTAGGTGTCTAAAGAGCAACTTCCAAATTCCATTTCCTTCATAGCCCCATATGTTAAAATGGGACAGCCCACTAAAATAACGTGATATCATAAAACTGGTTGGTCTGCTTTGCATTCTTAAAATCTGGTTTAACGAAAGTGCTGATAACACCCTTTTGTTTTTAAGGAAAAAAAAATCAACACCCCTTTTTTTTTTCCTTCAAAATGATTTTTTTAACCAAAGTGTGTGCTTAGATTATTATTTTTATTTAACCAAAGTGTGTTCTTGGTGTTTTTTTTTAACCAAAGTATAGTGGAGGTAGTGGGGTGATTGTAGTGCAGCCATGATCTCATGACCTTGCTTGTTTGAAATTTATGTGTCTGCATGCAAGTGCATGTATATGCTTGTGTGCTTGCGTAGTTGCACATCTTTATATTTGATCACTGAAACTGAAAGAAGAAGAAAAAATAATATTGTAAGTCATAAATTAGGTTGTGGAAAAAATCACGAAACTTAAAGAAAATAGGAATTAAAATTTTAGATTTAGAAATGGGGGACTAGAATCATGTTTCAATTTAAGTTTAAACAGGGGGCTAAAAGTACTCATGAAATTGGACATAAAACATAAAAAACATGAGTGATATGGTCCTGGCTCCTAAGGGTGTGTTCATATCATTCTTATTCCCGATCTAAATCAACCTTCAACCAAAAAATTGAAAAGGAGAAAATTTAAGTGCATGTCTTAGATGCTTTTCATAAAGTTCTTAACTATCTTTGACTAGTGAAAAGAGAACATTAACGTGTACGGCCATCCGTTTTTTTTTCTAATTGTATAATATCAATTTTATTATAGTTTGTTTATTTTAATTTTATGTTATCTATACTACTTAGGAAATTTTTTTAGAGAAAAGATTGAATAAAATTAGCGGTTAGTTTTTTAGTTCCTTAAATTAAGATATAGATTTTTTTTTTATTTAAGAAAATTAAGATATAGATGTGAATTTTGGATTAGCATAGAGACTTAACAAGACATAATTTTAGCAACCAAACCATAATTAATATATGTAAGAGTAAAATTGTTTTCAGAGTAATTTTGTGTATTGAAAATAAGATACACAAAAGAAAAATTGTATCCTCTTATCGGTAGTATAGAAGAGTAGAAACATACTTCTTTAAATACACATTTTTTTTCAAAATTTGTTATAATAAGCGATAGAAATTGTATTTTAAGTTAAGAACTAAAAAAAAAAGTTTTAATTGTAGTTTTGGTTCCCCTATTGTCATCATTTTGCGAAATTGACCCCTTATTTTAAAATTCAACAATTTTGGTTCTTCTATCAAATATTTTGTCTACAATATTGTGATATGATATGTTTTAAATGATATTTTCAAGGGAATTTTGTTACAATTGATGTTGATCTTTTTTCATCTTCAGATCATATTTCACGACATTTAAAATTTATCACATCACATTTTTATAGTTCAAAATTATGATGGAGGACCAAAACTATCGAATTTTAAGATAGGATGACCAATTCAACAAAATGGTGAAAATATGAAAACCAAAAACATATAAAGAACACACACTTAACTTTTATCCAACCGAAAATCATGCACCCAAAATTGACTATTATTTGTGAAAACAACTCAAATAATTTTTTTAAAGTTAATCCATTGATTCACGATGAAAAGGGTCTTGATAAACTAGAGTTCAACTGCGAGACGAATGAAATCTAACTAAGAATTGTTCATAATTAATAATTTAATTTACGTTTTCATGAACAATTTGTTGTTGATGGAGCTCAATTTAACCGATAATTTTCACAATTGTAATAATAATATGTGTGAAATGATCAAGATGACTTATTAATATTTTTTTTTTACGGTTGTAACTTGAATCAACCGAAAATTTGTTCAAATCTAAACAACATTAAAAATTTATTAACATGTGTGTGGAATGGTTAGAATGACTTCTTAGTTAGATAGCTAGAGGGAGTACAAACTAAATCTTTTTTTTTTTTTTATTGATCAGAGTTCAAACATCAACCTTACATATATCATGCATTATTTCTATCAAACGAGTTTAAGATGACGAGTACCCAAACTAAATCTATTAATTACCCTCAAACAGTAACAATCGAGCTATATAAGTGTGGTCACATACTGTGCATTGAAAAACCAGGGGTACAAGAACAGGAACGATGACTAAATTGGCCTTATCGTTGCAAGACACATTTTCTCCGGCAATTAAACAAAACAGAAACGTTAATTGGTTACACATTGCTTCATTTTCATGTACTTTGCTGGGGACCAAATGACAATTTGATGGCTAATTCAAGCAACCTTATGGTTGGTATGGTGGGGAACATTTTCATTTTTTTTTGTCTTTTCTCTCGGTTGAATATTTAGTCTCATATATACCTCCTTCTTTAGGTAGCATGTCGTTTCTTTAGATTCAAGCAAAATTGTACCAAGTATTGCTCTTTGATTTTGTTTTTAAAGCTCTTGTTCCCTCTTCAACTTCTGAACCATAGAAAAAATAATAAAAATAAAATTTAAGACGTGCTCATTGAAAATAAAATTGCTTAGTAAGCGTGAAATATTACACGTGGGGGCTAGGTGTTGAATGGAGAAGAAACTTAGAATATGATGTGTTAACAAACAAGTACCATTGTTTGATTCTTTATTGCGTTAACAAAGTAAAATAAATTGAATTTATTTTGTGTCCCCAAGACAGGAGCTCGGCATCACACTATACCATTAAAAAAGTGTCATTAGACATTGTTCGACAATTCTGATTATTATGTCATTTTGTTGCTTAGTGCTCCCTCCCCTTCATATCAAATCTCTTTTGCTCCAATACTATCATTATGTCTTTTCTTTTCTTAATTTGTAAAAAGAAAACTGCTAACCTGATTTAAGAATTAACATTTTAAAACTATTTGGTTAGGAGTTAATATTTAATATAATTCTCATTATATTCGGTGAATGATATTGATGAAGACTTTGACTAAGAAAATATAAAAAAAGGTTTCAATAATATCAAAAGAAATTATAGTGAAGTTTACTTACTTCAATAATATTGAAAAACATAAAGTAGTATTATGCTTGATGTTTTTTAGGGATAATATTATGCTTGATTATCTCACTATTTTCAGTTAATATATCAATAAATGATTTCCCTAAAAAAAAGTTAATATATCAATAACAATAAAAGAAAATATTGTCAAATGTCTATGACTATGAGTCTATCACCTAAAAGAACCGTCAAGCAAAAATAGGCCAAGCGCTTGCATGCATGAGTTTTTCCTTTTTAGGGATCTAGTATCTTTATCAGTAAAACTTTAAAAACAAAAAAGAAAATAAAAACACGTGAGACAGAAAAGGCCAAGTATTATATATACATATATAATGCCCGTGCTTTATGTGGCACAATCCTTTAGTTAGCAGACACTTATTTTAAACAAAAGTCACCTAAAAAAAAACTTATGCACAACATATATACGCATTTTTTTCCTCTAAAAAAAGCATACACATAATTTTATGAATATATAAGCACACAATGAAATGCCCATCTTAAATATAAATAAAAATGTCATATTTTGTACCTAATGATTTGTCTGAAAGGCATTCAAACAAGTTTGTATTATCACATTGAACCTATAAATAATTTTGAACGTATAAAACACTCATTTTACATTATCCAATACATTAATTATCTGTTTACAAAAATATGTAGTGCTATTAACCAGATTAACTTCTTCTTTTTTTCTAATAATACTCACAGATTTGGCCAATAAAAAATCTTTTTTTAGAACACGTCAAAGTAACTACAGTCAAAATTCTCGAAATTTACCAAGAAAATGATTTATTGGCAAAGAATTACAGTAAATAACTCTAACCCTAAATATTACCGTCATTCATTCATGTCAACGTTGGTTAAAAAACAAGGAAAATGATGTCAAGCTTGGTAGTATGTCTAGTTAAATTATTGAAAAGCAAAAGGGAGGAGGACACTTGTCTTATAGTAGTAAATTAAGTTCAGAGTGTAATTAATTGTAATAGTTGAACACGCCTTAACAAAAATAGTGTGACACAAACCAAACAATTAAACTCAAACGGTTAATGAGTTTTACTTAAAACGAATTTTTTCGAAGAACATTAGTTCGATTTTTTAGTAGAACAATTATTTTTCAAACTATCATTATTTCATAGTGGAACTCAAATCACCGAAAGTCCTTCCCCTAAAGGGAAAAAAATTAAAAATTGTGCGACACAAGTGGATGTTCCAACAATTTGCTCATAAATTTTGGTGTACACATGGAAAAATATTTGTTTGAAGATTTAAATCCCTTAATTTAATGAATCTCAATTATAGTTTTAGTTTTATTAAAAAAAATGCTTGCAACTTATCTTTATAAGTATACTCTCATGTTGTTGATAGTTTCTTTGCTATTCATGGAGCGTTTCAAGGAAGGAAGTACATCAATATGTTTCTAGGTAATACAGTATATGTAGCATCACAAGTTTCAATACCTTATTTGTTTATGGTATTTGGTCTCAGCAATCAAGATCCCTCATGCGCTACACGATGATTATATCCAATATTGAACATTGATCCATTGGATATAACCTATGTCTATGTGTACAAGGTTTCAGTTATCAATGTTCTCTTGTCCACCTGAATATTGCCCATGAATTGTCTACACAGTCTAGGTTCATTCCCTTACTTAAAACAAAAACGACCACACGCGTTGTCCATTACATGTCTCTATTGTAGCTCCAACATCTCCAAATTTCCTCTAAATAAATTTAAGTGTTCATAGAGTAATATTATATTATAATTTTACAAATTTTACATGCATCATTAGCACTTACAGTACACTAGTTCTCTCATTGACGTGCATAAAAAGACGTCTCAAATAATGAACAATTTTTAATGGGAATAACACGTGTCAAAGTATATTGTTTTGTATACCAAAGAAGATTCACATTGCTTAATAATTGAAGTTAGGTTAGTAAAAAAAAATATTCGAAATTAAGAAGTTTATTCCCATTAAAAAATTTGGACGGCAAGATTCATGTCATGTTTGAGATTGAGATTCAAACTCGTGAATTAACATGTATCACAGTCAAATTAAATTGATGATAATGTGGAAATTGAACCCATGATCTACATCAAGTGTGGAGGGAATATTGAAATTGTATTCATCTATCATATTTTCAAGATTTACTCTAACTTTTGAAAAGTCATAAATAAGAGAAAAGTAATATACAAATAAATTTTAGGTATAATTAGAATGTTGATTACATCCTGACCAAAAAAAGAAAGAATGTTGATTACATCAAAGAATACATTAATAAAATAAGTATAGCTAACAAGAACAACTAACTATCTAAATAATTGATTTTAACTAACTTTTTCCTTTAATAAAAACCATCTATTCGTAGATAAGATCTTGACAAAGAAAACTCATTTTTAAAGGTATTGACTTGAGATCTAAAAATGTATTCCTCTTTGTTACTGCGATTTCAAATATAAAAAAAAATTAAAACAAAATGATAGTATTCCATTAATAAATTGAACAAAATATATTTATTATTTGAATTTTTTTCCTTATATTTGAAAATTGAAATAGAAGAAATTGCTAGTTAAAACAATACATCACACTTGAAAGTATTTGAAACATAAAAATGCTGAGTTGGATTCTTAAATTGACACGTGTAATTGTCGGCTACATTAACAACATTTCATGGTCCACCAATTACATGGGAGAAACAAAAAGAAAAAGAAAAGTTAAATTGGCACAACAGCTGAGGAAGTCTAATTGATTTTTTTTTCATAAGCATAGATAGATCTCTCAATTAAATTTGTTTATATACAAGGCCTTAAGGTGGCGGCTTATTATGTCATCTAGCTATTTCTTTTCATTCATTCACAATGGGAAAAACAAATAGTTCAAATTCCTCTTCATCTATTAGCAGTAACAGTAACCATAATCTTTATATTTCAACTGCATCCTCTCTTACACATCTCAACACTCAACAACTTCCCACTGATCTTAGTCTTGGACTCACCATTTCCCCCACTCAACATTTTCATGTTGGTTCATCCGTTTCAAGGTTAATTTCTATACATATTCACCATTTTAATCTATCATTCATATATCATTAATTATTTTATGTTGATTTTTTTGTGTCATTCTTTTTGTATGATTAGGGGGCAATGGCAACAAAACTATGACTACAATGATCATAGTAGCTTCTTTGTGAAGGTGTACATGGAAGGAATTCCAATTGGTAGAAAACTCAATATACTTGCTCATCAAAGTTACCATGAGTTAGTTAAGACTCTTGAGAACATGTTTGACACTACCATTCTATGTAAAATCCTATTACCAAATTCTCTTCTTAATGTGTTATAAATTTTGTGATGTTTTTTTTACTTATTGAGTACTATTTGGAATAGGGGGAAATGATATGGATGGAGTGCAACCAGAAAGATGTCATGTGTTAACTTATGAAGATGAAGAAGGGGATTTGGTCATGGTTGGAGATGTTCCTTGGGAGTAAGTTAGTTATAACTCTGTTTTTGAAGACCATTATATGTATGTTCTGTTTTTTTGTATTAATGTTTTTTTTTTTAATGTGTAGGATGTTTTTATCGACTGTTAAGAGGTTGAAGATCACAAGGGTAGACACATTTGGGTGTTAAAAAATGTATATGACACCAAATGTGCTTGATTTCAAATTTTGTTCTCTAGCTAGAGTGAGACTCAATAGAATGGTTGTTATGTGATCATATAATGTAGAAAAATCTTACTCTAGTTAATTAATTAGTGGAGTATGCGATAAGACATAAATGTAAATGCATGGCTCTCACTTCGTTTTTTAATTTCTAAGAAGCAAATGGAAAAGAATAGTATTGTACATGCTCTATTGATCAAGCCCACTAGTGACTTCACTTTGGTTTAAACTAGTGTGTTCTAAGATTAAGTTTATTTAAATATTTTCTCAAAAAATAACTTATTTAAATATTTTCTCAAAAAATAATTTATGTAAAAATATATTTTCAGACTAACTGATTCGTTGAAATTTCAATGTAACGACAATCTATAAAATAAAAAATAAAAAATTGTTATAAGTGCACCAGCAAACTACCAAAATAGTCCATTGACTTTGTGATGAGCTTTCAAAATTACGAGAATAATGGATATTTCAAATTGGCCATTAACATTGCAAAATGTCTTTCATATTTGGGTAAGGATCTTCTCTATTTGTTAAAATAAATATTAGATCATACAATAAAGTGGGTTCCACTATCAATAATTATTTTAAACTTTTTTTTTTCTTTAAATTTTATCTATGTCTTTATCTATCCAAATTGAAGAAATTTAGAGAATCATAAATGAAGATGATTCGAACTCCTCATATTCATACTTCTCTTAACCTCCCTCGTGATTAAACCTCGTGTTCCTTTATGACATGTTCAATATACGGAAAGTGTAATTTCAAATTGGAAATCCCACCCACTAAATTGGTCATTGATTTTGTATTTACTGAAAGTGTAATTTTTTTTACATATACGTTCAATCAAATCACACAATCTAGATATTTTAGATACTAATCTACTAAAATGACATGGTGTGATTTAAATTGAAGCATTTGTAAAAAAAGTTTACATTGTTTATGTGTAAAAATTAATTTTGTTCTCCAATCCCATGTTTGATAGTTTTGTGGATCCATCCCTGGTTGAAATAGTGATTTTCACGCATCATAAGTAAAAGAAATCTGGATAACAAAATCAAGGTATGCTGATAGCATCTGGTTGTTGGTAAAGTCCAAACTTCGGTGTCTATAGCAATTGCAGTTAACCCAAACATATTGTAATTTAAATGCTAGCTGCAAGTCAAGTTTGACCACGAGCTAAAAAATAAAACAAAAAAATGAAAGCCTAGCACATTTATCTCATGTTGATGATGATTCTTAAGTATTCATTTTTGGTAGTGACTACACTACACAATTTTTTTGATACACAATTCCCTTGAAGCATAGAAATAAGGTAATGCGAAATGTAGACCATTGTTGATATTGACTTCCTTGATTACAGCTTCAAAATGTGTTTCATCTAACACAATAAACTTCTGCACTTAGAATTGTACTTCAAAATTGCCTTTGAAAAATGGCAATTAACCTACTAAAATCATCTACAATTGTAAGAAAATATTTATATTTGTAAGTGTAGAACATCAACAACTAACAGTGAGAGAAGAAACGATAAGCGCAAACAATGTAACACGATGTTTGGTTATGAAGTTTGGCCAATTGTTCTTAGGTCTCCGAATGTAGAACAACAATAGTTCCGTATTGTTTATGTGAATGAAGTTTGGATTTACAATGTTAAAAGTCTTACATAAATACTACATATTACAACAGTACTTGCTCCACTCGCTCGCCACATGCCCACTTGACTCGACCTACAAAGATATAGTCAACAATAAAATTGAGTAACGAAAACTGAGAAAGTTCTCTTAGATATTCATGTGTAATACTTCTTCCGTCGTAAATTAGGTGTCATTTTTGAGTTTAACACGGTTTTTAATTGTAAAATATGTTTCATTTACGAAAACAACCTTATTAATTATAGTAAGTGGACTAGTTAGACGAGTGAAATGAAATAAATAAGGGCATGTTAGTGAAAAAGAACAATAAATGTTGTATTTGTATTGTAAAAAAGACAAATAATATGAGACAAAGAAAAATAGAAAAGAAAACACCTGTTTTGAGACAGAGACGGAGGGAGTAGTTCGTAAGTATGTCGTAAACTATTTAGAGTAGTGATCAATATCACAAATTCTAGATTTATTGTGTATTGACATTCACAAAAGAAACTATTTGTGAAGTATGTTGAAACTTAAAATGGCACAAGGCTAACTGTGGACAACTAATGGAATTGTACATTACATTGCTCAAAATATATATTAGAATATCGGATTCAGCCACGAGGAAGGATCCGACGACTTGGGTTAGAAACCAAAGTTATGCAAGTCGTTATTATCTTGACTATCAAATCGTTACTAACTTAACTATCAAAATATTACCAAATATAAAAGATACATACTAAATATAAAAGATATTTACCTATTCTAATGGTATATGCTACAAACAATCCAAATTAAATTAAATATCCATGTAAATGAAGCTATGATCATTGACCACGTTACCACTGGCAAATGAACGAGATCATTGGCTCAACACTCCAATAACGAGTATATTTAACAGCAAAGGGAGTGTTAAAATATCAAAAACATGTATATTCCCATATTTTAAATTGTGATTTCTATAGTGTCCAACCACTAAAAACATCAAGATAGATCCAAATACATGGAACAATTCATTTATCTTTTATTTAAGATATATAGATAGATAATGTAGAATGACATCATGTTTGCGTGTACTTCAAACAAGAAGAAATAAAAAAAAACTTTTTATTCATTAATTTCTAATGATAAATTGCAGCAATTATTGAACTTTTGCCAGACTAAAAAGAAAAAAGAAAAACCCAAAACATACATAAAGGAATTAAATTAAAGTTAGAACCAAATATTAAAAAGATTTCTGATATGCACAATCCAAATTAGGTCCAGTATCCACATTGAACAACTTAGTATATCTTTGAAAAAATCCAATTCGATCATTCACTCTTGCATCATCAGGAATTCCACATTCCAATGCACCATTGACTATATTTGTCACCAATCCAAAACCAGCTGTGCGATTACCTGCTATGTCAGCTTTTGTTGCCAAATATTTTCCAACCATCACATTGTGACAAGAAGGTATTGGTTTTCTCTCTGTCATCCAAAACCATAGAGCAGTTTTGAAAGCAATCACTGAATTGTTTGATACAATCTCTGGATTTCTCAGCCCATCAAATCCTAAGGCCTTCCCTGCTGGTCCATAGTTATAATTCCTACACAAAAGTTTATGACAATTAGTTCAATAACTCAATCAATTAATCACTACTTTTATACATACACTAATCTAGAGTTCCATTGATTGAGAAGCAAGTAAAATCTTACTATTATTGTTTTAGTTAGAATTTGAACTTGATTTCTCTCGAACAAACCGCCTTTAACTGAAACTTATTAGCTATTTGAATTCAATCGCTTGATTAAGTATAATATGGTTGGTTGTATGAATATTTTGTTTGGCATAAATGAGTATATCTTTTTTTTTGTCGACAAATAAATTGATATAGTTAGAGAATGATTTAGAGACAAAAAAATGTTTAGTCGTTTTTTTGCAAATTAGTCACTAAATCGGCTGCAATCTCGTTTTGCAGCTGACTTTGAAAATAATTTAGCAATCTGTTATAAATCAATTACTAGAGATACGAAATAATTACTAAATAGGTTTCTAAATAACAAATTTTCATAAAACTTATTTCTCAAGCCGAGGATCATATGGATTAAAACTCGCCGTAACTTTTTTTAACGCTGCTACGTACACTATACCATATTGAATTTGAGCTCATAGAATCAATTTTTGGTTTGGATATGTGGATTTGGACAAATAAGAATTGTTAATAAACCAAATAATAATTAATCTAATAATCAATAGTTTGCAAGTAGTTAGTGTATACCAAGAAAGTTGTATAGGACCTCTTCCTTTGTAACTTTTGCCATCAAAGCAAGGCCAATCTTTGTCAGTAGAATCACAGTAGTTACTTTGAGGACTAATTTCTTCCTTAAAGCATAATCCCCAAGAAAATGGTCCATCAGGTGCAGTGGCCCACCCACCAGTAGTTTCATGTGAAATCTGAGCAAGAAAAGCAGCTATCTCACGCTTTCTTGTGTCCAAACAACCTGTAGTACCAAATTGAGGAAAATGTTTGGAAGCTTCAATGAAGGATTGGTAAGGATAAAAGTTTTTGGCAGGACATGCAGTGTCATCTTTGTGTAGGAAAATTGTATCATAAAGGTTTTTACTTATTAGAGAAGAGATTGGTATAATAGGGTAGCCAATAAATGATTCAACTCCTAAAGATGCAGAGGAGGAAAGAGCAATAAAGCAAAATAATAAGGGGGTGAGAAAGGAAAATGTCATTTTCTTTAAAAAGAAGGCAAAGTTAAATGTCATTCAGAATTAGTGTTTGTTAAGGAAAATAGAGATAAGCATGACGGTTTTTATAGACAAATGTGAGGAGAGGGAAATATTGGAAGAGAACTTGTAAGTGTACTATCATAGAAGTACTAATTTGGCGGATCTGACTCACATGGAATTTAGTGCTTGTCATGGTATTGTAGCTAAATTGATTGAACCATTTCTTTCGGAGGGTTTAAATTATTTGTCTTTGTTAATGTTATCTTTACAATATGTGACATTTATTTAAGAGAGAAAATGTTGCTTCTAGAGAGGGGCAAATATTTTTAGGGTAGGTCATTTTGATTTGATAATGCACGTATAGATGACTTGGTTCTATTTTTACTTCGACATTTGTCTTAATATTTATGTTCCAAATAGCGACGTAAGCAACAATAAATTAATGACCATTAAGAGTTTTACACACTATATTTATATCCGAAATTTAAAGTGTTGGGTATGTGTCATCGCTTTTGTATATCATGCATTTAGCTCATTTTTAATCGATATTTGACTACCACTTATACTTAAAAAGAAAAAAGGAACTATGATTTGGCACTCAAATTGAACATGACACCCTCTTGATTATTGAACATGTAAAGGTTGAATCATGGAAATAATTTCTAGGGTGGTTAAAGACTAGTTATTGTCTCTTATATAAATGGTAAGTAGACCCTCTATGTCGTACGTACCCATTGGTTGAGCTTTGGTATGTTCTCTGGTTAATTTTTTATTTTAGGTGTATTCTCCTCTAGTATTGGAAGTAAGTATTTAGGTTTCAATAACTCGTGTACTCTTTCTTGCAATTAAAGAAGGTAATTCATCATCGTCCACTTTTCAATATTTTCGTAAGTTGACTTGCCAACCCACCTTAAGACAAGATTAGTTCAACTTTCTAATCCATTCGCAGGCCTTGTTTGTGGGGTTGACTTAGCCACTTAGGTTGGTATCCGCCCCACTTTGACTGTGGATACTAATGTCTATGTCTAGTTTTGTCTTATGAAGAAAGAGGTAAGTTGTCTAGTGGTGTATGTAGTAATATATAGCGTCACATTAGAGATTAGATACAACCCTAAGTAAAATATGCTTGGACACACTGACATTAATACAAAAAAAATTAAAGAGAAAAAAAATTAAATGATGTTGAATGATGTAATTAAATTACTTTTCTTTATTTTTTTGTATAACCAAAAAAAAATTATATAAGGTTGTGACCATGTATGGTTTCCTAATATCACATGTCTTTTAATACACCACTCAAGTCACGATGCATTCCATAATACTTTGATATACCTTATACAATTATTAGTTGTTGAATAATTATAGTGCAATTAGATATTAGAATCCGCCTGCAGGGCTTTTGGCCATGAGTGCCATCAATTGAATGGCATGGTCAATACTTGTTAATTAAGATTATTATAAATATAAAGTGAAGGTAATTAGGTAAACAAGACAAAAACTAATTTTTGAGGCAAAATAAGACAAAAACTAGAGACAAGTGAAAAAATTATAATTAATACTCCACTCATTATGTGTGCGTTTAAACAATTCTTCGTTCATTCTCTATGTTTTTAGCACTAACTAATTAGTAGTTTTTTTTATCTAACTTTGATGCTCGCATAAGCAAGAAAACAAATAGAAAGATTCAAAGTACGAACATTTCGCTTTTTTGAATAAGTCTTTGGTTGAGACATCATATTTTACGGATTTGGACATAACACAGGACAGAGTAACTGATCTGCACCATTTGATCTAAAGTGGATGGCTAAGAGCTCACACTATATGAAACTGTCGAAACTTGTGCCGTTAATTTATAACTGTTGGATCGTAGATTGATGGGCGAGATGTGTTACCGTGTAAATTTGCAACTGCAGCAAATCCAAGTCCATATTTTACTACCATTTACAATTTCATTACCTTCTCTAATGAATGCTTGCTTGTATTATTAATTTTAGGGTCCATATGTAGAACCAAACAACACTTTAGATCGAAAGCATGTTCGGTGTCAGACACGCGTAATTGTGTTGGACACCAATACATGCATATCATTCCTTCCCTTATGCTAAAACCACCAAAATCAACCAGAATTTATAATAACCATGAAACCAAATTTGGTGCAATTACTACATCATGCAGTTTTAATCTCAATGATCATTAGATCAACTTATATCACAAGGCAGTGGTTTGAAAAAGTTGTAATCTGGATTGTCTAATTTAATTTTCAAATTTGTCAGTTGACTCATTTTACCTGCATTGTTAGGTTTGCATCAGTAAGTTATACAAGCCTATATTTGTTACTCAGTTCTTCTAAGGTACTATCAAAGGAAAAGAATTAAACTTCAGACAAACTATTTATATGCTTGACAACGATAACTAATTCATTTGAAACACAAACAGAAAAGTTAAGCTTAAAAAATGTAATGCAGCAAAGACATGATACAGGCTTCATTGTCAAAAATAAAATATAATTAAGTTCAAGCAGTGATTTTTCACTCTTAAAATAATCTAAATTAAAGTTTCTAAAACATGAGCTAATTATTCGATAAATGATGGACATTTAACAAAATATGACAATTAACTATGTATTCCTCCGATTGGAAGAACACTTTCATTATAAATAACTATTTGACAACATTCATGTCTTCCTTTAACGGAATATCTTCAATCACCTCGGTATTTAAATCAAACCTTGTAACTTCTTTATTATAATTTATGTAGAGTATATCACCATTCTTTCCAACTCCAATAGGTTCCACCACACTGGATAGGGGCCCGATGCTAAAAAGCCTCGTCCAAGATTCTGCCACTCCAAATTCACCCAAAATTGATATGAAAAAACAAGGAGAATCACCATACTCGATCATAGCAATGGACTCTTTCAACACCACCATGTGTTTAGGAAATTTACCATAATTATGGTTGAAGGGTGTTGTCATAAAGACCTCATCGCTCAAGTTAAATGATACCAACACCTCATCCCCAAAATAATCTTCAGAGCCCCACCAATGGCACATCCCATTGAAATACACCGCATAACCGGTTTCTTGCCACCAGTTATTCCAAAAATGATTTGGCATTTCAACTTGAAGATCCCTCCAACAGTTATTTCTTAGGCTATATATCTGCCATAAGGTCTCATCATTTGGATCATGCTTCTCAACATCATCAAAGAAACCAAAATATCGAATCATCTTGTAGCTAGTCATCTGTGACGGGTCATAACCAAAACCATGAATGTTAACAATAGTACGTATAACAGGCAGATCTTCAAAAACGGATCAGGAGGAAAGGCTTTGAGAATTGTATGCTCAAAAGAGCCACGAGGAATGACCTTGAATTCCTCCGTAGATGGATTCCACAATACTACTTTATGCGCAAGCCAAGCGGTGTTGCCTCTTCCATTGCCTTGACAGAGACAAAGTATGCCATTTACAATAGAACCAACAATAAAAATACCTTCGGGATCTACTTCAAATGGAGGCGGCCAATCTAACTTGACGTTATTCTCAAAAGTCTCACCATAAAGCAAAAATACATTCTCATGATCATCATGGGCAGACAAAGGAGGAGTCTGCTTTAGGAGGAGGTGTGAATTATGATGATCATCATATTCAGATAGGAATAAATTGTTGCGATACATACTTAAAAATTGAGGTTTTTCAAATAAATTAGCCCAAAATTTACACACACATGCAAATCGCTTCAGAGATTTCACAGGCAATTTGGATAGAATAATAAAAGAAATATCATGAGGTATATAGTTGCTAATTACCTCTTTTTTAGTGAGTGCCATTGATGCCATCAAGTGAAAACCAATGTTATGATACAATATAAGAAAAGGGATATAAAAATCAAATTAAGAGCGTTTAACAAAGATATGAATGTGCATTGATGTAAAAATAATTGCCGTACAATTGTTTCATATGGATAGCGTGTAGAAATTATAAAAGGAAATAAAAATAAAATATTTACGGAAGCAAGTCTTGCACATTAATCCTTTGCATTTACTCTATAATTAAATGGTAACTTAATTCAGTCTGCAAATACCAAAAGTGAAAGAGGAAAATTATGCGACTCCCAAGTGTTTCTAAGCTGCAGCTGCTGGAATTTTGATTTTCCTTATTTTATTTATGAGTTGATGGAGCTGTTAAAATAAAATGGATTCGTTAGTCTGGTTCTTTTTTTTTGGTTACATTAGTCTGGTTCTTTTGCTAAGAAATGAGAAGTAGCTTCTCATAAAAATCGTTTTCAATGAATATTTTATTTTATTTTTAAATTGATTTTTATAATGTTAAATCACTGATAATGAATATCTACGTTATTTTATTTTAGGAATCCTATTACCTAAAGTAAGACGTAACATTGAAACTTCTCTCAATAAAGAAATTAAAGAAATTACTTTAAAAAAAATATTGTTTTACAATCTTGAATTGAACTTTGTAAAATAGTACAACTTAAAATAACTTTGAATTTACAAACGTAAAACCACAATCTCTTAAAAGATTATATACTCTAGCATGATCCGATTTCGACTTAAAAAAATGAATGAATGAGTGAATGAATGAATGACGAGTAACTTTAGTACTTCTCGGTCTTCCAACATGCACTAACTTTTGAAAACATCACTCATACACAGGGAGTGTAAACCTCAATATACATAGATTTTAGATTAAAAATAAATAAAAAATTTGATGTCTTCGCCTCTTCGGTGATACTGGTCTGCAAGCATGGAAAAAATCCTCCCTATCAAAGTTTAACATTTACCATGACAATCTCTTATCCTCATATCAATTCAAAAACACAACAAGTTATATATAATTTATTTCGTTCGACATAAATTAATATAGACTAATACGATTGGACATAATATCGGAGTAATGTGTATGTAGTAGCGTAGTGCAGTTTGGACATAATCGAGTCCTATGTAAGGGTCAATTTCCATTATAATTGCATCAACTTATATTGCTTTGCTCCTATTTATATTGATTTTTACTTTAAAAAATAAATTGGTGAGTAGGAAATAAAAGGATTACTTTTATGGAGAACGAATTCAAGTTAAACGATCGCATGATGAGCTTACGAAAATTTGTAATGAAGAATACATTGAACCACCGTGGGACTCGTAAAATTCCAGACAGATTTTCTTTCCAAAAAAAAGAAAATGGTCAACATTAACGTCCAACACTGATGTAGTATTTTTGCATCAAACAATTGTAAGTATTTATATCGTCTCCTCAGGGACTAGTGCGATATCACAGACCGTTCGACAACTAATATCATTTTAAGTTGAAAGATAAGTTTGTTTGTTTGTAACTATGAAACTACTTTGCAAAATTATAAATTGAGATTAATAGGGCGTAAAACTTGTTAGGATTAGAGTTCCTTGATTAAACGTCATACGTAACCTAATGATCGTATACGGATTCTAGCTTTTCTTTGATATTATCACGTATCCCTCGGCAATAACATTCGTGTCCAAATATTATCGTGACATCAAGTGTATCGTTCAATCGTCGATGTCTCAAACTATTGAACGATCCAAGAGTCGATCTTATCATTTAATCGATGATTTCTCAACCTATTTAATGATAAGAAAGCCTTAAGTTTAGATACAAAAAGTGATTATCAAAACATCAATTCCATGTCTAGAACCTATGTTTTGATAGATGGTTATTCTAAACCTAGATTCAAATGTATTTCTCAATCACAATTAAATCAAACATAAGCATGAAAGTGTAAGAATAACATCAATATCAAATCAAAGGCTAGAATCATGTATTTATAAATCAAAAGATTACATATTAAGCTAAGATCAAGTACCTCTAATCCCAACAAAGGATATTTAGCTACTCATTTCCATGGAAGCCTTGCAAGAATGAATGAAAAGAGAAGGATCCATTACACTTGTGATTTCTCAACTAAGTATGAAGAACTAATCCCTCTATCACTCTCACTCTCTGAAGTACACGCCCTATTTCTCTCTTTTAATGTTGCAGAAGTGAAAACTATGAAACTAAGAAGTTCTCATGAATGAATCAAGTGGCTTTATATAGAGTTTCTTTTCTGCACAAGCTCGCCTCGCGAGCAGAGTTACTCGCCATGGCGAGTAGTGGTTGCTTCGCCATTGGGTTTGTGACACGTCAGCTCTGAGAAGGTTAAGCCGCCCTAACTCGCCTCGCGAGTACAATCACTCGCCATTGCGAGTTGCTCGCCTTTAGTTCGCCTTTGGCGTGTTGAGGGCGAGTGATTTTTGTTGCTCTCTGGAATTGCTCGCCTTCGGGGCTCGCCTTGTATTCGCCATTGCGAGTAGCTCGCCTTTAGCTCGCCTTTTGCGAGTGGATGGCGAGTAACTTTGGTCCATTCTGGAATTGCTCGCCTCTAGCTCGCCTTTGACATCTTTTTACTCGCTGTGGCGAGTTAACCTTTTGAATATTTCTTTGTTTTTCCTCTTTGATTCATGTCTTAAGATCAATACCTGCACAATTGGGTAAAGTAAGATAATTAAAGCATAATAGGGAATTTTACACTGATATCTCGACCTTTCCCTATATAACTTGCAAAACACGAAACAAATGTGCCGAATTTAATCCTTTAAAACACAACTTTCTGGCACTTATCAAACACACAACTCTTAGTAAGATTAAGACGGACTAGAGACAAGCTCAAAACACATGAGGATTGTTTTTATCGCCTTAAAATTTTTCATAGCTTGCCTTGATTAATTGGTCAAATTGAGAGCTTCATATCCTCATTGATCCAAGCTCAAACCTTTTGAATTTAGCAAAAGCTGATTTCTTTTATTTTTTACTAGCGAAAAGACGGGCACTCTGTACCCGTTTTTCCGTTCTTTTTATTGAACTAACGTTTGAAAATTATGAACGGTATTTTTTATTTGTTTTTTTTTCTTAAAAGTAAAAATATAAATGTTTATTGCTTTTTTTAATGACACGAACAATCATCTTTATTATAGAAAAAGTTTAAGGGTATAACTAGGATAATGAAAAAGTAAGTATAAATATACTCATCTAGTTTGTTGTCTTTTTTAAATGATAAAAGGAAAAACACACTCTTGACCAAAAAAAAGGGAAAAAAACATATATACATATATTCATATCGTGTTTGTTATATTTGTTATAATATTTAAATTTATTCTAATCTATTTGTTACATGTGTTACTTGTATTTAAAATTAAGGGTATTTTTGAAAAGAAAAGTTCAACCCAAAAGTGTGTTGAAATGGATAGAGAGTGTTGCTAGCACTACTCGTTTCTTTTATATATAGTATAGATAAATCTTGTGTTGCTTTTTTCAAAGGTCTCGTTATAAAATTTGTTTTAACCCTCTAAAGATGTTAGGTCGGCCTTGATTCTCATTTTGTTCAATTAAAATAATATTAAGGAACGTCCAAAATATCAAAAAATGTTGGTGATTATTTTTATTGTTTAAAATAATAAAATACTTTTTTTAAGGATAAAATAATAAAATACTTATTCACTCAATATAAATTAGTATATGCTTCTTCAAAAAAAAATATATAAATTAGTATATATGTCTTGGTTAGCTTAGCACAGTTGTCACGGAAATTAGATAATGTATGCAGGATTTAGGTTTGAATCCAAACACTCTAATCATTCATCTAAAAAGATGAATATTTAGCAATTAAACTACTTAACTAAAAAAAATTATTTATATTGTCCGGTTTCTATTGGTAATAACATTCACTCTAACACTTTTTTAATAAAATCTAACCCTCTCTGTATTCAAACGAAAAAAAATTGACTGACAGTTTTTTTCATTGAATGAAATTTTGTTGCAAGTTTCAAGATAAAATAAGCTCGCGAAAAATGATAAAATCCAAATTATTTTTAGAGTCATGGCAAGCTTTAATATTAGAAACTCTTTTTTTAAGGATTAATATTAGAAACTGTACTTAATGATTTTTCTTAGCACAATAATTTCACTGAATTTCTTAATCTAATTTTTTAAGATGTCAAATTAGTCCATAAAAAATTAATCGAATTTTGGAAAACAGTAAGTTTCAAGCCAAAATCACCAAATCAACTCAAATTGGGTTGAGTTTGTTAATAAATTTAGTCAAAAAATTTGGTGATAAGTTATACTATTCATGACCTAGGGAGGACTGAATGTAAGACCAAACCAGCAAATAGCAACTCATTGATAATTTTATGATTGACAACAGTTCTGTATTGATTGGGTTGATCATTAAAAATCAACTTATGATATTATGAAGTCGTTATTTTTTCCCTTGCCTTTGGAGACCCGCAGTTCATATAGAGATAGAGGAGACTGTGGAAAGTGTGGTTTAGGCATACACGGTTGGGTCTTTCAATACGCCTTAGTTGAGATGGACATATGGACTCAATGACGTTGCTATTACCTTCAAAGTCAATAGAAGTAGGATTAGGTTTTCCAATCTTGTGGGCCTCACTGCTCTAACCACCGTTAGAGAGAGAAATAGCTGTGCCGTCAACTAAGTTGACCTTGAGGGACTGCCCCACGTGAATGGGATTCATTTACCCCACACTATACCCCTAAAAAAATAAATCTCCTTTCAACAAATTAGTTCATAGATATCTTTCCAAAAAAGATAAAAAATAATTCACTTATAAGCTTCATTAAATGATAAATTATCTAGGTGAAACAATTATTTCCTAAACTTTACTTACCTTTTGATCGAATTTAATATTATTAAGACCCGATTTCTCTAAAAATTGAAGGCTAACACCAATAATTAGTTCATAAGAATTAAAAAAAATATAGCATTATTAAATGAAAAATAATTAAAATTACCTCCACCATGCAGTTGAATAAGATGATAAGAAATCTCTTTCAACTTGACTAAATTGTTAAATAGAAAATAATTAAAGATATTGTGAGAAGTAGTTATGAAAATGTTGGCATTGAAACATCTTATTTAGTGTAAGAGTTTACTAGTGTCTTTAAGAAAACTCACAAGAATAGAGAGAACATATTTTATTTATTCTACCTAATCAACTGAGCAGATTCTCACATCGAATTCATTCATATAAGACGAGTGGTTATGAAATGGAAGATGTTCCAAGTGGTTGTTTTGAACTTGATCAAGTTGTTCTGCCAACATATTTCCTTCATATAAGATAAGCGGTGATGAAAGAGAAGGTGTTCCAAGAGGTTGTTTTGAGCGTAAACTTATTGTCCATCCAACTGACATATTTCATTTGACATAAGAGCATAATCAAGTTCAAAACATCTTGGAATACCTCCCCTTTTATTACCACTCGTCTTATATGAAGGAATATGATGTGAAAAATTGCACAACTCATTAGATATAATATACAAAACACGTTCTCTCCATTCTTTTGAGTATTTTTTAAAGAGACAAGTAAACCCTTATACTTTTTTTTACGTAAAGTACATTAATGCCAACATTTCATAATTAAACTTCGATTAATTAAATCAAATTTTACTACAAAAACAAGAACTTACATTAATTAAACTCAAACCCAACAACATAATGATACAACATAAAACAACACAATAATACAACATCCACTAAAAAACATTGCAATACAGCACAAATCAACATAATAAATAAACACAAGATCACAAATCAGTCAAACTAACCTCTTCATATGATACAAGCATACAAGTCATGATTTCTTCGTAGGTTTTGGTTCGAATAAAACATTTTTGAATATCTTTGAAAGGTCTAGCCAAGTAAGCATTCAACTCGATCGGTCCTTTAAAACTGTACCCACCAAATATCAAAAACATGGTTTCACGTCATCGTCGTTCCTGAGCTTCATATGGGTGAACTTGATGCTTCCATATGAGTCGGTCGATTGACGACGATACTCAATACTGTCCATGGTCCTTGTGTCTCCGTGGTTGAGTCGACGGTTGATTTGATCCTGCTTATCCTTCAAACAAGACAGTGTGACATCGACTCAGACCTTGAACAAGTTGGGTTTCCCAGATTGTAGTAAACTACATTAACTTGGTGTTCAAATCTACTGACAAGCGTTCATGCTTCTTTGAAGTTTGTTCAAATTTATTGAGTGGAAGTTGGTTTGTGGGAGTTTGAAGTGAGAAAAGTTTGGGTTATGAAAAAGGGTGAGAGGTGTTGTTGTCGTCGTCGTCATGGTATAAGCCAGAATGCAACGACACTTAAATATCGCTAGTAAAAAGGTGAACGGTAGTTAATTGATGTTGGATATCAAACGACAGTTAACTGCCGTTGAAGCCTTGAAAGTATTAATGCAATTTTAGGGTGGCTAGGAGAAAAAAGGTAAGCCTAAATAGTAATTTTCCATGCGGGATACTATTTGTTTGTAACCTAATGGTGACGTCATTGTTATCCAAAAACGGCTACTCTCTTCACAAGAAGTTCTCTCCATCCAAGGTCTCTTCATTTTAATCTTCTATGTGGGACCTCTAGCTTAAGGTCCAAAGAGGGAGGAGGACGTGCGCTTCCACATTTAGATTTAAATTAAATTAAACATTTAAGTTGAAAAAGGGTGATTAATTTCCAAGCTTAACTACCACTTCATTGCTCAATCCCTAGCACTTTCTCTCCCTCTACATCGCTAATTATTTATAGTAATGGAAAACCACCACCACCACCGTGAATTATCCTTCTTAAGCTCTTCCGGCGACTTCCTCCACAACGACAGTATAGATCCTCCGATTAAAGAAATGGATTTCTTCTCATCATCACCCAACAAAAACAACAAAGAAGATGATCTAGATCAACATGGCAGCATCATCAAAGAAGGATCGCCAACACTACTACTCACTCATCATGACCCTGTTAACGTAACGTTTTAAATATCAATTATATTTACATATATAGTTTTAATGTAAATCTTGGAAATTAATTAATATCAATTTTGATATTTCATTATATTATATATTAATTTGTTTTCATACAGACTGGACTGAATTTAACGTGTTCAAGTGCTGCAGTTTCAAAAGAAAAAAATCTTGAAAATTCTGAAACTGAGGTTTGTGTATGTACCAGTACCAAAGACCAAAATTTAACTTTATGTTAATTTATATTTTGAAGAACATATATATTTTGGATCTTTTATGTTCATTTTAATTTGTTATGTCTGTGTTGTCAGATGAGTATACTTGAAAGTGAATTGAGGAGGGTGCAAGAAGAGAATCATAAATTGAGAATTATGTTAGAACAAATTACCAAAAGCTATAGCCAACTACAAGCTCAGTTGTTCATCACTTTGCAGAAACAAAAACCAGACCATGGTCAGGTGTGTATGTTTGATATCTAAGCATGTTTACAACATTTGATTATTAATTTTCATCGTCAATCAGATAAATATTTTTTCTATGCTTTTATTTTATTTTCTCCTATAACGAAATAATGATTTGTTTGTTTCTGGATTTTTTTTTTTTAATGTCTACAACTCTATATGAGTTTCTTAGTCATCAATAAAGAAAACAAGGGTAGCGTGCCTCACTTAAATTAGAAACCTTGGCTGTCTTTTTTCAAACTCATTCTTACTATAATATCTATTCAGTTCATTTCTTTGGATTTTTCCACAACTATAGTCAAGAAACATTTAATACATTACATTTTTATTAATTTTTTAGGGGTACATTTTAATTAATTATTTTTCATATATATATATATATATATATATATATATATATATATATATATATATATATATATATATATGATAGAAATGTCACCCCATTTAACCCGTTAATTTTTTTGCGAGACGAATTGAAATTTTAAAGATGTCACTATTGGTTGGTCCATCTGGAGAAACCTACTAAAAATGAGGAACCGAGAAAGCAGGGGCATGTTGGTCCGTCGGGTCTACTAATAATACTTTTTCCCCATTAATTGTATTTACAAGTCATAATCAACTTTTTATTTCTCTTGTATTTGACTCATAGAGTAGAGAGGAAAAACAACTCATTTAATTAAATCACTTTTTTAAGATTTTAATCTCATTTTCTAATATTTTTTGTGTCATTGACTCATTAACTTCTTATTTTGTTGTTTTGTTGGCTTATTCAAGATTTTGTTGCGTTGAATCATAAACGTTTGAATGATAAAATTTATATTTCTTATAGACTCGTTACTTATATATTTTGGTTACCTGAAAATATGATCTTTAATTAAATTGTTTTTACATTGTTTTAGTGAATTTTTAATTAATAACTATTATGTAAATAATTAACGGGTAGCACTCCAAACTACTATAAAACAAGACAACGTGAAATTTTCAACTCTATACCTTTAGTTGGTCTACTCCGACCACATTATTTTAAACAAATTATGAACGAGGTAGGTTGGCACGTAATGACATCCCTAGTTCAAAGATGGATCTTACTATCTTTAATAAATATTTTATCCGTTGTACCAAAAAAAATACCATCTATTCTCCATATTCTATTATTTTCTTTTTATTTTTATTAAAAAAATCTATATTTTTTCCTTTTAAAATTAAAAACCGCCTTCACACCTCAAATTATGAGATGTATTTGCTTTGTTGCAACACTAGTTAATAATATCCACATTTCATTTAATACTACTGAACAAAGATAATATTTGTGGAACAGAATATGGAAGAAAATCATGTGATGGTATCAGACCAAAAAATTATGAATGAAGCATTGGTTTCGGATGGAAAGCAGGCTTGTCCTCCTGATCATCCTGCAGAAGATTCCTCACATTCTTCCAAGTTAGAAGAACCAGCACAAGACCTAATTCCTTTTAAAAAAGCCAGGGTTTCCATACGTGCAAGATCAGAAGCACCCCTGGTACTGTATATTAATATCTTTCACTTTTTATATTACTACTACAATTAATAATAATCATCACCCTTATTGCACCATGGTACAGTTATACTTGGTGAGGCCGAGGCTATTAATTATTCTGGTGCATATTGTTTTTTGAAGAGCTAGTTGTGGTGGATATATATAGCTAGGCCGGCCACAAGCATGAATGTGGATATTAATTAATTAATTAACTAGTTTAGAGATCAATACATACATTAACACTAATTAATAATTGATGATTTAATTTAGATCAGCGATGGATGTCAGTGGAGGAAATATGGACAAAAAATGGCCAAGGGTAACCCTTGTCCTCGTGCCTACTATCGTTGCACTATGGCTGTAGGATGCCCAGTTCGCAAACAGGTAATTATATGCTTAGTTTTTTTTTACAAGATCAAAATCTCATTTTGTGGACCATTTTGAAAGACTATAATGTGTTTCATATTTTCTTGAAAAGATTGAATGGAGTCTTTAATGTTGCAACTTTGTTGAATCTAATTTTATGATGTTGTTTTTTGCTGCTGTTTTGAAATGATTATTAATTGAGGTCGCAATGGTAATTGTAACTACATCAAACAGATTTACATGCATTTTTTTTTTTAAAAAAACAAAATTAAGTTGAGAGAAAAATATCCCCTTAGCTTCATTTGATGATTTTGGTAGGTGAATATAAATGGTAGACGGTCCGATCAATAGACTCTAATATTATCTTAAGTTTTTATATTAAATTTTTCTTTACAAAACCATTTCGTAAGTATTACTCTTTATAAAAGATATTATCTTAATTCTTTTATGTGAAACGTGGAGCCGTTGAATTCACATTTATATGCATTTTTATTTTTCGACAAAAGTAATGTTAGCAATGCTCACATCCCACTCTCTAATTGAGTTAAATAAATATAGGTTCTACACTTTAAAAATAAACTCACATAAAGTGATAGAACATGCATTGATTTCACCTAATAAGAGAGCGAATATTAAAGTGTTGAAAAAATAGTATTGTTAGCCTTACTCTTTCAACAATATTTGCAAGTTTATACTAGTATATGTGCACTTTGTTTCTTGAACAGGTCCAAAGATGTGCAGAAGACAAGACAATACTAATAACAACATACGAAGGAAACCACAATCACCCACTCCCACCAGCTGCAACTGCCATAGCAAACACAACATCAGCAGCTGCATCAATTCTGCTATCAAGTTCAACCTCATCAACACTAAGAAAGGAATCAACAGGATATTTATCTTCATTTCCCTATGTAACAACAATGTCAACCCTATCAGCTTCTCAACCCTTCCCAACAATCACCCTCGACTTGACACAAAACCATAACCTCTCTAGAGTTCCTCTACCATTGCAAATGCAACATCCGCAACTATTCTTCTCACAGAAGCTACCACCATTACTTCAACTAGGGCAACCGCCGCCTTCATCTATGGTTGAGAGTGTTACTGCAGCCATTTCTTCGGATCCAAATTTTACTACAGCTTTGGCCGCAGCGATTTCATCATTCATTGGAGCACAAAGAGGTGGTGATGGTAATAATAATCTTGCAGGTGTGGTTCTAGGTTCACCTCAGCTTCCTCAATCATGCACTACATTCTCTACCAATTAGATAACTATATACATATACTTTCTCTACGTAGTATGTACAGGAAGAGAAGAGATGATTAATTAAGCATGCGTTTTACTCTTTTCTTTGTTCACCATATATGTAATGAAATTAAATTAAATATCAAACATATGAATAAGTGAAACGCTACTGCATTGTTCCTTACCGATCGAGATAAGCTCACCTTTTAAAAGTTGAAGCATTTTTTAATTGAATTGAATACAATCTTTTGAAACAAAAATTTATTTATACAATCTACTCTTTACTAGTAAAGTCCAGAACTAATACGGCAATTAAAAAGAAAGGATATATCAAAAGCATTTGTTAATTTATGATTTAACTAAAACAAAAAACTGACTTAGTACTCTTTCAAAAAAAAAAAAAAAAACTGACTTAGTAAAAAAAATTATAATATTTTCTTAAACTTGTATAAAAAAATTGAATTTATTGTATAACTTCAGTATCTGGTGTTAAGACATCCAATTTATGCTCAACATAGACCATGCTTAAAATGCAAACTTTCAAAATAGGAACTATGGAACTTTTTTCTTTTTCTTATAATCATTTTGGTCCTGCTAAATGCTAATGCTTCTGCGTGCACTTTCCTTAAGCTTAAAAAAAAAATTATATATTTCCAACAAATATCTTGTATTTTTTTTTTTGGACAATTTTTGTATTCTCTATCAAGCTTGAAGTTTAAATTTAATACATGCCTTTTGATTTGTTTTTTAGTCATGTAAATTAGTGTCCCGGAGACGTTAGTTAAACCAACATATAAAGGAAAATTTTGTATTGAAAAGAGCATTTTTTATACTAGTTCAACGACATCTTTCTAGATATTTTTATCATATTTGCTTCCTTAACTAGTGTCACATAGATACTATGGGTTTTATTCACCGCTTAAAGTTGACAAGTTTTCCCAACAAAAAAAAAATCAGCAGCTATAGGGGACAGCTTTTCCTCACTGATGTGGGTGTTTACTTGTTTTATAGGGTTGGGATTTGGTGACTTGGTGTTTTATGGCTGTGAAATAAGATAAAGTTGAACCTGAGAAAGCCTCACCGGCCACCAAGAGCATATTGAATGCGAGGAGATAAAGAAACAATAGTACTTGATATTCTTGAGTTGTTTTTAGTGGGCCTCACTTGACACATGTGATTTATAAACAATATTGAATTGAATCACATGTGTCGGTGTCACTTGTCCGACAACAAACATGTCTTCGATCAGAAGTGTCAATGTTGTAAGTCAATTTTAATGCCGAAGAAAATTCAAAACACAATTTCTAGTCACTCTTAAAATTTTAGAACACAATATTTGAGATGCTTTGATATGACAAGGAAAAGATTGTGAAATAAAAACCTATGGAGAGAGCATAGTTCATTGAAATCTTTTTCGTTAAAGACAAAATGTGTGGACCATTGATGAATGCAGACAGAAATACGGACAACGAAGGATTCGGCTCCAAAAGGAGACTAACAGATCCCAGCAGTAGAATCAATTGTAAAATTTTCAAGCTTAAGGAGGAACTTTTCCTGCTTTTATAGAAGCATCTTTGACTTAGGCTATCTAGTGTATCTTCTAGGGTGCTTGAGACACATATTTCAAGACTGATTCTAGGTTCAATTATGAGCAAAGATGGAAGTGAATCATGTCCAAGACAGTTAAAACATTTATAAATGGACATTCTAAAAAACTTTTTCATTCTATTCAAGTTCATTCCTATACAACATTGATTCCTTATAATTTATACATGGGATGAAATTCTTTATAATTTATACTCCCTCCGGAGGGAGTACCTAGTTTATACCTAGATAGTTACAGTTAGGCAGTTAATGCAACTTATAATTCTCCTTCAAATTCAGTCATGTTATCTTACCAGATTTTAATCACCAGCTACTAATTTTAAGCTTTGTACACCTTCCATTGGCCAGTAGGCATAGGCTTTCACTGTCACATTAATTCTTTCTTTACTAAGGAGATTATTAGCTGTTCAATTCAATGTCATTGGTTTTTATCATTGGCACAAATACTATCCAAATTTGGACTCAGATTCCCTGCTGTAAAAATATCTCACCAGTTACACGTGGTGATCAATTTCAGGTAATGATTTGAGAAGGGGTGGCACAGATTACACAATCAGCAATTTAATTCCAAATCATTTTGACCATTGATTTGAGATCGGACAATCGAGATCTTTAAACGCAGTTACAGTAGGGAATCTAATTCTATTTCCAAACTTATGCCTTTATACACTCATTTTGCTTTCCAGCAAGATAAGATCCTGAGGCCACCACCAGTAAGTAACTACCAGCCTAAAATACAAATGAAAACAAACAATAACTCTTTTTTATTATGTGTAAAAAAGGGTGTAATTGATTAGA
Source organism: Medicago lupulina (assembly GCA_958299785.1). Taxonomy (NCBI): domain Eukaryota; kingdom Viridiplantae; phylum Streptophyta; class Magnoliopsida; order Fabales; family Fabaceae; genus Medicago; species Medicago lupulina. The sequence continues at coordinate 3,435,977 of OY283140.1, forward strand.
TTCCACCTTTATAGGAAGTTTAGTTATTGGATTCCTTATTCAAACAAACATCTACCTGCCTCCAACTTGTGCAAAATCTTCAATGTCCAACAACATAGTAGCAAAAGGGAATTGTGTCAGAAGAATAACCATATCTCACCTCTACCAACAAACACACTATTTTCCCTTAGAACCAAAAAGAGACACAACATTTTCATTTTTTTTCTCTTTACCAAAGCCAAAGGTAGCTAGAAAAAGCAGGGCATGAAATAATTCTACCTCCTATTTTTTTTTCTGATAAATCACTCAATTATTTGTCACTGCACACAACGTTACAAGAAACAATCATCTCTCTCGGTATATCTTTCTGCAGATGAGCAAATCACAGATCAGCAACTCCACTCAACTTCTTATGTCAAGTGAAATTTTTGTCCTGCCGAAAAAACGAACCAAATCAAATTTCATCTATGAAGTACACTTTGGTATGATAATGCTATAAACTCCACAATTTACCAAGACATAAACCAGGCACCTCTGTTTTGATTATTTGAACTTTGTCGGTGATTCGACAAATAGTAACAGTCTGAACAATGGTCGGGGAATATCCTCTCCTTGAGCGGCTCACAAGCTTCCGGAAAAACCATTTCAGAGTATCCTCTAATGTTAGAGCAGTTCCATGGATAGTTTGAACTCACTTTGAGGGTGATGTTTGATAAGCATATGTTGATGAAGTTGTCACCTTCTATACCTTCTATAAGACCTGCTTTTTTGATATTTTCTCCTATCACATCCTCGATTGTAATCTTTTCGATTACTGGTAAAGCATTTGGGTCATAAGCATCATCTGGATGATCACCATATGAGCCGGTGAACCGAATAGCGATATCAACATTAGCCAAGGTCATGTTAGTGACATAGATGTTTCTAACATAACCACCTCTTCCGGGTGAAGTCTTTATTCTGATTGCAGTATATGAATCATAAAAGTGAATATCTTCAGCACGAACATCTGATACTCCACCCGACATCTCACTTCCAATAGCTATCCCTGCGCTTGTGTGAGTTTTTCCAACAAGCCTGTGGATGACGATATTTGTGCTTGGACGACCAAATGCAATTCCATATTCATCCCACCCACTTTTGATGGCAATCAGATCATCGCCAGTGCTTATATAACAGTCTTCAATACACACGTCATCAGAAGAGTCTGCACACATTTTGACGGTAAATGTGAGAATCTAGGTTTCAAAATTGTCAACTACACACAAAACATGACATTCTAGTATAAGGGGGTATTATAGATAAAGTTAGTTAAGAATTAGTAATAGGGAGAAAGTTCACCTGGATCAATCCCATCTGTGTTTGGTGAATCAAGAGGAGCAAGTATCGTGACATTCTGAACTGTAACTTGGCTGCAATATACAGGATGAATAGTCCAAAATGGAGAATTCAAGAAGGTTAAATTTGAAATAAGAATCCCGGTTGAATTCATCAATTCTACCAAATGCGGACGTGTGTAATCCAAAGTTTTGTTCCTAAACTTGCTCCACCATATACTCCCTTGACCATCGATAATCCCTTCATTACCTTCATTTAGACAGCAATAGAATCAAGTAACCAACATGTATAGAGACCACGGTTATTTGTGGAATATTTATATCACCAACCTGTTATGATAACATCAGTCAAATTACATCCATAGATGAGACTCCTATGCCTTCCACCCGGCAACTCCCTTCCTCGACCATAAGACGGTAGAGGATCAACAACCGGCCAATCCTCAGAGTTCTGTAACAGCGAACATATACATATCATAATTGAACGAATTGCAAGATCTTAGTAGATTAGACAAAGCATGGGTTTGGTTCTACAGTAATAAAATTTATTTTAAACGACTTGATTATGGCTACAGTGAGTTGAATGTAAAGTGAATAATGTTTGGATAAACTCAAATAAAAGTGAACTGAACAAAAAATTCAACGCTACAAATCAACTTTAGAGACAAAAGCTCCGAATTGTAACTTCAAGTTAGAAGCAAAATCAATTCTACACCTCTGAAATCAAAGTTAGAACATCCAAACATGTCAAAATCAGCTCTACACCTCTGAAATCAATTTTGCCTCCTTCAAAAGTGGGACCAAATACACACAAACTTAAAGACCAATGCATAAAATACAAATCTGGCTTACTATAAAGATTACTCACACCCCAATTTTGAAAAATTAATGCTCAATCCTTTTATAGTAAACTAATCCATATCTCAGAAATTACCTATATATAGTTATCAACTAAAATAAACCACCACTATATTGATTGATTGATTGATTGATTAGTAAGAATAAGAAAGTTATGCTGAAACGGAAAGTGACATTTCAAATTATTTTCAAAGAGTGGCTGCTTACTGTTGATCCAAGAATTATTGCATCCTTGTCCAACCACAAAGTTAGGTGACTAATGAGATCAAAACTACCGGTTAACCACCGACCGGCTGGAACAAAAAGCTTGGCTCCACCTTTGTCTGAAAAAGAATTTAAGTAGAAAATCGCATTCTGAAATGCTTTTGTGTTGAGAGTGATCCCATCACCAATTGCTCCAAATTCAGTAATACTAACACTATGAGGCCTAACTTTGTCCAAGTTTGTCTCTTTGCATAGTGTGCTGCTCCACACTTTCCATGAGCTACCACATAACAATGCAAGTACCAGAAACACATCCACAAACTGCAAAACAGAAAAGAAAAAAAAAATCACCATCAGTGAAACCACAAACACTAGCAACTTCCCAACTTTGGATTCTATCAAATTAATTAAACCATGAACTAAAACAGCACAAGTTTATTTCTCATGCTTCTTCAAACAGTAACTAAAAAAACCATGATGAAAATTATGAAATTGAAGTAGGATCTAGACAGAGGTAAAAACAATTCAACTCAGATCAGTTACATTATCAAAAAATGAACAACCAAAACTGAAAAAACAATCACAACCCATTTTTTGTTTTCTCTAACCAAGTGCCAATTAATTGAGAATCAGCTTAAACAATTAAGTGTATTAACTCAAATCATATAAAAATTAACAAGTAGATGATCAAACTAGTACTATTCATGATCTGCATGAAATAAAAAGTAGTTTTAGATCTTACTCAATTACTCCATTCACAACAACATTGATGCAAAAAGTGAAAGTGAAAGTACTTACTGTTGAAGGTCTCTTCATATGAATGAGATCCGTTTTAACACTTGTTCCTAGCAATGAAAAAGACTCAAGAGACAGGAAAAAAGGTGAAGAAGAAGAAGAAGAAGTTTAGGTTGGTTAATTAGATAAAAATGTTAAGGTAGAAAGAAGAGTGATATTGATTGGGTGGGTCAATTGATCATAGAGAGTAACCACACACACCACCACCCAAATCATTGATAGAGACTGTTGTTGCTAACAAAAATATAAACACCAGTAGGACCCCCCTCCCTTAAAGACTCTGCTTCTAATTCATTCAACTCTCTCTCTCTAAAGAGTGAAGAAAGAAAGAGAGAGAAAATGTAACTGAAAATAGTATTAATATGAATATGTGAGTGAAAGTGATGAAGTTGTTGTTGGGATGAGAAGTGAAGAGTGTTGTTAAAGTGGAGACAGTGACTTCCAACACAGACAACTATGTTTTCAGACAACTGTTAATTAAGGTTGGAACATTTGCATGGTCATGTTTTTGTTGAAGATTCAGTTCAGTGAATGTATTTTTTGATCTTCTTGAGTTTCACAAACAAACTCTGAGATTTCTATATCAATCATAGCTAGATATTTTGTTTCCTTTAACCACTTCATACTGTTACTACTAATCATTTCTTTTCTGTTTTCATTACTATAATAAGTCAACATAATAATAAAAGTTGTTAAATTTATTATTGCCATAAAAGATTAATTGTGATATCATTTTCCAAATTGGTTCAAGTTTACCAAAATTAAGTTAGTCATAGTGGCATTGAGATTAATTCATGTGAAATGAATATATGAGGTCTAGTGAGGGGAAGGATTGGTTCATAAAATTGAGAGCAGATTAACTTAATTTTTTTGTTACAAGTTATTGAATCATTTTACTTTTCTCTATTGAAAAACTAGTGTTGTATCCACAAAAAATTATAGAATAATTTGGAAATATAATACCTATATATGTTCAGATGTCTTTGATATTTTGTAAAAAAAAAAAAAAAGATGTCATTGATATTTTTAGTTATAAAATGAGATACTTTTTATAGTCGTCAATATTTTACTCACTGATAAATATTTTATTAAAAGTCTTTAAAGGGTGTCTTAAAACACTAGTTAATATTTCTCTAATACAAATTGGAATTGTCGTGACACTTTTTTGTCTATGTAAAACAATTTTTTTATATACATGTAATACAATTTTTATTTTATTTTTTGAGAAAATGTATTACAATGGTTAATTTCAACTTTTTTTTAATTTATGTAAAATGGACAAACATGATAAATATTATGAATCGAATTAAATATATAATTAAGTCCAATAAAAATGCAGACTCGTCTTTCTGCTGTTTATTATAAAGAAACTAACATAGTTAATAATACGTTATTTATCAATAATAATAATATATTAATCGAAAAAAAGTTTTGTGGCGCAATTGGACTGAAATGAACTTCGTCTTTTATATATTGGCCAACACCAGTAAAAAGAAAATAGAACTGTCCTCATGAGCTTAGTTCACTTGGTAGTGGACAATGCATATTTTATGCAGGGGTTGGAGGTCACTAGATTACTTGACAAAAAAAAAATTATTCGTCGTTTTCCAATCATAAAATTTATATGGTTACAAACAGATCTGCAATAAATAACTAGATTTGAGCTTCACACGAGGAAATAAATAAATAATAACCCTAAAAAGTAAAATAATCATAAGAGAAAAATAATAGTACTACTAAGTAGTAACTGTCAATTTTTTAGTCTAGTGTTAATACCAAAATCGTTGACTTGTGTTACTTTTTTTTTCGTATCGATTTTCGATCCATCAATGATGGACAATTAATTCGGCTCGTGCGTCGAGGCATGCGCACTGACCAAACATTGTTCCCCTTGGGAATCGAACCCGGTATTCCCCGGGTATGTCTAGAAGCATCATCCAGAAGGGAATGATGCAGTTGAGGAGGGCAAAAAATCCAAGACTTTAGAGCATCTGAAGAAGAAGCATTCTGTTTAGCAAGCCAATCCGCACACTCGTTGCCCTGACGGAGGATATAATGAAAATTAACAATCCAATCTCGATGTTGCAGTTGGACAATCTGACTAATCAGAAAAGCATGAGGATGATGTGATTGGACATCCGACATGATTAAATCAAGAGTCATCCTAGAATCTGATTCAAGAATAATGTTCATGTGGCCCACATCATACGCAATACGAAGGCCGTGAAAAATGACATACAATTTGGCCTCCAAGCAAGAAGTAATACCACAAAATCTAGAAAAACCCAGCAACCAATCACCATGTAATTTAATATAAAAAATATATAAATTGTCGACTGGTGTTACTGAATATCAATATTGATTATTTCACCCAAAAAAAAATGTTTATTCATAATTTAATATAAAGAAAAATAACTAAATTATATGTCAAGAAAGAGGGGAGCAAGGTCCTAGAACAGACAAGATGAGAGACACAAAGTTTAGTCATAAATCTTGCTCTCTGTCATATGAAAAGTTAAGGTTTTCAAAGTCAGGCATCCTATGCCTGATTGAAACTATAATACCGTAAATAAAGTGCTACTAGTATGACGATGATCAACTATATGGATGAATGTATTGTTTCAAAAAGTTGTAAAAAAATAGTTATAGTATCATTTTTTCAAATAATCTACATAGTTTGTCATTTATTTTTTTTGGTACAAACATAGTTTTGTCATTAATTGTGTATTTAAGAAACAGATGTAGTTTGCTCAAAAAAAAAAATTTGATTTACTCATAGAACATTTACTCGCTAAACTTTGAACTTGATTAAATTACATGAGAAGCACTCCTTGTCCTTGACCAGAGAAGTCTTACAAATCTGACAGCATAATTAGAAAAGGATACTTAAGCACAGTCGCGTAATTGTGTATTTTATCCTTTCATTATATATGAACTTTTTCTCACAAAGTGTGCGTGGTTATAGTACTGAACATATTTGTGTAGCATCATTGGAGTAGTGCTTTGCGTAATTTGCCAATTTATTCGATTTAAATAAGGTTACCATTTCATGCTTTGTCAATACTCCTACCTAATGATAATAAATCAAGTAATACTAATGATAGAATTAATCAAATCCCGACAGACTAAGAACATCTCTTTTTTTTAATACTAATGATATTTTTTTATACAAATATTTAGAGTTTAATTGATATTCATAATTGATAGTTAACACTTAACTAATCAAAGATCAAATCAACATTACGTCATACAGATATTTATAGATATATTTTAGAAACTACTCTATAAAAATGGCACTATAAAGTGATTTAATTAGATGCATGTCTAAAAAAAATTACACTTTCATCCCATACAAATTAAATTCATTCATATTTATAAAATATGATTTTGTCTTACGAATTGAATGTTTATGGATGGTTCACTGAATGGCAGCGTATTGTTGGGGGCTGAACCACTATATTTAAGAACCAAAGGTTACACAAGATGATACATTAAGATTTAAGAACCAAACTAACCATTTAGAACCAAACTAACTATTTACTTGACCCTCCTTCAAAAGAAATCTACCTAAGTGACACTTGTGTAACACGTGGATTAACATACCACATCAACTATGATAAATTGATTAATAGCGAAAAGGTCATAGTGAAAAGGCAGCAGTACACGTGATAGTATTTAAAGAAGCCTTGTTGTTTTCTCAGTGTTAAAAATTAAATGAAGTCAATTCCCATTCCTTTCAAAATAAGTATAATGTGATGCTCAAAGTTGGACCGTATTCGACAGATAACTATAATCAACAAAAATTTTAATATTGCGGTAGACCGATATTATCAATGCATAAAAAGTTCAAGACTCTTATTTACCATACAACATTTGATTTTGGAAAAACAATATATACTTCGTTAAAAAAATTATATAATGCCGAGGTAAAATAATTTTGTACTTCTGTCAAATTATACTATAATTTAATGTTCACTGTATAAACTTGACTATATTTACAATTATGACCCAGAGTTCTAAAGTATAAAACTAGTTTTAAAAAAACAGAGGAACAATATCGTAAAAAAATCTTGGTTAGTGGCGGTTTCATCGAGGGGGCGTTTTTGTTTGTTTCTTTTAGGCTAAATTGTATTTTTGGTCTCTTAATTATTTAGGTAGTATCGGTTTAGTCCCTTAACTAAAATTTGATTTATTTTAGTCCCTTAACTTCTCTCTGTTACACATTTTGATCATTTTCGTTAGTCAACTAAACATTTTCTTGGGAACCATGCACAACTCAAATGAGACACTTAAGTTATAAAGAGACGGAGGTAGGATAAAATATAACACGTTAACACCTCCACTTTAACAATGCTTATACCTTCGGGGAGTTCTGGCTGATCAAAGGGACTGCAGAGTGTCTTTGCAGCTCCTGTCTCACCCTTTGTCCTTGATTTGACATCTTTTTCCACCTCCTGAAGCATTATAAACCAAGAACAATTTACCAAGAAAACACCAAACGTCCAAACCGTAATTTTAAATATATAGAGCAGACATATCAAAATATTATGCATAAGGCTATGTATGTCAAACTATAATAATATACATTGGACAATCGGATTCAAAAATTCAACACTATTGATTGTTAAGAGAATGTAATTGATAACTTGACCTTCAGTTTTATTATGAACTTGTGTCATTCAAAGTGCAAGATGGAAGGAAATTATACAATATAAATTCATTAGAAATGAACCAATATAAATCCGATTAGTCCAATCACATGCATTGTTTTTTTTTTAACTGGTAATGGAGAAAGACCTGATACAGAAACAACCAGACAGACAGGCGTTTATAAATAGAAAGGTTTTACTTACCAACTAGGAAGGACAGTTTTGATGTAATTTTTTGCATTAGTTCATGACATAAAAATGCATCTTATATATATATATATATATATATATATATATATATATATATATATATATATATATATCTTATTTAACCTCAATCATCTTAGCTAAATACATAAAAAAACAAAACTTGGCAAGCATACTATATTTTTTTTTGAAACGGCTGCAAGCATACTATCTTAAAATCTGGATTATTGTAATTATATGAAAAATACGCAATTCATACCTCCTCGTCACACCAAGGAGCTAAGATCATCTTTTTTTCATTCAAAGCTTGTTTGCCTTAGTGCATAAAAATATGTACTCAAAGTTGATAACCTACGGAAGATGTTAATATGTACTACTGCCACATCTACCACCCTGTCTATAAAGTACCAAGCTTATTGTTTCAATTTTCAAAGTCAAAATCCCATTTACAACCATGGCAAATCAAAGAGTTTTCGCCCTCTCACAGATCTCCCAACACAAGTCCAACAAAGACTGTTTGCTTGTGATCAACGGCAGAGTAAGTAAATTAATCCTTTCACTAGTAGAAAAAACGACATTATTGGTGTGTTATTTATCTAAAGAAAGTATCTTACTAAATGATTATCTAAAATAAAGTATCTCAATATTGTACCAAAAAAAAAAAAGTATCTCAATAATATCATATACATATTTTAGAAGGGTCATGAAAATTACTTGATTTTTTTTATTTGTAGGTGTTGGATGCAGCAAAGGAGTTTGATGCTGTTGGACACAGTAAAGCAGCTCAATTAGTCCTAAAATACCAAGTGGGTGTACTTGAAGGTGCCACGGTTGAAAAGGTTGATGGTCAGGATGTTGTTGAGGACAATGAAGCAAAGAAATGATCAAAGAGGACAGTACGTCCAAAAATGTGACATTTCTGGAGTTCTTTGTTCCAATTATTTTTTGCTTGTATCTATTTTGGTTACCGCCTCATCACCCTTTTTTATTGCATCAATTTATAATCTCCCTAATTCATGTATGCATGTGTTGCAATTGTAATTGTTACGTTTTCATCATGAATCAAATTAACCATACATGAATATGAATTCATAGCAGTACTCTCACGTTTGTGAAATCTGCCATACATGAATTGCATCAATTAGGGATACATGAATTCTAGTTCTTGTATGTGTGTAATTTGTGAATATCGCGTATGTTAGCATGATTTAATTGCACATTATTGTTCAATACGCTATGTAAGTTAACTCACGCAGTGACATTGTAGTCATTTCAGTTGGAAATGAGCAATTTGTGTTGGGTAAAGAGCAGAATTCATCTTATAATCTTATGATTTTCCTATGATCCGGACTATGCATATAATTACTTAATAGACCTGTTTTAATTTATTTTTTACAATAACCTGTTTTCATTTATTTGGCCTTCAACTTGTCCAAAAACATTATTTGTACTTCAAAAAGGAGAACATCGCATTAGATAAAAGATAAATTCAGACGTGCTTAACCTCAACTTCAAACTTCCAAGGGCGCCTCTGTGAATTCACTTAATAGACGTGCTTGTGAATTCACATGAATGAAGATAGTACATTTAAATCTCAATTTGTATGTACAAAACTTGATGTTTTCGTACATTATACAATTCTCATACTGAGAAAGCATACTTTAATATACATTACAACAGTTAGTGGGCCGATTCACCTTGGCATGTACCACTTGTGAACAGAGAATAAACACAATTATTCATGAGAACATGGGGAAAAGACAAAAATAGTGAGGAAGTGGTACTTCTATGTATCAAACAAGGCTCTAAAAAATCATCTCAAAGCACTTTACGTGTTATATTGACACCTCGCATGCTAGCGAGAACCGTAAAAAAAAAAACCTCTCGCTTGCTTAAGCGACATCATAGATTATACGAACTTCTATTGATACATATTTTACTGTCTATATATCCCCAATTTTGGCGCCATACAAAAACTGACATAAGATGTATCTACATCTTCCCTTCTACATTGCACAAAATGCAATTAAAACTGCACATAAATCAAAATTGTTAGCCAACATATACTATTGCAAGAATGAGAGGAGAAAGGAAAAGAAAACTGAACTGAAGTAGCATCCATAAAAGCAACAATTGAAACCGGTTCTTCATTACTACAAGAGAAAAGTCGGAAAAACAGGTCCTGCAATAACATCAATGTTCAATTGTTACATGCTGCAGTTTTTGGAGCATAAAAAGAAAACAAACAATTTCAGGTCTTCTTTCACTGAATTAGTAGAAGCTTTTTACACGCGCCCTGATGCATATCACCATCCCGATATGTTATCTACAGAATTTTGAGGTGTACAATTAAAGTGCATGCAATCCAACGCACCCACCACAACCAGACATTTGGAGATTGAAACAGTAAATGCTACTTAATTTGATACAGCAACAATCATGACTATCATTTTGACAGTGAAATTAAGATGGAGCAAGGGATGCAACAGTGTCAAGGGGCATGGCTCCCAGCTTCAAACCTCAAATTTCCTCAGTGACGAGTTTCAGTTTAATTTCACTATTTCCATGTTACCCTATAGTGAAATGAATCCAAGAGAATGCAGAGACATAAAAAAGAGCTAGTTTCTTTGAAGCTAATTTGGAAATGGGACCAAATCCAAATATAATTGGAAATATCCAGGTTATATTATAAAGAAAACTTAGTCGATCTCCAACTTGTGACCAATTAATGTCATTGATCAATCAATAAGCATAAGATAATGTCATTGATCAATCGATAAGTATAAGATGAGAGAAAGCACAATGGTAATATAAAGAGGAAAAAATGACCCAGATATTTCATTTTACCTCATTCGGTTGAAGTATCAGAATGAATCCTCTCATGCATTCGATACAAGAGTGATGATTTGGACATCTGAGGTTCCCTCTCCAAGACTGCAATTACATCCTTCACAGAGATGCTACGAGCTATGCGAGTTTGAGATCCATGAGAATGATTTTTCCCAAATTTCCTAGCTGCTGTTGGCAACAAGATCACAGGGACATAGTATCAACAAAAATGTTGCACAATGTAATCAGAACATGGAGGTACACACACATATTGTATTGTATCTGGAGACCATGGGGCTATAAAGTTTTATTAGTAAAGTATGAATTTGACAAGACTTTTTATGCATGTTTAGGTCGTGCAGAATCAGTTTTTCAAAACTCCAGACAATTTGATCACAGGGAACACACGAGGGAAAACAAACAATACTGTCTTAAACTGTTGTTAAACAAAAAAAGTTGAGAAGATATTCCACATTTAGTTATTTATATTTACCACTTCAGCCAAAAAACATATTAACAAGAGCTTAGATCTTTTCCATTTATACATTTGATCATCACAACTCCAATTTTCTTCCTCAATTTTTTATGCCTCAAGAATCTATTTTGCAATTGTACACACACAAAATAAAAACAAACCCCCTGCTGGCACATGTGTGATATTTCATGTTCTGATGAAAAATTATTCTGCATTTTTATTTATTGATTTGTTGTATTTTCTGCTTACATTTCTTAGCTAGGCAAGTGTTGAAAAAAGCACAGTTGCTTACAAAGCTGCTTTTTGTTTGATACAGCTAATTACTTCCAACTGGATTTCTGTGCTTCTGAGATTTGTCCAATCTTTTCAGTACTGTGCGGAGATATTTATAATAGGGTTTGCTAACATGTGGCAATATTGCACATGTTAAAGCAACTAAAAGTAATAAGTTTTTATTGAAAAAAAACAATTATTTATTAAAAAGTTATACATTATAATATTATCTTTGAATTTTATCAGTTTCTGCCAGTGTTGTTTTTTCTTTTCTGTTTTCCATTAGTGAGCCCAACTTCCTACTCCTGGCTTCTCTACTGCCCGCCTTCATCCAAAATCAACCAGTGAGCTCCAGAACAACTTATAAGTTAGTTCAATATATACTGGTTGATTTTGGACGAAGGCGGGCAGTACATTCATCCTCTCCTATTCTCATTCAGACTTTGGTTTGCTTTACCGCTTTTATGCAAGGAAAGTGTGGATTTTGCAGAGTTTTCATTGCACTTACTAAATTTGAATATTAGGTAATAGATGTATATAATTAATGTTTATTTTGAAGTAAAAAATCATATATAAGTTGTTTTAAGATATGCATAAAAATCAATGCAGCCTGACTAACTAGTTTGAATATACAACTGAAATGATAGAAACTCCATTGAATTTGTAGACAGCTGCAAGTAGCAGGAAACAACCAAAATGAAACGCACCTGAGTTCCCAAGTGAAGTTGGACCTTTTCTCTCCCTTTCTTGATTATCTTTTGTGCTCCTTCCTGATGATGGTGAAGATTTGCGACTGATATCTTTAGTTTGCTGAGAACCAGATGCAGTGTCCGTCCCCCCTTCACGCTTCTGCCTGGCTTGCTCGGCCATCAATTGCCACTTTGACAGCATGTCATCTCCCCCAACAGCAGCTCGGGCTGCCACATTTGCAGCATTTGTCCTCATTTTGTCATCTACTTCCCTGTTCACCTACAATGCATTACCAATAAAAACAAGACTTTCCACATATATAAAGGTGAATTGCATCATCTAAATTGATAGCAGTACCTTTGTTGCTTTATTACGACCCTCATCTTTCTCCTTGTCACCATCAACTCCAGAACTACCCTCGACCTATACTCAAACAATAGCATTACAATGTTTTAAATTATAAGCACATAGGTCCGTTTGAATCTGCGGTGCAAAAATATAAAATATATGCATGCCTAAGAAATGTGCAAGGACAAAAACTGTATTATGTAATCAACTATACAAAAATTAAATTCCACAAAGCGACAAAATGGAACCCACATCATTTAGTTTCCGGAGCTTCTCTGTTTCGGCCTGTTTTTTCTCCCACTCTTCCCTTGCTTTCCTATTCATTGTCATGATTTGCTGTCGAACATCTGAAGTGACAACAGTCCGATGTCTTGTTTTCTCAATATCAACCCGCTGGTAGGAAAATTATCGGAATTAAGAAAATTTACAAATGGACATAAAGGCTACTCATGCAAGCACTTAGAGAAAATAACTGACCTGTTTTGACATTCTAATTATGTTACTTATCACTCCACGCATTCTTTCCTCCACACACTGAACATTCATTTTCAGCCGTAAGATTACATGGAATCCTACTTGTAACAAATATTGAAATATGGGTTTAATCTCACCAGTGACAAGCATCTTTCCACATCATTACCCATGCCTTTCAAGCCACAATCGGTCACTGCCAACATGACAAAATACAACAGCTATAAGGCTTATATAGGCCCAAGTACATACGTAGATAAGTTTGAAGAATGGCAAAAACAAAATCAGATGGACAGAGTAATGACATAAATAGGACTAACTAATCTCAATCAATTTTCTCTGCAATGGAGCTTTCAGCAAAATCAGACTTTCCTCCTCTTCTTGGACAACTCTTCGAGATGCTTCTGAAACTCGACTGTCATCCTTGGGCCCAGAAAATAACTGTTCTTCCTCCTCCTATGAAAAGAGAACACAAAAATAGCCTGAAATTTTAAAACAGAAAAGTATGTATTCCCAACTATGGTTTTCTTCAATATGACAAAGTATCATACCCTAAGATCAACACCACTAACAGCCGTAACATCATTAAGCTGATCAATGCTTGGTTCCAGAGATGACACCTTTTGTTTCTTACTGTAGGATAGCAAGCAGATATGCATATCAAAATCAGTAATCGACAGCAATAACTAACCCAGAAGAAAAAAAATTAACAAGCAAACTACTACGACTCACCTTGGAGGAGGAGGTGAAGAACCAAGTGCCTCAAGTGGTTTCTTCTGGCCAAGAGGTTTTTTTAGTGGTGTCTTTGACATGACACCAGAAGTGCTAGCTGGGATCTGAGAGCTAACCTAATAAAATTGAAAAGGAGGCAAGTAAATAGAGTATCGGCAAAGTATTAAGATATTATTAAAAATGGCGATTGAACATGCCCTTGCAAACAGAACAATGGCTTGTTTTTCAAGAAAAATTTACACAAAAAAGAAGAATGAATTCATATTATGTAACAGCCAAATGCTTTAAAAAGTAGCATGAAATGGAACCTAACGCAGAACTATAGGCTTGTTACTCTATTAAAGAATAGTAATCAACTAACTTTCAGTTGGTTGCCAACTGTTTTGTGACAGTCATAAACTGTGTTCATACAGTTTTGACAGTTACAAAACAGTTAGCAACTTACTGAAATTAGTTGAGCCCTATCCTTTAATACTCTCTCCACATGAAAGGAGAGAATGCTGTTAGAAGCTACAAATCCTAACAGGCCTATTTAGATCAGATAATATAGTACCATAAATTGACTCTTGATTATTGACAATATAAAAATTTCAGACTAGTTTCAATCAGTTCTTAGTTACTTGTTTTCTTTCAGACTATATATAAGAAGAAGAAAAATATTGATACTGAAGAATATATATATATATATATATATATATATATATATAGAGAGAGAGAGAGAGAGAGAGAGAGAGAGAAATCCTCTAAAACAAAAGAACAAAAAAGAAAACAAAACAAGAAAAGGAGAACGTGAATATAGCAAAGCTTCCTGCTCTCTCAAAAAGATGTCTTAATATTTCACAAAATTATAACGATAGGGGGGAATTTTTCTTTAAACAATTCAATAAGATTAATACTGTTTGGGTGCATCATGCTCAAGACCATGAAAACAAAAAAGATAATTTGGATACTATTTGATCCCCAAAATTTTGTGCACTACTTCTTTAGACAAAAGACATGCAAATTAGTTTGTAACTTACAGACACAGTTGGATCTGGTTGAGATGCAAAATGGGAAGAAGAATTTGGCGCAAGCAAGCTAGCAGATGTTGTATGTGCCATGCTAGTGGATGCTAAAGAACCTCTTGGAAACTCGTCCTTTACAGTGCCTTGATTGATACCACTACCCTGTTCATTTTGACCAGAATTAACAGAAGGCAACCCATGCAACTTAGATAAATGATGCCTATGTTGCTGCTCAATAGAAAGGTCATTGGGTTCCTTTTTTACATATGAAGTAGACGAAAACAAGCCCGAATTTTGTTCTGCTGATGTTTGCCAAGAATTTGAAGTTTGGTTTGATGATGTATTGTTTACCACAGTTGACACCGATCCACCTGGCATTCTCTTAGGATCATTGAAAGAACTCTGACGTTCTGCACCTAAGTGATTTAAACCGATGCTCTGATGTGGAATTTGCCTCATGTGTGAATCATGAGGTTGTGGTCTGAAAGAGGATGATGAACTAGTGGTTGTTCCGGAAAAATGGCTGTAGTTACCGCCACTGCCTCCATATGTCGATGGGAAATGTATATGCTGTTGTTGCTGCTTATTAAGGCCTTGCATGTGAACAGCGGATCTTTCAGTTTCTTGACTAACAACAATAGAACTGGATGTTGGTAATTGATTTGATTGCACTACTCGAACATCATGTTCCTGAGGTTTTTTAGCACTGATGTCCATAGTTGAATAGGTTGGCTCACTCTTCACTTGGATAGCTGAAGAAGCATTATGAGAATGGTCTGCAGCAGCATTCATACTTCTCTGATGCAGTTGTGCTAATGCATGGGGATCCTTAAATTTTGTTCCACTGGCAGTAACAGTTGGCATCCTTAAAGGGGGCTGCTGTCCAGAAGAACCAGTGTTGGTTTTTGCCTGCAAGAAAAAGGACGGTTCTTAGCATAATGTTGAAATCTATCTAAAGAAAAAACATCTGTATGATAAAGTAAACCATCTATTCTACCTACCTGTTGTTGCACTTTTGTTAATGCTATCCTAAGCATCTGATCCCCCACAATCCCTTTCATAAGCCGTACAAAATTTTCTTTAGGTATTTCATCTCTCTAGATAAATGACAACAAAATTGACAAAATGAAAAACTTAGTAATATGAAAAAGCCTTGCACAACAAACTTTAGTAGTTCAGCACGGAAGAGAGGGAAAAAGGGCATGATAGTGAAACTGGTTTGAGAAACACACCTTCAATTTATTAAATGAAGTTTGAAGTTGCATGGCTCTGTCCTTGGGAAGTTGGGGAATCAATATAGGGAGCAACAAGCCAAATGGTACCTGTTTACTACGATTGACTTGGCTACTCGGTTGTTCATTGACCGTGGCTTGTTGATTACTCATCTGCTGCAGCTTTGCATACTGAGATTGTTCAATGGGATTATTTGTTTTGATTGCCTCTTTTTCAGATTTGAGAACTTGATCTGTTTGAGATTGTTGATGAGAAACAGGTAAAGTCTGGCGTTGGAGCGATTCATCTTGAGATTGGTTGTGTGATAAAGTAACATTACTTGCATCCTGTGAGGCCGGTTCCACGACAGGTCCTTGTTGTTTTAGCTCCGTTTCGGAAGAAGGTTGCTCTTGCTGTTGTTCAATTTTAGGCTCCTGATTTTGACAGTCAGACTGATTGTCGTGGCTCGAAGTTGGATGAAGTTGGCTCGAATGAGTGAATGAATTATTGCTTCCTTCAACAAACAAAAAATGAAGGACTCATGATACCACTATGTATATGAATGTGATTAAGAATTTATGGAGCAAACAGAAAATTTTAAAAACCTGCGTCAGAATCAGAAGCATCACCGCCAATGTCTCGATTCAATGCAGCTTGGAACGCTTCGACATCTGCGCCAGAATGCATAGTTTCATCCTCATCATCTTCGAGAAGCTTCACTATAGATGGGTCCATAGCAAAGCAACGTTTTCTGCAATTCAGAATTTCAAAATTATAAGTAGTAGTAGTAATAGGATTACAACATGATTCCCGATTCGCGGTTCCTGTTCATCAAGCGAATCTCCACCAGATGAAGGAGGAGAGAAATTTTAAACCTTAATCCCCAAATGATACAACAAATCGAAAATACCTTTGAATAGAGTGAAAAAACCGGTTACCAATTCGCGGTTACTTTTCTTCGATGACACAGTGAGTGAGAGAAGCGGAAGGCGTACTCAATTCTTCGATTATAGAGAGTTTAGAGAGAAGGCTTTTCTTTCCTCTCACTTCTAAACATCGTATGAAAATACCTTTGAATATATTAAAACTAGGTATTCAACCCGTGCGATGCACGGGTTAATCGCACGGGTTAATTAGAGTTTTATTAATATATGTTTGTATAATATTATCTTTGTATAATGACATTTTTTTTGAAAGGATGCAAAGAGCATCAAAGCATTTCATCAAAAAGAAAAGAAGAATATATTACTTTGTATGATGACATGTCATACTAACAACTATATAAATTTGACTTCAACAAAAAAGAATATAACCTTTTTTTATGGAAAAAATTAACATTTGTATGATGGATTAAAAAAATGCAACATTAATATTATCCACACTATATAAATTTTTATTTCATTACACTCAATTTTGATTTAAAAGGATACTACTAATTCATCTATTTTATTCAATAAGTAAAAATTATATTTAAAACATATATGATTTTTTAATTAGATGTTTTGGTGTGTCAAATGAATATATATCAAAAAATCAAATTTATAGTGTGAAGTGTGTGTGACGAAGAATTCTTCATGCACATTGGAATGCCACCGAAAAAATAAATTAAAATACGTGTTGAACTTTCTCTTCCCTTTCCCTTGTAACTAAAAACAAATTTTATTTACGTAGAGAGACACTTAAATCAAAACACAAAAGAAAATTGATCCCTAAAATATAATTTATGTCTCGCAATAAGTGTAAAATAGCTAAAACATAAATAAAAATATATGACATTAATACGAAAGTTTATATAATACCAAAAATATCTATGTTAAGAGTAAGTGGTATTTTATATTATTATATACAAAATTTAAAAGAACATGTTGTTTGTCAATCAAATAAAATAAATTTCATAATTGTCCTCGTGAGCTTGGCTCAGTTGGTAGAGACAATACATAATATATGTAAGGTCTGAAGTTTGAACGATTAAGTGTTATCCAACCTTCATGTTAGATACATGAAGTGTTACTCAATCATCACGTCAGGTACATGATAAACTATGGTTGTATCAATAACACTATAGTTGAAATGCTCAAAGTGAGGCATAATCGAATATAATAAATTCAATTGAGACATTCTTATGCATCTGTAATTATTATTGTAAATGCTTATACTTGTTTATTTTTTTTTTATTATTGTAAATGCGTATAAAGACATTCTTATTATGACAAAACTAACAATTTAGAGAGTGAAACTATTGACTAATTGGAGGAATGAGTTTGGATAACCAAATGGTTAAAAAGATAAAGAAGAGGTCGTACGAAATCATAAAATAGAATTGGATAATGTAAATATAGGAAATTTGTTGCATGAAGGGAAAACATAGTAGCACGAGAGTATGAATATAAATGGTTTATTTTAAATTCAACCATTGCCAAAATAATGAAAAACTCTTCACCGCAATGTTTGAAGCTTTGTGCGGCTTCACCAAATAAAACTCATTAATTAATTGGAATGCGTAAATGGATATTTCCAAAATTCTATATGGTGTGTTTTTGTTTTTTTCCTGTTAAGTAACATATTTTAAATAAGAAGAAGCGAAGAGTATGAAATTCGAACTCGACCCCTACATTTAATTTTTTTAAAAACTTTATACAGACTTTCATGTTTACACGGTCAAAAATAGTCCTTTGGTTTTTATTTAACTTTTACCTTATCTATTTTATATGTAATCTCTTTAGCAATTAATAAAAAATTGAAGTTGTCAGAATCTAATAAAATATTACATTTTTTCATCAATATTAAAACATTACGTTGATAAAATAGTTTTATAAGAAAAAAATGAATAAAATTAATGTGTTGAATGGTGGTGTAGCTCGCAAGCTTCGTTGTATTGAACATCATTTTGCACCTGAAAATTAATAAGTTTGATATCATGAAAACGATTTAATCAAATATTAGAATGACAAAAACAATGGTTTTATATAACAGAAAATAAATAGGACTATTCATATATCTATATCTATACAATTAATTTGAACAAATGCTACCATACAGAGGGTTGTGAGAAACAAAATTCACTCAATTAAAGGTATTGATAGAATACGAAAGGGTGAATATTTTCTCTAACTTATGCTTAAATACATTATTATTAGAAGAAAAAACTAAAGTTAGAATTTAAGGTGATTCCCATTTAAACACATAAGAACATCTCACAAAACAAAAACAATGGCATAGCTTTCTTTTTTATGCAAAACGATGTTATAGCTAGATTGAACTATGAAGCATGTTGGAAATTTCATATTTTCCTAATAATAACAATATAAAGTAATAAGAGAAAGAAAAAAAAATTATAGATTTCAACAATAGAGACTATAAAAGAGAAAGAAAAAAAAGAGACTATGATTTCAATAAAATAAAAAAGACTATAGATCTAAAAGAAAAAAGATTTCGAAAATATATTAAGTAATAAGAGGAAAAAAGTATGTCATCAAAGACATGTAGATTAAAGTAAGTGAGATAAATGATGAATTCCAAGTTCTAAACTTTGTAAGATAGATCAACCAACGTTCTAACTGTTATTAGTCTAGATTAATAAAAGATTATAGATTACAGATTTCAATAAAAGATACCATAAGAGAAAATAAAATAAGATTAAGAATATAAAAGAGACTATATATTTCAATAACCTATAAAAGAGACTATAGATCCAAAAAAAAAATAAGATCTCAATAACATATTAAGTAAAACGAAGAAAAATAAATATGTCATCAAAGAGATTGTAGATTACATTCAATTATAGAAAAGAAGTAAAAATGCTTCAACATTGTAAAATAAATTTAAGTCATTGCATATGGCACATCTTTAGAAAAACTTCTAACCTTCTCTTATATTATCGTAATGATGTGACACTCTTTAGAAAAACTTCCCATTCTCTCAAAAAAAAAAAAAACTTCTCACTCTCTCTTATTTTATCTAATTTTAATATAGAATTGTATATGGAACTCATACAAAAATT
The DNA here is from genome assembly GCA_958299785.1 of Medicago lupulina. Taxonomy (NCBI): domain Eukaryota; kingdom Viridiplantae; phylum Streptophyta; class Magnoliopsida; order Fabales; family Fabaceae; genus Medicago; species Medicago lupulina. The sequence goes on from OY283140.1 coordinate 3,456,040, forward strand.
TCCCACTCTTACTCTATCTAATCATCTTTGGTTGGATAAATTATGAATTCTAAATTCTAAACTTTTGTAATATAGGTCAACCCAAACATATTCTAATTTTTCTTAGTCCAGTTGAGACATGCTTTTTTTAACAAAACATTTCAAATCAATGGTTTGAGTAGAATTAAAACTTACGTATAATTTCAGTTGAGTGATTCTAGAGATAACCCAAAATCGGATGATAAATATATCAAACCATCAAAGTACATAATAAGTAAAAAAATAATGAAAAAGTTCAATATTTATGTAAATTAAAGATGACTACCTTTTTATATAAGAAGTGACCACAAAATCCACCTATTTTTGAAACCTGCAATGAAATTAAGAAAAGAAGAAATATTAGACGGAATTACAGATGAAGTTCAATATCTTGCAAAAAACAAAACAAAGAAGATCAAGACATGTGTGAAGAGTAATTAGAGAGAAAAAATCTATCATACACAATGAAGAATATCACCCAAGAATTATTTAGAGAAAGTGAAGATGACACAAAATCACATATTTATACACATAATGATCATAAAGTCAGACAATAATATGTAAAAAAATTACAACTGATAAGTCTACACAAATTATTTTTTTTTTCATTGATCAATAATACAATGTGAGTAGAAAAAGATGAGTAGTGCCTATTTGAAACTGTCAAATGTATAGAAAGGGAATGTGGAATTAGTAGGCGTTATAAAGAGGGAGAATGAATCTGAAAAATTATTTAGGACGAGTTTTCAAATGATTAATAATTGCAGGGGCAAAATGAGAGGATTAGTAAGTTCAGGGATGAAATTTCAAACCACCCCTAATTACAGGGATGAAATGCATATTTAAGCCATTTTTTTTAGGTTATATTTAGACGAATGTTATGAGATGCATCAAATATCCAAAGGTGATAATGTAAGAAATTAAAAAGTGCTTTATAATTGGCTAGGTGCATGAAAACGTAGCAATTATATTTTTTTTTAAATGGCTATAGTAAATCTATGATGTTTATGTTTATTAATGTAATGTGTTTGTTCATTCTTTGTTGTCAAGTTTGGTTCTAATATAATGCATTAGTAAACAAAGTAATTATAATGCACACATGGGGTTGAGTTACTATTATATGAAGTAAGAAATGTGAAATTTTGTGACTTAAGCTTATTAAAAAAATATAGATATAATAAGAGCAAATGTAACATATTTATCGTCTAATGTGGTTATAATATAATGCATCAATAAAAAAAGTAATATATATTTCAAAAAATAAAGTAATATGATGCATACACGATTGAGTTACTATTATTATATGAAGTAAAAAATGTGAAAAGTTTTTGTAACTTACTTATTAAAATGGATATATATCGTAATCTATGAATTAGTGGAGGATGATAGACTTTTTTTATTGTTTTGGAGAGTAATTTATGAATGAACCTAAACCCAATAAATTATGGGTTCTAATCTTGTTTCAATGTAGAATTTGTAAAGTTTAACCATAATTGATTTGGATGGTTAATTAGAGATTAAGTTGAGAGATTATTGGAAGTTTTTTTAGAGTACCATATGAATGAATTATTAGAGCATTAGTTAAAAGAGAGTAGCAAAGTATCAATAGAGAATGAAAAATTAGAGTTCATTTAGACATGCCACATCATCAAAACTCTTGTATAAGAATAGCTCAAGTTTCTTTTACAAAGATAATATAGAAGATAGATAGATAGATAGATAGATAGATGTGACTCTTTAACATTTTTTAGTTAAGAGGAAATAAATAAATAATAACCCAAAAAGTAAAATGATCTTAAGAGAAAAATAATACTGCTAAGTAGTAACTGTCATTTTTTTAATATCAAAATGGTTGACTGATGTTATTGAATATCAATATTCATCATTTCACCCAAAAAATAAAATGTTTTAATATAAAGAAAAATAAATAAATTATGTGTCATGAAAGAGGAAGCAGGGTCCTAGAAGAGACAAGATGAGAGACACAAGTTTAGTCACAAATCTCGCTCCCTGTCATATGAAACGTTAAGGTTTTCAAAGTCAAGCATCCTATGCCCGATTGAAACCATAATACCGTAAATAAAGGGCCACTAGTATGACTATGATCAACTGCATGGATGAATGTATTGTTTGCTAAATAAATATAAATGTTCAAAGTTTAAATAAATTTTTAGAACAACTCTTTCTCATACCCACTCTTTCTCTTTATATTTCTCTCTATTATTTTTGTCCGAACAAAATAAGAAAAAAATAGTTATTTCAAAACTTGTTAAAAAAATATTAAAAGTTGTTAAAAAAATATTTGTAGTACAAATATCATTTATCATTTCCCATTGTCATTGTTGACTTTATCATTTTTTAAATAATCTATCATAGCTTAGTCATTAGAATTATGTATTTAAGAAACAGATGTAGTTTGCTCAAAAAGAAAAAAAATTGATTTACTCATAGAACATTTAGTGACTAAACTTTGAACTTGATTAAATTACATGAGAAGCACTCCTTGTCCTTGACCAGAGAAGTCTTAAAAATCTGACAGCATAATTAGAAAAGGATACTTAAGCACAGTCGCGTAATTGTGTATTTTATCCTTTCATTATATATGAACTTTTTCTCACAAAGTGTGCGTGGTTATAGTACTGAACATATTTGTGTAGTATCATTGGAGTAGTGCTTGGCGCAATTTGCCAATTTATTCGATTTAAATAAGGTTACCCTTTCATGCTTTGTCAATACTCCTACCTAATGCTAATAAATCAAGTAATGCTAATGATAGAATTAATCAAATCCCGACAGACAGACAATATTTGAAAATATTGCGAATTTTCAAATACGTGATATTGTGATAAATAAATTGTTGGAATAATTGTTTGGTCACACATAGTAAAATTATTTGTGACACTCCTTCAAAAGAATCTAATTACGTGACACTCCTTCAAAAAAATATATTCAAGTTGTGTAACACATGGATTAACTAAGATAAATTGAATAATAGCGAAAAGGTCAGAGTGCAAAGGCACAAGTACACGTGATAGTATTTAAAGAAGCCTTGTTGCTCTCTCAGTGTTTAAGATTAAATGAAGCCATAATGGATGCTCAAAGTTGGACCGTATTCGACAGATGAACTATAATGAACAAATTTTTTAATATTACGATAGACCAGATATTATCAATGCATAAAAAGTTCAAGACTCTTGTTACCATACATCATTAGATTTTGGAAAGAAAAAAATTATATATTGCCGAGGAAAAATGATTTTATACTTCTATCCAATTATACTATATTTTAATGTTCCCTATATAAACTTGACTATATTTACAAGGGTTTTTCTATTTACAATTATGACCCAAAGCTCTAAAGTATAAAACTAGTTTACACCAAAAGACAATTATTAACTTTTAATCAAATAAATAAATTTTAGCATAACACTTTTGTGTCCCAAAAAAAAAAAGCAGTATCTCTTTTGTAACATTTGGTGCAAACCAGAGGATTGGATTGGTCAATTTCCATTCCATTGGCTTTCAATCGACACAAACAAGCTGTGGTCAAAAGGCATAGTATTCAATTGATCAGTCGCTATACTGCCGACAATATTTGGACAGGAAAAGATGCAATACTCCTTTTAAAGCTGAATAAAATATTGTACCGTATAAAATCAAAGTAAAACTATCAATTGAAAAATAAGTGTGTTACTCAAGCAGAAGAAACTAATATTTGCATAATCCACAAATTCAGTCAAGGCACCATTAAATGGTGAACTAGCTTCAGAAAATACCACAATCAAGATCTAGTAACTTTTGCCCCAGTATGACCACTTCTTTGCAGGCTTGCCTGACGCAAAGCACACCGTGCCTATAAAGTCAACAACACAAGGTCATATTAGGAAAAATAAAATCAATTATGATTATTTACAGAGAAATATTCAGACAAGGGGTCATTAAAATTAACCATAGTATAGAGCAGGTTCATACAGTCAAATAATGAAGCATCAAATAGATTTTAACCGACACCTGTATGAATATACAACTATATCTATCTCATATTAAGCGCATGTTTGGTATCACTGAATATTTATCGTAATCAGGGTCCTCCACAGTGATACCAAGCATGCACTAAGTGTCTCATTTGCATTTTTTACTTGACACATTATTTGTCTCTTTATACTACTAATGAAACATTAATTACTTTTTTCGATTCATATACCCTTACTCATTGACTTATTGTATTTTAACTCAACTAAACATTTTCTTGGGAACCATGCACAGCTCAAATGAAACACTTCAGTTATAAAGAGACGGAGGTAGGATAAAATAATAACACGTTAACACCTCCACTTGAACAATGCTTATACCTTCGGGGAGTTCTGGCTGATCAAAGGGACTGCAGAGTGTCTTTGCAGCTCCTGTCTCACCCTTTGTCCTTGCTTTGACATCTTTTTCCACCTCCTGAAGCATTATAAACCAAGAACAGTTTACCAAGAAAACACCAAACGTCCAAACCATAAATTTAAATATATAGCCAATGAGCAGACATATCAAAATATTACGCATAAGGCTATGTATGTCTAACTATAATAATATACATTGGACAATCGGATTCAAAAATTCAACACTACTGATTGTTAAGAGAATGTAATTGATAACTTGACCTTCAGTTTTATTATGAACTTGTGTCATTCAAAGTGCAAGATGGAAGGAAATTATACAATATAAATCCGATTAGTCCAATCACATGCGTTTTTTTTTTTTAACTGGTAATGAAGAAAGACCTGATACAGAAACCAACAGACAGACAGGCATTTATAAATAGAAAGGGTTTACTTACCAACTAGGAAGGACAGTTTTGATGTAATTTTTTGCATTAGTTCATGACATAAAAATGCATCTTAGCAATATATATCTTATTTAACCTCAATCAGAGAGTGACACGAATATAGAGGTCTAAATTCCAAAACAATGAAATGCCTGAAAAAACAAAACTTGGCGGCAAGCATACTATCTTTTTTTTGAAACGGCTGCAAGCATACTATCTTAAAATCTGGATTATTGTAATTATATAAAAAATACACAATTCATACCTCCTCGTCACACCAAGGAGCTAAGATCATCTTTTTTTCATTCAAAGCTTCTATAAACTCATCCCATGTATGTATGATCTGAATACATGCATCTCGTTTTTGTTTTGCAACATCGAACAAATTCTGTTGAATATTATCGAGCAACTTCTTTATTTCCTCAACTAAATCATCATTACCAATGTCGATCTTTGCTCCGCTATCACGACGAACAGCACGGACCTGTGCAAAATTAAATGAGATTTATTCAGTGTTTCATTTTGTTGAGTAATGGACAGAGTAAAAGCAAAATGACATTTCTGCAAATTAGTGCAATAGGCGAAGATTGATGACCTGCTTATTTGCTAAATCCTTGGGCCCGATTTCAATCCTTAGAGGAACACCTTTCATTTCCCACTGAGAATACTTCCATCCAGGAGAATAGTTGTCTCTGGCATCTGACTCAGCACGAATTCCTGCTTCCAACAACAAATTCACAGTTGCGGTACAGGCATCAAAGATTCCTTGAGTATCAGCATCTTTGTAAGGCACAGGAATCACAATGACTTGAACTGAAGCTACTTTAGGTGGCAGCACCAATCCCTTGTCATCACCATGAACCATCACCATCACCCCAATCTGTTGAAAAAACGCAACAAAACGTTAATGCAATCATATTTAGACCAAAATTGCAATGCATGTATATTGAAGAAATTAAAGCTTACAGTTCGAGTACTATAGGCCCATGAGTTCTGCCAAACCATTGCTTTCTCTCCCTTCTCATTTTCATAGTTTATCTCAAACATTTTAGCAAAATTTTGTCCCAAACAATGAGAAGTTGCACCTTGTATGCCACGACCAGTGTTTGGAATAAATGCCTGGAAAGATTTTACATCAAAATTTTATTAACTTCCAAGTGTTTATAATACAGAAAACTTGACAATGGCAGCATAAGAATGTCAGACACACACCTCAACACTTGTGGTGTAAAGTCCACCAGCAAACTTCTCAAGCTCACTTTTCTTACCCTTTACGACAGGAACTGCCAAATACTCTTCATAGATACGCCGATATAATTCCAAAATCTCAAGAACCTGAAACAATTATAGTTTAGAACATTTAGAAAAATGTACTTTCGAAGGATAGAAAATCTGTGTGGGTGGAAAAATAAACATGTTAGTTTCAGCAATATGCAAACACATGAAGCAAAGGGGACGTTAATAGCTAATTTAAGCACTACAAAACCACAAGAGAAGGTATTTTAAAATATATATATATATATATATGTATATATATATATATATGTATATATATATATATATATATATATATATAAACAAACGAAAAAATGTGCATAAAGCACAAGATATATGAAAGGCCTTCCAGAGACCAAAGATGAAAAATTAATGCAGTTACACAAATGAAAAGAGACAGAAGATAGCAATTCCTGAAATAACTATTTGATGGAATACCTCTGTATCTGCTTCCTCCTTTGTTGCAAAAGCGGTGTGTCCTTCTTGCCAAAGAAACTCACGACTCCTGCAATTAAAATTGGTATAAGTACCCTGAAATGGACTTTATACAAGTGCCATATGAAGTAAATGTGCCTGATAAAAACAAAATCTGAAAAATGTTAATAATAAGATATAAAATATTTGGTTGATAACAATTATTGTTTCTTGCAAGGCAGCTTCACGGAGACCAATTCACTAGAATCATCACCAGATGAAGAATAAAGGAAGCGTGCAGAATTCAAGGCATTATGTAAGACATATACACACAATGCTGAATGTTAAAAGAGGAATGATAGTAATACTCACTTTAACACTCTTTTCAACACTCACACTCTTATTGGGTGAAATTCATTTGAGTCTTACCATAATCACAAAATAGACACTACATAAAGTGATGAGACACCCAGATGATTTCACCCAATAAGAAATTGAGTGTTAACGTGAGTGTTCCTACTCCTAGCACTACTCGTATTAAAATTATGAATTAAGCTTTACAGAGTCGTATGTTAACCACAGCCAACAAATTGCTACAACAGAGAAAGGAAAGCATGGTTAAAGGGAAAAAAAATAATGCCTGATGAATGGTGTGGGATTGCTGAACTCCCATCTAACAACATTGCACCACTGATTAAGTTTCAAAGGCAAGTCACGATGTCCCCTTATCCACTTAGAGTAGTAAGGATACATAACTGTTTCACTAGTTGGACGAATAGCAATAGGAATCTCTAAATCAGATTCTCCAGATTTGGTCACCCAAGCAACCTGGATAAAGGGCAAGACATTTAGTCAGAAAATTAAAAAGTTGTATTAACAAATTAAATAGTCACAACAAAATCAAGCACAAACGTTGCTAAATAATTTGTTTTGTTAGTACGCCAGATCATCCAGCATAGCATGCTGCTGATAGAAGGACTAGGTCCATAAAACAAATATTTTTAAGGAGCAAACCAATCAGCATGACATGCAGGGAGAAAGTTGCCTTTATTCTAAAAACACAACCAAACTCGTTGAACAATCTACATTTAAATGACTCTCACCTCTGGAGCGAAACCCTCGATATGGTCCTTCTCTTTTTCCAGAACAGTATTAGAAACAAACAGAGGGAAGTAGCAGTTCTTGATCTTCATTTTCTTTATTTCTGGATCAAAAAACGCCTGCACATTTGTTTTAAAAATAAAATAAAAAATTGAGCTACATAAATATTCACAAAAATAACTATGTAATATCTATATCCATGTCTGACTAAGCTTAGGCTCTTTATCATAAAATTTAGCAGATAGTTGATAAACTAACTGATGGCAGATAAACTAGCTGATTGAATTTGAGGTGTTAGACAAAATTAGCGGTTGAACTAGCTCGTAAATATGAAATGACATGTAAAGATGTTTTTAATTGATATTTATTTATTTTCAATTGAGACTACATAGTAGTTGATATTTAATTTTTTCCCCAATTGAGATAACATAGTAAAACTGAGAGAAAAAATTCTATAGCTATAACCTTTAAGCTCAAACGCTTCTTAAAGTAGCTAATCAAATAACACTAAACTAGTAAGAAAAGCGTTGTAAAATCATGAGAAAAAACTGTGCTATTACTAGTCTATTTTAGCCATAGGGCTTATAAGCTATCCACAGTAAGCTCGAAAATTGGTTTTGCCAAACCGAACCTTGGTATACATCAACAACTATAAATAAAATACATTTTGGTAACTGATCTAAGACATGAAGATTGATTAAAAGAACATACTTGCATAATCTCCCAAATAGCCATTGACCAAGGTCTGAGAATATAGCAACCAGAAATATCATAGTACTCAATCATTTCCCCATTCACAACAACCTGTAAAATCAATCCAAATAAAAAGTCAAACACAACATGCAAGCCACACTAAAAAATCAAAATCAGATCCAGATAAACAAGTTTGACTTAAAAATAAATCAGGTGAAAATGAAAAAAATACAAACAAATCTTTCAATTGAATTGTATGTACCTCGGAATACCATTCTCCGAAGTTTTCAGCCTTCTTATTGGTCAAACCTAATCCAGTTTCTTTCTTCACTTCCTTCTTCTTTCCACCACCTACACACACACAAAAATCGCCGTTAAATTAAAACGTAGAACGGCGAGAACGAGAAGGAAGATTGGGAATGTGAAATAACCTGATTGTTGTGGTTTTGGTTGTTTTGGCTGTTTTTGGGGTTTAGCAGCGGATTGTTGTTGTGTTTTGTTGTCATCGGTCCCCGCCATTGTGAAGGATGACGAGCACCTGATCCTGCAACAGAATGTTACCTATGAGGAACTGAAGAAGAAGAATAAATGTTTATGAATTGAGAAACGGTGTTACCTTGTTGTGTTAGAAAGAAGGCGAGAGAGAACGGAGCGTGCGAGAGCGATGGTGGCGTAAAAGGAGACTTTCTCTGTGTTGTGTAATCTCTAGCTAGCTAGGGTTTTTGATTTCAGATTTTATCTTTTCTCACTCTTGTGGCCCACGGTTCTTACTGTTCAGTTACCCCTCTCAACTAAATCTCACTTATGTTGTATTTTTTATTTTTTTACCACGAATAAACTTTTTACAGGAACTATTTATGAATTTTTAAATAATTATTTAAATTCAAAAATTTATAATGAGTGGTTAAACTTTTACTTTTTAAATCTGAACATCTTAGGTACAGAGCAAATCTTGCATAGTCACAAACCTAAATAAAAAATATTTAGGCACACACAAATAGAAAAAATTAAAGAAAAGTAATTTAGACATCATCTAACACTATTTAATTTTTTTTCTTTAAATTTTGTGCAATCATGTGCGCTTGTCCAAACATAATTTATTTGGGTTTGTGACTATATAAATATTTCTCATTAGGTACAATTCTCGTTATTGTTTTAAAAGAAAGTTTTTTTCACCTAAAGGAAGGTAAATATAAATCTCTTCGACTATTCTTTGAGATAAATACTTGCAAAATCGTTTTTTGAGGGTGAAAGTTTTCTTAGACTAGAACAATATTTTTTCGCCCTAAATTTTTCTAATAAAAAAAATACTCACATCGTTGGTATTTAACATCATTGTAACTAAATTAAAATATTTTCTTATTACTTTAGTGGTGAATAAGTGAAGTGTCCGACGTTTAAACCATAATTCTAACATATATTATGTAATGTTTATATCTATGAAGCCTGGATACAAGATACGATACAGATATGCCGATACGAAAAAATTTCAAAAATCAAGATACGATAGGACTGAGATACGTTAATAAAAAAAAATTATATAATTAAATGTACAATATAATTATAACCATTTTTTAATATGTATATATTAACAAACAAAAGAAACTAGTCATAGACTCGTAGCACATCAACATAAATATAAATAATATTGATGATTAAGAGATGATTAGTCAATTATATACACAATATATCCCAAAAGAACACCGTAAGAGCTATACTATATATCAAAAGGAACATTGTTAATGTTATACTATATGATCCACAAAAGAAGCACTATACTCAAGAGTTAAGTTATTTTAGTTAACATTAATTGGAAAATATTGAGGAGGTATCGATGTAGGATAATTATCGGATACTTTCCTGATACGTATCGGAAAGTATCAGGCAGGTATCAGTGCATGATACGCAAGGGATACGATACGTCATCCATTTTAAAATACCAAAGCTTCCCAGGTTTATATCAACTGAGCTAAATGGACGATACAATCAAAATACTTTTTAATAATACAAAATTAAAATGACCCAAATCCCTAATTTCTCGACATGCATAAAGAGAGCCAAACAAGCATTGCACCGCTGTAAATAATAAACTACTAAATGACAGTGGTGTGGATATTAGGTGGATATTAGATGGACATTAACTATTAACAAACGGTCATTCAACAAAATGACTACATAAAAAATGATTAAGATGCGTGATTACAATTTTTTATTTTAGAGATCTATTCGAAAAATTTCAAATAGTTTAATGCCCTATAAATTAATTAAACAAAAATAATTGTGTTAATATTATTACAAAATAACTATTCTGACAAGTTTTATTTATTTTTTGTTTATTTATATTCCCGTCCAAGCTAGTCAACAAAGGATTCTTACCGTTCCATCGAGATTGGAAACTATGATAAACAAATAAAACTAATTTTGATTCCCATATTGAAAACTAGCATGCAAAAGAACTAAATAAAAACTACTCCATGAGACCATAACTGACGAGATAAGCGAAAAATGGATATCAATAAGTGCTATAAATATAGAGAGAAATTCTTTATTGCTCTATGATAACATATCAACTTCTGCCGATGGACATCCTCAAATAGTCAAATAAAAAAACCAAAAAACGAAAGAATTTTTTTTTTTCAAGTGCAACTTGTACCTTTATGAACGTTTTTCAAAAGTGAACAAAATGAATGGGAGAGGCTCCAAATCTGAGAGTTTTTCTGACATGTGACATTTCACTGTATACAAACAAACTTGGCTTCACCAAGACCTTTTCAGGGTTTTATAAATTAAACCACCAAATCACCTAAAGCAGAAGACTACCGGTCATCAGCTCGGTTGAGGTGGTACGACCTTCAAACTTCGCATCCATTCACAGAAACTTGGATCGTCAAAGTGAACAAAACTGCTTTTCAGCTTTGTTCTCTGTTCTGATGTTAATGTCCTAAGTTGTGGGAACCTTGCCTCCTGCACAATAATAAGTAATTTATTTAGAACAAACACATTTGGAGTCTCACATCAAAGGATAATAAAGTGCTAATGTTGTTCACCTGCTCATAAGGAGGATCCTTGTGAGCTGGTATGAGACGAGAGACAAAATATCGAGCCTGCGAGCTACCCTCCTGTTTTCAAATGTAAATTCAGAGTTATATATTAGTTTATTTTACAAGAAGAAGATGACACCAGGAATGAATAATGAAGAAGAAAAATGACCTTGAATGCAAGGATACGAGGAGCTGGAAAACGGAACTCAGTCAGCTCTTCAGCCAATGTCCTGCATGCAGCCAAAGCAGAAGCACTTTTTCCTTCATCGGCTACAAGTTCAGCACCCTAGAAAATCCATATCCATAAAATATAAGGAAAATGTATGTATATTGGGAGAAAACAAACAGAACAACAATATGGAAATTCTAAATAGAGAAAGAAACTAAAAATATGGCCAACAAAAATGTTCCAAGAGCTACCACACAAGCTGAAAATACAATATAATATTTTGCAAACACAGTTTCAATCAATATCCTGGTTTTAATTATAATTTTACAACATAGTTTCCCACATGGCTGCAATGGCATTGTAGTATTTGGCCTTGTGTATTGCCATCTCAATGTAAATAAAAATGAGTATATTGTCATCAATTTGATGCCACATAGGCAGAACAAACTTTGACATACCAGCAGATGTATATACAAAAGTTTATAGGAGGAAACTTAATTACAGCTACTTAAAGTACTATTTGTGTTTAATTCTCACATCAAAGCACACACTCACCTGTGCAACCTGAAAGCAACAATTTGTTGCCGTGGTCAGTGTGAAAACAAACACACTACACGTTTGACGTTTGTTATGGCTTAAACTGGGAGGAGCAAAATAGAACTATAGATCTGTAGACTTTAAATACAAGGTATGTTTCAACAACCGCTTTATTCAAGCATTCGATAAAGAAGAAAAATTACAGACCCAACTCATGCCCCTTGAGCAAAAAAATACTCCATTGGAACAAGTTTTTTTTCTTTTTCTGCTAAGTCATCAGAACCAGTTATTTATGGCAATTAGCACATTTTATTATATGCAAAAGAGCAAAGGGCGGCAATATTCAAACAAAATAACAAATTTATAGGATAAAATGCACTATATTAAAAACATTACAAAAGTCACGTTGATTCAGACAATCATCCAAAATTAAAATGCAACAACTTTGTTGGGCATCTGCCACCAGCTGCAGTTGCTGCTGGAACGGCAGCCGCTGGCCTGGTGACAAAAAAAGGCTGGGTTGTATTTCCACTGGAAAGAACAAAAGAAGAAACGAAGATGAAAAATGAGGAAACATGGAAGAAAGCACCTATGCAAATACTGCACATTATTAACAACTGTGACCAGAGACTAATTACTGTTCCTACATTTCATAACGCAATGGCATATCAATTCCATTACCATGAAAACTAACCTTTTCTCTATCACAGGTTACACAACAGGAAGTAAATTTTAAAAACAACATGAACAATTGCTGGCAGGAGAGCAAATGCAGTATAATTGATTTAGGTTAGTGCCCAAAAATACCCTCTAAACCATAAAAGGAAAATGACTGCAAATAATTTATCCATATCTCCAACTAAGAAAATGTCATAATAGAACAGGTACAAGTAGACATACCAGCCAAATGAAGACATCAGTTCCATGATCAAGTACAACAGCAGTATCAGACTGCATGGCAAGATCATAAGCCGGTAGCTCCTCAAAAGTTCCCCCCTCCCTGTGCATTAGACAACGAGGAGCCACCATTCTGAGAGATAGATCAAAAGATGCATTTAGAAATAGGTTCCTCAGCACGGACCTCTCATCTTCATGGCCAATAATGCATCCCAATAGTGGCCCTCTCCTGAGATGGAAAAGGAGCTCCGGTAAGAGAGAAAGCTCCTTTGGGAAGCAATGAAGTTTTGATTTGGGTAATTGGGAGCCAAATTTTAGGCCAATATCCTTGATTCTTTCATCTATTGTTGCCCGCATATCAACAGCAACTGAATGGTTCTTGGCTCGTAACAGAGTTCTCTTTGCAATGAGGACAGCAGCCACTTCATCCTGAACACTTTCAAGATATCCCGAAACACTATCTACTGTTGGCAATCTAACAGTAACGACCCTTGAGACATCAGCCTGGTACACATTTGAATACTGAATTGCAAACTGGAAAAAGACAAAATCGCTTTTGATGTCTCCTTTAGTTTCCATAGAGAGAGCGAAGCTCTGTGTCTCTTCAACACTTAGCATTTGAATATAAAGAGCGGCGTCGTTTTTAAATGTTTCATGGGTGTCTACATGCGACTCTTCCCCTGGACCCACAACTTGAGTGATGAGAATATCGTCTGATGTGCGCAATTCTAACAATCCATGGGAGCCTGCCGATCTGGCAGACGCCCTTTGTAAATTAACGCCAAAGGCTTCTCCAAAATCATCATGAAGAACCAAAACTCCACCTGATGCTTTTGCAAGAGGATTTAAGATAGGAACTCTTACAGGGCATGTTCCAGCACATAATATATCAACCAATATATTGTGTCGATGAGCCTCGCGACCTAAATTCTCCATCCATTTCAATGCTGTCTTTTCCATATACGGATAATTAGGGTGATTAAAAGAATGAGGAACAGATCCAGGCCCGTAAGTGTTTGGTCCACCGGCACAGACAATAATTCTACTATTGCCCCCTGACCTTTTGACAACCCCTCGAGACAGATCAGCAGATGGGCCCTGAATTATAGCAAGTGCAACCTCAACAGCAGTTCCTAGGCACCGATCTCTGGAAGCTTCTGGTACGTTCAACTTATACGGCGTCAATGATGAAAATATGGAATGCGCTACAGCCAGTGAAGCATGCATTGGTGACAAATATATACCGGTACCATAAAGCAAAGCCTTCAAAGAATCTTCACTTGGCGACTTGTCCCCAGGAAGCACATCAGCAGATGCAACTGATTCTTCTAAAAAGTCGTACACCGACACGGTGCGGCCATATAATATAATTCCTAATCTTGTTGTTGGAGGGAGAGAATCAACAAATGCATGCAAAGAGCTCTGAAGATGCTGTAAGTGAGGTTCATCTAAACATTCATCTATTACAAGAACTACTGGTGCAGACGTTCTGGAATCTGAAACTGGAACAAAACCAGGTCGCTTGGTCCCAGTTTGAACAAAGTCAACCATTGGTGAAGATAGTTCTGGAAATCTGTGAAGATCTTCTTTGCTATGTGCAATGTACTCACCATCACTTGCATTCAGTTTTCGACATATAACACACTGCCACTGGCCTGATCCAAGCAATATGTTGCAATATATATTTGCATATGCGCCACAGCTTTGACAGCGATGGGGATCACGCTGTATTACCTGAGGGCCAGTTGAGACCTCCCTGCCAGGAGAGACTAATGCCCCAAAACCCAAACTGGGTACATTTGCTTGTTTCTTCTGCTTCAATACCTACTTATCAAATGGAAAGAATAAGTTTATACATTAAAAAAAAAGTAATTCATAAAAAAAATATAATTTGGCCCTGTTTGCTTAAACAACTTATTAAGTGCTTATCATATACATACTTATGTATAAGCTATTTCTAGAACAAAAGATAAAACAAAGTCAAATTGTTTTCATAAAAACTATAAACTATTCTGGAGAGGTTCTAGTGATAAGCTGTTTCCATATGCTCTCCCAAACAGTTTCACGAGTATTTATGACACTAGATAAACTCCTCAAATAAGTCAATTCAAACAGGCTGTTTATCAAATAGTAAGTAATTCAATGTAAGATAATAAAACAGGATTCACCTTATGAGCTGAGAAAAGTACAAAGGACGACTCTCCATTTGGAATATGATCTTCTAAGCCACCAGAAACTTGTGACTGTAAGTCAAACGATCCATTTGAGAAACGTGGTGGCGACGATGTTGGCAAAGAAGAGGCTGAGGAAAGTGCAGGCGGCTGAGGCGAAGCGGGTGAGGTTCGAAAAGGAATGGCAGCTGGACGGACAGGTGATGTAAAGACAGGAGGTCCAGGAGGGGTACTCAAGTGAGGAACTGGACTACCATTGGCAGATGAAGTTTGATCTTTCTGTAATTGTAATATCGGTGGAGGAAATCTAGGTGGTGGTGTTAAAATACTAGTTGAAGGAGGAGGAGGAGGAGGAGTGTGAATTGGAATTGGAGTCTGTTTTTGTTCTGGGTTTGATGGGATGAACCCAACATTAGGTTGTGTTGGGTTATTAGCCATTGAAAGGGTTAAGGTAACGCAATAAAACAATTACAAGAAATGAAACCCAGAATGAAAAGTTACAAATTTTACAGCATTGAGGATTGGGGGAAGAATCAAGATTGTCAAGAAAATATATTTATTTATTTAAAGATTGTAACTTGAGTCCAACCCGGTGGAATTGGAATTCCTGAAACAAACAAAATCAGAGATCCAATGGGTAGATATTATTAACAAAGCAGCTATAAATTGATTAAAAGATAACTAGGGTTTTGGAAATTGAGATCAAGAATTGAATGAATAATTGTAACAAGTGATGGAAAAGAAAAGAAAGGAATTGGGATTAACGTACATACCTGAGAAAGAAACGAGAAGATGAATGGGGAAGGAAGAGAGATCGGGGAAGATGATGAAAAATACGAACAAACTACTATGTATGTTGTGTTGTTCTGTCCCGTTACTCCAAAATTCTCCAATTGATTGAGAAAAGAAAAACACACACGCGGTGAAACAGAACAAAACCTCTTCAACTCAAATCAACCTTGGTTTTTTTACGTTCTATGTGTTTATTTCCTAGCTGGAGGGTTACTGCCTGCCACGTCACTGTATCAATACTACTAATCTTCCAATGGGAACCTCGGAAACACGTGTGTAACTGCCAACTAATAACGAGACAAAATTATATTGTGTTAGAGTAAATCAAGATTTTCATCGTATATATACATATTTAAATACGGAAATTCTTAATAACAAGCGCATCTGGTGTAGTGGTATCATAGTACCCTCCCACGGTACTGACCAGGGTTCGATTCCCTGGATGCGCACCTTTTGTTTTAACTTTTTTTTACTACTGCTCAAACATATAGTGACAATTAAGTCCTCTTTTTGAAATAGCCAGTTTAGTTCCTTGATATATTTCTTTTTTTTTTTTTGGAATGTTGGTTGATATATCTTTCAAATATGATGAAGTTTTTGCTAAAAAAATAAAATGATGAAGTTGACCATTATTCTTCAATTTCATGGTAGAGTGTCATTTTAGGGATATATAGCTTGATTTCTACAATTTCAAATACGAAAATGTTTGATTTGAGTTCAAACCAGTTCAATGGAACTATGTTAATATGGTGGATTTTATGCTGCATGTTTCAAAAAAATTATCGAAGATGAACTAATTTGTCTTAAGAAAAAATGTATGTTGCAAAATAATATCCAATATGATTGTCTTCGAGTCAACGTGACCACTTCTTTCTAATTAAATTGTAGGGAAATGTTAACAAGTGTCATTGGGGAACTTTTTAAGTAGTTTAAATAAGAAATTTTGTCTTGAGAATGATGCATTTAACACATTAAAAGTTCAAAAAATAACTTTATCCACGTAAATTTTATAAATTACTTCTATTTTTAAATCTTTAACTAGTGCCCTAAGGGCATTGGTTAACAAGACCCTAAGGGCATTGGTTAACAAGACCCTAAATTATATCATGAAAAGTCTCAAACATTCAATCAGGTGTAACATTTGAGATAACGAGATTTTTTTAGTCTCTAATGAAGTGGTAAACACCAATGAAACTCACACTACAAGGTTCCAAGTTTGAATTTAGGTGAAGGTGTCAAATCTAACAATTTTGATATTATCAATCGAACTAAACTTAACTTTCACCTTTAAAATGAATGAGAGAGCGACTTTAACACAACATATTCCACACTTAAAACCACTGAGATAACACAACATATTTCACCCTTAAAATGAATAAGTTGAAATTTAAAGTTTGAACTTCAACCTCCTACTTATATTCTAATGCACTGTCGCAGCCAACTAAACTATAATTAAATTGAATGTGATAGAAAAAAAAAATGTAGTTAATATTACACAATGTCGAGGAAGTCTTTAAAATGACAACAAAATTGACGACTACATTTTCTCATAACCAACTTAGTTACGTTAAACCAATCTCCCGTTATAATAAGTCCATGCTTAATTTGTCCTCGGTATTAATTAGAGACTAATTTGAGTTATTATTTTTAGTGGGTCTCGAGAAAAAATCTGAATGGGCATTGCTGGGGGTGTGAAAAGTTGGTGGGTGGGTTGAAATACTAGTAACTAACAGAACGTTTGTTACAGTGTATCTCTCCTTCCTTCCCCTCGTTTTCCATTCCATCTTCTCTTCTGAAATTGAATTTTCGTTCGGTAGCAGCTGTAGTTCCGAAGCCATGGATGAAGAATCAGGTCGTCCCATCAGAATGATGAACTTCGTCTCCGAAGAGCAAGTAAGTTAACAAACTCTCTTCAATCTCAAATCCGTCAATTATGCATAAATTAGGGTTTCGTCACCAAATTTCTCATTATTTTTGAACAGTTGCTAGAATCTAAAAGAACAAGGGGAGAACGTGTTGAAGACGGTACTGCCCACAGGGACAGACCTCTCTTCGAGGTTTGCTTTCTCGTCTACACTTTCATTTCAAAATTTAGCTTGCCAAGAAAGTCTTTGATTATAATGAGAAAATTGTTACTTACTGATTAAGCTTTCATTTGCAGATTCTCAAGGAGAATAAGGACAAGAAGGATGCTGAATTCAATGAAAGATTCAAACATAGTGAGTATTCAATTCAACCACCATTTATGATTTAGGAGGATAGCTTGTTTCTCAAAATAACTCAATGTCATAATGTATACCAGTGTTGTCAAATTTCAGCTATAGCATAGCAGATTTTCGACAAACTACTATTGTTTAGTAATCCACAATCCCCGTTCGATTTGAGCTTATGAAAAATAGTTTATGTAAATAAATAAGCTTTTATTTTAATTTATAAGCTCTCACTAACGAAAATTGTATCTTCATAAACGGTTTTTTCATAAACTACCTTAAAAACTTATAAATAATACATAAAAACTTATTTATTTCCATAAGCTATTTTATATAAGCTCTAAAATAAGCTAATCCAAACGGGAGTGTTGTGCAATAGCAGCTATAGTGGTGTTGTTGCATAGCAAAATTAGTTTAAACTAGTGTTTGGATTGGCTTATTTGAGTTTATCTCCTGGCATAAGTTTTGCGAGACTGTTTGGGAGAACTTATGAAAACTGCTTATGACAATTTTCATTAGCTTTTTTCAACTTATTTCCATAAGTTCTCCAATATAGCTTATAAAAACAACTTACAACATATACAAAAACAATTTAACATTATTTTATCTTTTGCTATGAAAATAGCTTATGATAAACACTTGTGCTATAAGCTGTAAATAAGCTGTTTATCCAAACAGACCCTTATTATCTGCAGTCTGCCATTGACAACATTGAGGCCAACTCTCAACTGTTAATCCTCTCCTGGTTACTTATTGTACCTTTGGAGATGGGCATAGTTTAAGCTAATTGTTTTAATTATGTTCAGATTTTACCCACTTACTTTTTTCTCTTCTCTACATGGTTTCCTTTTGTTGTAATCTTGGTTGAATTTTGACTGGTCAATAATTATCACAGGACCTCCCAAAGCTTTAGATGAGGATGAGACTGAGTTTCTTGATAATTATGAATCAGTAAGTTTCTGGTTTTATTTTTACATTATTTTCTTGGCTTTAACCTGAAACAGAAAGTATGAGTTGTGGAATTTGATATGATTAGATATATCCTTTACTTCTACAGTTGTACAGACAGATATTGTACATTTCTCAAAAACAATTTGATCAACTTTAACAATACGAGAACAAAATAAATGCTTGAAGAAATTGTTGATGCAAAGTTTATGAACGTGTTTGTTCTTCTTTCTAACATTAACTTTTTGTGTTTTATCTACCTTTTAGACAAAAAGGGAATATGAACGAAAATTGGCAGATGAGGAAGCCCAACAACTACGTAGCTTTCAAGTTAAGTTATAACAAGTACTATGTGATAACAGCTTTTATCTTACACACACACACACACACGTGCGCGCGCACAAATTCCTCCCTTGTACCTTTTCTCTCGGAATAATTATGGATTTGATATTTCTGAGGCAACCTTATCATCATGCGTCCGTCTGTTATTTGGTCATTGATGTTTGTTTCTATATTGCTTTTGTATGTTAATCTCAGGCAGCAATTGCAATGCAGTCCAACACTGTGCATGAACTTAAGGAAAAAGCACCTGTACTTGCAGTCCAGGTTGGTCAGCGAATTTTCTTTCTTTTGCTAACATTTTTTGTGTTGAATGTACTGTATTAGTGATTACAATTCCATACAACAGTGTTGCCTCTGTTTTCCTGATTCCTTCGATAACATTTTTACATAATCAGCCAATATTTAAGACTATTATATGCAGAATAAGATCTATGAAAACTAATCTACCTGAAAGGGTTTGACCACCGTGATCAATTGACAGTCATACCAACACATTTCTGTTCTAGTCTACTGTCCTTCATGTAGTTCTATTTTCTGAAAATTCTTAGTTTTCGAGTGTTTTTTTGTTGTGATTTTTAAAACTCCCAAGTTAAGGCTCTCCTTTTTACCAGTAGGTTACTAGATTAGAACCTCCTCTTCTCTCTAGACTGCGCAGCATCATTTAGTACGTTTGCTGTGTTTATTCATCTGTGACTTGAAAAGAAGACATAATTTTCAATGATCCTGTGGCTGATGCATTTACAGTAGAGTGACGACATTTACTATGCTTTCAAGAAAATTCTCTAAATACTTGGTATAAATGTTACCGATAAAAAAAAAGTGGTTAACTGATCAAAAGAATACTAGTATATAAAAGCCCAACACTAATGAATTAAAGAGCTACAAAAACAAATGCCTCTCAGGCTCCCACCCGTTAGTGCATCAAGGCCCCACTAACACAAAAGCCTTCCACCTTGTCCTCGCTTAGTCACTTCAAGATGGCTGGTGTAAGTAAACTCTGTTTTATTACATTTTTTTTTGGATCATAGTATTTCTAAATTCGGGATATTATTTTATTTTAATACACATTAGTTCCAAAGAATATAAACTTCCAAGTAGTAAACTATATGTCATATTACGCAGTATCCAATAAAGCCGATGACTATTTGGTTGGCTATTTTTACTGGGGCCTCCCTTCTCAACCATATTTTTCCTTCTACAAAGCTCAAATCCGCGCGACCTTGCTTAAGAGAACCGAATCTAGTTTACACTCCGACCAACATTATGTTGGTTGAAAATCGATATATTTTTATTTTACAAACTCATTTAAATAAGTATTGCCCCAATATAAAATATTTGGATCTGTCCTTGGGCTTGATTGAAGTATTGAAGCATGAAGTTGAAGATGAAGTTCAGAGAGAATTCTAGAATATTTGATTAACAGATGCCTAAAACTAACTTGTACAATAGAGAATAGCTCTAGAGCTAGCCTCTTTTGTTTGTTTTTTTTATTTCTTTATAATCAGCAGTGAGCTAATTTAATTCAGTTCAGTTGGTTACATTAGCACATCTAAATATAAACTGAAATGAATCTAATTACATTTAGACTTTAACTATTCTATTTTTCTAATTGGGCTGACTGCTGAAGGCATTTCTAAGCCATTGCAGCAGTCAGTTCAGTTTTGAATCAGAAATAATAAATGTGTATTGCAGCTGTTACTATTTTTCTGTTTGTCATTCAATCTGTTTTCTCTGGCAGGAAGAAAAACCTGCTACTGGAAAGAAGAATCCAGCCTCTCGCCCATTAAGCATGATTATAAAAGTCAAGCCTCAAGCTAAAAAAGCCAAGTTGGATGAAGGAAATACTAAAGAAGTTTCAAAAGTAGGAATAACTTCTGTGAATGATAAGACTAAGCCTTTAGAACCAGTACAGCCCTTGAATGGCATAGCTGGTAAGGCAAGTGAAGTTGCCCAAACTGGCCTTGTTTCATATAGTGACGAAAGTGATGATGACTTGTAGTTTGCTATATGTATGATGAGAAGTTATGTGATTGTGAATACTCCTCATATGCCCATTATAGTCAACCAATTTTATCATCGAAGGTTACTGTTCCGTGCATAAATATGATTTCTATTGACACCATGAATGGCTGCATATATAGAATATACACTTAATTTGAAAAGAGAATATTACAAAATAAAGACAACAGAAACTACATTTAGTTTCTTGACGGACACAACTTTTAATATCTTTGAACCATAATAACATCTTGTTCTTAAGCATAAAAAAGACAGACTTTTGGAATATGTCATGGTGACGCTCTTATTACAACAGTGACTTGTTTATAAGACCATGAATTTGATCAATAAAGGGAAGGCGATGTGCCTCCTCCACACACCATGTAACCAAACAAATCCCTCTGTTTGGGAGAGGCAGCGAGCGCACAATGCCAGCTGGCACAATGACAGAGCCTTGAATGGGGACCACGTGAACTGCTGGACCCCACTGATAGTCCACGTTGTCAAATCCCAACCTCCCCCACTCAGATATAAACAGTGTGGCGTAATTCGGTGTAGGTGCAAAAGGGTCCTCAAACTCATCACCAATTTTTATATGTTCACCTTTCAAGTACTTAACGAACTCTGAAGGTAACTTGGCCTTCGCTTTTTGGATCAGCTTCACCACTTTAATGATATTTGGTGCTATTCTAAGTGACTCGCATGAGGCCGTAATTGTCACCGGGAAGAAACAGTTTCCGTAGAAACCATTGGGTAGAGGTGGGTCTACGAGGTGTCGACAATTTGCAAAGAACACGAGCTTCACCTGGGTATTGGGATCAAAATTAATGGCTCTTGTTCTGCTGCTCCAAAACAATGCAGCAACAATTTCAAAGGTAGAACAACTTCTTCCAGTTACTTGTTGAAACTCCCTCTTCAGCCGGTTGATTTGTTCCGCGGGTATGTCTATGTTAGAATGCTCTAGCTTGTAGCATGGCAATTGAGGTGGATCTTTAAGAGGTAGCTTTGGCAATGCAGGTGCTTGAGAGGGAAAGAAGTTCCTGTGCCACACTGGTTCGATGGTGGGTTTGTCAAATCCTCTAGCTAGCTCCCCAACCGCATTTAGAAATTGTGCAGCACCAAGGCCATCACATATGCTATGGCTGAATACCAAGCCTATCACAAAACCGCCACATCCAAATTGTGTCACCTGAAACAAGAATTTTCTCACGACCAAACATGAGTAAACGATCCTCAAGGTACATTTTTTTTAAGGATCAACTTAAATAATTTCACTCCGTCCCATTTTAAATGATCTAATTTAAAAATGTGTATTGTTCACATAACATGTTTTGACCTTATTTTCCTACTAATATATAAATATGAAATATAACATATAAGATGTTGGATTCGTCTCTATAAATATTTTCAAAATATCAAATTTTCATAATTTTTTATAATAAACTATTAAAGATATTTAAGTTTAAAATTGTGCATTGACATACGTGACAAAATCAACTAGGTCACATAATATGCACAAGGGGGTCAACTAGCATGAAGTTTGTAAGTTGATACCTGCATTTGCACAAGGGGGTCGATGTGTTCGATCTCATGAACATTATCGGGAAAAAGACTACCATATGGAATAGACTCCATGTCATCAAAGAAATTGACAGAGTCAAGTGTGCAATTAGTTGATGCCTCAACGTACCACACACCATCACCCGAGCATTCAATTTGGAGACACTGCGGATTAGACTCTTTGAGTCGTCCTGCAAGCGGGTAGTAGGGAACGAGAGCTAAGGACAATGCTTCTCTTATGACCCTTGCTGCTTTAGGACCATGTCTAAACACATGCAAGGTTCTAACATTGCATTTTAGAACAGGTAATTTGTCGATTACTGACATGTCAAGTGTAACGAATGGGGTCTCTTTGGCAGGTTTAACTAAGTCTCGTTTTGTTCTAATCACTGACATTGCCATGATAATGTATATAAACTATAATTAAAGAGTTGTCTGGTAAGAATGTGTAATTTGTTTGATATCCTGATCCATTGTGGATAGGCATTGTTTATAGATGATTAAACTGAATATTTTATGTTTTGAGCTTCTTAGCTTTCAAGCCTAATTATGTTTGGTGCGAACTTAGGGTTTTAACTATTCCCCCAATTAGAGGAATATTTTAATTTGTTACACATTTGGAGTCATATTTGTCTTCCCTTATCAGCATATATATTTTTGCTTTGGCGTCAATGGAAAAAAGTTTTGAGCAAAAATTTCTTTGATTGCATAAGAAGTTTGATTTGGATATTTCAAAAGAAAGTGAAGATGGTGAGGAAAAAAAAATTTAAAAATTGGAAAAAAAATAATTACGCGTGTGGGTGAATTCTAGAGGGCTCAATTAAATCCATCGAACCATTATAAACAATAATTGAGAACTATTAAATCAATCAAGTGTATAGATTCTATTATGCACATGCACTAAATCTGTTATCTCTTCTCTCTCATCTTCCTTCACCTTTTCCACTCCCTTGGTGATTAGATTTGCAAAGGTGTGTCTCCCTTCTTCATATAATTATTGGGGAGTTAATTGGTTGTGCATCTTTTCAACTTTAAGGTTATAATGAAGAGAACGAGGAAATGTCTAAATTGTTGTTGAGAGAGGTTTTGATTCATTTCGGATTTAAAAATCTTTCATGTTTCATTATTCTCATTGAAATTATGAAGATGAAAGGTTTATTTTTTAAATTAACAAATCATCTATGCATTGAATTTGAATAAAATGGTGGTGGATGGGGTGTGTGTGTGTGTGTGATGAATCAATTTTGTAGAGAGGGGTGGTTTATGTGCAACAAATTGGATCTCAAATTTGCTTAACCAAACATAGTGAGGAGAAATGTATGGAACACTCGTACGTACGGTTTCAAATTAAGGCTTAAATCATTATGTTGTATTGTGTCTTGGTAAATTAATCTATGGCAGCAACCATCTTGTGCAAAAAAAATTGTTAGAAAGGAACTAAATGGGGAAGAGAAAGGGAAAATGACGTGATTGTGTTTGGCAATGTAAAGTTGTTTTCATTTTTTATTTTCAACAAAATCTAACTTAAATCTAATATTATTTTATTCATTGTCCATTAACGAGGGACTTAATTGAGTATTCACCTTAAAATTCATGTACACATGTGTACACAAAAAAAATTAAAAAACTTATTACACACTAACACTCTGTTTGGTTGGAGAAAATTAAAGAAGAGAGAGTTAATGAAGAGATAAATAGAAGAGAAGTACCACACTTATCTTGTTTGGACAGCGAAGAGATTGTGAAGAGAGAACAAAATTAGGTGGGCTCTACCACCTTTTTGTTTCTCTTCAATTGAGCGAAGAAATACAGAGGAGGGACGTAGAGATGGCAAATGTACCCTTATGCCACTACAATTTTATTACTTATTCAATTTTTAATTCTTTTCGATGAATTTTTGGATGAATATGCCAAACCTATTTTTCTGCAACACATACCACAAAAAGTATATAACTTGGTTTGTGTATTATAAAAAAATAAAATAAATGAGGCTGGACCAACAACAAGGCAAAGTTGTGCTCAAAATTGGGTTTTGAAAATACATAATATACCTTAAATTTGATTGTTAAATTAAATTATTAATTAAATTAAATTAAATAAACTAATTTTATAAAAAATTGAATTAAAGTATATTAATAATATGATCAGTTAACAATAATTTAATTATATAGAATCAATAAATTAATTTAGCTAAATATAATAAATAATATGTTAGTTTTAATTCAAGGATATTTTTGTCTTTTCAAGAAATAGTAGCATCTCTTTCTCTTCTATTTCTCTCTTCTTTCTCTTGTACCAAAAAATACAGCAAATCTACTCTATTTCTCGTATTTTTCTCTCTTCTATCTCTCTTTCTCACCTCTCTCTCTTCTCAATTTCTTCTCACAACCAAACATCGTGTAATAGTGTGTTTGGTTGTGAGAAGAAAATGTGAAGAGAGAAAAGGGTGAGAAAGAGTATGAAAAGAGAGAAGTATGTGAGAAACAGAGTAGATTTAACATATTGTTTGGAACAAAAGAATAAAGAGAGAAATAGAAGAGAAAAAAAATGTGTTTAATTTTTAAAAGACCAAGATATCCTTGCATTAAAAAATTAATGCACAACTTTATTACTCAATAAAAAGGGTATAATTGATAAAGACCCAAAATCATAATGGTGGTTCTGTTTCCTTGCACCATTGCAGAGAAAGATTTTGACGTGGGGTCCACTCAATTTTAATCTCTCGCCCCTATTTCTTTGCTCTACCAAACACCATTGATGGGACATTTCTCTCCATATTCTCTCCTTTCAACTTCTCTCGCCTCTTTATCTCCTCAAACAAACAGAGTCTACGGGTGTGTTTGGTTGGGAAAAGAAGTCGTGAAGAGAGAAATAGGTGAAAGAGTGTGGGAAGAGAGAAAAATGTGAGAAATAAAGTAGATTTGATGGATTGTTTTATAGAAGAAAAAGATTTAAGAAATAGAAGAGAGAAAAATGTATTTATTTTTAAAAGGACAAAAATACCCTTTAACCCAACAAACAAATACATAATTTAATGTTGTTTTGAATATTAATTTAATTAAAGAATTAATTTTTGTTATTAATTTATATTTGATTAATTTATGTTATTTGTTCTTATTAATTTAATTAGTTCGTCAAATAAATTTATACTTGTTTAATGTAATTAATAAGATTGTGCCGTACATAAAAAAACCAAAACTGATTGTGTCAAAAAATAAAATAGTACCCATTTCACAAATTAAAAAAACTATTCTCGTTAAACTCCTTATTCTCTCATGTAGCTAGCTATGCACATTGGTAAAAAAAAAAAAGTTAAATTACATTCCTCTTCCCTTAAAGCTTCTTGAATTACACTTTCCTCCTTTTTTATCTTAAAATATACACTTTCCTCCCCTCTTATTCAAAACATATTAGAAAACATTTCAATCATCTCTCTTAAGAGAAACATAAATTACATTCCCCTCCCCTCTTATGTTAAAATCTACACTTTACTCCCTCAATAATTTTTTTATTTCTAACAATCTAGAAAAAAAAAATAATCTAACAAACCTCGAAAACAAATTGTATTGCGGGTCTATTTTAATATAACCAAAATTTGAATACATATTTTTTTTTCCATAATTTCATTAACATATAGTTTTAAACCCTATTATAAAATATAAAACAACTCAAAATAAAATTAAAATATGTGAAAAATTACTAAAAACAATAATATATGGTATTTAAAAGTTAATTTTATACTCTATATTATAAAATTAATCACAAAATATTCAAATTTAATTATCATTGACATTTAAACTATAAAGAAATGAATTTACTTTTCTAAAATGGTTGTTCAAAATTGTTTTATATCATAAAAAAAATTATTTATGTTGAAATAGATTAAAGTGTAATGCATATTTAATTATTAAGGGAGGGAGTTGTAATTCAAACATCTTATAGAGGAGGGAAGTATAAATTTTATTTTTCAAGGGAGGAGAGTGTATATTTTAACATAAAAGGGGAAGAGAGTGTAATTCAAACATCTTTGAGGAGAGAGAAGTGTAATTTACTCAAAATAGCCAAGCATAAACGGTTCCAAACTTGTGGTGTACAATATTATTATTTTTGTATTTTATGATGCAATGAAATGGTACAATTGGAAAATCATTGAAAATTGGAACTCAGGCATGTTTCTTCGCTGTTGTGGGAAGACTAAAAAAAACGTGGGCCCTACATGTTTTATCTCTCTCTTCCCTATTTCTCACCACAACCAAATTGGAGAAATACTCACTTTCTCTTCTATCTCTCTCTCTCTTCAACTTCTCTCTCTCCTTTTTCTCTTATACCATACATAGTGTAAGTGACAACGTGCACATAAGCTTAATTGCACGTAAGACATCGAAAATAAAATTCAAAGAATGTTTGATTGACGTTCAAATGAAAGCGACCAATACACTATGTAACCCTTTAAAAATTAATATTTTCTTTTTAGGCATGTTACGAGTGCGCAAGAAAGAATGATATGATAAAGATCTCCTTTTTTATCTCGTGTTTGTTTGAGGAGAAGTAGATGAGAGATAGAGGTGATAGAAGTCACCAAGAAGTTAGATACTTATCATGTTTATCATGTTTGGTTTGGCAAAGAAATGGGAGAGAGACACAAAACACATGAGGTTCACACTTCATATGTTTCAAAATACATGTCGCAACTAATTATTTCACACATGTCAATGTACAATTTTGACTGTTGATATATTTAATTATCTAAAGTAAAAAAAATTATAAAAATTTAATATTTTAAAAATATTTATCGTGATAGATTGAACAACATCTTACATATTAACATTTGTATTTATATATTAGTTAAAATATATGATCAAAGTAAGTCATGTGAATAATGCATATCGTAAAAATATGACATGCATTTTGATACAGATAAAGTAGTTCTTTCATACAATTATTGCCACTTCACATTTTTTATTCGGAAATGCGCTTTAAGGACACTTCACTTATTAAGAAATTAAACGTAGAATTTATATCTTGAGAGTTGTGTAATCAACATATTGAAACATTGAAAAACAATTTTTTAACATAAAATTCATCAATTTTCTTTTCTAGAAATTGTTTGACCCTTTTTTTCATCAACATTGAAGCATGACCCTTTTTAATTTGATTGAATATTGAAATTTCACGTTGTTATATTTCTTTTCTTTTCTAGGTTTATTATGAAAGGGCCAGATACATCTTAAGCCATTTAAGTTTAATGTTGTACTACATTGGTCATTTACGTTTTTTAGTATCAAATTAATCTTTTAAGTCTTTAACAATTTACATCATTACACTTTTAATAAACTTTGACACATTAAGGATGATGTGTTAGTTAAACTTGTGACCAGACTGGTCCACAACAACAACAAAATATATTTTTATTAAAAAGAAAAACGAAAAAAATCGCATTTTTTTATTCAACTTCAATAAACCCGATAAATTCATCATGTTCATCTCCATTTTCAAACAAATCTAACAAAAATCCATCATGTTCATCTTTTCTTTCTCTTAAACCAAACTATTTTTCTTTGAAATCATTTCACCACTCTAAAAACAAACGCTCTCATCCCTCAAAATTAATTTCACTAAACAACCCGAAGCTCAATTTCCACAAATCCAACATAGTAGGTTTACCGGTTCACCCTACCAAACCAAACTCAATTCCTACATTCCCATGCCAACCTCAATTTCTCTTCTTTTTCTTCTATACAAAAAACACTACATTGAATATACTCTATTTTTTTTTACCTCTTTCTTACTTCTCACACTATCTCTTATCTACTTCCTCTTCACAACTTCTCTTCCAAGTCAAACACACCATAAGTAAAAAAAATAAAAATCTCCTCTCAAAAATAGACACACCGCGTGCGTTCTTAACCTGTGTAACAATGATTTTTTGAGGGACCTATATAAAAATGTTATATTGTTGAGTTAGGTGTCTTCATCTCTCAGAATTATCTTATCATTGTCCTCATCTCTTTACATTATCCACACCATATGATTATAGACTTCCAAGTTTAGTTGTCGCTTCAAGTTGTAGAGCAGGGTCGTCACCCACTAGTGTCGGTGTTATTTTAGAAATGTTTCATAGCTGATAAATACCATTAAAAGTATGAAAAATATTTCTATGTTGCACAAAATCTCTATCTTTAGAGCATAACATGCAATTATAGCTCTTTTTTCCACAAAATTATATCAAGGCTTCTTGTTTTTGCAATCACCGTCTCTATTATTATTTTTCACCTATTGCTACCAAATTAGGCGATCGACAAACAAGTAGTCGTACAATTGGTCCTATAGTGCCAAAATCGTACCGTTGGTTCTTAAAATTTCAAAATGGCGAGGGCGACAGTAAAATATTTAGCACGAGTAGTGTTCAGGTTTTTGCTACTTTACTCTACACGTTTTTCTTAATATACATAACTTGTAATACTATTAATCACGAAAAATAGACAACCCTCAATATAGATTCAGTTGTAATCCTTTGTTAAAGGCACAATATAACACTCATCTTAGTAAAAAAGAATAGTTTACCTCGGGTCTATAGATCAAATTATTTGCAACCAATTGTATGGAGATTTATCTAACAATGTGAAGGAAATTGTAGATTTAAGTTTTTTCTCGGCATTTCAAAGAAATTCCACATAAGTCTTAAATCAATCCTTCTCTTCATCCCAACTTTTACGATCTCATTTCAATTCCGATAAAGCCATACCTTTTTTCACAGTGATGATGGTGAAGTAGGCAGAGCAATTTGCCGCCAAGAATCTGTTATAAGCTCACACTCCGGAAATATCAAATGCAAAGCGTGAAGTGTTTATTGATCATTTGTAATCATCAAGTGTCGCAATGGATCAATAAGAATATCAATATTACGTTGATCATTTATTATTGTTTATTATTGCTTGACAACAATACTATCTCACGCACTTGGCTTGTAACAATACTATCTTGGCATGTAACAATTATTTTTTGAAGGGAGACATATCTATACTCCACAGAACTATATAAAACAAAAATTTACTTTTTATCCAAAAAAAATTACTTTTTATTTTTCCAAAAAACAGAAATTTACTTAGTACTTTCTTTTTATTTTAAAAATGGTAAATTATTTATGAATAAAGATTATTTTAATTTTAAGAATATTAAAATAATACAAGTTAAATTTAAATAATTCATATAAACAATCCAAAATCTCGCAATACTCTCCTCTAATATGATAAAGGGACCAATGTATCTTCGGTATGAAAATGATAGAGATCATTTTGATCCAAAACCGCACAATACTCTCCTCCAATATGATAGAGGGATCAATGCATCTTAGTTTGTGTATTATTTTTAACGGGAGACAAAAAAATTGGGTAAATTGGATGTATCTTCAACACACAACTCCAGTAGAGATTAATCCATTCGAAGTAACTGAAATGCATTTAAAGAGTCCATCTTTTACAACAATTGTTTTTTGATGGCCATCAACCAAAATTAATCCTCGTACAAAATCATTGAAGGGTCACATATATTAATATGAAAAATGATATTCGTACAATCATTTTATGACAATTTTTGTACAACTCTATCATGTTTACATTATATTCTTACTTTCTGTCTTTCTTTTACTCGCTTTATTGTGTATGATCAATAAAAATGACAAAGTTATTACAAAAGTTTTTTTATAAATAAAAAATTATTACAAAAGTTATCACCCCAAATAATTGTTCAAATCTCACTATACTTACTCTAAAAAAAATTGAGTTTTTTCTTTATTTATCTCATCTAACCCATGATTAAAAATACTTTTCACTGCTTGAAAAAAAAGGAACTTTGTACTGAACTTGTGTAGGAGTATGACTAGGAAAGTAGGAAGGAATCACTTGTAGTCTGTGATGAGAAGCCACCAACAATCACAATCAGCACACGTGGCATGGGCCCACATTAAAACCAAATCTACGACACTATTCCCAAAACACTTTAACATCCACACACACACACCAAATCTCGTCATTTATCTTTTTCTCTCTTGTTCAGTTCCATGTCCTGTTTTTCTTTTCGTCAATGGAAAAAACTGAACCCTTTCTTCTGATCAACCGTCAAAATTTACAACCCTTCACTTCTTCCAAATCCTTCAACGACATAGCCACCCTACAACAACCACCACCACCACCACCACCACCACAATCATCCGAGATACAATCCATCAACTTCACTCCACAACAACAACAACAACCATTTTCTCATCACAAACAAAAAAAACTCAGTCGCTGCAAAACAGCACCAGCCATGTTCATTCTCCCACACCTTAAACCCAACAATGACCAACCTCAACTTCCTAAACCTCAAACCAATTCCATCATTCGACAAGGCATTTGGCTTCTCCTTGTATACCTCTCTATCGGTGTCATTATATACTCTTTCAACACAAAAAATTTCTCTGGCATTGAAACTCACCCTGTTGTTGATGCTCTTTATTTTTGTATAGTTACCATGTGTACAATTGGTTATGGAGACATAGCTCCTTTAACACCAATGACTAAACTCTTTGCTTGTGTTTTTGTTTTAGTGGGTTTTGGATTCATAGATATACTTTTAAGTGGTCTTGTTAATTTTGTTTTGGATTTGCAAGAGAATACGATTTTAACCGGGCTTCAAATGGGTGCTAGAGAAGGGTTTTCTGCTAGGGATTATATAGTTGATGTTGCAAAAGGTAGGATGAGAATTAGGTTGAAGGTTGGTTTAGCACTTGGTGTTGTGGTTTTGTGTATTGGTGTTGGGAGTTTGGTTTTGTGTTTTGTTGAGGGTTTGGATTGGGTTGATTCTATTTATTTGGCTGTTATGTCTGTTACAACGGTTGGTTATGGTGATAGAGCTTTTAAGACTCTTCCGGGGCGATTGTTTGCGGCAATTTGGTTGTTGTTTTCTACTTTGATGGTTGCTAGGGCTTTTCTTTACTTGGCTGAGGCTAGAATTGATAGAAGACATAGGAGATTGGCTAAGAAGGTTTTGCATAGAGAAATTACTATTGAAGATTGGCTTGCTGCCGATATCAACAATACTGGTTTTATTAGGTAACCTAATAGTTCTTTACCCTCTTTTTAATTTTAGGTCAAATCCATAGTTCTAAATTGCGGTATGTGATTGTATTGTGGCTGCAATGTAAAAGATTTAGAGATCTTTGCAACAACATTCAAATTGCGGTCGCATTTGCCTGCATTTTGTTGCAGTATTAAGGTTTGCAGTGTAACCGCGACTTCAATTTCAATCTTTACTTCTTTTGTTAGCAATAGACAAATAAAACATGGTAATTTACACATGAGTGGTTTATAATTGTGGCTGCACGGTTGCATTTGATCGCATTGCAATCCTGGCTATTATGAAAAATTATGGTCAAATGCAGCCGATGAGACCACAATTATGGTTACATTGCGGTTAAAGAAACATAAAAAAAGTCTTGATGCGGCCACAACTGCAATTGTGGATAGATTTTTTAAAACTTTGCTAAAGAGTGTTGACTATTGAGTCCAGAACCAATAAGACTAGTCTCTGAGAATATGAAATTACTACTTCTGGTAAAGTGCTAATTGGGGGCCTGATAGCAATTTTGGTGTCAAACCAAACAAGAATACAACATTGGATGCCATAAATATGATATTCTAATCAAGTTGATTGGCCCTTAAGATTATTAGTTAATTACAAGTTGCTATAAATCATCTGTTGCTTTTGTAAAGCATTTGTCACTAATCATGTTTTCTAGATTTATACCAATATATTCTTAGTCATAAGCAGACATAATTATGCTTTGTTTAATTCAGCATTAGCTTAGATGGGATTATTTTATACTCTTGTTTAATATTGACGAGCTGTTATCGCTTATCTTATTATCAAACTTGTGATTGGTAAAGTCACTTTCTGGAATTAGTCGTTTTAGGATGTTTCATGCACTATGCATCATAGCACACAAGTAGGGGCAGAGTGGGTGTGACATTCAATAATGTATGCATTATTCAATTATTTAATCATATGGTGTAGTTATTTTAAAGGATTATATTTTTTTGAGCACACTAGAAATTTAATATCCATCCTTCTTTGCTTTGTTTTCAGTAAGTCAGAATATGTGATTTTCAAGCTGAAAGAGATGGGTAAAATTCAAGATAAAGATGTAATGCAGATTTGTGATCAATTCAGGAAGCTTGATCCCTCTAACTGTGGGAAGATAACATTACCTCATCTCTTGGAGGGTAGGTCATGACAGAAATTTTTAAAATTTAATTGTTTTAGTGCAAAAGCTAGTGGTGAAGCATAATCAATTGTGCAAAATGTACATGAATTGTTGGGAGAAAGATTTTGTACAGAAATTAGAATTGTTGGAATTAGAATGAAAGATGTTACTAGAAGATGGAGAGAAAGAGACCCATCAATCTGAATGAATATACCAGGAACATTATTTTATCTCTTTCTTTTTTATTTTATAATTGGTAACCACCGATTAAGTCACAAATCATTTTCTTATCCTTTGGTGATTTGGTTTTATAACTATGATGATGATGATTAAGTTTGTAAAAAAAAAAAAAGAAGAAAGAAACTATGATGATTATTATCAACGTTTGCCCATGCTATTATTGGCAAGGACCAGAAAGTCATCAAAGAAATTGATATTTTATCAAAAAATAAAATAAGAAGAGAAATAAATTGACACTTACATAGCGATTTTTTTATTTGAACAATTTAATAATTACATACTATGAGGAGTGCTAGCAACACTCTCTTTCGGACACTCTCTCTAATATTCACTCTCTCATTGGTTAAATCAATGTGGGTCATACACTTTGGAAATGAAACCCACATAAAGTGGTAGGACATACATTGATTTTATCCAATAAAAAAGTGAGTGTTAGAGAGAGTGTCCAAAAGAGAGTGTTGCTAGCATTCCTCAACGTACTATATCATTATAAACCAATTATAAGTAGATACACCCTCCTCTAAAAAAAAGTAGATACGCCCTAAAAGAAAGAGTTAGATACATGGACCTATAAGATAAATTAATTTAAAATTGAAATTTAATTTTAATGACTAAATAAAAAAATGAAGCGGCGTCAAATGATAGAGTTCACCTAAAATTTATATTGATTCATAAAAAAATTAGCAGTATTTTTGGTGTATGGTACTATGGTTATTCGAGGCAAAAAATATGATTTCTTACTGAATAAAATAACAATAAATTTTATGTATAAACGGACCGAGCAATTGAGTTTAAGTTTTCACTAATGATAAATTGTTAACACAAATCTAAATTCAATCATGTATTGAACAATTGTTGATTTGATTTTACTTATTTTTCGATCGAACTCTAGACTACAAGACTATTTTATTAAGAATCATATGATTAGGACAAAATAAAATATATTTTATGAATGAATGATGTGAAAGGAAAATTTTATCTTTCTCTTTGTATTTTTCAATCTTCCGCTTATGACAAATTTCATCCATGTTGATTCAATTACCATACTTGTTTTTGGGAGGGATTTCGGTGATTTTGTATTGAGTGGTTTTTGGTGATTTTAGTGTAATTTAGAAGAAAGAGAGTGATGATTGAATGATTAAAATAATATATTTTGATGAAAGAAAATTATTGGTTAAAAGAAAAATAGAGACAAAAACACTCAAAAACACCGAAACCAAAGTCACCGAATTATTGACTGATGTTTCCTTTGTTAATGATTGAAAAAGTCCTTCGAGTGCTGAAGGAAAGGTCCAGTAATCTAACCATCTTCTACACAGTGGGTCCAGTACGACCCACTTCGCCAAATCACAAACTGATTTTGGATTTTTGTTGCGTTAACAAATAAAAGAGGTTCAATGATTCGTTTTCTTATTTGGATGGAATATGTTGCAAATGGTATTTTCCTACCAGCATATGGAAACGTGTATGTTTAACTTGTAGATATTCAATTGGGTCCCTGGACCCCAAATGTATAAACAACAGTTCAATCAACTTATTTTATCTATAATATAGTAGCCATTATGTAATTTTTTTATAGGAGATCTAATTCCAGTTTCTATGTAGAACTAGAAACCATGTGAAGTGCTCTTATAAACAATATGTTATTATTTTAATTAGGGTTTGTCTAATATGTGCAACGTTAAAACAACTAAATTTAGTAATTTTTTATTAAAAACCAACAATCAATTATTAAAATGTTATATATTTAATACAAAATATACAAGTTTCAATGCAAAGTTACTATTTTAAACTTTTTAGAAAAACAATCATAAAAAACTTTTAATTAATGAGTTTACATAAGAAACCATGTGAAGTGTTCTTATAAATAACAAAAAAAGAAAAAGGCGTGTACTGTGTGTAGTATCCAAAGCGGGAAATGAGAATTCGAAAAACCTTCAAATATTGTGTGACGAGCATCCGTCGACGGTGGCCGGAGATGGACGAAAATATCCTATCCCGAATAGCTGCGGAGGTCAACCTCCGCCACACCGATAACCCACCGCAACCACTCTCCGAGCAATCCCTCTCTTCTCTCCAAACCTTCCTCCTCAACAACCACTCCTCCCAACAACTCTACGACGCCGTTTCACCTTCCCACCTCATTCCCCCAATCACCACCGCAATGGACTCATCACCAATCCCTCACGTCTTCCTCTCCCTTCTCCTCTCTCCCAACGCCCCCGTTTTCATTCTCTTCACTCCTCTCTCTCTTTTCTCTCCTTCCTCCGTTCCCTCCGTCGTGCTTTCAAATACAATAACCCTGACAACACTAATAGCAACCCTCAACAAATTATGAAACGAAAGCGGAACTCCAAAAACAAAAAAATTCAGCAAGATGAACCTAATTCACCAGATTCTATGCAGAAACTTGAGGTTATGGTTTTGTTTTTGATTTTTGAGAAGTTAGTTAATGTTATGGCTTTAATTCATCTTGATCGTTTTCCCGGAAAGTCTGAAATCGTTAATTCAGACGATTTCTGAGGTTCCGTTAACGGAGATTGAATCCTGTAACGAGGTTCAGTATAGTAGATTGGTTGGTTTGTGTTCCAGGATTTTGAAAGAGGTTTTGAAACTGGAGCACGGGGAAGTTAAGGAGACTGCTGCTGAGGTTTTGAAGTCCATTTCACAGTTTGTGATTATGCCGAAATCCAGGTCAGGAGTTTTGCTGTTGGTTTTGTGATGAGTATGGGTAGGGATTGTTCAGACGGTGTGAAGAAAGCGTTGGTTAATTTTCCAAGGTATTTGGCAAATAAGCGTTGGTTAATCTCTGTCATTGTTGTGATATTATGTCATGTTTCGTAATTTCTTAGCACATTAAATATTGTACCATCAAACCTTTGTATGATAACAGTTTTTCATGGACTGGGCTTGAGGTCCTCTTGAAATTATCACTTCTATCGTTCTGTAAGTCCTTGGAAATTTTCTCCATCTGATGCTAATGCTTAAGCTTTCATCTTATTCACACCCTTCATGCGCCAACAAAGAAGGAAAAAGACCACTCTTAGACAGCATTATTTGCGTGTAAATATTATTTGTATGATAATCTTAGTTACACAAGCAATCAGCAACTCCACAGTCCATACTTATATATCAAATTATTTCTTAAGCATAGTTAGTGGAACAAATGTTTTGTAGAAAAATATTAGTCAATATTCGAGATAAAAGGACAAAAGATATCATATAGTGTACTGCAAAACGTCATGCTACTTTTGCTAATAGTGAGTGTACTACAAATCTATAATGAGTTGTTATTTTGCTGACAGGTTGATGCTCATGTAAAAGCACTTAAAACGATGATCAAGCGAAATGTTTCAGACGACGAGGTAGAAGCATTAGTCTTGATACGGGTACACGACGTTCTGTCCGTAGCTTCTCAAATAATTGAAGCTTTTATTTCAGATAGTTCAGAGCAAAATGCACAAACTGACTTCTTCACTCCACCTAGAAGTGGGCCTAGTAAAGGTAGGAAATCAGTAAGAAAGCGCAAGTCATTGTCAAAAGCAATTACAGCACTTTATACAATTGGGTCTTTAGTTATTGTCTGCCCATATGCTGATATAAGCAATGTAACTCCACTATTGCACACTATCATCACCTCTGGGAGATCTGGCCCGAAAATAAGTAAGCTACCCGGCCCCGCAACCTCTCTACAACAAGAAGCCCCTTCTTTTTATATTCAAGGGTGGCTGACCATGGGCAAACTTTGCCTTGCTGATGGGAAGCTTGCAAAGAATTATATTCCTCTGTTTGTACAGGAGCTTGAAAAGGCCGACTCTGCAGCTCTTCGCAATAATATTGTGGTTGCAATGGCCGACTTTTGTGTTCGGTACACTGCGCTTATTGATTGGTAAGCCTTGTAAGAGATACTGCATTGAAGTCATTTTGAATTAAACAAGTATAATAATGTAAATGAAATAATCTAACAAATTGATTAACAAGTATTATATGTACTGAGGAGAATTATTACTTCATACTGGGGAAGAAGTCTAATGTTCACGTTATGCGGAATTCATATGTTCAATTATGTCAACTAAATACTCTCTTTGCTAACTTCTTTTTTCTTTGAAGCTACCAGTTACATAACCAAGATCACAAGGTGTCTCTTAGATCCTTGTGAACTTGTGAGAAGGCAAACATTCATATTGCTATCGAGACTGTTGCAGGTATTGTTTTTTCTTTTTCCTTCTATGACTACACTGTTTCTATTTCATACCTTTAACTGATGTCCAAACCCAGCCTTCTC
Source organism: Medicago lupulina (assembly GCA_958299785.1). Taxonomy (NCBI): domain Eukaryota; kingdom Viridiplantae; phylum Streptophyta; class Magnoliopsida; order Fabales; family Fabaceae; genus Medicago; species Medicago lupulina. The sequence goes on from OY283140.1 coordinate 3,493,787, forward strand.
TGCTTCTAATCTATTTCACACCTTTGTATTGGTTATCCAAAACTCGCCCTGGGGTTGAGAGAGTAAGAATATCATTTGCTAAATATAGTTTACTTTTCTTTATCCTAGAGGGACTATGTGAAGTGGAGAGGAGTGCTATTTCTTCGTTTCCTTTTGTCACTTGTTGATGAATCAGAAAAGATTAGGCAGCTAGCTGATTTTCTGTTTGGAAATATTTTGAAAGGTTTGAAGCTTTATCTTGGTAGTTCTACTTGCCATTATATGAATTGAATAACATTTGTTTTCGGCCTTTGATTAGTGTTGTTCTGTCACCAGTCAAGGCTCCTCTTTTAGCATATAATAGTTTTGTGGAGGCTGTTTTTGTTTTGAATGACTGTCGTGCCCATAATGGACATCGTGAGTCCAACAAATCAAGAACGGAAAGCCAACTTTTTTCCATCAGGTAAAGGTGTCCCAAATTAGCAATCGGTTAGAAGTTATGCAGTTTGAGATATTGTGCTTACATCTGTTGCATCATCTTTTTGTAGGCGTGCTGATGAAAAATCAAGGTCTAGAAGAATGCACATTTATGTTTCTCTACTAAGGCAAATGGCTCCTGAGCATCTTCTAGCAACCTTTGCCAAGTTATGTGCAGAAATTTTAGCTGCAGCTTCTGATGGTATGCTCAATATTGAAGATGCAACTGGACAGTCTGTTCTACAGGTATTGATCTTTACCAGCAATGGTCATCAAGTTGTCCCGACTCTTAAGGAATATATACACATATGCTGGTAATTCAAGTAAATTCAATTTATGTTCGAATAATGACATTAACTGTGGGATCAGGATACTATTCAAATTCTTGGCTGTAAAGAGATACGCATTCAATCAACTCGTGTATCATCTGAGTCGGCAGACTTAGAAGAAGGGGGAGAAAATGGATCTTCAACTAGAAAGGCTATAACTCAGGCAGTCAAGAAAGGCCTCATTCAAAACACTACCGATCTTCATAGAGTTGAAACGTCTATTGGAAACCAAGAACAGTCCCCTCATAGGCTCTCTCATGGAATGCCTTCGGGTCCTTCTCAAGGACTACAAGAATGAGATTGATGACATATTGGTTGCTGATAAACAGCTGCAGAAAGAGCTTATCTATGACATGCAGAAACATGAAGCGGCAAAAGCTAAAGCAACAGTTGCTGAGGCTGTAGCCTCCAAGCCAAAATCAGGTGCAAATCAATCACCTGATGTTTCTAAGAATCTGACCAAGGAACATGGACAAACACAAGTACAAAATGTGGACAGTGACATGTTACCAAGTGGTTCAAGAATTGCTTCAGCAATGGCAGATGCTGCAGCTGCATCAACAGCTCGTTCTGTGCTCAAGGAAATTAACAAGGGGACAGCGACACCACAGCTTAGCTCTTTGAACGTTCCGAAAGTCAAGTCATTTACTGGTGAGTGCATATCTAGAGGTGATAAGCGCTTGGATATCTTAAAATCTTTGCAGAAAAAACATTATTTTGATACTGATGAAGAAAACTAAAAATGAAATTATGAGTTTTAGTTTTCCTTCTTCTAGGCTCCACCAAAACATAGGTCTTTTCAGACTACTAGTACAGGGGGTCGTTCTTTTGCTTATTGTTCCTTCCACGCTGATGTAAATATCTTGGCAACCTTTTTTTATAAGACTAGTAAATATATCAATGCAGTGATGTTCAATAACAAGCATACATCTTTGAATTGATATTGCTATGTATAATGTATAGATCAATATTAATTTCACTCATCCTTTTTTGAAGTTTTGTATATTATACCATGAGTTTGACACCGGTGTGTGGAAAGTTCCCGAACCATAATAAAGACACAAATGTTATTACATAATGTTGATAAGATATACACGTATAAACTCATGAACTTAAGTGTTTGACATAATAATATACCTTTATTAACGTTGAACCTCTTTAATCCTTGCATGTTTTACTATGATACTCTTCCAAAGTGCAATACAATGTCACTAAATTAGTAAAATAAGCGCATGATCAACATTATGTTATTGCAATATATACATGAAACAATATCACAAAAAAAATGTTTTAAAAAGTTCTTTCACAAAATTAGAAATTTTCAAACTTCCAAAAAATTTAAAAGTTTAAGGATGGACTAAAACTTAGTTGAATTTTTTTGTATGGCCTAAAACCTTTCTCTTTTGTTCTTACTTTTAGCCTCTTCATTTTCATTAATTCATTTACTCTATTTACTTTTTTTTTATTCAACATCAATATAAAGATTGCTAAATACAAAAGCTTTAATCTATCAATGGACCAAGACTCTTTTATTCATTTGATTTTCTTTTTATATTTAGGGTTAATAGCACTTTTGTCCCGTGTCTTTTTATATTTAGGGTTGATATCACTTTTATCCCTTGTCATTTAAGCAAATTCTGATTTATCCCTTACGTAATATTTTTCTTTTTTTAGATTTCAACCGTGTAATATAAAGTTTTTGTTTTTTAAACCTGTATCTAAGTTGAATTTTTAATAAATTAACTTTTTTTAAATATCTGAGTTATCAAAACACAAACCAATAAAACAAGAACAAACCCATTATAAAATCAAGAAAAATACAAACCCAACGAAAATAAGAAAAATTTGCATCTCTTATCTTGTATGACCGTCTTCTTCAAATTGCAAAAACAGAAGGGAAAAAATTTCACCTTCCACCAAATAGATTTTTAATAAATAAAAAAGAATAAAAAAGTCACAGCTCAAAATGTGTTTCGTTGGTAAGTTAAAAACTCTTTATGAGAAGCAAGAACAATAGTCTAATGGATGCATCTTTCATCTTGCATGAGATAATTCAAATCTTCATTATGCATAGTCCCAAAATCCAATATTTTGAGAAAAATCTACATTACATACTAATCAACATTAATTAATTTACTACTAAGAGTTATGTGATTTTCCATGAAGTTGCTTAATGTTGAGGAGATAAGTCTATGAAAGCTGCATAAGACGAAATTTGAATAGTTACACAATATTTAAAGCCAATAAATTGAGCGTCCAACACACAAAGCACAACGTTAGCATATATCATATTTTGTCATATAATTTAACAAACAAGCTGGAATCAACATGTTACAATAACCATATACTCCAAGAGACCTAAATAAAAGGGGCTTACAAGCTTGAATGATCATTCATCATCATCATCAGATAAGCACAGAGACTCTTCCTTACACTCAACAAGGACACTAGGCTGAATTCCTCAAAGTTTATGATCCACTTTTCCAGATTCTATAACATGCAAGTCCTCAAGAAGGATCACATAATGCTCTTGAACGTCCCCTGCACTCTTATCACCTCCAACCATGGCTGCTACTACCTCCCATCTTTTCGGGTGTTTCTCATCTACCATTGCTAAAGCCAGCTCAAACAACTTATTCTCTTTCCAACTCCACCCACAAAAGCTCCAAGCCATATCATTCATCTCACTAGTTTCACTCACTCCAAATTGTGTTTGTGCCGCGATTCTTGATATTACAGAGAATTATAGTCAAATACATACAACTGGTACAATCTCAATCTGGTACGCAATTGTGATCATAAAGACATCAAAACTTTTGATGACACACTTTAGATTAAGGTTGGTCATAGACCTTTTTTTAATACTCTACCCTTTATGGTATGATGATTTTGTAAAAGAAAATGGAGGATTTCCTAGTAATTCATCCACATCATGTTGAGTTTGGAGAATGTCTTGTATACTAAGAATCTTACCTGACACTTTGTTTTATATAAACTCTTGAACAAAATCTGAGACTCTTTATACGATGTGGGAGTCAGATGCTGTCTACAACAATACATGCAAATTAGTCCTACAGTTCAAAGAGAGTCGAGTTTAGTCAAATTTGCTATCTGACCCGATCAAAACCCGAAGCAAAGCAATTTATGTTAAAAATTCTAAAAAGAATATATAATATTTCATTTCACAAAAAATTCAACATTTAAACTAAATTTCATAATTTAAAATTTTAAAACACTTCTATATTCACTACATAAATGTCTTAAAATACGTTTAGAAAATAACAAATTTTGAAATTCTTTTCAGTAGAACATATTTGCAAGATTGAAATCACGAACTCGTTACAATACCTAACCAAATTGCTTTCAATTTGGCAAGAGTGGATTGAATTCAACCCAAACTAAGAAAAACACAAAACAAAGACTTTGAATTAGATTGATGAATACCCCAAATCTTAAGCAAGATCTGGTAGAGTGGTTATGATAGAAACTTGTGATAACGAAAGGTACTGAAACAGGAAGCAAATATAAAATAAATACACAACAGAATAACTTATCATCCATTTCTTGCAGAAATTGGGATATCTTGGTGTCATGTGGACCAAGAACCTGCGTCATGTTGAAAAGTATATATACATTATATTTTTACATTTTATTTCTAGAACATATAAGATGAATGAACGCAAGCTGTCTATTCTTAATTTGTTTTTCCTTTTCAAATTTCAATATTTTATCTTGCAAGAAAAGCAAGTGACTTTTGTGGTTCCACTTACCAATTCTTTACCTTTCTAAAGATTCCACGCCATTGTAAAAGGCTATTTTTCAAGTGTTACTATGTGTAGGAAGACTAATATCAGATTACTTATATTGAACATTCAATAATAAAATTGAACTTTGATGACTGTAACTATTTTTAAGGTCATTTACATGTTATTTGACGGACATGATTGAGATTTTTCAATCAAACTAATATTATATGCAGTTCTGTTATGGAGCGTTAGGAAACAACGGAACAATAAGGTGTGGAGTAATACGGCGGAGAGCACAAGGTTGGTGTATGATCGAGAAAGAAATTTGCTTGAAGGTTGGAGACATGCTCAACATAGTGGCTAGGGGCGGGCAAAAATAACCAAAAACCAATTCGAACCGGTTAACCGAACCGAACCTATGTTGAGCATTTCTCGAACCTTCAAGCAAATTCCTTTCTCGATCACACACCAACCTTGTGCTCTCCGCCGTATTACTCCACACCTTGTTGTTCCGTTGTTTCCTAACGCTCCAAAAACTATTAGTGGCAGACCTGTCACACGATTAACAATGCTGCAGGCACGGTCAGATGGACAAAACCAAGGTTTGGTAGATACAAAAAGTGACACCTTTTCTTGGACATGGACAAAATATGCAAAGGTTCAGGCATAAGAGATGATCAAGGACGGTTTGTTCTTGCTAAAACAGAGCGGATTATGCCAATTCGTGATACAGAAGGATTTAAATTTGTTCGATGTTGACTTTGAGAAGGATACATGAATGAATAGTATTAAAAATTCGCCTACAATGAAATGTGGTCACAGGCTAGTTTACACATTTTTACTAATATCATTCATGTATCCAACAATGAAATGATACAAGTCATGTAACCAAAAAAATAGAAATGATACAAGTCTTTTTCAATAAAAATGAAATAAAATGTTATAACCATTTGCTCATCTCAAGAAATATCTCAAAAGAAATGAAAACGTTCAATATTATATCTTTGAGTGTTTAAAGTACAATGACTATGTAATTAGACCAACCTAGAAAACATACAACCAAAGCTCTCAATTTCTTATAAAAATGTTGATCTATATCTTTAAAAAATAATCTCAATGACAGTTAGAACCATGGTACATGCTACTCCTGATCATTTTCTGTTCGCAAAGAATATGAATTAACAATAGAATTTATGGTGCCAATTTACCAAACTTAAAAGTGTCTAGAAAACAGTTCACAATTGACCAGACATAGGTGACACCCAACGATAATGCCACAATTGAGGGTCCGTTAGCAAAGAGTCTAAATGAATTTCTCAAAAACAAGAGGGGCTGTCCAAAACAGGAGGTAGAGCACGACAGTGTCACAAGTCACAATGACACAACACAAAGTAGTGGATGTGCGATCATAGGTTTGATTAAGATTACTGTAAAGAAAATTAAAATAAAACTTCTCATCATTAACAAAATAATTAGGAGACCTGAGTTTGGAATGCATATGATGGCATAAATCATAAATTTGTTACAAACGATCAAACGTATAGACATTTTTCTCTAAATTTATTTCAGAAAAACCAAATGTATGTAATTATCATGTAGTCATACCCAAATCATTATGTGCTATGCTCTTCCTCTGCCTAGCATCTCGAACAGAATAACAATTTTTTTCTCGTTATGTGAACTACAAAATTAAAACACTGAACTAATAATATTAAGCAAAACTTTAACCCACTGGCTTATGTAGAAGAACGAAAAGTTGCAATTGCATCCATTTCTTCTTTAAGAAGAAGAGCATCAATGAAGGCATCAAGACTCTCTCCTTGCATCACATCGTCTATGTTGTGATAAGTGATACCAACTCTATGATCAGTTACACGGCCTTGAGGAAAGTTGTATGTTCGGATGCGTTCAGATCTGTCCCCACTACCGATCTGTACAATTTGAAACTTGAGTCAATCCAGAAGAAAAGAAGGAAAAAAAAATATATAACAAACTGAACAGAGTTTACAAAGAGATCTCATCTTTTCTACCTGCTCTGATCGAAGCTTTGATCGACTACTATGAAGTCTGGTTCTTTCTATTTCATATAGCTTTGCACACAGTACCTTGAGAGCTTTGGCTTTATTCTGAGCAGAAATTTGAAAGCAGAGGGCACATTAGGAGAAGAAAAACAACAAAAAGAAGAGAAAAATAGAACAGGGTAACCAATATAATAAAGTCATCGCAGGTCATGCACAACCAAATCCCCCATCAACTATGTCAAATGGCTCTTGCAATATCATGGACAACTGAAACAGCATATGCTTAATGGAAAATAACCTAACAGTAAGTGATTCGCGTCAAATTGACAAGTCTACCTATCTGTGTGCACAGAATTTTGAGGCTAAATGGTAACTACACCACACATATGAATGAGCACAAAACCAATGCGCAAGAAGAGTAGTACACCAAGTTCTAAGCTGCCTGCCTTCCTCAGCTGAACTGAGAGAAAACATGAGGCAAACAATTCAGCTAGTCGGAAATGTGTTCATATCATTATGCATAAAGGCAAAAAACTTCTGTAAGAAATTACCAAGTAGAAGACAGTAGCACAGCTGAACATATCCCATTAGTAGTAATAACCATGTGTCACTTTAAGGATACATATTTTTTATTTTTTTATATTAAAGTATACGTAAATTTTGTATTAGAAGTAAATCAACACAAATTGTAGAGCTACTAATAACGTGGAGATACCGAAAATGTTTATGGAGTTAGTTATGGAACTCTATAAATACAAAAGACGAGAGTATTTTAGTAAAAATAACTGTACATATAAAAGAAATTACATGTAAATTGTGCCATTTTGGAATCATTTACCATATGCTGAGAACGCTCATCTTGTATAGCAATCACGATCCCAGTTGGAATGTGAGTCATTCTAACAGCACTGCTAGTTTTATTTGCATGCTGACCACCTGAACCACCGGATCTATAGAAATCAATTTTCAAGTCTTCCTTTTTTAACTGAACATCAACCTACAAATGGGGCATGAACATAACATCAGATTCAAGCAAGATCTTCATAAAATTGATTGTAAAAGATATTAAACAGGCCTTTGCAATTCCATTGATCAACCTAACAGAACCAAAGGAAACCACAGAAAGATAGAAGTTGCATTTGTATGGGATTCTTTTTGCTTTTTATTTTATCCGAAACAAACTCGAAACTTAAAGGACCTATCTGAAACCTTAGAAACTTAAAGACCTATCTAAAACAAACGTGAAACTTAAAGGACCCAGGGAGGTATTTGGCCTATTCTTAAACACAACAAACAAGCATTCAAGTTTCATATCACAAGGCATTGTTCCATCAGGGTATTTATTAATTACCTCATCAGCCTGTGGGAGAATTGCAACGGAAACAGCACTGGTATGAACACGTCCCAATTTTTCGGTCACAGGAACTCGCTGATAAAAAAAAGAATGTCACTAATTGTTGAAAGAGATGTATTCGTAGATTTGATGTGAGAGGCAGGGACAATAACCTGTACTCTATGAATTCCACTCTCAAATTTTAGTTTCCCAAAAACACCAACTCCTACAATAGCTGCAGTAGCCTCCTGAGAAATTGAGGTCCAAACCAAAAATACATCAATAGACAAAAAAAAAAAAAGGTGGTACACACTATAAACGGAAGGAAAAAACGGTGGTATACACTATAAACGGAAGGTTCCAATGCATGTTGGATGCTGAAATGAACAATTCAAAGCACTTCAACAGAACAGCCACATACTGAAAATCAGGTCATATTTAGTATGCATGACATACGTACCTTGAATCCCTTCATATCAGATTGAGCTATATCTACCACATCAAACTTCCAGCCTTTGTTGTGAGCATACTTCTCGTACCTACATTTTGTAAGATAGTATCTCTTTTAGAAAACTATGACAACAGTTTCTGAATGTGACCCCAAGTATAAAATGTAACCTTACATCTTAAAGATATTCATTGCAAACAAGGAAGCCTCCTCCCCACCAGTGCCTGCAAAAATTGTATAAACAAATGAAAATGGGAATCGCAAAAAGTGTAGGGAGACAAAAGCAAACAGGCAAAAAAGCAAAACGATCAACAGGACCTAAGCCAAGCTGGCAGACATTTATTGAAAAATTTGTTTGACGAACACAAACAATAGATCTCCATCTTCAACAATGATAATTTACCTGCTCGTACCTCCAAAATGCAATCTCTTTCATCAGCATCGTCCTTAGGAAGTAATGACTTCAGCAGCAAATTCTGCAGTTTCCTTTCTTCCTCTATGGCCTGGCCCATTTCCTCTGTTGCCATATTTAGCATGTCTTTGTCTTCAGAAGTTTCATTTATTAGTGACTTCAAGCCATCAATTTCCTGCAGATGGTAAAAACCTGTATCATGTGATATTCAAGAAACCCGACAGCCTTATTCTTTTACTATTTTTGTCTGTAGACCAAGTGGTAGACACCACTGATACTCACACAAAACTGCAAGGTCCCGGGTTCGAACCTGGGTGAAGGTGTCCAACCTAAGTTACCTAACAATTTTGGTATTGTCAGTTGAGCTATGCTTTACGGACAGCCTAATTGCCTAAATTTAACTTCTAAAGTTAAAACCAATATTATGTACACCTTCAATCTTATTTCTAAAACTCCAAAATACATAGTAAATAAATCACATAGGTAATGTAAATAAGAAGTAAGCCACCTAAAGACAGAAAAAAAAATGCCATGGAAGAAATAACAATAGCCTGTTTCAACAAAGTAGAGTTGTCTACAAGAATCAAACAACACCGTCGTGCCATGTCATGAACTAAATCTTGGAAATACATAAACAGAGAGTATATACATCTTCAAATATATGTTTGTTAATATATGCTAAATCACTAGCTGTAGCACCAAAACTTCTAATCGAAGGTATGTTCGGTGTTTGACACATGGCATTGTCTGACACCAACATATCACCAAAACATGTGATTACATTCAAATAATTAAATCATTTTTACAAATGATTACTAGTGTCGACGTGTCTGTGTTTGTGCATTTTGGTATTGAAAATTACCTTCTGTTTGGCCTTCAATTGATTAATAAGTTGCACAGAACCACTGAGCTTTCGAAGCTCCTTGTTAGCTCTTGCATACTCTGACTGAGACGTTTCTGGCTGTCTTCAATCAACAACATATAAATTAAACATAAGATAACTAACTCAAATTAAATACCATTGAATCCCTATTATAAAATTAAACATCAAAATTGCATTACCTGATTAATAAGATTATCAAGACAAGTAGCCCTGTGCTTAATAGCAGAGAATCTTTGTTCCATTATATTTAACAGATCCGGTGAAATTTCAGGTTCCACTTCTGTTATCAAAATTATTCAAAAATAAATAAAAACTTACAAATTTTTGAATAAATAGATTGGATAAACGAAAAGTTACCGGAAGAGTAAAGACGAAACCGGAAATTCGGAAGTGAGAGTTCAGATTTTGATTCGAATCGCTTCCGCAGCTGAAAAAGATAACGGAAGTTCATAAATCTTCCATTGATTCTCATTTTTTTTTTATCTCTCTTTCACACACTGAACTATAATATTGTCAACAACAATCTTCGACTGAAGTAGTGAACTGAAAGAATCTCTAAGCAGCTTTTCACGTTTCGGCTAAGCTGAAAGTGGAAAAAGCGCGACAGTTTGTATTACCAAAATACCCCTTCACTTCATATTGTCCTAAGCATGGCAACAAAACCCATGTTACCCACCCGAACCAAACACAATTTGACGGGTTTTTCCCGTTTTGACTGGGTTCGGGTTTTCCCCGATTTCAAAACATGGGTATGAGGCGGATAACGGATATATATGTACCCACCCCGAACTCAAACCCAAACCCATCCCGAATGTAGAAAATTACTTTATGTTGATATACCATGTTATTTTGTTTGATAATTGTCGTCATAAAAATTACCACTGATATTTAAAGGAGCAACTAAATCATTTGGTGTAACAAATGTTAAAATGAACATATTGTTGGATAATTTATTACAACATTATTCTTAGGGTTGCAAAAACACTTATATTTTTTATTAAATGCGGGGATGGGGATGAAGCGGGGATACCCGAACCCATCGGGCACGGGAATGAGATTCAACTCCTCATTCCCGTTGGATATGGGTAGGGTAATAAGTAAGTATATGAGAATTGTGTATGGGGACGGAGAAGGTCACACCCGTCCTCACCCCGCCCCATTGCCATGACTACTCGTAAGTTACTATGTAAGTTACTTTACTGAGAAAAAACGCAATAGATTCTAAATTAATCTTTTTCTAACAAATTCTCTTATTAATCTTATTAAATCAAACATAAACTAATTTTTATTCAATTTTCAATTAAAAATATAATAACTAATCTTTTTCTAAAATTAATATTTTTTTCGTGAGTTTATCTAAATTGGAGGGACATTGCATAATTTATGCAGGGGTTAGGGTTCAAACTCTGGATACCTGTTTAATTGTGAGATTTCCGGCCACTATTTTAATAGACAAAAAAAATTCACATTTTCATAAATACTTATTATTCCGAAGATAAGACCAAAAAAAAAAAGAGTGTTCCGAAGAAATTGCTTAACATTTTCCATAAATTTTTTCCCTTTAGAAGGAAAAAAAAGTTTAGTCAGTTATGAAGCCATTATAAAAAGGAATGCCAGTTATAGGCAACCATGTGTTAGCTTGAAGAAATTGACCAGCTGTAAATTGAAAAGCTTCTTCTTTGTTAATGAGTCCCTTAGCCCAATCCACTCTTCTTTCAACACCAGCACCTTCTCCACTGTTCCCAAATTCAGCCATGTAAGAGTTCTCAATATTTGGATATGCTCCTGTCCATGGAATATACCCTTCTGGCTGAATAACATCACCAATATCATTCTCAATAAACACAGCTCTTGAATATTCCTTCCATGGCCTTGCCAAGTAAGACTTTACTGTCAACTTGTGTGGTAACAATTCAGCCTCTGGCAAAATGACACAGTTTTGAAGAACAATTCCGGTTGGCATGTTCTTTTGTTCTGTTCCATCTGCTACTATTGTGTTTTTTTGATGTGGATTAGGCATTCTTAAAATGATCTTGGAATCTTGTATTAGAGTTGATGAGTAACCAAATATGAAGTCTACTGTGCCAGAGATTTCACAGTTACGATAATATTGACGATGTGCATGCACATACAACGTGTCTTGGTAGCCACGAAATATACAGTCGTAGAAAGCTGAACGATCACCTTGCACGCGAAGTGCCACTGCCTGGTGACCTTGAGGACCAGCGGTGTTCTCAAAAGCAATTCCCCTTGCAACGAAACCTTCTGCAACGGTTGCTGCAACATTATCATCAACGAAATGAAGAAAAAAAATTAAAGTTATTAGTTCGCTAACTTCATTAAGGTAAAAGATAAAATCATAACAGCACTGCTATACATCGCGAGAAAATTCTCGCGAATGTATCCCGAATCCAAAACTGCTTTGCTACAAAAGATAAAAGATTTTTTGGTGTCACTGTGTCGTGAGTTTCACGAATTTTGAATTCGCTGTAAACAGCATTTCCCAAATCATAATGTTGTCTAACAATGTGTTTGGTTTTATGTAGAGACTCCTAACTCGAATTCAATCAAGCTTCTGCTGTGATTTCATATGAATTACAAAACATAACTATTTTATAAACTAAAAACTATTCTTAATCGAAGACCTTTATGTAACAAAGCAAATGTCAATGAGTGTTTTGAAGGGAACTAATCAACAGATTGAAAAAAGAATATTATTGTCAGAGTAAAAAATATTTATAAAATTATTAGTGTGTTAATGTTACTATGTCTTTTTATGATAGTAACATCTTTTGATTTTATTATCAAAACCAGTTCACTTAATGCGCAGTCGGTTATAAGAGTAATACAAAAATCAAAATTTAAAGGAAGTGAATGAAACTAATGAAATAATCAATTAAACGTATAATGAATGAAAGTAATTAATTGAACTTACAAAAAGTGGCGGTTCTCATTGTCTTGATACCCTGGAGAAAGCTTTTGCTGCCGGTGATAATGGTTTTTGTAGGACCATCACCAAACATGAAAATATTTGGTTTATCCTTGTCAACAAAAATGTACTCATCATATACACCACTCTTAATGTAGATAATGTACCTTCCTTGATGGTTATTTGGGTATGCATTAATAGCATCAACAATAGTCTCATATTGACCACTACCATCCTTGGCAACCGTTACTAAAACGTCGTTGTCAATGGCTCCAATCGGACCCATAGCCATCAGCTTACGATTATTAACGGAAAACCAAGTTGGATACCCTTCATTATCCACTAAAGGTTTAACATTCGTTGGATGAGAGATCTCGGATACAACATCAAGTGCCAAACCAGTGAGCTTTCCAACATTGTCTAAGTAGTTATGATCTGTTTGCGAATGTAACATGACTTTATTATCACTTTTCGTATCAGAAAAGCCATCAAGGCAAGATTGTTGGTAGGCAATGACAGCCCCAAATAAATTCTTGAGTTCTACTGAACGATTGTGTATACCGTGAATGCTACTAATTTCAGTGATGATAGCTTTTGACGCCTTAAGTTCATCGACAGCGAACTGTAACATGTCCTTGCAGTCCTCAAGGGCCATCTTGATACCTAAATTGTTGCTTTCATTATTCTCCATAGAACTAAGTTTATTACTCATGTCATTAAATGCGTTGTCTACGCTTTCCATCAAGTTCTTCACCACAACATCAATGTAATCTACTGGGTTTGAGGTTTTCACGGGGTAGAGGACATCATGGCAAAGTTTATTGTCATCGGTGTCTTTGCACAAGGACTTGACAACCTTATTGGGGATTCTCAACTCATTGAACTTATTATCACTGTGGACAATACCAAAAGTAATATTAATAATCAAGATGAGGAAAAAGGACGAGACTAGCAATGTTTTAGTTTTCATTATATATATCTTAGTATGTTACAATCTTTTATTTCTATCTGTGATGATTATATAATGAAATCAGTTCAGTTTTATAACAAGGATAAGTTTCCTTTCTTATATAGTTTTGTGCGGGTACGATAATAGAAAAACAATGCATGTTGAACTTCAGTTTTATGGAAGATAATAGTTATTTGTGTTGCTTTTGTGAGATGAATTTTAATGGCCAATAAACTGTCTGTTATAAATGTTTCTTTTGTTAGTCAGTTTAAGTTTTTATTATAACATTTTTATATTTGAATTCGAATTTAAAAATTTGATTTATAAGAGTTGTACAAAGTTATTATCTACTAAACATACATTTGAGAATAAAAAAACAGAAGACAATTACATGGAACTGCCACATTCATCCTCAAACAAAATAATAATTAATAGCTAATCATTCATTAATTATACTGCATTGCCTCAATCACATTTAAGAAAATTGTTGCAAATTCAGAATTGGCCTCAGGAGGATTCCAGGCAATATCCTAATTCATCATCTCCATAACTAGTTACAGATTGTAGCTCAAACATCATCCCAGTAAAACTCCTTGTGAAGCCTAATACACTAGCAGAAGTTTAGTTTTATTTTATACAACGTCTCATCGATCCAAGGTAAAATCTACCTTTTTGCTTTAGGTCAATGAGATGTTTCCAATATAATCTAGAGTACAATTTCTTAACACATGCAAAGTTGTTTCCTACAAAACTAACTTGAAAATAAATGAATTTCCTAATATTAGAACTCTGATTGTGATTTATAGTGCAACGATGATACTCTACATTAGACAACTGATGATCAACCTAAATATCATATTCTTCAGTTTTTCAATGTCAACTCTGTTACCTAGAAACATCACCAAACATTGTGATTTATAAAAATCGTTAACATAGAACTTAAAAATAAGTAATTTAAAGATGTTTCGAGTCATGTTTGGTGTGTTAAACGTGGAAAAATCCTCACGACACAGTTTACATATTCTACCATCATAATCTTACGCATTGTAATGTAGAAATAGCCTATTTATATATATATATATATATATATATATATATATATATATATATATATATAAACATTGATACAATACGAAATTATACTACATTATACTTGCATACTTTGAGAAGTCATTTACTTAAGTAATACTTCTTGATGCACAACAATATGTATACTCATAATTCTAGCATGTTGATAACATTCCATTATATTAATCCTTTCAAACGTGAGTAATCTGAGAGATCTTGGTCTTCATGTAAGGTTAGACCTCGAACTAAAAGCGGCCTCACGCTTTTCATACCCTTATACATGCCTATTTTTAGAAAGAGTGTCCCCTCTGCTATCTAGGGAATCTGAACCTACCTCACTATAACATTATAATGCAGTCCTTTAATGTTCACAACTATTCATAACATATCAATCCTCCCAAACATGATAAAATCAAAAGATCTTGGTGTTGAGGAACATCACAAAATCCCTTTTTAGAAGATGTTTCAAGGATAACTGACTTTTTCGAACAAATATCAAATTTCATCCTAAGAAACATGAATCTGAACATCAAAAGGTGTTGAGAAGGACTTAAGATTGATAAAAATCACTTCAGATTAAGATTAGAAGCATCTCCGCAACACTTCAGATTCAAGACAAGGTTAGCCTAAGAACTAGGAGTTCAGATGCAACCTCATGTTAGTAAAAAATTATCAAAATTCTTCAATCTCTAGTGTTAAAATCAAGAATACCAGGATTTAGATCAAGATGTACTTAGGAATGCAGCTCAATACTGCAGCTCAGAAGCATATCATGTTGAACTTCAAATAGATCATATTAGACTTCACATTGAGAAATTTAGAAAACACCTAAGTAATGATGAAGGGAACCATTCTTAAGTGTGAATTGGAAGATCACATTGAGCATCAGAAGATGGAAATTAGATCAGAAGCTAAGTTCTCACAATTGGAATAAGCTTAGTCATCAATGCAAAGTTCAAATCCACAAAGGACAAAATTAGGACTACTTTGCAAAGACTAGTTTTAAGACTTGGCCACCAAGATAGGTTGGTCCCACCTTTCTCTATATAAGTAACATCATTCAAAGGAAAATTCATCTCACTACTTCATATCACAAAATATCAGATTACAAGAATTATAAGATCAAATTCAATCTCAAGTTCAGAATTACAGTAATACCTTAGATCAAATTATATATCTTTAGATAAATCTTTTAAGAATTATAAGATACAACTCACTATCTTAGTCTTAAGGACACCGTTAATCTTCTTTACGGCTGTAAGGAAGGAAAGCGTGAGTGTAAATTCTGAAGAGGATGTGCAAAACTTGTAAGTTCGGATAAACCAGAAGATTGAAAAGGTGCAAAATTTGAGAGAGTATCTCAAACACCATATTGTATAATCTCACATATTGTGGAGACTGGTCTAGCCTATATAATGGTCGAACAAGTTGAGAAGCCAAAAGAGAATTAGACAAGATCTAAACAAGAAAGAGTACCACTAAACGGTAAAGCTCGTATATTCTTATCTATTGCATTGAGCATTCAAGAAAGTGAAAGAGTAGAAAACGTGTCACTACAAAGAGATTGTGGGAAACATAGAGACACATCATGACGGTACAAACCGTGTAAAAGAAACCAAAATAGACATGGGTTAAGATCACTTGACAAGACTTACTCAACACATGACATGATCAGAAAGATGTTGAGAAATCTCCGAATTCTTGGAGACTTACGGTGAATGTTGAAAATAAAAGATTAGACCAATAAGAGATTCCCCTTCAGAAAAGATGTATCTGGAACTAAAATTGGCAAGAGTCAAGTCATGTCCTATGAATGTGATAAGCTATGACATTACAAGAATGAATGTCAACAGAAAAGGTATGTTTTCAAAAAGAAGTCCATGCTAGTCACTTGGGAAGTTGGGATGATCCTGAAACTTCAAAATTCGAACAAGATGAAGATGCAAACATGTGCCTCAATGCTAATTTTGATTATGAAATTAATGAGGTAACTGATCTAAGTTATTGTCTTTTTCATTGACAACTTAAAAATGATTTTGAAAATCATAGAAATAGTGAAAGTTTTTTGACAAACAAATGTCACTATTTACAAAAAGAGATTGAGGTTTGAGGATCTAAAGCAAGAAAATACTTCAAACTTTGAATTAAGAAAACTGTTCAAAATTTGCAAGATTCTTACTTTGACTTATCTGAACCGAGGAGAGCACTTACAAGTGAACAAATACATTTATAATACCCATTGATACATTTTAAAATTGCATATTTAGGGATATCAATGATGCGACATGAATGTATAGATCTTGTTTAGATCTATAGAGCTCTTACTATTTAGGGTGTGACAAATTATATTTTTTTTTTTAAGGGTGTGACAAATTATATGTCATTTTACGATATTGATGAAATATCAATGTTATTTTTTAAGAGTGTAAATTCTTCTTCCCTCTTATGGAAGGCTTTTGGTGAAAGAACTTAATGTTTTTATGTCCCTCTTTCAGTCATCTGACCTTAACTCTTTGACTCCAATATTTTTCTTTTAGATTCAGAATTTCATCTGATTCTTTCTCTTTGATATTTATTTGATCAATGGTCTCAACATTAGGAACATGGATGCTATTTAGCTTAAGTAACTCAGAACTAATTTGCTCTCTGCATTGTTTGAACTTGCCATATTTTTGTGATCCCCACTGGTGCATGTTGAGCAGAGTCCTATATATTTTCTCTTGATTTATCTCCTTTACTAGGCTGCCAAATCTCTTAAAGCATTTCCCTTCACTTTTTGTCCAGAAACCAACTTTAGCGACAGTTTTTTGGACTAATAATGTATCTCTTACTATTTATGGCTAAAATGAAAATATGATTGATATGGAAGCAATTATGATACTGAGTTTGACGCTCCGATTAATAAGATTGGATCACGAGAAACAATTTATGTTAATTTGATTTTAACAGTTAGTTAATTGGACTGATACATCACTTACCTATTATAATTGCTTAACCAATTAATATGATTGATTTGTACTATATAGAGTCTAATTAGAAAAACATCACAAAAGTCCTAAATTATTATCAGTTATGATATACTAATCCACAAATGGTACCAATGGTTACAGCAACCCCATTCAAAGCTACACAAACACAAAAAAAAAAAACTCACCGTTTATTTCCAAAAAAACCAAGCAACTCAAGATCTTAGAAATGGTCTCCTTCCCCTAATTTTAGACACCACAGTGTATATCAACCTCGTTCAATTTACCTTAAAATACCAATTAACCTTAGTATAGAAATGCTGTTTTCTTGCAAAACATCACAACAAACTGCCAGTTTTAGAAAACAAAAATAGTGGTAGACAGTGTTTCAACACATTCCTAAAATTAACTGAGAAGTTTACGACAATTATGTTCCTATCATTTAACAAATTTCCAAATATAGAATTTACTTTGGTTGGTTGAAACTTTTATTGATAACCTATAAAAACCATAACATCATCCCATAACTCTTCAGGGATCTCCAATAAGCCTCCCCTACTAAAACACCCAAGGGGGGGGAAACTAGTCTTCAAATAATTTGAGCAAAAAATAAAAAAAAAAATGAGTGGAAAGATAATTATCTCCGTTGTTTCTCTTATTCTCGTTGTAGGTGTTGTCATTGGCGTTGTTGTCGCCGTTCACAAAAATGGTGAAGACCCTGAGGTTCAAACTCAACAAAGGTCTCTTCAAGTTATGTGCCAAAATGCCGATGACCAAAAACTCTGCCATGAAACACTTAGCTCTGTGCGTGGAGCCGATGCCGCTGACCCTAAGGCATACATAGCAGCCGCCGTGAAGGCAGCCACTGATAATGTCATTAAGGCCTTTAACATGAGTGACAGGCTCACCACTGAGTATGGAAAGGAAAATGGTGCCAAGATGGCTCTTGATGACTGCAAGGACTTGATGCAATTCGCTTTAGACAGTCTTGATCTCTCCAACAACTGTCTTCGTGACAACAGCATTCAAGCTGTTCATGACCAAACTGCTGATATGAGGAATTGGTTGAGTGCAGTTATCTCTTACAGACAAGCTTGTATGGAAGGATTTGACGATGCAAATGATGGTGAGAAGAAGATCAAGGAGCAATTCCATGTTCAGAGTTTGGACAGCGTACAAAAGGTTACCGCTGTTGCCCTTGACATTGTGACTGGTTTGTCCGACATCCTCCAGCAATTCAACTTGAAGTTTGATGTCAAACCTGCTTCCCGTCGTCTTCTTAATTCTGAGGTGACTGTTGATGATCAAGGATACCCTTCATGGATCTCTGCTTCTGATCGCAAGCTTTTGGCTAAAATGAAAGGAAAAGGATGGAGAGCAAATGTTGGGGCTAATGCTGTTGTTGCCAAGGATGGTAGCGGTCAATTTAAAACCATCCAGGCTGCTATTGCCGCTTACCCTAAGGGGAACAAAGGTAGATATGTTATCTACGTTAAGGCTGGTGTCTATGACGAATACATCACTGTCCCCAAAGACGCTGTTAACATTCTTATGTATGGTGATGGCCCCGGAAAGACCATTGTCACTGGAAGAAAGAACGGTGCTGCTGGTGTCAAGACCATGCAAACCGCCACCTTTGGTACGTAATTCAATTATCGTCGATCACAAATTTTATATTTTATTTAATTAATTAAGTACCTTATGAATGAAGAAAGAGTAGACGATGAGAAATAGTAACATCACTCTCAAAATTCATTTTTGAAGAAAACATAACTCACGTTGAAAAGATATACACACACACACACACACACATACATACATATAACATTGACACATATAGCCGGTGTGATCGAAGTTACTAATTAATTGATTATCCATGCATGCAGCCAACACCGCATTGGGGTTCATTGGAAAGGCAATGACATTTGAGAACACAGCCGGTCCTGCTGGTCACCAAGCTGTGGCATTTAGAAACCAAGGAGATATGTCTGCTTTGGTGGGTTGCCATATCCTGGGTTACCAAGACACTTTGTACGTTCAAACCAACAGACAATTCTACCGCAATTGTGTTATCTCTGGTACCGTTGATTTCATCTTTGGAACATCTGCCACCTTGATCCAAGACTCAACGATCATCGTAAGAAAGCCTGCCCCAAATCAATTCAACACAATTACCGCAGACGGGTCATACGTGAATAAGTTGAATACTGGTATTGTGATCCAAGGCTGCAATATCGTCCCAGAAGCAGCATTGTTCCCTCAAAGATTCACAATTAAATCTTACTTGGGCAGACCATGGAAGGTTTTAGCAAAGACAGTCGTCATGGAATCCACCATTGGTGATTTTATTCATCCAGATGGATGGACCCCTTGGCAAGGAGAACATTTTGAAAACACATGTTACTATGCAGAGTACGCCAACACCGGACCTGGTGCCAATATTGCCAGGAGGATCAGGTGGAAGGGTTATCACGGTGCCATTAGCAGGGCCGAGGCTAACAAATTCACCGCTGGTATATGGCTCCAAGCTGGACCCAAGTCCGCAGCCGAATGGTTGAATGGTCTTAATGTTCCTAACTACCTTGGCTTCAAAGCTTGAAAATTAAACATGTAACTCTCAGAGAGTGTGAATGTGATGCATGGCTCGGAGAAAAATCGTTATTCTTTGTAATTATCTTTCCACCAGAAATACAAATGAAAATTTGCTCGAATTATAGTTTAAGCTTCAATTTTCATTTTTCTTTTGATCATTCAAATATATCCGTTCCATTTTGGTAAGAGTACAAGCGTTATTGCAAACTTCATAGACAAAAATGTTTTATTTTTTTGCTTAATCCATATTAGTTATAAAAGCAGTTAAATCAAATGAATGATTGATCGTTTAAGAAAAATGATGAGCAAGAGGTAAGCAAGGTGATGTTTCTCTTAAACTTGATATAAGTAAGATCTATGAACGAATGGATTGAGATTATCTGAGAAAAATCATGATTAAGATAGGTTTTACATTACAATGGGTTTATTAAATCATGCTTTGTGTTGAGACGGTAGATTACTCTGTGTTAGCGCCGCAACTGTTTCTCACTTAATATTTATGGATGATTGTTTTCTATTCTTTCGAGCATGAGAGTGTAGTGGTAGCAATGAATAAGATATTTATGCCATATATTGTTTAATTTTTTTAAAATTAAATTCTAATACATGTTTATATGAATTATTAATTTCTATTTAATTTGAACATTATTTGACTCAATAAATTTATTGTTCATTTTTTTTCCTGCAGAAATTTATTTAATTTTGTGTGTTTGTTTATGCATATGTACTACATAACACAATAACATTTTTTAGTTAAAAAATAATTTTTTATTATATGGCATAAACATATCAACAAGCCACACATATAAATTGTCATGATTTTCTTTGTGTGAATGAAAAATGAAACTTGATAGTTCTATAGGGAAGAAAAAAAATTATTTACCCTTAACTATATTTTCCTTAATTTTTTTATACTTAGTACATATTATAATAATTGTTTTGGGTAAAAACTAATTTTAATCTTAAATTCACTAACAATTTAGAGGTTATTTCAGAATTAATAACTCGTTCGCTAAAGAATTAGGACAAGAGTATTTTAAAGAATTAGATAATAATTCGATAAAGGGATTCAATTGTCATAGTTAAACTAGCAACTCAAGTTTGAAATCTAGTGAAACTAATCCCTAACAATTTTATTATCATCTAATTCAAACCAATTTTTTTTTATAGCAATGATACATGGACATACTTAGGTGGCATACACCTTTGTACCTCCACGTGAAAATGCAACATGTGGCATTCTCTCTCTCAAATGGACGTACTTTGCCCCTGCTTTTTTAACAAAATTACAAAACTGCCATCCACATGGGTAGGTGTACAAGAGTGGTACAAGGAAATGAGTGTCTATGTATCTTTTTCCTTTTTATTTACTTAATTTTCATTATTGGTATCAAACAAACAAGATCTTTTAATCAATTAATTGGGATCAAGTGGTTAACGAGCTCCACCAAAGACGAATTGTTCAGAAGAATTTGAGTTCAATTCCTGAGTTGAACAATTTCTTGAGTTTACCACTTGAACGATTTCGTACACTTGCAAAAATCACCATAATTTTTTTGGGTTTATTTATATAATCGTGATCTCAAAACAAAAAGTGCCAAAGAGATTTAAAGTTCCACTATGCATGGATATCTATCTATTGCTATATATAAATAGAATAGGGATTTAAGGTTGACTTTTTCACTTCCAAAAAATATGGTTTGTTTGGTAGGTTTGCTATAATTTGAAAATCACAAACTTCTATACATATACTTTTAATCAAAATCAAAATTTCATAAAAAAATTATTCATAATTGACAAAATGTTGTGTGCGACTCTAAAATATGTTTGTGACTTTCAAATTATAGCAAACTCAACAAACCAAGTTTATCTATTTCAAAGACACCAACAATATAGCAAATATAATATAAATTCATTTTTTTAATGACTGATGTAGTATTAAAAGTAAGTATTTTTGGTTATCGTCTCCACAGGAACTGGTGCGATATTCAAGCCGTTCAACAATCGATATCGTTATAAACTTATGGTTCAAATGATTGATTGATTAAAACTACTCGAAATATAATAATAAAATTGGGACGGGATAGGAAAATTCACGCCTAAGGTTAGAGTCGTTGACCAAGCATTAAATAATGCACTCTTATGATCACTTAAACAGATTCCAGCTTTACTCGATATTATCACATATCGTTCGACAACATCATTCGTGTCTAAAAGATGTCGTGATTTCTATTGGATCGTTAAATCTCGATTTCCCAAACAATTAAACGATCCAATATTCGATTGCATCGTTGTATTGCCGATTTCCCGAACTATTAAACGATACAAAAGCTTTGAGTTCCAATATTCAAAGTGATTATCAAAACCTAAATTCCATGCCTAGAATTTTAACGTATTGATAGATAATTATTCTAAACTTAGATTCAAAAGCATCTTTCAACATAATTTCAAATCAAAGAAATAACATTAAACACAAGAATAAAATCAACATCAAGTAAAAATTGCTAGAACCATATATTTAAGGATCAAAAGGAATACATATTAGCTTGGTCAAGTACCTCTAACCCCAAAGGATAGATTTAGCTACTTACTTTCATAGTAGTCTTGCAAAAGTTGAAGAAAAAATGAAGATTCAAGACAAGATCCATGATTTCTCTGCAAATCTTGTGAAAATCCACTTCAAAAACCCTTGCTTTGTGTTTCTCTCTCTAGAACTGACCTCTCTCTAGAAATGCCCTCTCTCTCTCTCTCACTCTCTCTCTAAAAACCAGAAAATATCTATTACATTGAATGAATATCCAAAAAAATGAGAGAAAAATTATTTTATATGGCTGAATCTGTCAATCTCACTTAAGCGAGAATGGAACTCGCTTAAGTGAGTTGCCTTGAAATCCCACATTGGCCACTGGATGACTGCCACGTAGCCTTATCCTGTTGAACTCGCTTAAGCGAGCTGGAAGCGAGATTGGCTGGAAGCGAGATTGGCAGTGTCTCTATGTCAAAATCTTGCTTAAGTGAGAAGAACTCGCTTGAAGCGAGTTAGCCTTTGCATTTTGATTGATTTCTTGGTCCTTGCTTGTATTTCCCTGCACAAAAAAGGTAGAGTAAGGCACACATAAAGCATAAATAGCATATTTGCATAAAATTGGAGCTTTTTCATAGATAACTTGCAAAACAAGTCACTAAAATGTCTAAACTAACATAAGAAATATATCACTTTTGAGCACTTATCAATGGTACCAACAATAAACATTATTAGAGAAAAAATATTTAAGGATATATTTGGGATAATAGAAAAGGCAGCTCAAAATCCCCCACCCCCTTTTGTATATAGTATAGAATAGATGATTTTTAGTATTACTAACGGAAAAATGGACAGTCAAGTGTTAATCTTTCTGCTCTATTTCTTGCTTTAACACTTGTAAATGATGAACGATGTTTTTTTAAGAATTTTTTTTGTCGAGTCTGATGGCTAGAAATTCACCTTTTAAAGACGAATAAGGGGAGTCCAATGTTCGAATTCCGATCGCTACATATATATGAAATTGTGCTGATTATGCTAAGCTCACGAAGACTTTTTTATGAAATTTTAATTTTGAATTAAAAGTATAGATATGTGATTTTCAATCTTTGAAAATAAAATTGTGACTTTCAAATTATAACAAACCCAACCAACTATGTTTATCTTTTGTATCCATTATATTATGAACAATGCATACAAACAAAGAATATCAGAAACATTCATCACCCAATATCAATCAACAATCATAACTAAGGCCTTAAGGCTAAATCCAACATAAACACGGTTGATGAATGAAACTGAAAACTCAAAAATAGAATGAAAATTGATAAACTTGAGTTTTTTTTTAATATATTTCATTCCTTTCTTTTTCTCTTCTCACAAATTGATAGTCTTCATACATACACACCCAATCCTCCTCAAAACCTACTATTACAGTACCCTGCAGCATCAAATGTGGCTTGCCATTCAAAACACGGGTGGTAGAGGAGAAGCTTGAATTTCATGTGAATTCCTATTCTGAATACACTTATGCCATTTAAAAGCAATTCCTCTGTTTTCCTTTCCTTATTTAAATGTGCATAACTGTTTATTAAGCTGAATATTGGCGAGTCGTGAGAACCGGAGTTCCAAGGGCCAATGGAGGAAGGAAAAATCATGCCATGATTAAAGTTCCATTCCATTTAATTAACGCTTCAAGCTCCAATGGAGGGTTTAATTTGAGTCAATAAAACATACATGATCAATGATTGTAAAGTGAACTCATCCTGATTCAGTTGATCATGCTTCAAGCTCTAAAGACCGGCCATGAACCCAATGATAAAATGTTTGATCATATGCACTGAGGTTTGAGCATAAAAAATTAATTACTTGCATGCATTTACGATGAATGTTTCTCAGGACTTTATCATCAAACTTCTACAGTAAATATCAAGAGTATTTTGAAGGTTTATGTATTTAACATTGCTTGATAGTTCATTTTATTAAATTGAACTTGTATAAATATAGCAAGCAAACAAAAATAGTTTAAACTAGTTCCAAAAAGTTATCTTGCTAGAACGATAATGGATTAATGCGAGTCAACCACAACTCAATATTTCTTTTTTTTTTTTTTTGAAATAAAAATCCACAACTCAATATGGTACCAAATAATTATCCTAAATTATGGTACAATGGTAATAGCATCCTGCATCCTTATTCAAACCACACACGTACGCACAAAAAAAAATCACTGTATATTACCGAAAAAACAAGGAACTCGAGATCCTAGAAATGGTCTCCTTCAACTAATTTTAGACATTAAAATGTCTGTCAACCTTGTCCAATTTACCTCAAAATATTAATTAATCTTATTATAGAAATGCTGTTTTCTTGCAAAAACATCACAACAAACTTGCAATTTTAGAAAAGAAAAATAGAGGTAGACAGTGTTTCAACCCATTCCTAAAATTAACCTAGAAGTTTACGACAATTATGTGCCTATCATCTAAAAAACTTGCCAGATATAGAATTTACTTTGGTTGGTTGAAACTTTTATTGATAACCTATAAAAACCATAACATCATCCCATAACTCTGCAAGGATCTCCAATAATCTCTAATAAGCCTCCCCTAGTAAAACACCCAAGGGGAGGAAACTAGTATTCAAATAATTTGAGCAGAAAATTAAAAAAAAATATGAGTGGAAAGATAATTATCTCCGTTGTTTCTCTTATTCTTGTTGTAGGTGTTGCCATTGGGGTTGTTGTCGCCGTTCACAAAAATGGTGAAGACCCTGAGGTTCAAACTCAACAAAGAAATCTTAGAATTATGTGCCAAAATGCACAAGACCAGAAACTCTGTCATGAAACTCTTAGCTCTGTGCGTGGCACCGATGCCGCTGACCCTAAGGCATACATAGCAGCCGCCGTGAAGGCAGCCACTGACAATGTCATTAAGGCCTTTAACATGAGTGAAAGGCTCACCACTGAGTATGGAAAGGAAAATGGTGCCAAGATGGCTCTTGATGACTGCAAGGATTTGATGCAATTTGCTTTGGACAGTCTTGACCTCTCCAACAATTGTGTTCGTGACAACAACATTCAAGCTGTTCATGACCAAACCGCTGACATGAGGAATTGGTTGAGTGCGGTTATCTCTTACAGACAAGCTTGTATGGAAGGATTTGACGATGCAAATGATGGTGAGAAGAAAATCAAGGAGCAATTCCATGTTCAGACTTTGGACAGCGTACAAAAGGTCACCGCTGTTGCCCTTGACATTGTGACTGGTTTGTCCGACATCCTTCAGCAATTTAACTTGAAGTTTGATGTCAAACCTGCTTCCCGTCGCCTTCTTAATTCTGAGGTGACTGTTGATGATCAAGGATATCCTTCATGGATCTCTGCATCTGATCGCAAGCTTTTGGCTAAAATGCAACGAAAAAATTGGAGAGCAAATATTAAGCCTAATGCTGTTGTTGCCAAGGATGGTAGCGGCCAATTTAAAACTATCCAAGCTGCTCTTGCCGCTTACCCTAAGGGAAACAAAGGCAGATATGTTATCTACGTTAAGGCCGGTGTCTATGATGAATACATCACTGTCCCCAAGGATGCTGTTAACATTCTTATGTATGGTGATGGCCCTGCAAGGACCATTGTCACCGGTAGAAAGAGCTTTGCTGCTGGTGTCAAGACCATGCAAACCGCCACCTTCGGTACGTAATTCAATTATCATCGATCAAAACTTTTTTATTTTATTTAATTAATTAAGTACCTTATGAATGAAGAAAGAGTATATGAGAAAAAGTGGCATCACTCTCAAAATTCATTTTTGAAGAAAACATAACTCACATTGAAAATATATATATATATATATATATATATATATATATATATTACACATATAACATTGACATATATAGCCAGTGTGATCAAAATTACTAATTAATTGATCATCCATGAATGCAGCCAACACCGCAATGGGGTTCATTGGAAAGGCAATGACATTTGAGAACACAGCCGGTCCTGATGGTCACCAAGCCGTTGCATTTAGAAACCAAGGTGATATGTCTGCTTTGGTGGGTTGCCATATCGTGGGTTACCAAGACAGCTTGTATGTTCAAAGCAACAGGCAGTACTACCGCAATTGTGTTGTCTCTGGTACGGTTGACTTCATCTTTGGAACATCTGCTACCTTGATCCAACACTCTACAATCATCGTAAGAAAGCCTGGCAAAGGGCAATTCAACACAGTTACCGCAGATGGATCAGACGTCCAGAATTTGAATACTGGTATTGTGATCCAGGATTGCAGTATCATCCCAGAAGCAGCATTATTCCCTGAAAGATTCACAATTAGGTCTTACTTGGGCAGACCATGGAAGAAATTAGCAAGGACTGTCGTCATGGAATCCACCATCGGTGATTTCATTAATCCAGATGGATGGACCATTTGGCAAGGAGAACAAAATCACAACACATGTTACTATGCAGAGTATGCCAACACCGGACCTGGTGCCAATGTTTCTAGGAGGGTCAAGTGGAGGGGTTATCATGGTGTCATTAGCAGGGCCGAGGCTACCAAATTCACCGCTGGTGTATGGCTCCAAGCTGGACCCAAGTCTGCAGCTGAATGGTTGAATGGTCTTCATGTTCCTCACTACCTTGGCTTCAAAGCTTGAAAATTAAACATGTAACTCTACAAGTGTGAATGTGATGCATGGCTCGGAGATAAATCGTTATTCTTTGTAATTATCTTTCCTATTTTTGTACATGAGATCCACCAGAAATACAAATGAAAATTTGTGCAGATTATAGTATAAGCTTCAATTTCTTTTTTGCTTTGATCATTCAAATATAAATTATTCAGAAGCGTTCGTGCAAACTTCATACGCAAAAACGTTTTTGCTTAATCCATATTGTTTAAAGAAGCTGTTAAATGCAAATGAATAATTGATCATTTAAGAAAAAAGATGCTTCAAATATATAGGATTACGTCACTGATAAGTGATAGTTAATATTGAACGTCGCACCTATCTAATTTAGACAAAAACTATTTGGTTAGTATATTTCTCAAACAAATCTATATGTCTCTTTAGTTTATAGACTTTTTTAAGAAAAA
The DNA here is from genome assembly GCA_958299785.1 of Medicago lupulina. Classification (NCBI taxonomy): domain Eukaryota; kingdom Viridiplantae; phylum Streptophyta; class Magnoliopsida; order Fabales; family Fabaceae; genus Medicago; species Medicago lupulina. Next base: position 3,521,539 of record OY283140.1, read on the forward strand.
TGTTATGTTGAGTAACATTTAGGGGGATGTATTGAATTAAGATTTTAAGGGATATTAGAAGACTTTACAAAATTTAATGACTTTAGTGATTCTTAAAGATTATCAAGATTTACAATTTAGATTTCAATGGATTTACATCATAAGATTTTAAAAGATTTTATGGATTGATAAAATTTCAAATTTCATGAATTTTAAAATTTCATTGAAAAGAAATGTTATAATTCACTCTCGAGAGAAGGGAAGAGAGAGAGATAGAGAGAGAGGGGGGGAAATCTTAAAAGAAATAACAATCCTATGAAATCTCATGGTACAAAGGTAATAGCAGCCTTATTCAAGGCCACGCACGTACACACAAAAACTCACTGTTTATTTCCCAAAAAACAAAAAATTCGAGATCCTAGAAATGGTGTCCTTCAACTAATTTTAGACATTAAAATGTTAAAATGTCTATCAACCTTGTCCAATTTACCTCAAAATATTAATTAACATTATTATAGAAATGTTATTTTCTTGCAAAACATCACAACAAACTAGCAATTTAAGAAAAGAAAAATAGTGGTTATTTAGAGAATTGGTAGTTAGTTAATAGAAGTTAGTTAGATTTGACCCGGCGCTTTAACACACCAAATGCCTTTACAACAGGAAGTGGTTTGACATTTCTTATTAGCAACCTAAAAAAATAAATATGTTAAAGATGATAAATTTTATCCATGAGAAGTTTGCATAAACTGATAGCGTGTAGATGATTTGCTAAAAGACATGGACTGAACTGGACAACTTTTTATGTACTAGTAACTGTCAAATAATAACTATATATAACAGAATTAGTTTTTTCTGTTTTAGGGACTTCAATGAGTATATATTTATTTGATGAAGTACCACTTTGTAATTCAGTTAGCACATTCATTTCAATAATGAGAATTGTTTCTACTCGTCACAGTAATAGTGGTAGATAGTGTTTCAACCCATTCCTAAAATTAACTGAGAAGTCTACGACTATTATGTGCCTATGATCTAAAAAAATGCCAAATATAGAATTTACTTTGGTTGGTTGAAACTCTTTCTGATAACCTATAAAAACCATAACATCATCCCATAACTCTGCAAGGATCTCCAATAAGCGTAAAAAAAATGAAGGGAAAGGTAATTATCTCCGCCGTTTCTCTTATTCTCGCAGTAGGTGTTATCATTGGTGTTGTTGTAGACATTCGCAAAAATAGTAAAGACCCTGAGGTTCAATCTCAACAAAGAAATCTTAGAATTATGTGCCAAAACGCACAAGACCAGAAACTCTGCCATGAAACTCTTAGCTCTGTGCGTGGCGCCGATGCCGCTGACCCTAAGGCATACATAGCAGTGGCCGTGAAGGCAGCCACTGACAATGTCATTAAGGCCTTTAACATGAGTGAAAGGCTCACCACTGAGTATGGAAAGGAAAATGGTGCCAAGATGGCTCTTGATAACTGCAAGGACTTGATGCAATTCGCTTTGGACAGTCTTGACCTCTCCAACAACTGTCTTCGTGACAACAACATTCTAGCTGTTCATGACCAAACTGCTGATATGAGGAATTGGCTGAGTGCGGTTATCTCTTACAGACAAGCTTGTATGGAAGGATTTGACGATGCAAATGATGGTGAGAAGAAGATAAAGGAGCAATTCCATGTTCAGAGTTTGGACAGCGTACAAAAGGTTACCGCTGTTGCCCTTGACATTGTGACTGGTTTGTCCGACATCCTCCGGCAATTCAACTTGAAGTTTGATATCAAACCTCTTTCCCGTCGTCTTCTTAATTCTGAGGTGACTGTTGATGATCAAGGATACCCTTCATGGATCTCTGCTTCTGATCGCAAGCTTTTGGCTAAAATGCAACCAAAAAATTGGAGAGCAAATATTAAGCCTAATGCTGTTGTTGCCAAGGATGGTAGCGGCCAATTTAAAACCATTCAGGCTGCTCTTGCCGCTTACCCTAAGGGAAACAAAGACAGATATCTTATCTACGTTAAAGCTGGTGTCTATGACGAATACATCATTGTCCCCAAGTATGCTGTTAACATTCTTATGTATGGTGATGACCCTGCAACGACCATTGTCACCGGTAGAAAGTACTATGTTAAGGATCGTGTGAGGACCATGGACACAGCCACTTTCTGTACGTAATTAAATTATCATCTATCACAACTTTTTTATTTTATTTAATTAATTGTGTACCTTATGAATGAAGAGAGAGTAGATAAGAAATAGTAGCATAGCTCTCAATTTATTTTTGAAGAAAACATAACTCACATTGAAAAGATATATATATATCGAGTGATCGAAATTACTAATTAATTGATCATCCATGGATGCAGCCAACACCGCAATTGGGTTCATTGGAAGGGCAATGACATTTGAGAACACAGCCGGTCCTGATGGTCACCAAGCTGTGGCATTTAGAAACCAAGGTGATATGTCTGCTTTGGTGGGTTGCCATATCCTGGGTTACCAAGACAGCTTGTACGTTCAAAGCAACAGGCAATTCTACCGCAAATGTGTTATCTCTGGTACTGTTGACTTCATCTTTGGAATATCTGCCACCTTGATCCAAAACTCTACCATCATCGTGAGAAAGCCTGGCATTGGTCAATCCAACATAATTGTCGCAGACGGATCACCGTTGTGGAATATGAATACTGGTATTGTGATCCAAGATTGCAATATCATCCCAGAAGCAGCATTGATCCCTGAAAGATTCACAATTAGGTCTTACTTGGGCAGACCATGGAAGAATGAATCAACGGCTGTCTTCATGGAATCCACGATTGGTGATTTCATTCATCCAGATGGATGGACCATTTGGGATGGAGAAAATGGAACAACAAATCACCTCACATGTTACTTTGCAGAGTATGCCAACACTGGACCTGGTGCCAATGTTGCGAGGAGGGTCAAGTGGAAGGGTTATCATGGTGTTATTAGCAAGGCCGAGGCTACCCAATTCACCGCTGGTATATGGCTCCAAGCTGGACCCAAGTCTGCAGCTGAATGGTTGAATGATCTTAATGTTCCTCACTACCTTGGCTTCAAAGCTTGAAAATTAAACTAATGTTTCTATTCAGCGGGCGTGGTTATTGGCAAGAACTTATTGAATCCATCATTTGGGCTCGTAATAAATTAAAAGTTGCTCCTGCTACTCAGTGTAACTCTCAAGAGAGTGCGAATGTGATGCATGGCTCGGAGACAAATTGTTATTCTTTGTAATAATATTTCCTGTTTTTGTACAGGGGATCCACCAGAAATTCAAATGAAAATTTACTCGAATGATAGTATAAGCTTCAATTTTCATTTTTCCTTTGATCATTCAAATATAATTATTCAGAAGCGTTACTGCAAACTTCATACACAAAAACGTTTTTTTGCTTAATCCATATTGTTAATAGAAGCTATTAAGTTCCTTCAAAAAAAAATAAAAAATAGAAGCTATTAAATGCAAATGAATAATTGATCATTTAAGAACAAAGATGCTTCAAATGTATAGGATTACGTCACTGATAAGTGATACTCCTAGCTAATTTAGACACAAACTATTTGGTTAGTAAATAGTTTAGCTAATATATAAGTTTTGTGAGATTGTTTGGGAGAATTTATGAAAATAGTTTATGACAAAGTTCACGAGTTTTTTTCGGCTTATTTTCCTAAGTTCCCCGATATAGGTCATAAAAATAGCTTATAGCATATACAAAAACAATTTAACTTTATTTCATCTTTTTTCTATAAAAAATAGCTTATGTAAGCTTATGCGTAAGCACTTATCATGATAAGCTGCAAATAAGTTGTTTATCCAAACAGGCCCATAGTAGTTGTTTATCTGTTTTAGATATTTTTGCCAAGGCAATAATTTTCATAATATATGATTTTAGGTGGGAGATTTGTTTCTTTTTCTTCTTCATAAAACAATGCAGAAAGCTTTTTCCCTCCTTAAAACAAAGGAGGGACTTTTCCTTTGGTTACCGTCTCTTTTCGACTCCCCATTTTATGTCTGGGCACTGGGAGGGATCATCAATGTGTGGCATTGATTTTGTATTGAGTTAAGTTAGACTTTATGATTTAGTTTCATGTAGAATGGTTGACACTTATTTTGGCTATTGTCATATAATCATATTCCCTTCTGTTCAATGGAAAGAGTGAGAAGTCAAGTGACTGAACTTTTATGTCTTGCTGCAGATTTCCGAAGCTTACACATGTCTATTGCCCGGTAATTCTCCAGAGTCCTTGTACTCAGAATAATATTCCAAATGTCACTCATGGTATGCAAACTCCTGAACAGACAACTGAAATTATAGAAGAAACTAAATGGGGATGCATCATTTTCTAAACCTTATTATATTACTTTCCCAAATTCAGTATTGTTTATTGAATTATGAAAAGAGTTTAAACGCCTCAATCCACAGCTCACCAATCCTACAATTTTTGAAACACAGGTGGTAGAGGAGAAGCTTCAACTTCAGGTGAATTCCTATTCTAAATCCTCCTATTTGTCATCTAAAAGCAATGCCTCTGTTTTTATTTTCTTATTTAAACGATGCATATTTGTTATTCAGCTGAATATTGGCGAGTTGTGAGAACTGGAGTTCCAAGGGCCAATGGAGGAAGAAAAAATCATGCCATGATTAAAGTTCCATTCCTTTTACTTATTCTGGGAACAGTTGCACTTGGAGGGTTTAATGCTTCAAGGTGCTTAACTACCAATTTTTTGGCTTGCCTTTCACTTTATTTTTGGATATATTTTACAAATTAATGAACTATGCACATTAACAGTGATGCCCTTTCTGCTACTGCCATGCAGGGCTTACAAAAGGCAGAAGGAGGACTACCCTTCGCAGAATCCGTTTCTTCCTTGATGACCTCCCGAGCAGGAATCATACCTGGAACTGCATATACTCCAATTGCAATTGATGGCTAATACTTAAATGAATAATTTGAGTCGATAAAAGTTACATGATCAGTGATTGCAAAATGAACTCATCCTTGATTCAATACAAGCTGATTCTTTGAAGGGGTGTTATGCAGTCCAATAGAGAGTGATAGGATAGTTCAACACATGATTTCTCCATCAACTGTTGATCCCTTCCGTGGTCATTACTCAATCAAGCAGTGTCTCAGTTTAGATTCCGTGCAGAAATATGACGGCTTTGGTTACATATGCACCGTAAAATGCAGCTGCATGTCTGCCTTTGGTGGAGTATCTGATTGTTGTTCGAAGACTCTGGGTTCAAAAGATTCTGTAAGGTTCATTCACTATTTGGCAAAGAATTGGGATATATGGAAGCTGATTGTAGACAGAGTTGCAGGAAGAAGCTATGTTTGTCCAGTGCTCTCTAATGGATTGATTGTGTGTTGTTGAAGATAAGCAGTATTCAATTCATTCACCATTTTGGAAACAGTCTGTTTGTGGGAGATGGGAGTGGGAGATGAATGAAATACGGGTCAATTTTGTAATTTTGTGAAAGTTTTGGGTTTGCATTGAATTTGAAAGACATTTTTGCCTTTATAGAGGATAATGGATTGTATTGTTGTGTAGCTGGACAAGCCAAGTAATACAGACAATATTATGTATTGACAGGTTGCTGTCATGAATACTAACTAATAGAGGAAAGGCTAAGTATCTCAATATGTTAAATAGTGCAGGGTGACTAATTAATAGAGTAATGTTAACATGAACCCTTATATATAAGTGCTCTACTGTCTCAAAATCCAAGGTTTTGGATGTATATCCTCATGTAATGGTTTAAATTGGAATTTAGAGTTAGACAAAGTTATGTTCTGCATCTTCACGATCATTTTCCTTTTATTTTCTAGACTTTGTTCCTAACATGGGATGCTTGACTTTCAATTGTAAGTATTGTAAGAATGGGAGTTATCAGTGTTAGTTATCTATTGAATGAAACAAAAAAGGAAATAGGAGGGTCAATTGACAACAAAGGAAATAGGAGGGTCCTCTCATCAAAGGAAATAGGAGGGTCCTCTCATCAAATATAGATACAAATAGTGGATGTGATAAAACAAAAACAAAAAAAAACAAAAACATGAATGAAACTTTTAAAAGGACACGTTTATTCTGCAAAAAAAAATCTTTACTTTTGATGAGTAGTATCAAACAAATGAAAATATGATTGGAAATGAGTCGAGTCGAATCGAACATGTCTGAGCTCAACTCGACTCGTTAAGAATTGGCTCGGTTTGAGTTTGACACAAACTTTTTTTCAACTCTAGTTCGCCTCGTTTAAAGTTCACGAACTGTTTGGTTCGACTCATTAGATTCAATTTGTTTGTTCAAAGCACATAACTTTAGGTGTGCAAATGAGTAAAGTCACATGAACCACGTAACTCAAAATTCAAAGAATTTAGCTATTATTACACATGGTAATTAACACTGGTATGCGACCACCAAATCCAGTTTTGCCTTCTTATGTCATATGTTTATCTTATTATAGATAATCATAGCCTCCATTTTTCATGCATGTTCCGATGCAAGACTATTTTAGTTTTGAAATCCTTACAAACTACAACAATAGTGTGCATGGCGTTGTCGATCAATTTTAAAGTAGCTCATTTTTATCCTATTATTGCTAAGTGTTTGTCTTAGTTTTTAAAGTATTATATATATAATCAAATATTTTTTAAGTGTTATATATATATATATATATATATATATATATATATATATATATATATATATATATAATCGAGTCATCTCGTGAACCAAACGAGTCGGGACTACATATAGCTCAAGTTCAGCTCAATTAGTTGACGAACTTAATTTTCAGCTCAAGTTCGGCTAATTTGGTTCATGAACCAAGTTCGACGAATCAATTGTCGAATCGAATTACGAACACTAATCGAATTGGTTTGGTTCATTGCCAACCTTAAATGAAAAGCATAACATCACGTGGTCATCTCACACCAAGTGTAGATGGGTTTAACGAAAGTGGCTACTTATGCCAGTATGGCGGACAACGATTTAGACTTAAATCTCATTGGACATTCATATTTAATGTCCAACGATTCTTCAAGTAATTTTGTTTCTAATAGAGTCCCGCTTCTCAACGATTTGTGTATGTGAGTTTCGTCGTTATGCTCTTTAGAATAAACTTATATATCTTTCAAAAGAGACATTCATATTTATAGTCTAAGGATTCAAGTGAATTTATCTCTAATAAAAGGCCACATGTAGGTTCATCCAAAAAAAAAATTAAAGTCTAGCTTAAATGCAGTAAAAAAGATTTAAGATTGAATGAAAGAATTCCACAACATATAAAGGTAGATCAATGTTGCACTCATTTTCTATACCATCAAAAATTCCACCAGTAAGCAGATGGAAATGTACAAAAGGTATATGACTTAAAGCTATTCATCATTCAAAGAATTGCCATGAATTCCTCTACATATCCCTAACTAAGGAAAAGCTCATATCCATTTCAAACTTCACATTCATTTGCTATATTAAGACCAGAAATACTATCTGTATCATCAACTATCATCTTTAGTCAAATTCCACAACAAAAATGTTCTCACAACTTCAAACACAAAAATGTTGATTTACTCAATTGATAGAGATGAAAAGCTGAAATAAAAAGAAGCCAGTTTCGGCTAATGGTGACTACAAAGGCACAACTCAGCTACCAATTTCCCTAGAAAGGTTTCAAAATCACTGTCCTCTTTACCTTTCAACTGAAAATGACACACATACACAATGACATTCCTAAATATTAATAGCTGATAATTAAACAAGGTATAAAAATGGTTGTAGATATGAATATGATATTCCTAAAAAGACAGGAAGAACCGATCGGGGTTTCTTGTGATCAATTTTAATGAAATTGTAAACACGAAATTAATAAAGATGTTATTGCAAGTAACTAAGATTTTGACAAAATTGAAGCGTAGAGTTAGGAATTGAAGAGAAAAGAAAAGGGGGGGTGGGTAGGTCACCTTTTTTGGTCGTCGTGACGGCGACATACGAAGAAGGAAGGGTGGAAACGGCAAGAAGTTGAAGAATTTGAAGCAGGATTATACGTTTGCTTGCATCTCTTGCATAATACTCCTCCTACCTTTGATATTGAATTTGAATTTGACTATTATCCTAACCCAGATTGCGTATGGGAAATGAGTCGGCAAACCACGTAAAGGGTTCACACACTTCCATAGATTCTCATTTGCAACAACATACAATCGTAATGTGCCAAAGACTCGTTTAACCACCTTCTGTTGCTCAATTGCACAATGCAAACCTTTCCTAATATCAACTGTCTCATATTTGGGATCACCATAACAAATGCAATCAGTTATATTTCCATCGGTGGGAAAAACCATTTCATTCATCAGTGTATTCAAAGTGACTAGAATAACATCCACAAGTCCTTGCAAATTCTCATAAGTTGATATTCTCATAAGTCAGCAAATAATAACTGTCTATAACAGAATTAGTTTGTAAGGGTTTGGCCCTTTTGTAATTGATGAATGCAATAAAATAGATGAAATGACTTTGTATTGAATTCAATGAAAAACACAATACAAGAGAAATTGATTGAATAGAATGTAAACTGACAACTTAATGAACTAAGAGAAAAGGATGGAAGAAGACTCAGTCTAAAGACTTAAGCCGTTACTCTCAAGGAGAGTACCAAAGGGAGAAGGAGACTTTTCTTCAATTTTCTTCATAACCCTTAGTGATCATCATTTCCCTATTTATGCACAATCACTAGCCACATGTCTATTTAGCTCAACCAATTAAATTTTGCCAAGTGTATTTTCTCATGTGCTATTTTGAATCATAACATTACTCCCCCCATTAAAATCAACCTTGTCCTCAAGGTTGAAGCTAAGGCAATGCTTTGGGTGGGAAATAGTAGGCTTCCATTGAACAATACAAAATCCACCCGGATCTTGGGCGAATTGTAAGGATCCCTTTTTATGGACTAAACAGCCGGTGATCATAGTAACAACAACAAGTGGATTGCACTCAAAGTAAATGTGTTCTTGCACGTACTTTTTAAGTACTAAATTGGAGTATGGCTCATGATCATTAATGGCTCTGCTTATGGAGGTAGCTAACTGTAAAATTCCCACCAGCCATTTCAACATATTGAAGATGCGGACAACCCAATTACTCACAATATCGGATTCTTTGTTATTGAACAACACCAATGAAATAACCTTCCACCCGTTGTCTTCATATGGTAAATGATACCATTGCAATGAACATGTAGACGCCTCATAAAGAAAATCTTTAAATCCCATATACTCAAAATTGGATAAGGACACAAACCTACAACTCTCATAGAGCCAATCAGCAAGCAGAGACAATGTGTAATTCATACTAACTTCAGTAAGTAGCCTTGCAAGACCAACTTTATCAGGATAGAACACCAAATAAAATTCCTCTAAAATTTCTATAAGATCTTTTACATCACTACCAACATAGACAAGCAAATTTTGGTATTCTTTTCCCACCAACAATTCCAACATCACATCATTGTTTGAGATATCCAAAACTGATAAAGGTTTGCAGTCCCTTGTCATCTTTGTTATATAATCTAGAAGTAAATGTGCCCAGTTTGGAAAACAACTAACAACTATGTTATGTTGCAATTGAAAGAGAACCACCAACCTTGACATTTGCTGAAAACTAAGTTGATCACAAATTGAGGCTGGTTGAAATAGGAGATGAGCAATTGTGCAGATGTTTGAATGATGTGTCTTAAGTACAGTAGAAAATATTTCATGGCAACCATATGGAAAATAAGTATCTTGAAAAATTGTAGCCATACTGCCACCGATTATATAAGCTGGGAGCACAAAGACATAGTTTTCCACATCCATAAGCTCATATTTTGAATATGCATTGTGATTACCCAATTGAAACATCTCCATAAAGAGGCATGAAGCTAACTTATGCATACAAATTCTAGCACAACCATCCATTAAAACAGTCCAGGTCACAATAGTTTGGGTTGGAGAAATGTTAAACATGTTGCATTCATTATTATTACCTCCCTGTTTAGTACATACAACAATAATAATGTTTCCAATAACACCACTAAACTCATAGCCACTTATGATTACCACTATAGAAGGCACAACCTGAATTATCTCATGATTTTTCATTAGTGAATTAAGACACTCAGTAAAAACTATTTCCATGACATTTGAATTGTGGCAAAGTTGCTTATCCTTCACAATGACATTTAATATAGCAAACCCAGTAGCAGGACAAATTCCATTTGCACTAAAGCCATACCTGTTTTCTACTAGAGAATCGAGACCAGGTGGTTTTGCTGGAGGTCGCAATGTAAACTCTGGAACAAGCCAAATCCCAAGACCATTAGCATAAGATTTCGAGTTTCGCACCATCGAAATTTCAACTCGGTCTGGTGGCTTTGGCGGTGGTAAAAGCATGGTGAGTTCCCATGTCACCTTGAATTCCACAGTCATCTTTTGAATACTGTGACAAGGCAATTTCAGCAGTGGCAGTGTCGATTTTGGAATGTTTAATGGAATACGAGCAAATTTTCTCAAAATGAGGAATCCATGTAGCTCTAATCGAAAGAGAAATTATGGCTCTAAATCTTTGAGTCAAACCAGGATCCATCATCAGAGTTACTAATCTATTTGACAAAGCATCATAGGATAGAAATTCTTTCTCATTCAACCTACCAGCTGTTATACACATACAGAACAGGGAATTTAAACACCCCACAAGCAGATTTGACATTTCAGCAAATACCTGGCATGCAGTCCCAATCCTCCAAAATTTGAAATTCAATTCAAGAACCCAAAACACAGGTGGGTTTAAGAGGATAACATACTGCAGCAATAAACAGAGAAACGAAATGGAGTGGTAGCATTACGGAGATGGGTGTCTTATTCATCATTCCGAAGCAACAAACAGTTCATCCTCCAATGAATCAGTGCCATCGAAGGGAGCAAGATGGCGTGGAAGTAGGCAATCTACGAAACAGTTAGTGATCATCCAATGTAAGGGTTTGGCCCTTTTGTAATTGATGAATGCAATAAAATAGATGAAATGACTTTGTATTGAATTCAATGAACAAGAGAAATTGATCGAATAGAATGTAAATTGACAACTTAATAAACTAAGAGAAAAGGATAGTCTAAAGACCTAAGCTATTACTCTCAAGAATGAGACTTTTCTTCAATTTTCTTCATAATCATTTCCCTATTTATGCACAATCATTAACCAATTATATTTTGCCAACTGTATTTTCTCATTTTTCTGTTTTAGGGACTTCACTCAGTATATATTTGATGAAGTACCACTTTGTAATTCAGTTAGCACATTCATTTCAACAATGAAAATTGTTTCTTCTCATCACACAGTAATAGTGGTAGATAGTGTTTCAACTCATTCCTAAAATAAACTGAGAAGTCTACGACTATTATGTGCCTATGATCTAAAAAAATGCCAAATATAGAATTTTCTTTGGTTGGTTAAAACCTTTTTTGATAACCTATAAAAACTATAACATCATCCCATAACTCTGCAAGCATCTCCAATAAGCGTAAAAAAAATGAAGGGAAAGGTAATTATCTCCGCAGTTTCGCTTATTCTTGTTGTAGGTGTTATCATCGGTGTTGTTGTCGACGTTCGCAAAAATGGTAAAGACCCTGAGGTTCAAACTCAACAAAGAAATCTTAGAATTATGTGCCAAAACGCACAAGACCAGAAACTATGCCATGAAACTCTTAGCTCTGTGCGTGGCACCGATGCCGCTGACCCTACGGCATACATAGCAGCCGCCGTGAAGGCAGCCACTGACCATGTCATTAAGGCCTTTAACATGAGTGAAAGGCTCACCACTGAGTATGGAAAGGAAAATGGTACCAAGATGGCTCTTGATGACTGCAAGGACTTGATGCAATTCGCTTTAGACAGTCTTGATCTCTCCAACAACTGTCTTCGTGACAACAGCATTCAAGCTGTTCATGACCAAACTGCTGATATGAGGAATTGGTTGAGTGCAGTTATCTCTTACAGACAAGCTTGTATGGAAGGATTTGACGATGCAAATGATGGTGAGAAGAAGATCAAGGAGCAATTCCATGTTCAGAGTTTGGACAGCGTACAAAAGGTTACCGCTGTTGCCCTTGACATTGTGACTGGTTTGTCCGACATCCTCCAGCAATTCAACTTGAAGTTTGATATCAAACCTCTTTCCCGTCGTCTTCTTAATTCTGAGGTGACTGTTGATGATCAAGGATACCCTTCATGGATCTCTACTTCTGATCGCAAGCTTTTGGCTAGTATGCAACGAAAAAATTGGAGAGCAAATATTAGGCCTAATGCTGTTGTTGCCAAGGATGGTAGCGGCCAATTTAAAACCATACAGGCTGCTCTTGCCTCTTACCCTAAGGGAAACAAAGGCAGATATTTTATCTACGTCAAGGCTGGTGTCTATGATGAATACATCACTGTCCCCAAGGATGCTGTTAACATTCTTATGTATGGTGATGGCCCTGCAAGGACCATTGTCACCGGTAAAAAGAGCTTTGCTGCTGGTGTCAAGACCATGCAAAGCGCCACCTTCGGTACGTAATTCAATTATCATGGATCAAAAAAAAATTATTTTATTTAATTAATTATGTACCTTACGAGTGAAGAAAGAGTGTATGAGAAAAAGTGGCATCACTCTCAAAATTCATTTTTGAAGCTCACATTGACATTGAATATATATATATATATATATATATATATATATATATATATAAACACACATACATATAACATTGACATATATAGTCAGTGTGATCGAAATTACTAATTAATTGATTATCCATGAATGCAGCCAACACCGCAATAGGTTTCATTGGAAAGGCAATGACATTTGAGAACACAGCCGGTCCTGATGGTCACCAAGCCGTTGCATTTAGAAACCAAGGTGATATGTCTGCTTTGGTGGGTTGCCATATCGTGGGTTACCAAGACAGCTTGTATGTTCAAAGCAACAGGCAGTACTACCGCAATTGTGTTGTCTCTGGTACTGTTGACTTCATCTTTGGAACATCTGCTACCTTGATCCAACACTCTACAATCATCGTAAGAAAGCCTGGCAAAGGGCAATTCAACACAGTTACCGCAGATGGATCAGACGTCCAGAATTTGAATACTGGTATTGTGATCCAGGATTGCAGTATCATCCCAGAAGCAGCATTGTTCCCTGAAAGATTCACAATTAGGTCTTACTTGGGCAGACCATGGAAGAAATTAGCAAGGACTGTCGTCATGGAATCCACCATCGGTGATTTCATTAATCCAGATGGATGGACCATTTGGCAAGGAGAACAAAATCACAACACATGTTACTATGCAGAGTATGCCAACACCGGACCTGGTGCCAATGTTTCTAGGAGGGTCAAGTGGAGGGGTTATCATGGTGTCATTAGCAGGGCCGAGGCTACCAAATTCACCGCTGGTGTATGGCTCCAAGCTGGACCCAAGTCTGCAGCTGAATGGTTGAATGGTCTTCATGTTCCTCATTACCTTGGCTTCAAAGCTTGAAAATTAAACTAACGTTTCTATTCAGCGGACGAGGTTATTGGAAATAACTTATTGAATCCATCCTTTGGGCTCGTAATAAATTAAAAGTTGCTCCTGCTACTCAGCGTAACTCTTAGAGAGTGTGAATGTGTGAATGTGATGCATGGCTCGGAGACAAATTGTTATTCTTCGTAATAATATTTCCTTTTTTTGTGCAGGGAATCCACCAGAAATACATATGAAAATTTGCTCGAATGACAGTATAAGCTTCAATTTTCATTTTTCCTTTGATCATTCAAATATAATTATTCAGAGGCATTACTACAGGGGATCATACACAAACGTTTTTTTGCTTAATCCATATTGTTAATAGAAGCTATTAAATGCAAATGAATAAATGATCATTTAAGAAAAATGATGCTTCAAATATATATCACTGCTGTTTTTTTTGAGTGGGGATACGAGAAACTCTTAGATGGTCACATGACCAAGAAATAGCAATTTGTCATAACCAATTAAATTTTGACACATCATCATACACAGTAAAAAATTAAATAATTAAAACAAAGAGAAAGAACATGAGTCGGAGTTTTTTTTTTTTTTTAAACCCGTGAAAATGATAACACTACCAACAAAAAAAAGAAAGCGCAACGTTGGTGGTTAGCCATGCCCGAACGACGACGAGGGTAGCGGTGAAGACAGTTGCGACGTCTATGTTGATGACGGTGATAGAGAAGGTGCAACGATGGCCATGCTGGAACGACGACAAAAGTGTAGCAGGCTTAGAAACATACTTTGTTGTAAAATTGGGTCAATTGGTTGTAAAAAGGGCTATGAATTTGCTTAAGTCGTGTAAAAGTTTCAACTAAAATTAATGAAATTATGTTGTTCTCATACTACTTTGACATTCATTGAGTCACATTTCAATCTTGAGTTAAATATGTTTGAAGTCACCATAAATATGCGGCCTTTCAACATTGATTCCCATAAATTAGAGAGTTAACGAAGTCAATCGATTGGATCGCATTTTTAGGTTTCTAAGTTGCATTTGAAAATACTAATTTTATTTGTTGACTTAATAATGTGAACTAAAATTGTTTATAGGCTAATTTTATAGGACATAAAAATACTATTTTTTTATGTGAAGGAAAAACAAAACTTGATAATTGGCCGGAAAACATACCCTTAATTATATCTTCCTTATTTTTTATACTTTTTAAAAATAAAAATAAAAATATCCTTCATTTTTATACTTAGTAAATACATACTACGATAATTGTCTTTTGTAAAGACTATTTTATTTATATAATCGTGATCTCAAGATAAGAAGTGCCACAAGAGATTTAAAGTTTGATCGACTACATATGGATATGAATATATTATAAAAAGATATATTAATAGTTTGGATGTGATCAATTGACAGCATGCTGATGATTCTTTAGTAAATTACCTTATTACAAGTTTGACCGTTGAATTAAAAGATATATTATAATATAGATTATCTCTATAAAATTTAATATTAATAAAAAATTATTTAATATGTTAAAATGAAATACATCAAAATTGGCGTCTATAAACTTTTTGAAAAAACGAATTAATTTTGATGTATCTTATTGACATATCAAATTATTTTTTATTAATGTTAAATTTATAGAAAATTATCTATGTTATAATTTCTTTCAATTCAATAATCAATTATATAATACAGTTCTACGATAAATAATCATCAAAAGTGTCAATTGACCACTTCCCATGAATATAAATACAACAAAATAAGACAATACGGTAGGAACTAAAAATAAATTTCATTCAAGAGGGAATAAGTAGTACATAATAAGCACATGTTACTTTGTAAAACTGCTCCACAAAATCTATTTTCTTATTTGGTTGTAGACAAATATATTTTCTATCTGCTCTATTTAAGAAAACTTTGTTAACATTCTACTTCATTTTTCTCTTTTTATTGCGTTAATATTTGTAAATTATGAATTGTGTTTTGTTTTTATATATAGAATCTTGATTTTGCTTAAAAGTGTGTGTAACTTTTAAATTATAACAAATCCAACAAAGAAAGCTTATCAATTTCAATGACACGTATAATATAACAAATACTTTAGAATGAACACATACAATATAACAATATAACACATTTAATGACACATACAATTTCAATGACACATACTTTTAAAATGAACTTCCCTACCTTATGGAGAAAATGGATTTTAGAATGTATCAGAGCAACAACGGCTTCGGTTTTAGTTAACGGTTGTCCCATGGATGAATTTCCTATGGAACGGTGGCTTAGGTAAGGAGACCCTTTATCCCCTTTTTTGTTCTTGTTAGCGACAGAGGGATTGAATGTATTAATGAAGTCCTTGGTCGCATAGGGGTTATTCCGTGGTTACCATATTGATCGTCAAGATAGAGTGCAAATTTCTCATCTTCAGATTGAATATGATACATTGATTATTGGTGAGAAAAGTTGGGCTAATATCCGGTATATGAGGGTTGCATTGATTCTTTTTGAATAAGTATTGGGTTTGAAAGTTAATTTTCATAAGAGCATGTTAACTACAGGGAATGTATCTGATTCGTGGTTGTATGAGGCTGCCAGGGTAATGAATTGTAGAATGGGAACCATTCCTTTTATGTATTTGGGGATGCTATGCGGTTGAGTTTTTGGAAACATGTGGTTGATTGTATTATATCTCGCTTGTCGACTTGAAATGCAATCATCTTTCTATGGGTGGTCGCTTGATTCTGCTGAAATTTGTCATGTATTCTCTTCCGATTTACTTTCTTTCCTTCTTCAAGGCTTCCACAGGTATAATTTATTGTATTGAATCTATTACTTTTAAAAAGAGGGGGGGGGGGTGAGGATATTAGGAAAACTGTTTAGGTTGATTGGGACTCTATATGTTTATCGAAGGAGGAGGGAGGGCTTGGTGTTCAGAGGTTTGGGGATTTTAATATGGCGTTGTTATGGAAAGGGTGTTGGAGGATGCTTGTGGATAAGGAGGGGTTATGGTATAGAGTTTTGAGCGACGAGATATGGTGAGGAAGGTGGCCGATTGAAGGAGGGGGGAGAAATTGTTCCACGTGGTGGAGGGTGGTGAATGGAATTCGTGAGGGAAAGGGAATGGGGTCTAGGGAGATGGTTTGATGATAATATTAGGCGTGTTGTTGGTAATGGGTGTAACACTTTTTTTGGACAGATAACCAGGAGTCCCGTTATGTGTTAGATTTAACATATTGTTTGAGTTGGTTGAGAATAGGTGGTGCTTGGTCGAGGATATGGTGCGGCTGGGGTGGGGGGAGAAGGGTGGAAGTGGAGTAGGCGTTTACTGGTGTGGAAAGAGGAGAGTGTCAGAGACTGTTTTTCTTTGCTTCTTAACATTGTTTTGCAGGCTGATGTCATTGATAAATAGAGGTGGATCCTCGATCCTATCAACAGATACTCTGTTAGTGGGATTTATCACTTCCTCGCGGCAACAGATTATCCTATTGATAGAGGTTTGGTTGATGATGTTTGACATAAACAGGTTTCATTGTTTTCTTGGCGTCTTCTTCGCAACAAACTTCCAACTAGATACAATTTGGTGCGGGGATGGGTTCTTCAGGTTGACGCCAATGTTTGTGTTGGTGGGCGTGGCTCGCTGGAGGCAACTTATCATCTATTTCTAGGTTGTTCTTTCTTCGTCGAGTTGTGGCTTTTGATGTGGAAGTTTTTACGTATCTCCTCGATGGATATTGTTGTTCTTCGTCATCATTTTGTGCAGTTTGGTCAGCTCGCAGGTCTATCACGTTCATCTCATTCTTTCCTGAAGTTAATTTAGATCGCTTGCGTTTGAGTTATTTGGAAGGAAAGGAATAAGCGAATTTTTCAGAATACAACTATGGACTTGGACGAGATGATGGACAAAGCAAAGCTTCAGTCATTTTTGTGGTTGAAGGAAAATATGTTTACTTTTTCCTTCGTTTATCATGATTGGTGGCGTTACTCTTTGTTATGTATGAATTTATCCTTGTAATTACCGCTTTTTTGGCTTTTCGTCTGATGCTTTAGCATTGGTGACCTTATATTAACTTCTTGCGTACTACTTAGGCCACTTTTGGTGTTGGTAATATGTCTCATTTTGACTTGTTCAAAAAGAAAATTATAACTCTCTTCAAAGAGTAGGTCATTGTTCCGACATCATTCACAAGATATAATTTTCTTACCTTTTAGTTGTCTCTTATGATTTTATTTTTTGTTTGTTTGTGGTGTTCGGGGTTCGAAACTCCTAATCATACATTTATTATGCATTGTCCTTGTTATCAATTGAGCTGATCTCGGACAATGTTTGTTTTGTTTTGAATATATATTCTACCAATCTAAATGATTGAATATTTTTCTTAAAAAAGAAAAAAAAATGCTTATATGGTCAAAAACCACCTTAGACCATTTGCAATGGCTGTTGAATGAGTGTGTTGAAAGCAGGATTCAACAGAAATAGCACTCCAATGGTTTGTTGAATGCCTAGTTGGATGAAAGAGAGGATGAATAGATTCAACACATTTAATCTGACGCACAGTGGACACGTGTCGCGCTTCTGTTGGCCACATACGGCGCGTGCAGAACACGCGGGGACAGCAGCGCGTGACGCTGCAGGTGGTGGAGAGAGAATCTGCTTTATGGATAACAGCTGCCACGTGTTCAGTTTTGATTGGTTGTCCGGATTCTTATCATTTTAATTATTAAACCTCAATTATTTCGGTGAAAATTAATTAAAATTTTTTTTTACCAAAATTCATGATTTTTTTTCTCTATAAATAGAGACTTGGTTCATTTGATTTGGACACAGAAAAAAAAAACCAAGTTTTTCACTACCTTTATCTTTCTATTAGCAAACTAAGTGAAGTTTTAACCTTATTTCTAGTGAAATGGATTCCAATAATAATCAATTCAACAACCGAAATTATTCTAATTATCCATTTTACTATGAAAATCCCAACAATTATCAAAATCCAAATCAATTTTTCAACCAACGTCCTCAAAACATACATAATTTTGGTCTTACACCAAATTTCAACCAGTCATCCTCTGTTCCAAACTTTCATCCATATTATGGATCAATGATGAGATGTTCATCTCAAACACCCCCTTTTAATGGTTATATGCCAATGGCAAATGAAAATTTTCCCAATGTTGGTGCATCTCAATTTCCTGAATTTCAACACAATTAACTCCTGGTGGCTTGGCACTGTCTAATGAAGTCACTCCAAATCCAGAAGATTCAACTCCTAAGAGCAGGAAAAGTAAGGAACCAGCATGGAACACTGAACAAAATTTGGTGTTAATTAGTGCGTGGATTAAATATGGAATAGACAGTGTTGTCGGGAGAAATCAGAGAGGTGAAACATATTGGGGTAAAATTGCTGAGTATTGTAATGAGTATTGCTCATTCGATTCTCCGCGCGATCTAGTTGCATGCCGAAACCGTTTTAATTATATGAGCAAAGTAATAAATAAATGGATTGGTGCTTATGAAGGCGCTAAGCGTTTGCAAGGCAGCGGTTGGTCAGAAGATGATGTGGAGGCAAAAGCGCAAGAATTATTTGCATGTGGGAAGAATGGTCAATTTACTTTAAAGAAAGAATGGGAAGCTTTCTGTGATCAACCACGTTATGCTAGTCAAGTAGGAGGAAATGTTGGCTCAGGAAGTAGTGGATCTAAGAGATCTCACGAGGACTCTGTAGGATCTAGTGCTCGTCCAATGGGTAGGGAGGCAGCTAAAAAAAGGGTAAAAAGAAAATCAAGGAGGCTGCCTTAGAGGATGTGGAAAAGGAGTGGGTTCAATTCAAAGAAATCAAGGAGCAAGAGATTGAACATTTGAAAGAGTTCAACTTGGTGCAATGGGAGAAAAACAAATTGAAGAAAATGAAATTGTATGTAAAGTTAAGTTTCGAAGAGCATCTCGATGACCGGAAGAAAAAGTTGTTTGAAACGTTGGAGCGTGAGCTGTTTCCAAATTCATTTCAATCAAATATTTGCTTGTATTCGGTCAAAATTGTCAGTGTTGTCTAGTCCACAGTGTTTTCTTTAATAATTTTCAGTGTTGTCTAGTTCCCAATGTTTGCTTTGATAATTTTTAGTGTTGTCTAGTCCTCAGTGTTTGCTTTAATAACTGTCAGTGTTGTCTAGTCCCTAGTTTTTCCTTTAATAATTATCTGTGACTTATTTCACATACTATTTGAAAGTCTTCCTCTATTCGTTGTAATGTGTGCCCATTATTTCACATACTATTTGCTTTAATAATTATCCACACTGTTTGCTTTAATACAATACAATAACTTATTTCGAATCCGTCATTGTCCACCACACAATGTACTTATATATAGGGACTCATATCTACTTCTAATATCACAAATCTCACTCATATCTACTTCCAATATCACAAATCTCATTCATATCTACTTTCAATATCACAAATCTCATTCATATCTACTTTCAATATCACAAATCTCATTCATATCTACTATCAATGGATCCTTTTGATATCGAAGCTTACTTCCGAAAACGTGATATTGAAGACACTTATATCGTCAACCGATTTATTCAGCGTCGAAAAAAAATAGAGGAAGTTAGTGCATCTCGTAGTAGAAAATATGTCAAAAGATATCATGCAGCGGCAAATCAAAGGCTAATTGACGACTACTTTGCCAATGAGCCTACATACGACGATGCAATGTTTCGTCGTTGGTACCGGATGCAAAAACACGTTTTCCTTTGAATCGTTGGAGACCTTTCAAGTAGTGATAACTACTTCACCCAACGAGTTGATGCAGCCAATAAAGAAGGCATATCACCCTTAGCAAAATGTACCACAACAATGCGAATGTTAGCATATGGTGTGGCGGCAGATGCGATTGATGAGTACATCAAAATAGGAGGTAGTACAACATTTGAGTGCTTACTTAGATTCTGCAAAGGAATCATACGATTGTATGAGCAAGTGTACTTGAGAGCACCAACCCAAGATGACCTGCAAAGAATACTACATGTTAGTGAAATGCGGGGGTTCCCAGGGATGATCGGAAGTATTGACTGCATGCACTGGGAGTGGAAAAATTGTCCTAAAGCATGGGAATGTCAATTTACCAGGGGGGATAAGGGAACCACGACAGTTATTCTTGAAGCAGTTGCATCTCATGATCTATGGATCTGGCATGCCTTTTTTGGATGTCCGGGAACGTTGAATGATATAAACGTTCTAGACCGGTCACCAGTGTTTGATGATGTGGAACAGGGAAAGGCTCCAATGGTGAAATACTTTGTGAATCAACGAGAGTATAATACACCATACTATCTAGCTGATGGTATCTACCCTTCTTATCTAACTTTCGTCAAATCGATTAGACTTCCTCGAAGTAAATATGATAAGTTATTTGCAAAACATCAGGAGGCATGTCAGAAGGACATCGAACGTGCATTTGGAGTGCTTCAAGCTCAATTTAAAATCATCTATGAACCAGCTCGCTTGTGGGACATAGCTGATTTAGGTATCATCATGAGGTCATGCATCATATTACATAATATGATTATTGAGGATGAACGAGATACATGTGCTCAATGTTGGACTGATTTTGAGCAATCTGATGGAAGTGAATCTAGTACATCGCAACCATACTTAACTGATGTGTTACCCGCTTTTGCAAATCATGTGCGTGCTAGATCCGAGTTGCGTGATCCAAATGTTCATCACGAATTGCAAGCAGATCTAGTGAAGCACATATGGACAAAGTTTGGAATGTTTCGTGATTGAAAATGATTTGTATCGTACTAAAGAAATTACTTGTGTGTTGTGTGCTTAGTTTGTTGTTTTGCATTTTAAGTTATTTGTGTGTCGCGTGCTTAGTGTGTTGTATTGCATTTTAAGTTAAGAAAATAAAAATAAATTATTTTACTAAATTTTGTTTTTCAAAAAATACTAAAAAATAAATAGTTAATTGTATTATTTTAATTTAATTATAATCGATAATTTTATGTAATTATAAAAATAAAAATTAAATAAGAATAAGAAATAAAAAGTGGTGGAGTAGAGTGTTGAATAAGAAACCATTGGAGAGGGTAAAAGTTGAATGAGTATTGAATAAGAGAGAGAAAATGATATGGAGTCTTGGAAATTGAAAAAATGGATGTTGAAAGGTATTGAATGGGAAAACATTGAGGATGGTCTTACATGAGCATTGTAAAGTAGAAATCAAGAAAGCATTTTTTTGGCGGTAGTAACAAAACGAGAAGAACAAGTTTCTATTTTTCCCATTGTTTCTTGCAAGTTGCAACTAACGTGTTAAATGTTGTCAGTGTTACAATCATTGACACCGTCGTGTCGTGTGTGTATCGCTGACACAAATGGACGCTAATGAAGCCAGAATTCTCCTTGGTTTCCCACCCAATTCAAATCCATCTCCTTCCCAGGTTAGTTCTTAGGTTCAATCAAAATTCACCCCCTTCATCGACTCAATTTCAAATTTTGAGCCTGACCCTTTTTAATTCATTACTATTATTTTCCAATTTTGATCTTCAAGCTTCGTTTCCCTAATTTTGAAATTGATTTGTTTATGTTGATGTTAATTTTGTTTAGGTTAAATCAGCTTACAAACAGAAGGTGTGGGAATCTCACCCTGACTTATTTCCATCTCATGAGAAGCCTCTTGCTGAGTCCAAGTTCAAATTGGTGAGAGACCATTTCAATCAATTTATTTTTTTCTTTACTATCTTATGATATGAATTTGGGTGATGGTTGCATTATTTTTAACTAGTGATATGAATTGTGATAATGTGATAGTGGTCTTTAAGACTTAGTTATACTCCCTCCGTTGCCAATTATAAGCAAATTTAACTTTTTAGATTCATTCAATTAATGATGAATGTCGACTATAATATGAACCACATACATCATTAATTGAATTAACCTAAAAAGTCAAATTTGCTTATAATTGGAAACAGAGGGAGTATTATATTATGAGTACGTAAATTAGGACAAAAATATTTCATCGTAACATCCATCCGCACAGGCCAACTGTGTCGTGAATGAATATAGAGCTTGTTCTGATTGGCTTATATGAGCTTATCTACTGACATAAGTTTTTTGAGATTGTTTGGGAGAATTTATGAAAACAGCTTATGACTTAGTTCACGAGTTTTTTTTGGCTTATTTTCCTAAGTTCCCCGATATAGGTCATAAAAATAGGTTATAGCATATACAAAAACAATTTAACTTTATTTCATCTTTTTCTGTAAAAAATAGCTTATGTAAGCTTATGCGTAAGCGCTTATCATGATAAGCGCTTGTGCGATAAGCTGCAAATAAGTTGTTTATCCAAACAGGCCCATAGTAGTTGTTCATCTGTTTTAGATATTTTTGCCAAGGCAATAATTTTCATAATATATGATTTTAGGTGGGAGATTTGTTTCTTTTTCTTCATAAAACAATGCAGAAAGCTTTTTCCCTCCTTAAAACAAAGGAGGGACTTTTCCTTTGGTTACCGTCTCTTTTCGCCTCCCCATTTTATGTCTGGGCACTGGGAGGGATCATCAATGTGTGGCATTGATTTTGTATTGTGTTAAGTTAGACTATGAATTAGTTTCATGTAGAATGGTTGACACTTAATTTGGCTATTGTCATATTCCCCACTGTTAAATTGAAAGAGTGAGAAGTGACTGAACTTTTATGTCTTGCTGCAGATTTCCGAAGCTTACACATGTTTATTGCCCGGTAATTCTCCAGAGTCCTTGTACTCAGAATAATATTCCAAATGTCACTCATGGTATGCAAACTCCTGAACAGACAACTGAAATTATAGAAGAAACTAAATGGGGATGCATCATTTTCTAAACCTTATTATATTACTTTCCCAAATTCAGTATTGTTTATTGAATTATGAAAAGAGTTTAAACGCCTCAGTCCACAGCTCACCAATCCTACAAAATATCACTTTGATATTTGAGTGGAATTCACAATTTTATGCTTATAACATTAGCATCCTTTAACCAGTTTTGAGATATTCAAAAAACACATTAGCATCCTTAGATAGCATATGGTCAGACCAAATTAGTACTCTGACTGGAAGACCAAATTATAGGGAAAAATAACTTTCCAAAAGCTCCCTTTTATTGTTTTATCTTGTTTCTTTGATATCCAGGTTACGATCACGAGCAGTATCTATAGGCGTTTTCATGCTTGAATGTTTATCATAATTGTGCATTATTATGTAGTGACTGGCTAAGTAAATATGATAAAGTATATTTATCCTCATATTTCATTATTTTTCCTTCCTACCCAGCTCCAAATTTGAAAGAAAAAAAAAAATCTTTAGGTTGTTGTCCTAGTACACTGGCAGTTGAAATTCTTTGTTCCTTTTGTCTCACAAGTTTCATCTTCTTTGGTAATGGCAAAGTGTGATAAGGTTGCCTAGAACATAGATACGGGTCTGTTTAATGCCATGTTGCTTTTACTTTTTTTTCCCTTAAAAAAATCGTCTGTTAGAAACTTTGAAAACAAAGTGAACTCGTTGGGGAATTATATGATTAGGAAAAGGCCCTTATCTTCCCTTTGAAGGACCTTGATCTCATCCTACTGCTTTATTTATATCTGTATTGCAACTTCTTTCAAAGTACTGAATAAAATTTGAAACACAGGTGGTAGAGGAGAAACTTCAACTTCAGGTGAATTCCTATTCTAAATCCTCCTATTTGTCATCTAAAAGCAATGCCTCTGTTTTTATTTTCTTATTTAAATGTGGCATTTTTGTTATTCAGCTGAATATTGGCGAGTTGTGAGAACTGGAGTTCCAAGGGCCAATGGAGGAAGAAAAAATCATGCCATGATTAAAGTTCCATTCCTTTTACTTATTCTGGGAACAGTTGCACTTGGAGGGTTTAATGCTTCAAGGTGCTTAACTACCAATTTTTTGGCTTGCCTTTCACTTTATTTTTGGATATATTTTACAAATTAATGAACTATGCACATTAACAGTGATGCCCTTTCTGCTACTGCTATGCATGGCTTACAAAAGGCAGAAGGAGGACTACCCTTCACACAATCCATTTCTTCCTTGATGACCTCCCAAGCAGGAATCATGCCTGGAACTGCATATACTCCAATTGCAATTGATGGCTTATACTTAATATACTTCTACAATATATTTAAATGTAAGCGAAAATGAATAGTTTGAGTCAATAAAAGTTACATGATCAGTGATTGCAAAATGAACTCATCCTCGATTCAATACAAGCTGATTCTTTGAAGGGATGTTATGCTGTCCAATAGAGGGTGATAGGATAGTTTTATACAATAAGTGGTAATAACAAATTTGGAAGCAGTCTATGGTGGTGCATCAAAGTTTTTGTATGTTGGATTAATCTCAATTACACATTTTTATGATGCACCCCCACACCAATTTTGTTCTTCTCAAAAAAATAAAAATAAAATCATGTGCCTCACTTCTTTCGTTTCCCGCCTTATTTCTCTGAATCGGCCACCACTTCACCTGGCCAGCCCCACACTATATGAGTTTGTGATACAATTATTTGGCGATGCAACTCCTTCCATATCTCTCATTATCTTTATCTACCACTTTTATGGCCGGTGGTTTTGGATTGAGACAATGGTGCCAACCTAGTTGGGATAGTTCTGCGGTGCCAACAAGTTAGATTTTATCCAGTACTGTGATTTTACCTAATGTAGAGACCTTACTGTGGTCCATAAAATTCTACTTGCAATTCATGGTGCTGACTACTGATGAGTGTAACCATTTGGAAACATTTGTACCAATTGTTTGGAGATTTTATTCATATCACAAGTTTTTTATTGATAAAATTCGTATCACAACCAGTTAGAATGTAATGGATGACATAATGACCAATTTGGTTTCCTCTAATTTGAGTTATCTAGGACTTAAATCTTTCAAGTTGTTACGGACCTGCCAAATCACTCAAAAAAAATATGGTTCCATCAATTTTCTTCTAAATTCAAATATTAAATAAGCTTAATTACACTTTTGATCTATCTATTTTCATTTACTCATGAAATTTACTCTCTCTATTTTAAAATCACTTAGATTTGGTCCCTCTGTCCTATTTTTAAACTTAAAAATGGTGATATATAATATTTGAATCGAATGTTTAAAAGTGTTTTCTCTTAACTCAAGTAAGTCTTGTATGGGTGCTTAATTATTTTTAATCATTTGATAAAAAAATCCACCAAATCTTATGAACTTATGATATCCACATATCTTTTATCCCAAAAGCGATGTTATTTTGTCCCAAAATTCAAAATTAGGGGTAAAAAATCAAAACATTTTGGGCTAAACATCGCCATTTTTAGTCACAAACTTGGTTTGAACAAAAATTGCAACAATGCATGAAAATGGAGGAAAAAATCATATTTTAATATTGAGGGACTGAAATTCTGTTTCAAATAAAATAGAGGTCATAATGCATTTAAGCTTGAAAATACAATGCTAAATCCCTAATTAGTGATTCTTACATTTGAAATATATTTATCGCCTTCTTATCATGAAAACAAATGAAATTAACACTAACAAAACAAAGCCCTCTTAAGTTCAACACATGATTTCTTCATCAACTGTTGATTCCTTCCGTGCAGAAATATGACACCTTTGATTACATATGCACCTTAAAATGCGGTTGCATGTCTGCCTTTGGTGGAGTATCCGACTGTTCATATAGACCATGGGTTCAAGAGATTCTGTAAAGTTTATTCACTATTTCGCAAATAATTGGGATATGGGAGCTGATTGTAGACAGAGTTGCGGGAAGAAGCTATGTTTGTCAAGTGCTCTGTAATGGATTGTGTGTTGTTGAAGATAAGTAGTATTCAATATTCATTCACTATTTTGGAAACAATTGGTTGGGATATGTAAGGTTGCAGCAAGAAATCTGTTTTTTGGAGTTTAAAAGTTTTGTGTTGATGTTTCTAGGTAAAAATTGACTAATGACTGACCGTGATAGTGTTTCGTTATCTTTATTTTTTTGTTGTGTGTTGGTCAACGGCTCTTCCATCAAAATCAAAACACACCTATAAACTATTTCTGCCGCACTCCATCTTTTTGTGGGACTAGGAGATGAATGAAATACGGGCCAATATTGTAATTTTGTGAAAGTTTTGGGTTTGCATTGAATTTGAAACTGAGACATTTTTGCCTTTATAATGGACCAGTTACTAAATAAGGCTACTACATAATCCTGCCAATATATTACATTGCTTTTATAGAGAGGATAATGGATCGTATTGTTGTGTGGCTGGACAGCCAAGTAATACAGATAATATTATATATTGACAGGTTGCTGTCATGAATACTAACTAATAGAGGAAAGGCTAAGTATTTAAAATATATATTCAATTCGATGACCCTTTGTTGTGACTAATTAATAGAGTAATGTTAACATGACCCTTATATGTAAGTGTTCTACACTGTCTCAAAATCCATGGTTTTGGATGTATCATCATGTAATGGCTTTAATTGGAATTTAGAGTTAGTCAAAGTTATGTTCTGCATTTTCACGATCATTTTCCTTTTATTTTCTAAACTTTGTTTTCCTAACATGGAATGCTTGACTCTCAATTGTAAGAATGGGAGTTATCAGTGTTGAGTATCCAAACCATCAAAACAAAGGAATAGACCTTACAAATAAAATGATGTGATAAAACAATATATTTAAAAAATAAATAAAAAATGAATGGAACTTTACTATTTATTTAAAAGAAGGTAAATGATGTGATGAAACAATATATTTAAAAAAGAAAAAAATGAAAGGAACTTTACCATATTTATTTAAAAGATCGTTTATTCATTTCTACAGAAAAAAAAAGTCTTTACTTTTGAGAAAGTATCAAACAAATGAAAAGCATAACATAGCATGGTCATTTCACACCAACTGTAGATGGGTTTAACGAAAGTGACTACTGCCGGCATTGGTAGACTACGATTTAGACTTAGATCTTATTTGACATTCATATTTAATGTCCAACGATTCTTCAAATAATTTTGTTTCAAATAGAGTCCCGCTTCTCAACAATTTGTGTATGCCAGTTTCGTCGTTACGCTTTTTAGAATAAAATTATATATCTTTCAAAAGAGACATTCATATTTAGAGTCTAAGGATCCAAGTAAATTTGTGTCTAATAAAAGGACACAGGTAGGTTCATCCAGAAAAATTAAAGTCTAGCTTAACTGCAGGAAAAAAGATTTGAGATTGAAGAGAGAATTCCACAACATATAAAGGCAGATCAATGTTGCACTCATTTTCTATACCATCAAAAAATCCACCAGTAAGCAGATGGAAATGTACAAAAAGTTATATATCTTCTATACCAACAAAAAGTCCCACCGCAGATGGGAATATACAAAAGGTTATATGACTTGAAGCTATTCATCATTCAAATAATTGTCATGAATTCCTCTACATATCCCCTAACTATGGAAAATCTCATATCCATTTCAAACTTCACAATGATTTGCTATATTAAGACCAGAAATACTAACTGTATCATCAACTATCATCTTTAGCCTCTGTAAGTGAAATGGTAATCGGCTGCCATCTAGAATGATAAGGTATAATCCATTTCTTGATTGTGATTATAATCTCCAAAATCTTAAGTACATCACCCAACACAAGCTCTTCAAGACACAATTTCTTTAGAATTAATGAAGCTTCATATCTAATAAAAACATATAATAAAACACAAAAGGTGATTACATCAGTAACTAACTTAGCAAGTAATAAAGCTTCAAGGAACTAAGAAAAACAAAATATTTATACCTGTTACAAGACGCCAAAATCGCAGATCTTCCTGAAGACGAAGCAAGGAATTGCTCTATCCTAACCCAGATTTCGTCTGGGAAATGACTTGGCAAACCACGCAAGGGGTTCACACACTTCCATAGATTCTCATTTGCAACAACATACAAACGTAATGTGCCAAAGACTCGTTTAACCACCTTCTGTTGCTCAATTGCATAATGCAAACCTTTTCTAATATCAACTGTCTCATATTTGGGATCCCCATAACGAATGCAATCAATTATATTTCCTTCGGTAGGAAAAACCATTTCATTCATCAATGTATTCAAAGTGACTAGTATAACATCGACAAGTCCTTGCAAATTCTCATAAGTTGATATTGTTGGCATACTCTTAACTTTCCTCACATTAGAACCAAACAATTGTTCAGAACTAGCATTCCTCTTGTTCAAATTCACATTACAAAATTCTTGACCACCATGGGTTGCATCATCATTACCATTCGAAATTGGAAGCATTAATTGGTTATTATGATCATTAGTTGAGTCGTGATTGTGAGTTTGGAGATTAGTACTACTAATTGGGATTATTGTAGAGTCATTACTAGAAAAGAATTCATGTGGGGCTAATCTAAACAGCTTTGAAGTCTTTGATTGTTCAGAATTAGCAACAGAACTATTGATGTTGTTGTCATCAATTTCAATTTCAGGTTTAGGTTGATAGACAAGTTTCCTAGAACAATTAGGGTTTGGTTCAGAGAAGAAAGGAGGACCACCAGCAATGAGTGTAGGCCATTGCCAAACGATTTTAGCGGCGGCGGTGAGAGGTTTAGAAGCACAAAAAGGTTGAGCAAGAAGAATGTTATACCTTCTCATACGAAGTTGATGAAGCGCATTTGAAAAATCTCTATCACCGGAAATTAACAAATAGTTAGCAGGTGCAGGGTTATCAACAGCCCATAGTAACATATCAACAAGTATCTTCTTATCACTAGCATCTTTCGCACCTGCAAAACAAAAAAGTGATTATTATTATTATTATTATATGATTATCGTAGAAGTGATTAGGGTATAGTAGAGTATACCGGAGGGGACGTGATGGAGGGAAATGCCGGTGGAAGAAAGCGCGTGTTGAATATGAGAGGGGATGCGAGTGGTGTCACCGTAAGATGAAATGGAAAGTGGGCCATGGAAGTTGGAGTTGAAGAGAGCGGTGGTGATGTTTTGAGCGATGGAATTAGCGTCGTTGAAGTATCGTGGGACTTGACAGTTTTCTATGTCCCACCAAACGGATATCTTCGCCGACGAGAATGTATTATTACTATCTTCCATTCACTCATTCATTCATTCATTACCTCACTTTCTTTCTTGTATATATACCTCTCAGAACGACTGTTAATTTGTGACTATTTTTTTAGAGTATTTTAAACACCAAAAGAAAATCAACAACCAATATTTGTAAAAGAATTTGCTTTTTTAATTCAAAAAAATAACTAATATATTTGATACATCACTCTTAATTTATTACAGCAAAATTCCCAAATATACCTTGCTTTCAAAGTAGTAAGTACTCTAGCCTAGAAAATATTTGCAAGTATTTTTATTATCATTGTGTAGCTAGAGTATTTTTGAGAGTATGTCAATATATTTGCTAGCATATACTTTTAAAACTCTTCATAAAGAATAAAAAAATTGCAATTTTATTTTATAAACATTTTTAAGCTTTTCAAAAAACAATTAATACACAATTTTCAATACAGTATTTCTATATCATAGTTCAACTCTTATGTTTGACACTCATTTGATCAATGATATAAGAAGGGAAATTTTTTTGGAAAGAACGGTTTTTAAACTTCAAAAAAGTTAAGTACACAAATTATCAACTTGGTATTTTTTAAATTTATTTTCGTGTACTCTTTTAGCATTTCTCAAAACAAAACAAAAAAACTCACATGCGTGCTTCCCTACTGCTTTTAGGGAGGGAGAAAAGTTTCTCAAAAAAATTCGAAAGCCAATTTGATTCATTCCAATGAAAGAATGGAACTTTTGGGAAAGAAAAAGAGGAATGAAATGCTAAAATGATACTAATGAGTATGGATTCCCTCTCCTCAAAAGAACAATATAGCAGCAATACGGGAATTAGCATCATTGAAGAATAATCATTATCCCTAAAACTGGATGAACTTAAGTGCATCAAACATGATTAAGGGGATAAATATAATTATTCTATTACATTCCAATCTCCATTCTATGTTCTAAGATGATGTAAATCACCAAGAAAATGAGAAGTCGTAGCATTGTCAAACATTTTCATTTTAAATTAACAGTCAGCAAAAATAGGTAAAAATAAATATCAAGTGCACTAGCAACTTGATGATAATCATCGATCAGAGTTATATCAGTCCATGTGGAATAAATAGAACCTTCATTGCATGGTCCAGCCAAAGCCTATACAAAAATGAATTAATTTACTAATGAATACTTTTTAACATTAAAGAAATCAACTCTGCCGAAAGAATATGTATGTTTCCTCTGCTCTATTTTCCCTCTTTTGATTTTCCTCCCTATTCTAATGGAGTCGTTGTACGTTCTTTTGGGAAGAAAGGTTAAGACATATACTTGATTTGGTTCCTTTAAGATCTTTGACTCTTAAACTCAGATTGTTGATAAGCTAGCTTTCTTCCAGGATGAATGTTCTTTTGCCTCTAAGCTAGATTGTTGCTATGCTGGCTTTCTTCCAAGATGAGATATCCGTGACGAATACATTAAAGGTGCTTCTTCGTCAAAATGAGAATGAGAATGAGAATGTGAATCAGAAAATGAATCGTTCCATAGAGTCTCCTTGTTGCTGCTCACATCATCATCTGCCTTTTTCTCCATCAGCAGCTCCTATATATTAATTGAAAATGTCAAAGAACAGAAAGTTGAACCAATATATATGCTTCCTTAAAAACGAACATGCAGGTATCAATTGTAATCATATTTGAATCAAGATCTATGTTAATGACAGATAAAACTCTAACATAACAGCAGAAAGGTTAGATCGGATTAACAACTACCAAATACAAAAGTTTCTACCATTTTATCAAAACTCACAAAAGAAAAGGTTAAAGGCCTAAAGTTAAAAAGTAAATAATGCCCCGTTTGTTGCACAAAATGATGACCTATCTAAATAGCAATTGAAATAAAATGGAAAGCTATGAAATTACCCTTATCAATTCAGTTTGTTTGACACATTGAACAAATGTGTAACTCTTGAGATGGGAAAAAGTTACTGAATTGCTTGAGGAATCTCTCATCGTAATTGATTATATATATATACAAGATTTACAATTTAAAACTGAAAACTTCATAGAAAAAAAAAACTAATGGAACCATATATATATATAGTGCTAAATAGATTATATTTGTCCCTGAACACTGCCCTCAAGCAGGTGAATACAAATCATACAGACCAAACTTGTTAAAAATGAACTAAATATGATTGACCTCAAAAATATTTTATGAGTGTCTCTTAAAAGCTGTCTTGAAAGTGATAGTGAATTGACACATGCTTGGTTCTTTTATAACAGACTCGGGCGGGTTGATGCAAATGTGAAAACACCTTGATTATCATAATACAATATCATCAAATACTTTTCAATGGTAGCAAAATCAATCCGTCAAACTTGATATGAATCCCCTCACGACAAAAGGAAAGAATGAAAGTTAATTTTTAGCATGTATAATGTAACTTTCATATACTTTAACAAGTTATCACTTCAACTCCACCAAGAACACCCAAATTAGAACACCACAAATCAAGATACAGCCTAAACATGGGAGAAAAGGTCATTGTTCGCAAAACTGGACGGACGGAACTCCGTCCTGAGCATCAAGCTCAATTTTTATCATGATAAATGTCAAATTTGGTCTTATAAATACCACTTATAGATTTTTTTTGTAGTTTTCCAACGCCACCAAGATCACCTCAATCAGACAACCACAGCTCAAGTAACAAACCAAAAAAAGGACAAAGGTCATTGCCCAGCAATTCAACGATTCCTCCAAGTCCCAAATCACAAGTTGGTTGATCCAATTACTACTTAATTTCATCCCAAATGTCTTACCAGGAGATAGCTTGGGTGAATCTTGCTTCAATTAATGGGATAAGTGATCCCTCCAACCACATTAAGAAAATCCATTACCAAAATTAGAATTGGGTTTGAATATGTTTTTTTCTACATGTTTAAGGCACTAACTCTCATATACGTGTCTTAGAATTATTGAGATAAAATTTAAAAATAAGAGGAATAAGTGGATACTTCCTAAGAGCATATTAGAAAGTATCAATAGAAAGTATCAAACACATGTCGGTATGGAATAAGTGTCAAATGTTGATAGTTTTCCATGTTTGGAGTGCCTAAGCTTCATATGTGTAATGTATTAAAAATACAATACATTGTTTTGTGATTTTTCTTTATGATACATTGAATAGTGATTGTGTTTCCCAATATCTCAATTTCTATAATTCTTTTGTATATTCATATACTATTCAATAAAAATTTAAGTGGATTTCAAATTATTTATACAACATGAAGAGTGGGTTGAAAATGAAATTGAAATTTAGAAAACATAGATTTATTAGTCAAAATAAAATAAAAATCATAGCTTTTAATAAAATGGGAAATAAGTGAAGGTGTGTCAGGAAAAACAAATAAATCTCATTTCACGGACAATGAAATCAGCAATCCCTCCTCTCTAGAAAGGAATGGTCATGGAATGGAATCATCTTTCCATGATTGTTATTTACCAACAGAGATGAGAATATTGGCTAACTAGAGTAGTCAAGAGCTCTTAGGGTAGGTAGTTAGTTGAGGTTGTTATAGTGTTATTTTTATAAATAGAAGAACACAAAGGATAGAGAGCATATTTGAATATTGTAATAGTATTCTCTATTGTGAAGGGGAAACCCTTGGAGGATAGATTTCCAACCATTCTTTTTAATCCTTTCTCAGCCTTTCAATAAAATAGTTCATTCTTTTCAATCCAATTCTTGGGGTCCTAACAGAATGTGAATGAAATAAAGCATAAAATGCAATCACCATTCGAATAGAAAACGCAACAAATGATAACACAGACAAAGACATTTTAATAGGGCAAAATACTAATGAAATTACAATACAAGCAAAATTTACTGAGAAGGCTTACCTTTTCTGATTCATCTGGGATAATTTGAAGTTGAGATGTGCGCACATCCCTGATCTTCAAGTAGTTGTAACAAACAACGCCACTTAAAGCTGCCCATTCAAAAATAATTCATATAAAAAGGTGCATGGAAGAAATCCATGCAAAAAATGAAATTTAAACTGCCAAAATGTCTCTGTAATAAAGAAACATATACCAATAGCATAGCCAATGACATTCAATCCTGTAATCTTTGATTCAGGAAATAAGACAGTTGAAAGAGAGATAAGTAGCCAGTCTTTCAAAACTCCAGCCACTCGAATAGTTACAGCCCCAGTTCTACCAATTACTAAGAATGTTGAGAAGTTCAATGCCAAAGCACAAAGAGCATTTGTAAAGAATATCCAGAAGTTAAACTGCATATGTGGAGCTTCCATCTCAGGCTTCTCAAGGATATACCATGGAATAAAAAGGAATACAAAGCTGCATAAAATAATGAGTAAAAAATGGTCATTAACTCATTATTCAGCAGATAAAATAAAGATATAAGTTTGAACTTTCATATAGCCACTAACATTTTCAATACAAAGGTATCCCAAAAAGTATTTCAACTCTGTTCCCCCTTGTGTCGAAATGAGTGCAGTATAAATAAGCATAAACCGGTACCCAAGGAGGAAGCAACAGAGCAAACATAACGTGAAGAACAAAAAAAAAATGACACACATATTATTTATTCGGAAGCGCAAAAATTAGATTATCATCAACTGAGATCAGCATCATAGTCAGCAGCATTTTGACTCTAAGCTTCTCTTAACACAAAATAAGCAACTCAAAGTTCAAATATACATTAACAGTCAGATGAATCTAGTGAGGGAAACTAACCAAGCCATTTTCAGTAGCAAGGTCAAAATCAATATCAATATAACGGCTTTAATTTTAATGAGCTTTTTCCCACCCGCAAATATAATCAAATATAAACAGAACTACATACAGGTTTTCAAATACACGGAAACATAAATACCTGCAGGGTGCTATGTAATACAAGCTGGTAATAGGATTTAGCGTCAAGCCTTTATTTTGAAGAAGAACTTGAGTTAAGACCAGCCTCAATGCTTCAGCAGCTATTCCTGATACTTGATAAACTGTACCGATCACATTAAAATGAATTTCCCCATAGGAGGAAATGACAACTCCAACACTGACCAACACCATGTTCCAGAATACGTCACACCTTAATCTCTCAGTTCCAAGAGTAACAGCCACAAGAAATGTTGCCACTGGCACTATAAATGAAAAAGAAAAAAAATCAAAAAGGAGAAAAAATCTTCCATTAAGGAATATTATAAACAAATGTCAGATGTAAATATGATAAACAAAAACTGACTCACTCAGGGCTTTAAGCATCTGGATGAAAGCCACAGAAATGTATAAATAAGCAGTGTTCCCAAACCTAAACAGACAATAAAATCTCAAATTAAATCTAATCTAAAAGATAAGCAATTTTTAAAGTGGTTTGTTAGCTTCAGGAAAACTGTTGTGAAATCACCAGTTCTATCACCTAATTTCCATCTAAATCCATATCATAATCAACGAGACGAATAACAAATATATTATACAATTATACATGACCCGTAGTATGTTAGCTACATCTTAATCTTAATTTACACATCTACAAACGAAAATCGGTGACTATATATGTGCCACACCGTATTTGTTTCATCCAACTTTGTAATGAAACCTTCTGTTTTATTTTGTCAAAAAATTTCCAACTGAATGAAGGTGATCAACATAATGAATAACATATAAGCTTCTGATAAAATGTTAGTTAAATCTTTGCATATGTACAAATAAAAATTTATTACAATCATCCTTTTTGTACTACGTTTTTTTTGCATGGCCCCACAAACATGAACATGCATGCACACAAATAGACTTGCATGATCAAAACGAGTTTCCGAATGAAGATCACAAGCTAGAAGCATAGATCTTGATCTTGATAACCTTGGTCAGACTTTTATATTAAAAAACGAGACAAAAACACTAGAACATCAACTTCGAAAAAATGCCAGCGAAATTTAACATTGACATCAACTAACTTTCACTATTATAGAATTGAATATAGGGGACTATAGCTTTGCTTGAATTACAAATTTTGGTCAATATCATCAAATGCTTACCACAGACTTGCTGCAAAGAAGGCGCTTATCGGGACCACGCAAGTTACATATCTGCATACCAAACATTTTGTGAGAAGCCAGAAGTATTACACGAAATATAAAACAGGGTGTCTATGTAGAATTCTTACATATGAACTGTCATTTTAACAGGTGCTACAACCTGCATAAATTGAAATGATGAAAAAGAAAAATCATCCAGTTAATTCAGTCATATTTGAAGAAAAGCCGATGTATATTACGAAAAAGCTAGTCAAAAGTCTTGATTTGACAAACTCAAACAGACTCGTACCTTCAGAACACGGATTAGAAAAAATGCAACTCCACCAGAAAAAGCCATATGGATCATGGTGAGTGTTATTGGAAATGGAAAATTAAAATACAGCGTGGAGAGGACCCACTGCAATAAACCAATGTCCACAAAAGGAAATAGAATGAGCAAAACATATTACAGTAGAAGATAAATCAGAAAACATAATCGAAAGAATTCGTTGGGAAATCCACGAACCCTTACCTTGTTATACAAAATAACACCTGAGGAAAGGGAAATGTAAACCAGAAGGTAGATGTAGGTCAGCAAATGCTGCCTACTCATTAATATCGCCATGACTGGCATATCGATCCTGCAAAACATAATGCAATCTAGTATGTGAAAGATCTTCAGACATAAAAACACAAGTTATCACTGATTATTATCATCGTGGTACAGCCAACTTAATTAAAAATGAAAATTTTCTTCAAAGACCTGTGTTACTATCTATCAAAGGGAATGAGACAAAAAAATGTATAAATTTTCCGTTCAGTCTCATGTATCGTTGAATCAATAATCAATTAAACTCGCTTCAACCAAAAATTATAACTTTCCCTTTCAAACTCACTTCTACGAAATATTAAAAATGAAATAGACAGAAACAGGGGAATCACTCTTTTTTTGTGTGTAAATAGGGTATATCTGCGCAACTGCAAAGACTAACCCCAAATGGGCTGCAAACTCAAGATAAGAGTTTCAACGGTGTTGCATACCAAGCACGGGTTCGAACCTGAGAATCACTTATGGGAAGCTCATTACCAACAACACGTGGAATTACTTAGCTTTGATAATCATATGATTTTGTTTTATTTTTATTTTTATTTAATTTATCAATGTGGAAAAAGTGTAAAGCATGAACTAAAGTGGTTAACTGAAATTAGGAAAAACATAGTTCAGAACATTAATCCTAGTGTCGTTGTACCGACCAACATTCATTCATGCGACCTAATAATACACCTTATAACTAAAACTAGAAAGAAGTTACTGTATGATTCGTTATGTGTGTGGATTTAAAGTTTAGAAACTACGAATACAGTTTATTCGATTTAATAGTACAATGCTGAATTCACATAAACAACAAACAAAAACAAAAACAAAATTAAAGAAAAATAAGAATAATTATAATAATTAAAAAAATTAAGTGAGATTGATAGTGGGGATTAACGAAAAGAAATCGAAAGAAAAACAATAATATGATTATTAAAAGGAAACATTAATAACGAAGAAATGAAGAGAGATTAGAAGAGATGTTACCTAGCGGGTAATGGAATGGTATAGTGATCTGAAAAATAGAAAGGTGGAGAATGCAGAAAGAGAGAGAGAACAAATTTACAAAGAACGAACGCGGTGGGTATGAATACGAGAAACCCGAGATTTTGTCTTTAAACACTTCTCTCAAAAGGAAAGATTTTGATCTAAAACATTTTTTACAATTTATTATTCACGGATACGATTTATTTTTTATTTTTTTTTACGGTCATTTTTAACCCATTTTATTCATCAAATCAAAATAATCATAATACACAATCAAATTCCTCAAAAAAATAATACACAATCAAATATAATCAAAGAATTTTGTTACAAAAAAATATATATATAATCAAAATCGACAACTAGCATATGATAATGGGTTTTCTTCCAAAAGAAAAATATGGTATAGGTTTAGAGTTAGCCTTTTATAATCACGAAATTATATGTAAGGAGACTTTTTTTTTTAGTAATAAGTAAATACATTACATAGATAATTGTCTAAATTGTGTGCGTAGTTAAACACTATATATATATTTAGTCTTTTTGACTAAATAAATATTTCTCGTTTTGTGAATAAAAGTAAGTTGTAAGTTGGTAATTGATAGCTCGAGACTATTATCTTCTCTTTTTCGTATAGGATAAGTGAAAAACTATTTTATAATTGAAAATTTAACTTATTAAAATAAAAGTTTTTGTAAAATTAATTGTTGAAATAGTTCATAAATATAAATACGAAATAACATGAAAGAACATATTTTAATTTATTTCAAATTATTTTGATAAATATGCTTTATGAATCAATTTACCTTTTTTATTTAACAAAAAAAAATTTAAGAAATTTTATTTTATTGCATTTCCTTTACCAAAATGTGTTAAATACAGTGTGGTATTTCAACTCATATTTGAAAACTAGCTGATAATAATGTCGCCTCAAAACTGTGAACAACCTTATTTGCTTGTTATCCCTAAAAAAAAAACGTATTTGCTTGTCTCCGCACAAGCTCGACAGACGAGTTTTCATAAATTTGACTAAAGATAGATTTACAATGATCGATTATATTCCCAAATTTCGTAGCATCACAGTCTCACTGATTCAGGAATTGAGAGCTATCAACCACTTTCTTTGCATCCAGATCAAAATCAACAGATCCCAAATCAAACACATGAACACAAACCGCGCAGATAAAAGCCATAAAGCTTCTTTAACATGTACCTCAGAAACAGGATTGAACCATTCGATTTTAGCCATAACAAAAGAATCGTTCTCATCTCTAATAAAATTATATAATTAAGAATGTGAAGATAAAACGTGGTGATAGTTATTAATTATGAACTTGGGTGGTTTTTTTCATAAAAAATAATTAAACTAAATTTATATGGTTAAAATTGGAAAAAAATATCAAAAAAAAAATTATAAGATCAAAGCTAGAAATAACATATAAGAAATTTTAAAAAATAAATAAATAACATCTAAGAAAATGCTATAAGCAAGTCAGAATAACTTTTTATCAAACATGTCTCATTATATCAAAACAAACTTATAAGATAGCCTAATGAGCTATAAACTAACTTATTGTGTTACCAAATAGAGCCAATGTCGCTCAAGCTAGTAATTGAGTTACATTGTTAGTTTGCGTCCTAATGAAACTTACCCTAAAATTTGGTAAATAGTGCATAATAGTTTTACAATATATAATAG
The DNA here is from genome assembly GCA_958299785.1 of Medicago lupulina. Classification (NCBI taxonomy): domain Eukaryota; kingdom Viridiplantae; phylum Streptophyta; class Magnoliopsida; order Fabales; family Fabaceae; genus Medicago; species Medicago lupulina. The sequence goes on from OY283140.1 coordinate 3,560,487, forward strand.
GCTAAAATGCACTTTTCCTCCCTTAACTTTCAAAAACTTGCAATTTTGCCCCCCTAAATATAAAAACTACAATTTTAGCCCCCTAAAATTTAGCCCTTTGCAACTTTGATCCTTTTGGCCAATTTTGACCGAGTCAATGCCTCAAGCCACATGTGTAATTACTGATTTTTAAAAAAGAAAAATGACACTTGTGTATTAACTAAATTAAAAAAAATAAAAAAATTGTAAAACCCATAAGCACATAACCCCCAATTTTTTTCCTTCTTCTTTCTCTTCTTTGTCCATTGAAAAATCTCCTTTTCTTTTTCTTCTTTCTTTCTTCATACATACCTGACCCAAAATTTATGTCTACATACCCCAAAATTTTAGAACCTAGAAATTTTAGAATATTCTGATAACCCTCTCGTTTTCTCTCAATCCTAAAATTAGGTTTTCTCTTAAACCCATTTTCAATTTGTTGCTGAACGGTGGTTAGAGTCGCAGGTTTAGCTTTCTCTAAACCCATCTTCATCTTTTCGCTGTGTTTTTATTTGGTTTAGGAAATATATAAAAAATATGAAGAAAAAAAAATATTTTTTTCTGTAATTGATTTTTATGTTTTGGGAAAGTGTTTGAGAGCTGAAAATGGATCGGTTTGGGAAAGTGTCTCAGAGACAAAGATGGAGAGAGATGTTTCATTAGCGGTGGCGAAGGAGTGAGGGGGTCACTTTCCGTCATCCCGTTCGTTACTAGAAATAGAAGGAGCTTTTCGTTGTTGTTAAGGGTCATGTTGGTGACCGTGGTGTTTTTGCTAGAGCCTCTGGTGATTATGCTATTGTTATTAGTCATAATCATGATTATGATACTTCTAGGTTTGCTTTTATTATCTCTTTTGTTTTAATTTGTTGATTATTATAATTGTGAAGGTTTGCTTTCGATCTTGACTGCTCATGAGATTGATGTTGGAAGTGGGTTAGCATTAGCATTTGTGTGAAGGTGTAGTGAGATTTTATTTTGAGATAATTTTAGTTTGAGTTTTTACTGTTTCATGGTTCTAGACATGTTTTTTGTCATTATGTAATTTAACAAGTTTTGATTTTTTTTTTATAAGAAAATTTGTTTTTGTTATTACTTTGTTTCATGGATCTGGATTTGTGTTTTGTTTTTGTTCATGCTCTTCGTCTTTATAGTTTTTTTTTTTTTGGGTTGGATTTGAAGACATGAATAGTAATATGAAGAATGATGAATATGTACTGTTTTAGGTTTAAATTAAAAAAATTTGATTTTTTAAATTTTATTTAATTTAGAAAAATGATTATGTGGCTTTTTTAATTTTTTTAATTCGAAAAATACACGTGTGGCATGCCACATAGGCGTTGACTAGGTTAAAATTGATCAAAAGGATCAAATTTGCAATGAGGCTAAATCTCAAGGGGGGTAAAATTGTAGTTTTTGTACTTATGAGACCAAAATTGCAAGTTTTTGTAAGTTAAAGGGGGAAAAGTGCACTTTAGCCTATATATTAAAACACTAAACTCTGTTCTATGACTCAATGTATCCAACATACCCTTAAAGACTGACTTGCAATCTAGTTCTATTCACTCAAGTATAATCCAAATTCATAAATGAAAGTAGTACTTATTTCAAACTCTGTGGTTCCACCTCTTGAAGACTAGGTTGGCCAAAATTTGAAATGGTTCACGTATATATAAAGTTGCGTGTGTTGGAGGAATAGGTTGGCCAAAATTCGAAATGGTTCACGTATATATAAAGTTGCGTTTGTCATCCAACACATAGACGCTAACTTATTATGATCCTCAAAGATAGCCGCGTCAACGTTGCATTTTAACTCCGTCGGTGCCAAAATTATGGTGAAGTAGTATTGATTCACCATAATTTTGTTTTGAAACAGTAGTAATTAAACCTTGCTGAAAATCTTGGTGCATTGTATCTATGTTCACTTACGCCACAACCAAACTAAAAACCATTGACAGTTCAATCAGTACCGATGAGTTCAACAAAGAAAAATGCTATTCAACTCAATGAGTTGGACTCAAATTTGGTTTATGATAAAACACTATGACGTAATTTGATCCATATAACCAACCCCACTTAATGGGATAAGGCTTGGTTGTTGTTGTTATCTGAATATTGATCATCCAATCGTGTTTGAAACGGCTCAAACTAACAAATTAGGTCATCTTTAAGTCACTAATAATCTAAGAGCAGACTAACATACTCAAAAGGCACACTCAAACAGGTTAGTGATGAAACTAGTACCACATGATCATCTTTTCACAATTATCCATCCCTTTGAGACTACCTGTGGTAATGCACTTGCTTTTTACACTAGAAATCCAACAATTCTGGTAGTAGTATTTCCATTTTGTTAACAAAAAACAAAGCAGTACTGGTAGCTGTTGGTTGCAGTGGTGAACCTTTCCTTCCCATGGCTGATATTCTTTCAGAACTGTTCACCAAATTCTTCTCCCTGTTACCTCACCCATTCCAATCAACTTCAAAATCGATAATTCTCAATAATCCGCTCCCTCCGATGACGAATATTTTGTAAAAGTTACTCACTGAAATCCTCTCCATGTTACCTGTGCAATCCCTCCTCCAATTCCGATCAACTTCTAAATCACTTAAATCCTTAATCGATTCCCACAACATCATCACCCTTCACCTCAAAAACTTCTTCAATCACTTAAATCACTTTAATACTTGCATTTGATTTAACTACTTTTGAGATTTTCGAGGAGGTTACTTGTAACACCCTTTTTCCAACGTAAAAATTTCTTAAACAATTAATCAGAGTATTCACAACTTAAACAGAATGCTACATTTCTTAAAATCACAAATGGAATAATTAACTAATTATCCTTCATAAACATTTCAATGTAAAATCTTAAATCACTTCGCAGCGGAATTTAATTCAAAAATCTTAAACAACTTCTTAAACAACTTTGGTACGAAAGTCTCAACATAAAGTCTCATCGAATTCTTTAAACATCATGTTCTTAAAATATCTCATAAAATAATCCAACAACGTATTCATGAAAATTCATAAAAATAATACGCAAGAAATAGAAAACATAGACAAGGTTCCCCATCCCGTTACTTCCTTCTCTACAATGCAAGAAGCCACACGCCGCCTCCATAAAATCTCTAGGGAGATTCACACCTATCAATGAGTTTTTATGGAAATTCACCTTCAACCTAGATGTCGTTTCAAACCCTCTCAAGATGGTCTTCAATGTCCAAAGATTCTCCACTGTTGGGACCTCAATGCAAAGAGTATCATCGGCATATTGTAAATGCGATAAATAAATTACACAGTGGAAGATTTGATGAAGTTTTCTTGTTAGAACAGGAACCAATGTAACAGGTTGCACTTCCAAGAATCGACATGGTTGTTTGTCCAAAAGGATTCCTCTAAGATTAAAGATATTTTATAAAGATTGATGTGAATGAAGTAGAAAGAATGCTTGTTGAAAGGTTGAAGATGAAAATGGAGCATGTAGGAAGCTTTGAGCATAAAATTGTTATGGTGGAGAAGTATAAAATTGTTATGGTGGAGAAGTATATTATGCGACTTACGATGGAGTCATATTTAAAAATTACTCAAAACTTTGATGATGATTGACACTGGCATTTTCAAGTATTTGTATGTTCAAAGTTCTCTACATTTTTATAGCTTGAGACAATAATATCATCAATGTCTGTTTAAAAAAAAAACAGAGAAAACAAATATATGAGTCATTGTCTTAATTATGATGACGAGTAATACCATAAACTTCTACTTATTTTTTTTGAAGATAAACTTCTACTTATGAAAGCAACATTGAATGTGGTTAGAGTTTAGAATGGTCTTTCATGCATTAATTCTCATAGACTAAATAAGACACTTTTTCATCCTAAAACTTGAAAAATTTAGAAACAAGTTTAATGAATTAGAGTTATAAATGTACGATGTCTTCTTTTTTTTCGATAAAAAAGTGTTAAATCTGTTAAATCTTTTTTAGCACGATTAAGTTATATGGGTTAGTAATAAGTAGTCAATATGTACCTATGAGCACCATTATTGGTTGTTTTGAGCAAGTATCTTCGTAATAACCAAGGCTAATGTGTCAGGTTCCATAGATAATTGGCATAAAAGCTAGGTTGTATTGTTTGGCATCGTTGCATTACCACGGTGCTTTTTGGTTGAGTTGCAATAAAAAAAATAATACTATATAGAATCAAAATATGAGAAAGCAATATAATGTAATTAATTTGTGGGACCTATTTAAAGTATATTGTAAGATAAGTGGGACCCATTTTAAAGTTTTGGAGAAGTGATATGAATATTTAGAAAATGCAGTCGAGTGGTTTAAATAATGGACAAAACTTAGGTACAATTCCTTAGGTTCATTTCGTATGATTTTTAATTAAATTCATCATGATTTCCTTAAATCCATAATTTTCTCAAAGTTTGTTATATCCCAAAAAAGTTTGTAATATCCAAAAAATGTGTATTTTTAGTTAAGAACCATACGAAATGCACCTAAGGAATTGTACCTAAGTTTTGTCATTAAATAATTTGAAAGTGTGAAGTAATATAAAGTATTATATAGGACCCATTTGTACCACCAATATAGGTGGTATGGATATAGGTGCTCTAAAAAAGATATTTTGTATTTGTTCCGGCGTGGACTTTTAGATCAGTCTAAATCCAATATCACTTTCTTGATGATATATAAGCCTCATGTCATCATCTAATAGCGTAGACACTGTTTTAAACCTCTCACTCACCTCAAACATCATTGATGATCTTATATAATGTTGAATAATGAGGACGTAAATGATGTATGTGATGATGAGTAATGACAAAATATATCTTGTCTATACTTTTTGATAAGATGAATTCGATTGTAATTGTGAGTTATTGGTGATGTGCTAATATATAGTATTTAGTGAGCCTTCTTTCATGCATCATATCATATTTATGGGTTTGAAGTGCATTGAAGGAGACTCGCGAGTTCTTGTTTATGAGTATGCGTCTAAAGGATCTCTCTATGAACTTTTACACGGTAGGTGGTTTTGCCGTAGAAATTTTACATGCTATATGTTTTATTATGTATCTTTATGTTCTTATCTTTGTCATTTCATGTAGGCAAGATGGGTGTTGAAGAGGCACAACCTGGTCCTGTTTTAACATGGGAACAAAGAGTTAAAATTGCTTCAGAGGTTGCGAAAGGGATTGAGTACCTGCACATGGCTGATCCCCAAATTATCCACCGGAACATCGGGTCGCACGACGTCCTAATCTTTGACGACAACGTGGCTAAAATTTCTGATTTTGATTTAACAAATCAGGATCCTTTCAAAGCAGCAGCTCCTGAATCCAGCAGTGTACTTGGACGCATTTTTCATCTCTCACCTGAGTAAGATTTTATATTTCAAGATGTACTTGGACGCATTTTTGATTTAACGTGGCTTGCTTTCTGTTAGCTGATATCGTAGCTAGACTTGTTGATTATGAGCATAATTGCGAAAGCACTGTAAAGTTGACTAGAAAGCCATTGCCCATTCCCATACCTTTTATTTGTGTTTTTTTTATTATCAATTTTAACCAATTGACAATTTGGAGAAACAAAATTAACATTTTGTACTTGGTGAGTATCGTATTTACTTTGGCAAAATCCAAGGATATGTCGAATTTCACGGATGCAGATTTAGACAGGATGGCACATTCAGTGCTAAGGGCGACATATACAGCTTTGGTGTTATTCTTTTGGAGCTGTTGACTGGAAGGAAGCCAGTTGATTACACACTAACAATTCAGGAGCAGAACCTAGTTAATTGGGTAAAAAAAAATTCTTATCGTTTTGTTGGCAACAAAAATTTATAATGTTGACTAGCTAGTTGATCACAGTAATTGATGTATTTCAGGCTACTCCATTGCTAACTGAAGACAAAATCCTACAATATGTAGATCCAAGATTACGAAATACATACCTTTCCAACAGTGTTGTTAAGGTGCTCACGTTGTTTTAGTGCATTTTTCTTTCTCTTTATTCCTATGCCATTTCCATTGCCAATGTATTGTAACTATTCATGTTAGTCTGTTCTTGCTTGTAAACATTTATAGATTAACAAACTTGTCAAATGTAGCGTACAAAAGATACTTGCTGAATTCTTAATCTTATGTAGTGAGTAAATGCTATTCTTGAGACCAAACTTTGATTCTATGGCTTTTCTGTATCATTTCCTTTAGTGAGAAATTTTGTCGAATAATTTTAGTTGGACAATTGGAATTCAATGACCTTTCTCATTCTAGTTTTTTTTTCTTTCTTTTTCTCCCAGTTTTAAAAATTAAAAGCCATGAACATTCATGACATGGGAGGAGAAAATACATAGAATGATGAAATATTGCACACTTTTATGTGGGAGCCTTTTTAAGAAACCAATTCTAAATGTATAACAACTAGTCTGGTACCCGTGCGCTACGCACGGGTTAAAATTGAAGCTTTTTTTTTTTTTTTGAGATTTTGATTCAACAAATTAAGTGTAAAATTTATTTGAAAAATTGTGTGTGATCACACAATTTAACTAAAAAAAAAAATTAGAACATAAGAAACAATGACATGCCATAACCTAAAACTTTCTACGACAAAACATAAAAGATTGTCGCAAAATACAAAGACTACAACACACATAAGGATTAATTTTAAACATTCAATGGATGATTGTTAATAGAAAATTATAGTTTGGATATTCTAAATACCTACCATAACTAAATTAAGAATCTTAGTCTTCTCACATTTTTTTTCTTTCTCCCAAACACCACAAAAATACAAAAATACTCCCAAGAGTAATTAACTATCGTTCGCTATTAACGACATTTAGAGACCGATAATTAAGTGTTGCGGAAATATTTTATATTTTTGTGGTACTTAAGAACAAAAATGGAAGCGAGAAAAATATTTTTTCTAAATAAAGAGTCTATTTAACTTAACATAAATATCATAAAGCCCAATTTATCTTGTCCAAAAAAAAAAAAACTCAACTTTGTAAAAAACGGCTAATTCTAGCTTTCTTGACTTCCCTATTTTTTTGGTAATAATAACAGTTTTTTATTTTATTTTTAATTTTAATAAAATAAAATCTTATTCCCCATACAAAGAAGCTTTTCCTTTTCATATTCTTATATGGTTCGTTTTCCAAAACAGTGAACTTGTTGACGAACCTTAGCCGCCGTAAACTCCACCTTCAAGCTATTCCGTGAAATTTAGTACTCGATTTGTGATCCCCATCATGTGAGCTTTCTGATGTTTATTATATTTCACGATCTGGGCACTTTCACCGGCGACCGGCCGCCGTAGGTACTTATTTACCGATTTCGTTGTTTAATGTTCCTCCTACTCTATTTCGATATTCTCTTCCCAACTAAAGATGATAGTATTTCTAATGTTTCAGCGTGGCTCCTGCACCGTCGTCGGATCGAAGACACTGCGACTGTGTTATACTCACAGGTAACAAATCGTTAGTTTTTTTTTTTTTTTTTTTATGTGTGGGTGAAGAAAAAGCCTAACCCAAATCCTCTTGTATTTATTTATGTTGAGTAAAAGTATTTGTTAAGCTTTTATTCAAAGACTTAGTTATGTAATTTGGGTTGATTTTTGAATATCTCTTAATCAAACCCTGTAGCTTTTAATATCTCGTTTAAAAAAATCCTACTTGAATAATTAAATAATAAAATCCAAATTTTTATCTGGTTTGTTCTCATATTTTTCATAAATGATTATATTTCCAATACAATCTAGATGTTTTATTCTGTTGTGTCCATTGTAATTTTAATTTGTTCACCTTACATGTAATAGAATTGTCATTATGCTGTTCCTTATTTCTTTGATTGCGAGCCCTACAACCGTGAGAACGCCTAATAAACCCTTGTCTAGTATAATTTTGATTTTCATTTTGAATTTGTATTGTATACTTATTTGGATTTGGATTTTGGAATGTGCAAGTCTAAATCCATATGTCTTGATTGTCTAATTTTTTTTTCTTAACATATCTCACCTTTGTTGGTGACTTTGATTTTTTATAAAGCATTACAAATTGACTCAAAGTAAATGTACAGATTGTGTTATTGTCACATGTACTAAAGAAATATGCTTCTTATTATTTAAATGTGACCCTGATAATGTGCAAGGAAAGATAATGTTCTTGATGCTCCTGCAATGGCTGCTGGTAAATTTATTTAGGTCTAAAATAATGCATTCTTTTAAAAATAATATTCATGATCTCGGAGCATGATAATAATAATATGTTCCTTGGCTTCTCGTTTTTTTTTTCAAAGTTTCTCGTTCCTTGTCAACTTGATTCAAGTAATTATAAATCTCATGATCTCTTGGCAAGAATATTTTTTTAATATTAACTGATAGTCATGCTAGCTGAAAATCTCAATTGAAAATAATGAACCATCCCTATCTCAAAGTGTCTCTTTTCCCAAACACTCCAAGCTCTAGAAGCATCTCTTAATTCTAAAGATTTTAGAACTATTATAGTTTTTACATAGAATATAAGTACTATACCTGATGATTTTAATCCCATCCCTTATAATTTTTTTTATCATTCCTTCCAAAAAGTGGCGCCTATTTGAATGGTTTAATTATTTTGTGTTCTTCACAATAACATATTCCAACTTCTCCATACTTATTTATTTGAAATTACTCATTTTTTATGTTACTTCCAACATTCAGGTTTAAAGAGGAGATGGCAGGAAATGGAACGACTGGTTGGAGTCCAGAATTTGGTGTTGTCCAAGATGCTAGTAGGCTTGATACTATAGGTATTTGATAGAATCTGGTATACTATTGTTGAAAATGGGTAGAATTCACTTTGATTAGAGATATATATCAAACTATTGCATTTACATCTGTTCAATTTGCATATTCTTTGTTAAAAGTAGAAGCTTATCAATGTGATTACCATTAAATTTAGCATGCAACATCCTTGCTAGTTGCATTTTTTCAAGTGATAGGCTTTTTTGCTAGTTATCACCACCAAAATTGATTGTGAGGTGAGAACCATTGATCATGTTGGCAGTATAGTATGAGATATTCAAGCAAAATGCTAACAATTTTACATGGTTTTATGTACTTTTTTGGACTATTGAGTGTTGTAAATACAAAATCTGTTAGTTTTTTTGGACCAACCTGGAATAGAATGCAAGAACTGCTCAGAAGATCTGTTAGTTTTCTTTTTTAAATGTGTGTTTAGATAGATTGCATTTTATAATTGAAATGTTGATGGTGTGTATGCTTCAGGCACTACTCAATAATTGATAGACTGAATTGTTGAATAAACATGAGAACCTTTTTGTTAAACTATATTTACAACTTGGACAGATTACATAAACATTAAAAGATTCAATATTTCTTTCACACTTTAACCATCTTTCCTTTCAAAATAAAATTTAAACCTTTGGGACTAATTGTTGTATTTTTTTTGGTGTGTTTCATGTTGCTGGTGTGGTTGCTTCAAGAGTCCCATGAGTTAAACGTGTGAACCTATGGATTAGAGACAAAGAAGAGACATGAAATTGCATGCATAAAGTACAAAAGAAGAAAAAATCATGGATTTTACATATCTTGTTAATTTTATATCCTCCAATGGACCGCCTGCATCATCACAAATTTAGAGCATGGAGCACAATTATGAAGATAAATCTGAGAATGAAGGACAAATTTATCAGACAACATGAGAAATGCAGATAACATGAGATATGCATAAATAATAGAAAGAAAAATCAACAGTAGTTCACTTAGCAAAGAGTGTATGAAGGGTTCAAGTGATTCACATACCAAAGAGAGCGAATGAAGGGTTCACCGGTGGAATGCACTTCAACAAAGGCAACATGTATATATAGAAAAATAAATCCAAATAAGACAAACTTACATAGTAGGTTTGTAACCTATATTGTAGCTTTGTAGGTATTATATGGGGAAGGCTTATTTAGCAAGTGGATGAAAAAAGAGACAACCATTGCAAGTGGATGATGATTAATTTAAAAAATGCCCAATGCGGGAAGCCTACCATATCATTTTACATACAAATGGCAAAATACTATATTTTAATCACATTTCAACAGTGGTATTACATTATGGCTGTGGTTAAGATTATTGATATTGTACGTGGTTGATTACAGATGGCTGCCATTGCTGCAATACGAGGCAGATCTCAGACCAAGCATTGGCATTGTGGTGAACCAACTCCAGCCTTTGTTGGCTCCAAGAATTGAAAGTGCTGGTAAAACATCAAACTAATCCCTTATCTCTTTATTTCTTTTTATTGTTGGTTGTTTCCTCTATTTCCTTTCTTATGTGTCCCTTGACTCCCTATTGAACTTAATTTAAATTTTCGGAACAAACTGGAAAAACAATAAATGAGAATAACCATAGCAAATAGCATGCCATAAATTATTATTTCTTTGTAGGAATATTTATTTATTTTAATTAAAACCTTTTGATGCAAACTTTTCTATTTATTAAGATGAGAGTCAACATTTCCTAAGTCAATTCGAGTGTTTTGATAATGAAAAAAATGTTTGCTACTAGGTCAAACTGTTTATTCCGACGCGGGAAATGTTAAAATTGCATTACAACCAATGGTGAATAATGCAGGTGTAAATGACGAAACCACAAGGCAAGTTGCTCCACTTGTCCCTACTGAAGTTCCTGTAATACCGTTCGACGAAGTCAAAGCAATTTCGAACAACTTTGGAGAAAGTTCTCTAATAGGGCAGGGGTTATTTGCAAGGGGATATGCCTGTGTTCTTAGTAGTGGACAACATGTAGTAATCAAGCTATTAAATAAAAGTCAACAGTCTAATGAGTAATTTCTGGCCCAGGCATGTCTCAACCTAAGCTCATGCCTGATGAACTTAAGTTGAGACATAGCTGGGACAGAAATTGCTCATCAGACTGTTGACTTTTATTTAAGAGTTTGATTACTACATGTTGCCCCCTACTAAGAACACAGACATATCCCCTTGCAAATAACCTCTACCCTATTAGAGAACTTTCTCCAAAGTTGTTCGAAATTGCCTTGACTTCGTCGAACGGTATTACAGGAACTTCAATAAGGACAAGTGGAGCAACTTGCCTTGCGGTTTCGTCATTTACACCTGCATTATTCACTATTGGTTGTAATGCAATTCCAACATTCCCCGCGTCATCATACATTATAAAATGATGAGGAAGCAAACATAGATCCAAATAGAATTATCGCTCTCTGAAATAAACAGTTTGACCTTGTAGCAAATATCTTTTTCATTATCAAAACACTCAAATTGACTTAGGAAATGTTGACTCTCATCTTAATAAACAGAAAAGTTTGCATCAAAAAGTTTTAATTAAAATAAATATTCCTTCAAAGAAATAATTTATGGCATGCTATGGTTATTCTCATTTATTGTTTTTCTAGTTTCTCCCAAAAATTTAAATTAAGATAAGCCCAATAGAGGGTCAAGGGACACACAAGAAAGGAAATAGAGCAAACAACCAACAATAATAAGAGATAAGGGATTAGTTTGATGTTTCACCAGCACTTTCAATTCTTGGAGCCAACAAAGGATTATTCACTACTGGTTGTAACGCATTTACATCATCCAGTGCGTCATCATCATTGACTCCGCATAAACAAGCAAACCAGCTCATCTTCATCTTTTTTCTGTTAACAACAATCCACAAGTTCATCAGAAAATTAATTAGAAGTTCATTTTTTTAAAGAAAAAAAAAGATGAAATCAATGTGACAATAAAGATGAAAGTGTAAAGATGATGAACAAAATAAGCAGATTAACAACTTAATCAGAATTGAAAGATAAAATACTCCATATATATCGATATTGAAATTTGTAAGAAAATGCAATAGTCTCATGAAGAAATATGCTTGAAAATAAATTATGAAGGTGTACCAGAAAATCATAAAGCAACATAAAAGAAATGATGAACAAAGCAAGAAGTTAACAGCTAAATCGGAATTGAAAGATAAATGCTACTGATAAGAAAATGCAAAAGTCGTGAAGAAAGATGATTGAAAATTAAAGATGAAAATAGATGAAACAGTACCAACACTGTTGAAATTTGTTGAAGAATTAAGAAAGCTAAGCAAGTAGTTGAATAAACGTGCGCAGTGTTGAGAGTTGTTGACGAGCTTTGAAATTTGGAATTGAAATGGTGATTTTGGAAAGGCATTATCATTTATCATTTTAATATTCTCTAATACATTTTCCCGCCAAAACTTCTTCTTTCCCCTCCAAAACTTCTCCTTTCCCTCCAACTAAATATTTTTCTATGAATTAAATTAAAAAAATAAAATAAATTAAAAAAAGAAATTACACACTTTCCTTTTAATAAAGAAGTAGTGGTATTTTTTAAAGAAAAAAATATATCAATTTTTCGTTTTAGTTCCTCTAAAAAATTTCTTCAACTTTTAGTCTCTATAAAATTTTCAATCACTATTTTTTGTCCCTGTTTTTAATTTAATTTTTGTCTTTTTTGATGTAATTGTGCAAGAATATGTAAAATATTCTGAAAAAAATATTCCAAAAAGAGTTATAATTTTTTAACAAAACATAAATTAAATATGAATTTTTAACTGTAAAAAATATAAAAATTCATATTAAATTCATGTTTTGTTAAATAAATTCTAGTTTTTTTGGCAAATATTCTGATAATATTATGAACTTTTCTGCAAAATTTTATTTAAAAATATAAATACTACATATTAGTTTACTTTAAAAGAGGGACCAAAAGTGAAAATGAAATTTATTTTTAGGGACTAAAGGTTGAAGTAAATTTTTAGAGGGACTAAAATGAAAAGTTAATATATTTATAGGAACCAAAAATATATTCAACCTTAAAAAAAATTACACAAGTTATTTATTAATAAATTAATTAAATAAAAAGTATGAATTAATTAAGAAAAATTCATATCCACGTTCCATTGAAAAAGAAGTAGTGGCATGTTATAAACTATTTTTTACACAACTCTTCTTAAAAGAAAAACGAAGAAAATAAGAACCACCAAAATAACCTGAAAAAATTATTACAAAATCAAAAAACGTCATAATTTATTTATATATTTCTGGATCACTTTCTAGGTTATAGCAGATTGGTCCATAACTATTTATGTTGTTCCTTCAACAAGGAACATAAAGAAGTCTGATCCATAGTTTTTTACTTTTCGGGTCCTTTTACTTCTTCTTGGTTATGAACTTTTCAAAGTATCTTCATTGGATGCATTACTTTTTAGACTTTGTACGTTTGAATGAACAATGTCTTTGGGATTTAGAATTGACGTGAATCTATTTTCTTGAAAAATTCCATCTCTTGACTCAATCACCGTATTAATAGGATATGAATCATTTGATTCAATATATATACGCTTTGCTATTTTCAACAATGCCCAAAAATACAAATTCAATTCCTCTTTCTCCCAGTTTCTTTCTTTTTGGTTCAGACACCTTTACAATTGCTCTACAACCCCAAACTTTTAAATAACTACTAAGATTGGGTTTTCTTTTCTTCCAAAGTTCATATGGGGTCATCTTGTTCCTTTTATTAGGAACTCTGTTCAGAATATAACATGCAGTTAGCATGGCTTCACCCCAATATCCTCTGGATAAACCAGAATAGGATAACATGGTGTTTACCATTTCTTCTAATACTCTATTTTTCCTTTCTGCTATTCCATTTTGTTGTGGAGAATATGGTGTTGTTGTTTGATGCACAATACTAGTGGACTCAAAAAAATTAGAATGATAAAACTCTCCTCCTCTATCATTTCTAAAACATTTAATGAAAGTTTCATGTTGAAGTTCTACGTGTGCTTTAAAATTTTTAAATTTGTCTAAAACTTCACCTTTAGAGTGCATTAAATAAACATAACAAAATCTAGTGCAATCATCAATGAAAGTGACAAAATACTTTTTACCACCAATGATGGGCCAACCATGTAAATCACATACATTAGAATGAAATAAATCTAATACCATAGAACTTCTTTCAATTCTTTTAAAAGGTTGTCTTGTGATTTTAGTTAGCATGCAAGTAGTACATGAATTTGAGATTTTGTCATATCATTCAATTTTCTAAAATTAACATGTCTTAGTCGCATATGCCATAAATCACAAGACTCGATAATGTAAGCAGAAATCATATCATTCTTATTATTATTAACAACATTACACTTGAACATATTCTCACAAAGATAACCATTTCCTACAAACATACTCCATTTAGAGAAAATAAATTTATCTCCCTCGAATACAGATAGATTTGAAACCATACTCATTAAGTAAAGGTACATAAATCAAGTTCTTCCTAACTTCAGGGACATAAAATACATCTTTAAGAGTGAGTATCTTTTCCGAAGTGAATTCAATCTCCACGGTTCCTTTGCCTTTGACTTGGACAGTTGTTGTGTTTCCCATGTACAAAACACTTCCATCTTCATCAATGGTCTTGAATAGTTCTTTGTTTTTGCACACATGGCGGGTAGCACCGGAGTCTATACACCAAGAATCAACATCTTCTATCATGTTGACTTCATAAATGACAACAACAAGATCATCTTTTGTTGCCCTTGAATTCTTTTCTTTGTTCTTCCTTTTCAAGAACCTGCACTCATTTTTAAAGTGTCCTGGATTTCCACAATAATAACAACGTCCTTTCTTTTTCTTTTTGTTGTTATTACCATTGTGATTTTCATGAGACTTATCAAAATCTCGATTTATTTTCTTGGAAGTTTTGCTTGAATTTCCTTCCTCCATTACATGGACCTTCTCATGAGCAATTTGATTTTTAGTATTTTCTTGTTTACGATACTCTTCTTCTAAACGAAGGTGATTACCCAATTGCTCAAGAGACATGTCCTCTTTTTATGCTTTATGGATCTTTTAAATTCTTTCCATGAAGGAGGAAGTTTGTCTATTATGAAAGATACAATAATTATTTCATCCATATGCATGTTAAGTTGTTTGTAGTTACCGAGAATGTGTTCAATTTCATGTAATTGTTCCATAAGAGGCCTATTTTCTACCATTTTGAAATTATTGAATTGAGTAACAAGAAATTTCTTACTGGTAGCGTCTTCCTGCATGTATCTTGATTCCAGTTTCTCCCACAATTCCCTTGCTGAAATGCTACTTTGATATATGTCAAACAAAGGGTCTGACATTCCGTTCAGAATATGAGCCATGCATATGCAATCATCATTATCCCATTTCTGTCTTTCTCTTGTTTCAACAATGGTTTCTCCTTCATTCTCTTGTGGCCTTTCAGAGTTGTCAGAAGAAACTTCATCTTTATATGTCAGCGGATGAAATTGCCTCCATCAAATTTTTCTAACTTCACAAAGTCAGAAGTCATTTATTTCAGTGATGCAGCCATTGATTAATAAAAGAATTGACCCTAAAGATTGTTATAACTTTTATTGGGAAGATGTTGCTACACTTTATACAAAGAAGATGTTGATGGAAATTGCACTTAAGAAAATTCAAAGCGTGTGAATTGTGATCACACTAACCTTTAGGTAATTCGCCCCACCAACTATTAGATATTGGATGCAAATGGGATGTACATCGAATCTCCTTCAGGATACTTTGAATACCATGATGTGGTTTGCATAAACACAAGAAGCATTTCTTTTGATAATAGTTTACAAAAATATGTTTCCTACACTTCAATCATGCATTAGAGAAATGAAGGATGATTTATAATGATGTAAATAGGAGAGAAAAGGTTTAGAATGGTTGCAGAATTTGTGTGTGTCTTTTGTTCTCCAAATTCCTCTATTTATATTAGAAAAGATGTCACTTGGTGAAGAGACACAAAATTCAAAATTTCTGTATTGACAATTCTGAATGGTCACATAATGAAACCGCTATTATAATTGTTACAACACTCATCATGTATTATTAATAACCATGCGAAGAAACATTTATTAATTAAATAATCAATACATAAATACATTCCAAATTAATATTTTGGAAATATCTCTAACATTTAATTGAGGCATAATCCATAGGATGTAACAAATATTTGGTTCTATGAACATTTCGATTCCTTCTCATTTTTTCAGTGGGTAGTTTGTGAGTAGAAGATATTAATCATTGTATAATCTTCTTTTCCAAACCGAACACATTATCATGTTCAGTGCTAGGTTCTACATTTTTTTACCTAATTTGTCTGCGTATACATAATCAATCTGAAGCTTGGTTCCATTTCTTCTTGGGTTGCGATGATTTCCCAGTACCGATAGATCTGAAGCAAACACCATTAGCTTGATTCAATAACATAAATAATTTAGATGAGCATCGAAAGAGCTCATGTTGTATCACTTTTTTTTTATCAAGTATTCATTCCAACCAAGATCGATTTGGTATATTAGAATCTCTAAGAATCTCTAACGTAAATAATCTGAAGATCGATTATTTTATGCTTTGATGGATTTTGCTCTTCCAAAATTATCTTGTGCCAATGCAAACACAAATCCAAAACAAGTGGCACTCTATATGTAGACAGTAGACTGGCACTGCACCGCTTAACACATATTAAAAGTGAAAAGGAGATGTTATCGTGAGAGATGAAAATATTAATGTAGGGTTAATATATTTTTACCCTCTGTAATTTAGGCGAGTTCCGTTTACCACCCTGTAAAAAAAAAGTTTAGATTTCAACCCTGTAATTTAAGATTCTTTCGTTTTAGACCCTGAGGCCGTCTGACTAGACAAAATGCTGACGTGGCATGCTGAGGGGCGCGTTGACTGTGCGTATTTGATTATGTGGCACGCTGACTGTATAATTAATTTTGTTTTAAATTTTTTTAAGGGCACATGTGGCATTTTGCCTATTTTTTAAAAATAAAAAATAATATAAATGAAATTATATTAATTCAAAAAATCTGAAAATTTATTTTTGAAAATAAAAAATCATAAAAACAATATATTTTGGAAAAAAAGAAAAATTCTGGAATTTAATTTTTAAAATAAAAAAAAAACAAAATTTAGAAAAAAAAATCTGAAATTAAAAAAAAGTTTAGATTTTTTTCCAAAAAAAAAAGTTTTTTTAAATTTTTTCTACCAAAAATAAAAATTATGGAATTTAATTTTTAAAATAAAAAAATTTGAAATTAAAAAAAAGTTAATATTTTTTTCTACCAAAAATAAAAATTCTGGATTTAATTTTTTAAAATAAAAAAAAAACAAAATTTGAAATTAAAGAAAAGTTCAGATTTTTTTTCGAAAAAAAAGGATTTTTAAAAAAATTTCTTAAAAAAAATCTAAATATAATTTTTTTATAATTCAGGTTAAAATATGAAAATAAAATCTTGTAAATTATATAATTTGAAAAAAAAATGAAATTTTGAAATTTTAAAGAACTATTCCAGAAATAAATTTTTTTATTTTCTATTTTACTTGAATTTCTTTTATTGTCCTCTTTAGTTGTATTTTTCTTTCGTTCAGATTGAAAAAATTACAAATTATACCTTTTTTACAGATTGAGGTAAGAAATTCAAAAAATTTATTTTATTTTAATTTTCAAAATCTTAATTTCATTTTTTTTTTAAAAAAATAAATCTGAATTTGTTTACGATTTTTCGAATTTTTTAAATTTAAAAAAAAAAAGATTTTTTTTCTTATTTTTTCAATTTTGAAAAAAATTATCTTAATTTTTTTCTATTTTTAAAATTATTTTTCATTTTTTAAATTTTTAAATTAATATAAATGAAAATAAAAAATTAAAAACAAAATTAATCATACAGTCAGCGCGCCACATCATCCAAAAATGCTGACTCAACGTTCCATGTCATCAGGTTTGCACAGTCAGATGGTCTCAGGGTCTAAAACGAAAGAATCTTCAAATTACAGGGTCTATTTCGAAAGAATCTTTCAATTACAGGGTTGGAATCTAAACTTTTTTTTTACAGGGAGATAAACCGGAACTCACTCAAATTACAGGGGGGTAAAAACATATTAACCCTATTAAAGTATAACCATCGGATAAAAAGCAACGGTTGTGTTTCAATTAACAAATATTGGAGCATGAAAAATAGTATGTAATTTGTATTCAATCAACATCGATCAAGACACCGTCTTAAACATGAATTGATAAAATGTCGTGAGTTTTCATTTATAAATAGTACCATTGATCGTCGTTGATTTTTTTTTTTATAATTATAAGTCTTGATCATGATGAACCAATTATAAAGGTGGTCCACCAAAAAGCACACCTTAATAAACATTTTCTTTCATCTAAGACATTTTCCCTTCATTTTAAAGCTAAGATGCAACATTCAACTATTGAAGTGGTTGCCCGTTTGAGATCCTCTCCCACAACTCAAATCCTTTCAAATAAGTCATGATTTGTTTTTTTCTTTTGTCTAATTTAGTGAATAAAAATTCACAAATGAATAAGTGCGGAATTTGGGGTTCGAACTCCGATCACTGCATATAATATAATTATCATACAAATTAAGTAAAACTTACGTGTTTTTAAAAGGGAAATATTAACGAGAGTGTCTCCAGACACTCTTTAAGCACCCAAAACGGTAAGATTTTATGAAAGTTTGTGCATTTATTGCATTAGAAATTGAAATCTTTTTAAGAATATTTCCTTTATAAAATTATAATTGAAAAAAGGAGTAAATAGACAATTCCCCCCTCCCCCGAAATTGTAAGTTTCGTCAATTACTCTCCTAAAATTAACAAAACTTCAATTACCCCCTGAAATTGCATAACGTTAATCAACTTACCCCCTTCGTCAAATTTTTATGTTAACTGTTTACGGTTATGATCAAATACCCCCATGAAATTTTGCACTATGTGCAAAATGCCCCTTGAACTTGAAAATTTATATATTTTTTTATCTTGACTCAAAAGATATTAAAGGCAAACAATTAACAATTATTGATCATATAAATCTTTATGGAATGTATGTTTATGCAGCTATTGATCATATACATCTTTATGGAAGATATGTTACTCTCATGAGTTTTAAATATATACATATATAGAAGACTTTTTTACACAAGAAGCAAGATAATTTTTTTACAAAGAAGGTAAAACTAAAAACCAAACATTAAAATGATATCAAGCTATTGAAATAAACCAATACAAGAATGCCATAGGCATAGCACCAGAAAATTGATATTTATCACATAAATTTGTAGGACAATGTGATCTACCGGCTTCATGCAGAAGATCTGTGACACAATCTATTTAACATGCTACAGCTAATAGATATGACATTTCCTGCATTGTAGAAATTATATCATTAATTAAGTTGCAAATTCACAAACCTAGGTTTTCTTTCTTCTTCCTTCCGCAGATATTAACCTATGAATTTTCTTTATGGACACACAATTATCAAATACTTATGTACTCTATGACTGCATACTCTAACATAATTACCAACTTGTGTAAAAAAAGTCTTCTATATATGTATTTATTTAAAACACATGAGAGTAACATACCTTCCATAAAGATTTATATGACCAATAGCTGCATAAACATACATTTCATAAAGATTTATATGATCAATAATTGTTAATTGTTTGCCTTTAATATCTTTTGAGTCAAGGATAAAAAAAAATATATAAATTTTCAAGTTCATGGAGCATTTTGCACATAAGTGCAAAATTTCAGGGGGGTATTTGATCATAACCGTAAACAGTTAACCGAAAATTTGACGGAGGAGGTAAATCGACGTTATGCAATTTCAGGAGAGTAATTAAAGTTTTTTTAATTTCAAGAGAGTAATTGACAAAACTTACAATTTCAGGGGAAAAATTGTCTATTTACTCTTGAAAAAATATATAGAAATCTTATTAAATTTAAATATGAGATGTTGTCCATTAGTCTTACCCTTTCATAATGGATCAATTATGGGCATAGCATTCCATAGGCACCGAGCTTAAAATTTACTCCCTCCGTCTCTTAATGTAACTTCTCTTTGCATTTTTCATATTTCTTAAAAAAAGTTGTCAGTACAATTAATGTGTCTGTTTTGTGTGTTAATATTACCAAATTGTCTTTTGTCTATATGTGTATTAAATTTGACTTTTCAAATTTCAAGACAAGTTAGTAGTATTAATTAGGGGTATGTTTAAGAAAAAAAATAATAAATGCGTTAGTAATTTGAAAAGGAGTTTACATTTAAAGACAAAAATAAAAACATATGGGTGATTACATACAAGAACGGAGGGAGTAATAGGGAAACATGAAGAGGGACAAATCAGTGATCGTGGATTATTACGAAGGAACCGATTTAACCGACAATGAATGATTGTGTTGTTGTCATGCAAATTAATTGTGAGCTATGCCTATAGTCATACGACTCTGTGCGTTAGAAAACATGGTCTTAGCAATAATGCTGTTTTCCAGTGTACTTTTTAAACTTCATATAAAACAAACGTTGTTAGCTATGAAGGGAACGAAGCAGATTTATGCATGTTGCTAGATTACATTCTCATTATAAGATATTAGTAATATGCTTAAACTACAACTGCTTTTTTTTTTTTCGGATTAAAAAATTACACTTAAGTGGGACTTGAACTCATGACCATGCACTAAATTATGCTTTGACATACCAGTGAAGCACTGCTAACGAACTTTAAACTACAACTGCTTAATTAGCAATAGTATGTTATGTTAATTAATTTAAATTATCAAATGGTCTCTCTTTCAAATGATAGATGTTTGGGTTCATTAACTATTTAAGAGTTCGATTTCTAGCTGGTGCGTATGAAAAAATTATTTAAGAGTTCAACCTCTAGCTAATGTGTATGAAAAAATATATGACGAGAGATGTTAACATCTTCAATGGATCTTATTCAAAGGATTCATTTGTAATATTGTGTGCTAGGATATTTTGTTTTAAAAAATAATTTAAAAATTAAAACAAAACAGAAAATTGAGGTTTAATTCCTATTTGGGTTCTGCCAGCTTCTTCTTGTCTTGTGCTCCACTTTATGTGTGTGCTTTGTTTGGACTAATATCACTATTCCATTGAGAACATGGCTGGCTAGAAGGAAGGAGCAGTAGAGAATATTTATTGAGCTTTAATTGGATTTGTGGGCTCACATCATGTTTGATTGATGAGATTTGGGACACATCCTCGTTGGAAATGCTCTTCCAATTTCAATAGGAACTTTGTACCACACGCAACCGTATGGTTTACAATTTGCAAATGGAAAATTTGAATTAGGAGAATGAGTACATTATAGAATAATTAATGTCTATAATTGGCAACATGCCAACATCCAACAAAGGTCTCATGTCTTGATAGCATGTGTTTGGTTCAGCTTTGGATAGAATTGATTCTGACAGAATTAATTTTTATCGAACTGATTATGATATAATTGATTTTGCGAGAATTGATTTATGTTTGAATACAATAATGTAGAATTGATTAAATAGAATGAATGTTATTTGGATAGTTTTGATCAAAATTGTTTTTGAATGTATAATTACTAAAATGGACATAGCTAAATACAAATAAATGGATATAGTTGAATGTATATATAGGTCAATACTAAGTATTGATATATTATTTAATTTGTATAAATAAAAAAATTATATCATAATTTAAAAAATAATAAATATGATCGTTAAACTAAATTTTTTTGACAAAATATTTGTTCTATGTATTTTATATTTTTTGATAAAATATATTGCAGTTAAATAATAATAGTGATGGTTGCCAAAAATTTGAACGGAAAATTGTAAAGAAAAATCCAAAACTTGGTAACTCGTGATCATAAATATTTTTTGAGGCTAATTTAGTTCGTTAATTTTTTTGATTAAATTTGGTTCATCAAATTAAATACAAGCCAAAAAGAATAATTGATGAAGGACAATAAAGGAAAATAATTGGTTGTGATAATTAAAATATAAAATTTAATGGATAATTGATTCTAGTTGACTCAAAAGCTAGGAATTGTAGCTTCAACCAGAATTGCTTTTGGAGAAGAGAATTGCTTCTGTAAAGTTGAACCAAACATGTGACAAATTACTTTTTTTCAATTTTGAGGCTGTAGAAGTGATTATGGACTATGAAAAAGCTGAAACAAACAAACACTTAATCAACATTATGAGGACATTAATTATTTAAAATTATATTTTGGAATCTAATTTAAGATGGCCAAAAGTAAAAAAGTTATTTGAACAAGATAAAAAGTTGTACCCGTATTTTTATACCGTTGTTATTTTAATACTTTTTTCTCGCTTTTAAAGATACTAACATTTATTTTTTGGCGTATTTTTATATGGGATAATTTTTTATTGTTCAAATATTATTCTTGTTATATAATATTGTCAATGATTTCATATGGGGTATCTTAGGCCATAGAAATGGTTGCATCTTTGCCAATTTTGTATATAAGCTTTTGGAGTAAATGGAACGTGTAAAAATTGTGCTTCGAAAAAAGTTCGTAACAAATGTGAAAAGTGGAAGGTGTATTCAATATGTATTATTATGAATGTTGTATTCACCTCTTAAAAAGCAGCGGGAACGAAATAGAAGACTAGGGATGGTAATGGGTACTCAATGGGTAGGATATTACAGTGTTCATCCTCATATCCACATTTATAAAAAATATCCGTACCCGTGTTCATACCTTCGTGGGCAACAACTTTAGTATCATTCCCCATGCCCTATGAGTACTTAAGTATCCATACTCATTACCCGCACTTTCACTATGAAAAGACAATAAAAACTTCACTATTAAAATAAAACTATGGTCCAAATTTATTTGAATTAACTTATAAAATAATACGAATCGTAGTATTTAGTCAAATAAAAAAAAATCTAAAATATCCTTAAAAAACTGTATACGGTAAGATGAAGCTGATATTGAATTAAGCAGATTTTTTAGTTTAGGTTTAGGTTTTGGCTTAAATATCTAAATAAATTAATTAATTATGTACCATAAATAAATAAATTTTATATGATATTATATAAATATGTATATGCGGGGTTGCGAGGCTGGACACTATAATACCCTTACCCATGCCCATACCCATCAATATGTGTGGGTATTACCCGTACCCGTGTCCAAACCCATGAAAGCAGGGTTTTACCCTACCCGTTGTGGGTGTTTTTTGCGGGTACCCAAAGAAGACAGTTGAAAAAGCAACGCAACTGCTACAATGATGAATGGACAAACTAAAGACAAATGCGACACTTACTTAGGGACAAACATAAATAAAAATGACTCAAGCGCACACATCAAATTATATATTGTTTGCTTATTTAAAAAATATGTTTTGTTTAATTCTTTGTTCTTCTATTTTTATTCACTATGTATGTATGCCTAAAACTTTTATATTTGAGTTTGTGATCAAGTAAGAATTGAGTGATAGACAAGGAGAAGAGAGAGAAAGGTAGGGGAGGAGAGAAAAGAGATGAATATGGTATTGTTGATGCATTGTAACATATAGAACATCACAATTCAACAGTTCATTATACTCACTCATGATAAAAGACCTATCAAACTCTTCCACCTAGATGGGGTCCCTTGCAAGCATGAACAAGTTTAATCATTGTAGATTGGAACAACTGCCCTACTAATGCTATGTTATACTCCCTTCGGTTATTTTTAAAAGAAACAAAAGTATAAAAATTTTTCGTCCTTTTTATAAAAAAACTTTGACCAATTTTCAAATATGTTGGATGTTAAATTTCATTAGTACCCTTATTTATTATGAAAGAGAATATTAAAAGTAAATAAGTTGGTGTAATCAAGACAATTAATATAGGGGCATTAATGGAATAAATTTAAATTTATATGAGTATTAAATGCGAACAACTATTTTCAAAGTGTTTCCTTTGTCTATGTGATTTATTTTTATTGTTGCTCCCCCTTAAAATAATATAGTGCCTTCGTTAAATGAAAATTTATACATAAAAAAGAGTTTCTGTCATACAAATTATCCATAATCAAATATACAAATGCCTAAGCATGGCAACAAAACCCATACTCATGGTTACCCACCCGAATCAAACCGAATTTGACGGATTTTCCCCGTTTTGACTGAGTTTGGGTATGAGTTTGGGTTTTTCCCGATTTCAAAACACAGGTATGGGACGGGTAACTGGTATATAGGTACCCACCCAAACCCGTCCCAAATGAAAAAAAACTACTTTTATGTTCATACGCCATGTTATATGTTTGATAATTGTCGTGTTATAAAAACTACCATTGATATTTAAAGGAGCAAATAAATCAATCGGTCTAACAAATGTTAAAGTGATCATATTGATGGATAATCCATTACAACATTTCTCTAGGGGTTACAAAAAAACTTATATTTTTATTTTAAAAAAAAATATTGAATGCAGGGACGGGGTTGGGGTGGGGATACCCAAACCCGTCGGGGATGGGGATGGGGTTCACTTTCTCATCCCCGCTGGGTATGGGTAGGGTAGCTGGTGAGTATATGAGAATCGGGTATGGGGACGAGGAATGTTAAACCCGTCCCCACCCCGCCCCATTGCCATGCCTACAAATGTCTTTGAGTGAGTGAGAGAGAAAGAGAGAGAGAGAGAGAGAGAGAGAGAGAGAGAGAGAGAGAGAGAGAGAGAGTTTATGGTTTTGAAAATGAAAAAAAAAATATTACAATACTTTTAAATATAAAGTCATGTAAAGAACAATTTTAATTTGTAGATGTTTACGAGTCTTTCATTTTTTGTAATGATAATGATGTTATTTTATCACTTGTGTGTTACTAAAAAATTAGTATAAATATTGTAAAGTAAGCTTAACTCAGTTAATATAGACATCATATTTGTATTATACGTGTAGGGTAAGATCAAACTTTAAATTTTGTAATTATTTATCATAAAAGAGAAATTTATAGTCATTAGACTCTTTTTAACACGACACTATAATGGTAGGTGGTTCACCTATTTAGCACCACATTTAATAGATACCCCCATTGTGGAGTATAATACATGGGTGCCTATGGAGAATGGTGGCTATGGAAGCACCCTCTTTCTCTTTATTTTTCATGGGTCCTATTTAATAAAAACTTAATAAAATAAATAAATTTTGTTGAAATGTAATAATATAGAATTATTTGTGGGACCTATTTAATAATTTCTTTTAAGGTCTTGGATTGAAGAAAATTGATTCTTATTAAGTACTCCCTCCGTCCCTTAATATAACCACCTATTGCTTTTTTCACATTTCTTAAGAAATGTTGTTGGTGTAGTTAATGTGTCTGTTTTATAGTACAATTTTACAAAATTAACCTCATTAAAGAGATAAAGTGAAAAGTCAATTTATTGTACTTTTAGAATTAGTAGTAGTATTAAATAAGGGTATCTATGGAAAAAAATAATTAATGTGTGTTGTAATTTGAAAAGGGGTTATATTTAGGGACAAAAAAAAAAACAAAAGGGGGGTTATATTAAGGGACGGAGGGAGTATTATGGTAAAATGAATAATATAGACATACAAATTTAATTTAAACATCCAATTTAAAGTGTTTTATTGTGGACGGTCTAACTACTTCTCTTCCTCGATACTTTTTTTGGGTCAATCTCTTCCTGGATACTCTATTTCCCTTTCATTTTGCAATAATAGTCGTAATCAATCCAAATTGTTGTGATTACGAGGAATGTGCGTTGAAAAAATAAAAAAGTGATGAGTGGGGAAAAGATTCATTCCACATTTGTATGGGCTTGGATGGTGACACGTGCCACATGTAGAACATAATCCTTGAAACCTAAAAGTAAAACAGTCGGAGTGAAAATTTGACTGTTTTTACTCAATGAAAAACGTTGTGAAGTCAAACTAGACTAAGAGAGTCCAATATCAACGAACACAAGGAGTAACCAGGGCACTGAGGAAATGCACCCACTACAAACAAACAACAGGATTATGAGATTAGGAAACCAAAGGTATCTTAATCTTATCTTTTTTGTACGTTACAAATATAACGTGATTATTGTGAGACAAACACATGTGGCCCACCATTTTGCTGGTGGATGTACTGTTCCCACCACCACCACCTTCCTTCCTTTCCTAGTACTATACTTTCTTTTTTTTTTAATCAATTTTTTATGATCAAATATTCATTAGCTTTGTTGATGATCAATAAACCTAAAAAGATGATCAATCTTTGCAAGAATCTGACCGGCCATATTTAACCGAGTCTTCTTTTTTGGGATATATTTTTATAGATTTTCCTAACTTACGTCTATAGAATATACGTTAAAGTTTTTAATAAGTTGATTGTATGACTTTTAAAATGGTTATTTTTACATTAAATTTCTTAACAAAGTTATTGTTATCATTTACCTTTTTTTATCCACAAGATTCAAACCATTTTCTTATTCAACAAGATTTAAACTTAAAATTTTGCTTAGGATTCGAGTTAAGTCCCATCGAGACCAACTCTTACAATACTCTTCTTATCAAAAACTTTTTTTTAATTATGATACTTTTATGATGTTTGTGTTAATATTATTTTTAAAACTAGGTATCCGGCTCAATGATCGACTAATTCACTGAGTTCGATCCCATTGTTCACTTGCAGGATCCTCAAATTAAAATCGTATCAAAGTTCTATATGGACGAACCCATCGAAATTGCCATCGGATGAACCAAACTTGAGAAGAACATACTTCAAGATCTCAAGCCAACACCACTATTTTTTTTATTAAATTTAAACTTGGAAAAGAATTGTGTGGTTAAAGTTAAATTTGTATAGAAAAGTGTACATTGACGATTAATTTTTTTTTTTGACAAAATTGACAATTAATTTATAAACTCTCTTTAATTATAGTGCAAATTTAAATTTAAAAGTGGAAGACGGCGGTTCTCCATTTCTATCATAAAGTTAATCAATATGCATAAAAATTAATTAATTTTGGTCTTTTCTTAGATTTTTATGGGATGTTTTTCGAGACATGTCTATATCAGTTTAGTCATTTATTAACGGTTAAAAACGTTGGAGATTACTATCCCTCGTTTAATAGCAACGTAGTTCCTCTTTCTTCAAATTTCTATCCTCTTTGTAAAAACTTGGTGCGAAGTGATTAATCTTCTTCAACTCTACAACAAATCAAATGGTTGTATAAAAAATAAACAAAGCAAAGAAGAAGGAAATTCTATGCCAATATGGACGGAAGAGCTCTAGATGAGAAAAAACAAGGAATTTAATGTTCAAACACGACAACCTACATATAACAATACAATATTTTTACCGTTGAACTTTGCTAATGGAGAATCCGGAATTTAAACTTGATCTCATCATAGTACAAAGTCGAGTCAATTGAGTTATGTTTTTATCTGTCGAGGAAATGAGTTGTTTATTAGTAAAAATAATTTTGTGCGTACGCAATATCATAGAATATCAACATCAATGTACCATACCCTCCATTAACATAGCCCTTTTTCTTGTCACGCAAAGAATTCATCACATTCATTCATCCATTCATCTTCCATCTCCATCACACACACATACATCATTTTCCTTTTCCACCCAACCGTACTTCCCGCACTTTCCCAATTTCACTCGATCCATCCACTCTTCATAATTAACCTCTTCAATTCAACTCAACCTCTTCTTCTTCTTCTTCTTAATCAATCTTTAACTATAATCTTCTTCAATTCTGTAGTTGACTTATGCTTAATTAGCTCTCTTGTTAATTTTACTTAATTTTAATTAACTATGACTGTGTCGGTGTACTCTTGCTTGATCTATAGGTAACTAGAACAGAGTCTTTGTAATTAGTTGTACTTCTTTGTAATTGAGTTTGTGAATTCTGTGATTATGGAAGCTTTTCAATTGTACGGTAATGGTGGTAATTCCTCTGATTTAAGGGCGATGGGGAAAAAATCAAAAGAGTGGGATTTGAATAATTGGAAATGGGATAGTCATCTTTTCATAGCTACTAGTAAGTTGACTCCGGTGCCGGAACACCGTCAATTTTTGCCTATTCCTGTTGGTGGTGGTGGTGGTTGTTCTAACTCAAATAGTTCATCATCTTGTTCAGAACAGTTAGATCTTGGGATTTGTCAAGTGAAGGAAGGTGAGAGGAAAAGAAGGGTTATTGTTGTGGAAGATGAACTAGGTTTAGGTTTGAATAAGGAAGGTGGTAATCTTAGTTTAAACCTTGGTGGTGGTGTTGCTACATGGGAAGGAAATACTGGGAAGAAAAGTAGAGTCGCTGGTGGAGGTAGTTCTAGTAGAGCATTTTGTCAGGTGGAGGATTGTCGTGCAGATCTTAACAACGCGAAAGATTATCACCGACGTCATAAAGTTTGTGAGATACATTCAAAGGCTAGTAAGGCCCTTGTTGGAAATGCGATGCAGCGGTTCTGCCAACAATGTAGTAGGTTAGTTCATGTAGCAAGTAGCTGAAAGTGTGTCTTTTTTATCAGTTTTAATAGTTGAATTCATGTTATTTCATGGTATTCTTTTATTATGTCAACAGGTTTCACTTGCTCCAAGAGTTTGACGAAGGAAAAAGAAGCTGTCGAAGACGTTTGGCAGGCCATAATAAAAGGAGGAGAAAAACAAATCAAGATGCTGCTCCTAATGGAAGTTCACCGAACGATGATCAGACTAGTAGTTATCTGTTGATAAGTTTATTGAAGATACTTTCAAATATGCAGCGTAAGTATTTCTTTAGTGTACTCCATGTATGCAGGGCCTAGTTGGCAGTTGGTATCTTATTAATATATGATGTTGATTGATGCTTGTTTCGCTTTGAAATGATGAAAGGCTTGGTATTGGTTTAAACTAATTTTTTAAAAGATGGAATTGGCAGCTAAGTTAATAGCTGCAGGAAGGTTGTTTGTGTTAGGAAATAACAGAGCTGAAAAGAAAAATAAGCACAATCACAACACAAGAATATAACGTGGAAACGTGTTACGAAATTTTTACAACACATAGACTTCTCTCACTCTCACCCCCAATGCCCCAATACAACCATACTCTCACAAAACAAATATTTAAACTAAGTCAGATATAAGCGTAAAGTGCTACCGACTGGCGCATCTAAAAACAAAGAACCTAGGTTCAATATATAGCCTTGGTCTTCCCCTTGCTCCACCAAACTAAGCGATGTGGGACTTCTCCAATGACTAATATTTTTTCACCTTCTTCTTTATTTAAGAAACTTGACGATCAAACCCAACAGTTTGTTCATTTGAAATTTGGTTAACTAAATATACATCTTGTTGAGGATATGGGGGAAGACATATTTATTACAAGGAGAGGTTTCATACTTTGACCTTGGTAGCCCGAAATAGACACGTAAAAACCCAATAGGTTTTTTGGTGCTAGTTGACATTACTTAGTTAGACTTGAGCTTAATCGATTAGTTTCCCTTCAGAAGGATTTGTCAGTACCTCGGAGGAACAGAGTATGGAATAAGGTATTCTTCAGTTTCCAAGTAAATAATAAAACAAACTGCTTAAAAACTGTCTGATTGATCAACTGATTTGTAAATGGCTCAGAATAGACGGCTTGTCCAAATATGTCTTAGTGTAATTAACAACTGTAATGGAGAAGAAATTGCATAGAGAAGACATTGTATTAACAGAAAGATAAATGTCAGTTTAAAAAGGTAGTGATCTTGGGCATGATTTTTACAAGCTGAAACACCAGTAGTTGAGAGCATTGTTGTCAATCTTTGTTTGAGCATTTATGCTATGAGCCTATGACAGGTAGTTGAAGGATGAATAATGATTGTTTTTATGAATTACAGCTGACAAATCAAATCAGACCGCCGACCAGGATCTGCTTACTCATCTTTTAAGGAGTCTTGCTAATCAGAATGGCGAACAAGGGGGAAGGAACTTGTCTAACCTTTTACGGGAACCTGAGAATCTGTTAAAAGAAGGGTCTTTATCTGGGAAGTCTGAGATGGTTTCTACTTTAGTTACCAATGGTTCTCAAGGTTCTCCAACTGTTACAGTACAGAATCAAACAGTTTCTATTAGTGAAATTCAGCATCAAGTGATGCATTCACATGATGCTAGGGTTTCTGATCAACAAACCACATTTTCTGCAAAGCCCGGTGTTTCAAATAGTCCTCCAGCTTACTCAGAAGCCAGAGATAGTACTGCTGGACAGGCCAAGATGAATGATTTTGATCTGAATGACATCTATATTGACTCAGACGATGGCATAGAGGACATAGAAAGGTTGCCTGTCACTACAAATCTTGGTGCTAGTTCTCTTGATTACCCATGGATGCAACAGGATTCACATCAGTCGAGTCCACCTCAAACAAGTGGAAATTCAGATTCTGCATCTGCCCAGTCCCCTTCTAGTTCCACTGGCGAAGCTCAGGTATTTATCTATTGCAGCATTATTCTGGGTTGTCTGTTGCACCCATGCTCTTGTACATTGTCCTTATACTCACACTCACCCTCCATGACTGGGATTTTGTGATTTTCTGTAGAAATTCTGGGTATTTTTCTGAAACTACAAATGTTTTTTTACAGTGGTTCTTAGAATTTGTGGAACTGTCTTAATTTGTCATGCTGATGTCGACGGGTTGACACTAAACTTCTTCTTTAGTCATACATGACAAGAAGCCAAAATATAATAATGCTCAAGAATATCTGATATTCTGATGGGTGTGTGGTTCTTAGGAAGATCTGACAAGAGGTCAGAGGAGGGGAATGGAATTCATTTGCTTCTGCTTCCTTTTGACATACCGCGTACGGGAGGTTTTTAGTTAGTATGAGGGGATGGGGAAGAGGTGTGACCAAAATTAACTGAACAGTACATAATATTTTCTACTGTTGAAAAAACATTAAGATGAGTATTTTGATCATCCTTACCAATCCTGGTTTAAATTGGATGCCTATTAATGGCTGCATGTTTGATGAAAATATTCATCAGACTTGAGGATGAAATTGCATGCCTATTAGGTTTCAGAAATAAATGGCGCCTGCTTGTTTTTGCTTGCAGAAATTTGTGCTGTACCTGCCTATGCAGGATCTTGTTTTCATGTATGAAATTGCATTCTGGTTCTAGCTCCTAATGTTTGCTTCAATTACACCCTTATATAATTTATACTATCCTGAGATTGTCTTGATTCAACACCTAATTTGTTTGTTTCCACCATTTAGAATCGCACGGATCGGATTGTTTTTAAACTCTTCGGTAAAGGACCGAGCGATTTTCCTCTTGTACTTAGAGCACAGGTACGTTAAGCTTTTCAAAGCATCTAAGAATTACTGTTACTATTATTTTTCTATGAAATAATTTAATCATACTAAGGTTTTGGTCTCCAGATTCTTGATTGGTTATCCCACAGTCCAACTGATATTGAAGGATATATACGGCCTGGTTGTGTTGTTTTGACTATTTATCTGCGTCAGGCTGAGGTTGTGTGGGAGGAGGTACACAATGTCCTTCTAAAACTACTAGCTGGTCTGTTGGTGGTTATTTCTGCAATCAGGGGATACTTTTGACCTTACGAGGCTTATTTGTTCTTTTACAGCTTTGCTTTGATCTGACTTCCAGTTTGAATAGGCTTCTGGATGTCTCAGATGATGATTTTTGGAGAACTGGATGGGTTCACATCAGGGTGCAGCATCAGATGGCCTTCATTTTCAATGGTATCTTGCTATGTTTTTATTGTTGTTTTTGCTATCTGTCATGAAAACAGGAGTTGGAATTTGATTGCACTATTCAATTAAGTCCATCAAACATTGTTTTGCTCAGTAAATTTACATTAAATGATTAAAGGCTAAATTATCTACATCGAGGACTTGTATCGACACCTAATTCAAGCCACTGCTGCATATTAACTTGTTTTGGTGGACTTTTATTGAATTTGGTCTAATGTGATGTTGCCATTGTTATTATACTTTGTGCTTATGTCAGAGTCAGTAAGTAGTATATTTTTATGACTAGGCATCTAACTGCAACCTTTCTGCTGCAGGCCAGGTTGTCATCGATACACCCCTTTCTTTCAGGAGTAATAATTATGGTAAGATTTTGAGTGTTAGTCCAATTGCTGTACCAGCATCAAAGACAGCTCAATTTTCTGTGAAGGGTGTCAACCTGACTCGCCCTGCCACAAGGTATTCTTTACTTGTTGCCCTGTGAAATGCAATAACATTGCATGTCGAAAGTTAGATGAAAATTTAGATAATCTCTTTGATATACACGTGTAGGTGCGTATATTTCGCTATTGCATGTGACCCTTGTTTTTATTATTCCAGGTTATTGTGTGCTTTAGAAGGGAATTATTTGGACTGTGAAGATACTCATGAGCCTATGGATCAATGCTCCAAGGATCTTGATGAGCTTCAGTGCATCCAATTTTCATGTTCTGTCCCTACGATGAATGGACGAGGGTTTATTGAGGTGCTCTTTCTTTGCTCTCACAGATTATAAAGTCTAAATTATCACACGATAAGCCCTCGCCAAGGCTTGTGGTGTGCCTTGTCTTTGGAAAAGGGAAAGTACTCTCCACCTAAACATTTTTGTAGCAAAGAGTAATTATAACCTATAAATTGTTTATACTATTAAAATTCTTATAATACTGACTAAAGAACAGAACCTCATTACGTAATGGTCTTGGATTTTATGCATGAAGTATGCGTAATCTTTTCTTTTGGGTGGGGAGAAAGCCAGTACTGTATATGTTAGTATCATTAGATTGGTTATCTGAATTGTAATCTCAATGTACTGGACTTATTGAAAATGGGAAATACTAACATGTGCTCTCAGGGCACTTGTTAGTGTACTAGTAAGGATAGAAATTTTGTATTGGAATTGCACATTCCATTTCTTAAAAAGTGAAAAATTGTTTTTTTTTTCAATACATAATTACTATCGGTAGATTCCTTAACATGTGCTCTTAGGGCACAAGTTAGCATGACCCACTGAAAATATACATTTTCGGCTACTTAGTTTCGTATTTTTAGCATTGGAATAAGATCCTGACTGGAGTTGGTTTTGACTTTGAGGATGATTGTATTGGCGTTTGGACTGTCTCTTTTAATTATTAACCTTTTAGATTTTTTTTTTTGTTATTGAGTTGAGACTGATAGTGATTAGTGATAGTGCGATACTGATACATTAATCATTGTGTTAGTAAACCGGATCAAATTTGATTTAGTTGTTGCTGCATACTTAGTTGAAGAAGTAGGAATAGTATGTTGGTGGTTAAGAAGGATGTTATGACACAATAGGGATTCATGAATTGGATATCTATTCTTTAATATTCATACTGTATTTCACCTATATTATGATATTTAAGTATAGTCTGAAATGATAAATATCGGCCAACACTTATTCACTGTTCTAGTCCATAATTAAATGCCTCCGTATAAATTGTCATTTATATGCCATTTACATGCATCGTTATAAATGTATCATATTCTTAACTGAAGATAAACAGGCCTGCATCAATGTTATGTATCTGATCTTTTTATCTTATAATTTTCCTGAACATGCCAGATTGAGGACCAGGGTTTGAGCAGCAGTTTTTTTCCTTTCATAGTTGTGGAGGAGGATGTTTGCTCTGAAATCTGTGTGCTTGAGCCTTTACTGGAATCTAGTGATACTTATCCAGATGTTGAAGGGGCTGGAAAAATTCAAGCAAAAAATCAAGCCATGGATTTCATTCATGAAATGGGTTGGCTTCTCCACAGAAGGCAAATAAAATCTAGGGTGGTTCGTTTGAATTCTAGTACGGATCTGTTTCCATTAGATCGATTCAAGTGGCTCATGGAGTTCTCTATGGACCATGATTGGTGTGCAGTAGTTAAAAAGTTATTGAACCTCATGCTTGATGGAACAGTGGGTACAGGAGACCACACATCCCTGTATCTTGCACTTTCAGAGTTGGGTCTCCTTCACAGAGCTGTGAGGAGAAATAGCAGGCAGTTGGTGGAGCTTCTTTTGAGATTTGTTCCTCAAAATATTTCAGATAAACTAGGACCTGAAGACAAGGCACTGGTTAATGGAGAGAATCAAAACTTCTTGTTTAAACCTGATGCTGTCGGTCCTGCTGGTTTGACACCACTCCATATAGCAGCCGGGAAAGATGGTTCTGAGGATGTACTGGATGCTTTGACGAATGATCCTTGCATGGTAAGAATTCTTCTATCTTAAACTGACGAGAGAGGGCGAGATTTTCTTGTAAGTCCTTTGGATCTTCACTGCATTTAATTCCCATGCAGATTGAACCCTGTTATATGCCTAAGTTCTGTATTATAACTGT
Organism: Medicago lupulina; assembly: GCA_958299785.1. Lineage (NCBI taxonomy): Eukaryota > Viridiplantae > Streptophyta > Magnoliopsida > Fabales > Fabaceae > Medicago > Medicago lupulina. The sequence goes on from OY283140.1 coordinate 3,594,727, forward strand.
TATTTGAATTGTTATCACCCTTCCCACTTCTTGAATCAAACTATTACAAACAATAATTGGTATGTCTATGAGCATTAACCCATATTACAGTCCCCTCTTTTCTTCATAATAATTTTCATGTCAAGTTGGAAACCACGAGTGTCGTTTTAGTGCTAGTGGTATTTAGCATTTGACAATAACTTGGGCATTTTAATTCAGGTGGGAATTGAAGCATGGAATAGTGCTCGCGACGGCACGGGGTCAACACCTGAGGATTATGCACGGTTACGTGGTCATTATACTTACATTCATTTGGTGCAAAAGAAAATCAACAAGAGCCAAGGAGGGGCTCACGTGGTGGTTGATATTCCTAGCATTCCGACAAAGTTCGACACAAGCCAGAAGAAAGATGAATCGTGCACTACCTTTGAGATTGGAAATGCTGAAGTTAAAAAGGTTCGGAAGGACTGCAAACTTTGTGATCATAAGCTGTCATGTAGAACTGCTGTACGAAAGTCTTTCGTATACAGACCTGCAATGCTGTCAATGGTGGCTATAGCAGCGGTCTGTGTCTGTGTGGCTCTTCTATTCAAAAGCTCGCCGGAAGTTCTGTATATATTCCGACCTTTCAGGTGGGAATCTTTGGATTATGGAACAAGCTGATACTTGTCAACCTACAAGGCTACAACGTAAATTTGACGGATAATTTAATAGGATGCGTTCATATACTGGCTAAACTGGGTTTTTTTTATTTTTTATTTTACTAAAGCTAAAAACTGTAATGGTGTTCACATATTTATTATTGATAAGCCTCCTTGTGAGACTGCATGTGTGGATTTGCTTGTATTGTATTCTGAAACTACATTTGTCTAAATCCTTGTTGTACAATAGCATAATACTTGTATGCTGCAGTGCAGCCTTCTCTTTTATGATGAGTTTATTTATCATGCGGCCTCTACTTTGGATCACTTTTATTGGTTGACTGAAAAGGTGATCTATGTTATGGTACACCATTTCTTTGAACTATTATAATTTCTTTATCTGATAAATTTATATCAAAATTGCAAAAGAACTACTCCCTCTTTCCTTTCTTATGGCCTAGTCACCCTTGTCAATCTGAGGTCAGTTTGTCTTCACCATTCTTTTCAAATACTAATGTACTTGCTGAAACATTTATGATTCTTGTATTGGCAGTATTTTATGTTTAGTTGAAAAATCAAATGTTTGTTTTTACTAATACTAACAATGTATACAAATTAAACTTGATTTTTAAAATTAATGATAAATAAGATAAGCTGAAAAATTGTGCTGATTGAGTTGTTAATTCAGAACAAATTAACATTCGTTATTCAACATGAAAACCAAAAATATTTGCTGTAAGATGATGGTTTTTGACGTGGCTATAACAATTTCAACCTAGTTGACACCACAACACCTACCAATCAACTACCACACACCATAAAATGTGACTATAACATGAAAATAATAGGTTTGTGAGAATAAGAGCACACATATTGTACCTTTGTTTTTTTATTTTTAAGGAACATATTGTAACTTTGTGAAACTCAAATAAGAAATTTTCAAACTCAGAAGTATTTTACTTTGTAAATGATTTCAGTTTTTTTTTTTTTTTTACTTTTTTTCTAACTTAGCAAATGGTAATTTTTTTTAATTAAACATCAATAACATACTATAAAGTGGTGTTTCCATTTGCCATGTTGAACTTTTAAACAAAAAAAGAAAGAAACGCTTTTAGACTACGACGAGGATCAGAAGTTAAAGTAGCTGTATGACTTCGATTTCTAAATGCACAACTTCAAAAAAGATATTTTGGAAACAAAGAAACAAAGTTCCAATTATGTGAGAATGATATTTTGTACGCACTTAGAAAAAATAACATACAAAAATGAGACAAAATTCTTAAAAAAAAAACTTTCATTGCACCAACAAGGTAACAATAACATAATAACATTCCAGTACAGTACAAAAATTAAATTGTAAGTAAAAAGACGAAACAACAAAAGTAGCAACAATTAACTAAACACGCAAATTATTCATCCACACCTAATAAGACAACCGTCAAAGGGAAGAATATAAATCCGCAACACAATTCTTAAGCTTGAGGCTTCTCCCACTTGAGTGGTTTCACAACTTCCCATGTGAAGTCAGGATCGTCCCTTCCAAAGTGTCCATAAGCAGCTGTCTTAAGAAACCTGCTGTTGCCACCCCTCTTAAGGTCCAAGTTTATGGTGATCATTCCAGGTCTGAAGTCAAAATTTTCCTTCACAATTTGAAGAATCTCCCTGTCAGGAATCTTTCCAGTTCCATAACTGTCAACAAAGACTGACAAAGGTTCAGGCACACCAATGGCGTATGAAACTTGAACAATGCATCTGCGAGCAAGACCGTTGGCCACGATACTCTTGGCTGCCTGCCTTACAACATAGGCACCACTTCTGTCAACCTTTGTTGGGTCCTTTCCTGAGAAGGCACCTCCACCGTGAGCACCCCAGCCACCATAAGTATCAATGATGATCTTTCTTCCGGTCAGACCGGCATCACCATGGGGACCACCAATGACAAAGCGGCCAGAAGGGTTAAGGTGGAAGATCGTCTTCTCATCCAAGTACTTCTCTGGAATGACAGGCTTGATAACATGTTCCTTAAGATCAGCGGCAATCTGGTCGTTGCTGACAGTCTCGTCATGTTGAGTAGAAATGAGGACAGTGTGGACACGAACTGGAACCATAGCACCGTTCTCATTGTAGTACTCAATGGTAACTTGTGTCTTGCCGTCAGGTCTCAGCCAAGCGCAGGTACCATTCTTCCTAACCTCGGTAAGACGAGAACCAAGTTTGGTTGCAAGGACATGGGTCAAAGGCATCAATTCAGGGGTTTCATCAGTAGCATAGCCAAACATGTGACCCTGGTCACCAGCACCAACCTCCTCCGGGCGCTTGGTGAAGTGTCCATGAACACCCTGAGCAATATCAGGACTCTGCTGCTCAATGTTGACCAAGACCTTGCATTTGTCGGCATCAAGACCAACATCATCAGAGATGAATCCAATGGTGCGGCATGTGTCACGAACGATCTTCTCGTAGTCTACATTGGCCTTGGTTGTTATCTCTCCAAAGACCATGACCATGTTAGTCTTGGTGCATGTCTCACAGGCAACCTTGCTGTCAGGATCCTGTTCAAGACAGGCATCGAGCACTGCATCAGAGATCTGGTCGCACAGCTTGTCGGGGTGACCCTCGTTTACGGATTCAGATGTAAATAGAAAGGTTTCCGCCATTGTTCAAGCTACACAAAACAACAAACTACATGTTTAGTATTACAAATCCCAAAAACTTGATCACTGATAACCAGATAAGTGAAACAAAAAAAAAAAAAACTCTTCTCAGTGCATATCAATAGAAGATAACTAATATTCGAGATCATATTGCAAAAGGAATAAAGCCACTTATCCGAAAACAATTGAAAGGATATCTGAAACGTTATGATTAAAATATTTTAAAAGTTGTTGGTCCTGATAAAAAAATGCAGCTGAGTGGATAACATATCAAGATTCCCTAACCACCAAGACAGAATATTGAATTTTCCAATAAACATGAAAGCACACCATATGTCTCAAAAATATTAATTTCCATTTAATAATCCTCCACATGTTCCTTGGGATGCAAAATATAAAGTGCTCAGAGAAAATTAGCCACAATTTAAATCACACTCGTAAACAGAGAAACAGACAGTTCACTTAAACTTCTGAATATGTACTTGTGGTACAATGATATCAAAACTAATTGTGAAACACACATTTTTACAAAGCAAGAATCCATAAACATGTTTTAATCGTGATATTAGCATCCAGAAAACTAGATCCAGCAAAAAAATGGTTAGAAGATATTATACCCTAACAGATCTATAACACAAAACGCCAAGGTTTATCAAACGAAAAGGATTGAACAGGTCAGGTCAACTACCTAACGGTAACAAATCCTTAGATATTAAAGAAAAGAAACACTGCAATCAGAATCATAAACAATGAAGCAATTCTAGAAAATCAGATCTAAAACTGATACGGTTAATTTAGAATAAGAAAAGAATCATGAAAAGCATATGATAAATAGTAGAGCAAGAAGAAAGAAGAATGAACCTGGAGCGAGTGGGGAGGTGCAAGTAGAAATGAAAAGGAGGTTCACTCGCTCTGACTAGAACAGAGCAGGTTATGAAACTCACTTGAATGACGGATGTGATTAGTCCAACTACACTATCTTCTTATTTATACCCACAATTACTGGTCACCGGATCTTTCGGTGCGCAGTTAGTTTTCACGGGGTTGGTGAGTGTTTATATTAACCGGATATTGCCAGTCATTACCAACCCTTACCGGTTCCCACCGGATCTCATTTCATTTCATTTACTAACCAACCAACAGCGTCTCGTGTCGTGTCGGTGGTAGATATGAGATATATCCCCTCCAATCCATCATCTCTCCTCATTCTACTTTTCTTGCTTTTATAAAATTTGATTCATTTTTTTTATTATTATTATTAAATTAAAAATTAAACTAAATTAGTCAAAACAAAATTGATCAAAAACTAAGATTGATGATATTAAATTAATATTATTATTATTATTGTATGAGAAAATCAACCACACAATATTTATAATAATATATAATGTCTTCAAAAACCTTAAACTCAGTTGGTAATTCTTCAAAAAAAAAACTCAATTGATAGAGACATTACATAATATATACAGGGATCGAGTTTTAGACTCTCGACAACTCATTTATTCTTCGTAAAAAAAGAATTTTTAATCACTAAATTATTTGCCTAAAAAATAATAATATATCAATAGGATTCAAACAACATGATAAATGACGTTTCAATCATACTTTATTTATTTAAAAAAAATATTTTATAGTGTCTTTAATTTATAAAGTAAAACTAAGTTCTCATCTTCCTCTTCAAATCACTTCATCAAAAATAATAGTTTTATAATTTTATACATGTAACTTCATTAAACGCAATATAATATGACCTACAATTTTACTCATATTTAGCTAGAAGGATAAGAGGTCTTGGTGGATTGATGGAAGAAATGTCTGGTGAATAAAAGTTTTCAACTAGAATCTAAAGTTGAGGAGATGATTCGAGGGGGAGGTGATTTCAGTGGTGGGGTGCAGGGAAAAACACTTAAAACGCTAATGTCAATATAAGTTCGAAGTGTGTATCTGAATTATAATACATCATTTGGCCACTATTATAAGCAAAAGTTTAAATTTTAGATTCATTCAATTAATGATGAATATAGTCAGTATTATATACCACATACATCATTTAATAAATGAATCTAAAATACAAAGTTTTGCTTATAATAGTGACCGGATGATGTAGTGTGTATTTTGATTTTTTAGTGACATGAAACTTATATGACTTTTATTTTTTAAAAGAGGAATGTTAGCAACACACATTTTAACACACATTTTCAACACATTATCTTTGATTGGTTAAAATTGACACGAGTCCCATCAAATTTGGTGGGTCTCATAAATTTGGTGGGTCTCATGTGAATTTTAACCAATCAAAAAGAATGTATTGAAAAGTGTGTTAGAATGTGTGTTGCTAGCAAAATTTCATTTTTTAAAATGAGAAATGCTAGCAACACACATTCTAACACACTTTTCAATACATTCTTTTTGATTGGTTAAAATTCACATGAGACCCACCAAATTTATATGAGACCCACCAAATTTGGTGGGATCCACGTCAATTTTAACCAATCAAAGATAATGTGTTGAAAAATGTGTGTTAGAATGTTTTTTTTTTTTATAACTTAAACAAGAAAATTTTCTTGGACTTGGGTCAAGAAAATTTTGCTATATTTTAAAAGAAAATAAGAAAGAGCTTTTCTTTTTCTCAATATTTTGAGTTAACCATAGCTGCTGTTTTATTATGGTATGCTATAAGTCTATAACACAACGTAATATGGATATTGACTGTTTATTAATTAATTTTGTCGTACTGAACGGTTTGCTTCATATTGCATCATGCATAAGAAAAATGGAAAATAAGTATTATAATACGAAAATTAATTCATAAGAGTCCATTCAACTTGGTTGATTTTCTTTTTTTGACTGGAACTTGGTTGATTTTAGAAAGACAAAAGAATAAATAAATAAATATTATAACCAAGAAAAGAAAAGAATAAACAAATGTATAATGACAATATTAAATATTAAACGTGGCAGTAGTGCCTTGGGTTGCTGTGCTCTCTGGAAGATAAATATGGCACGATTGTGTAGCAACTAGCACGTCCAATATGACCATTATATTATTCCAAAATCAATTTGCATAACTTAGGTTTTTAGTCAATTAAATTAAAGGATTCCCAATATATGCAATGAAATTGAGTCTAACATTCTTTCAAAAAAAAAAAAAAATGAGTCTAACATAAGGAGATAGACTCCCACAACAACATGATAAGTTTGAACTCATTAGTTGTTTACTTAATAGCATTTCCAGTAGTAGTAGAGTCCAACATGAATGTCTTAAATAGATTTTACTCTATACAACATCTTATTGAAAATCTTATCCAATTTTTAATTAAATAGTTGTATAAATATTATTTCTACAAAATTGCCGAAAAACCTCTGCTCAAGGTGGAAAGAACATATAAAAAATCAAAACCTAAACAAAAAGGATATTGGGTATATGTTATTTATTTTATTTGACAAAAAAAAAAATTACTTCAGATATCAACGTACTATTTATTTTACACATGTATTATCTTACTCCTTCATACATCAAATTCAAAATATAAACTTAAAAAAATGATGTAATAAAACAATATATTCTCATCAGATATCAACGTAAAACCATTCTATATAGTCTTGCATATCATTTATTGATCACCAAATATTGGGGTTAGTTGGGATAGTGAAGCAGCTGCCATACTTACAGATATGTTATACTTTTTTATATTAGAAAAAAAGACAGACCTTTCAAATTAATTACCTAGCCTTTCAAATAAAAAAAAATTAATTGCCTAGTAATAGTTTAACCAAGATGTTGACAAAAATAAAATGTTATAGATTTAGCTTGCAGGCAGTTCAGAGATGAACAAGATGATGAATATATAAACATGTATAAATTCTACGGTACACAAAAGTTGTAGTCAAACTTTTGTCAAAAAAATTGTAGTCAAACACAATATACAAAATAATCAGTCACGTGAAATGTGTATGAATTAATCAACGAGGGATCAAACCAAATATCCAAGTTAATCAATTGACTAATATATATTCACCATTTTAAATTGGGAAATATTAATGAGTGTCTCTGGGATACTTTTTAAGCATTTTAAATGATAAATTTTTAATAAAAAGTTGTGTATTGAATGCATTGGAAATTGTAATAGTTGACTTTTTAAAAAAATAGTTACTAAATTTGGGATGCTTAAAGAGTGTCCCGGAAGCACTCGTTAACAAAACCGTTTTAAATTATAAGTCATTTTGATATTTTATACAAATTAAAAAATATATTAATTTTATATGAGAAAGATAAATTATGAGTTATTTTATAAAATAAAATAAAAAGTAGAGAAGGATAATTGTACCAGAAAAGGAATTAGAAAATGAGAGTAATAAATAGTAAATAGTATCATAAAAAAATAAAGATTTATGTTTCATTAATATTGCCTTAAAAAAATCATTAACATTTTAAATTGTGAGATAAATTAGGATCATTTTTTTTTCTTTTACAAAAACGAATATATTGTGATAAGGAGACAGTATACTCTTGCAAGTGGAAATACATAGTCATGCATGATTCTTCTTTGAAAGGTGGTAAGTAGTAGGAGGTTGGTGACCAACCAAAGGACATAGCAAAACGAGTGAATAAGTAAATTAGCTTTTAGGTACGATGACAATATTAACTCAACCAACCCAATCCATTAGTGTATGTATGGGGTCATAGCCAGTTGAGTGCGCCTCCAGTATCCGATTTTCCAAATTAATAATCAAGGACAGATCCAAAAAAATTAGTAACTGAAATTAAGGTCATAACATAAAAATTTATGTAAAAATATATAAACACGTGAGCGATCAAAATTTATGACTGTGGTTCTCTCAATTATTAGTTTTTTTTTTTTATTCCAAACACAAGCACAAGGTAAAAACATGATGAGAATTGGATGAAAAGAATAGTAAATAAATATAAACAATATGTAAGTATTGATTTAACATAAATAATAAACAAATGAGGGCAGCTGACCCCACTGCCCCATGCTAGATCCATGTCACGAATTATTGATTCTAATTCATCCTAATGAAATTGGCTTGTATGGTGAGGAGTGTCTCTTCACGCTTCAGCCCAGCCCCTGTTAACACCCTCCTCACGCTTCAGCCCAGTCAAACGGGCCTGAAGCATGGACGATGTAGGAAGTTCAACGATAGACCAGATAGGCTCTGATACCATGTCATGAAAATCAGAGTTTAACTCATCCTTACAACACTGACTTGTACGGTGAGGAGTACCTCCTCTTTATAAACTTTTCTTAATCATCATATCTATCTGATGTGGAACTAAACCAACCGAGTGTTGGCCGCTAACACACCCCCCACGCTTCAGCCTGGTCCAATAGACCTGAAGCGTGGACGATGCAGAAAGTCCAGCGATGTAGATGAAAAAGTAAACTAAAGTTAAACTTAAAATTCATTTTAAGGGACATTCATTTTAGAATTAAGAGATGTCTCTCAACTAACTTACTTTTTATTTTTGTACTTATTATTGAATAATTTTACTTTTGTCTCCACTAAATATCAAGCCCAAGGTAAAAACATAATAAGAATTGGAAGAAAAAAAAAATCTGAACAATATGTAATAATTAGTTTGACATAAATAATAAACAAAACAGGGGATGTTGAGCCCAATGCCCCCATGCTAGATTTGTGCATGAAGTAGAGGAAAAAGTAAACAAAAGTTAAGCTTAAAATTCATTTATAGAACATATATTTTAGAATTGAGAGATGCCTCTCAACTAACTTACTTTCTTTTTGTTGTAATTATTATTGAATAATTTTACTTTTTATCTCCACTAAATATCAAGTTAATTCAATGATGTATAAGTAAAATAATATTTCTAAAAAAAAAGTAAAATAATATTGCACCAAATACAAATTCATTTTTTCACAATTACTTGAATCAATAAATCTCCATATGCGAGTTCATCCAATAGATGGGCTTATTGATCAAATGTTGGAAAACTTACATGGTACAACATCTACTTCATTTGTGCATTAAAGAACGAGCCATAAATATTAACTATCTCTATTAAATTTTCTTAAAATTGAGACAGAAATTTTTATCAATTAAAATGATATTAATGAAAATTCTACAATTGTTTTCTAGAGAGTAATTTTTAACCTCAAAGTTACGGTTAAACGTTTATTATTAAGATATCACCTCAAGTGTTGGTGTCGATCTCGTAAAATTGGATAGGATAAAAGTTAACACACTAACATTTACATTGACCTCATTAAAAGGATATTAAAAAAATATTTTTATTTGCGAAGAATCAAATCTACAAGACTACGACAATACGGAAGATAAATCATTTTTACACCCAAAAGAAAAAAAAACTTATTTTATGTTGCAATCAGAGTTCTATTCTAGTTTCTCCAACGATAATCATCCCTTGTTTTTTTTCTTCTTTTCTTTTTTGAATTGAAGAACAATCATCCCCCGTTGGAAACCCCTAAGAGGCAACTCATAACCTGTCTATTTATGAAAACTGTATCAAATTATCAATGTTAAGTGGAACTTTTTGTATGCAAATTGAAGCAAACTTTTTGTTATTAGCTTATTCTATTAATGCATAAATTCACCATTGGTTAGAAGATAATAGGAACCAGCATGTTGGCCAAACAAGGAACCAATGAAGCGGGAAGGTCGTGGCTATGAATATATGAAGCATATTCCTATATGTGTAGACCATTTACGATGTCTATAGTTATTGAAGGTTTGCTGGCTAAAATAGTGTATCCTGATTGTAAGAAAACTACACGACACAAATGAGTTATAAAAAAACTATATATGTCTTGAAAATTCTTGTGGTGATGGTTGTTATAAGCTTCATCAATCATCTTTTAAAAACTATATTTTTTTTTATCAATTCTAACGACTGGATCTTTTAAAATAGAGTCACGATTGAATGAAAAGTTCATTCTTCTTTAGTTGAAATTTTATTTTCAACGTATTTATAACCGATGTAGCTCTGACATATTCACCAAGGTTAATAATTTCTAAGTCACCGTGAGTACAAAATTATGGTGTCACAAGCTCTTGATCATTTAATTGTACACCACTACCATCCATTTGAACCCCATGAGGCATATTAGGACTATTTGATTGAGATGAAAATTGTTGATATTCTTTTATTTTTTGCAAAAAATAGGTAGCTTGCAAAGAGCTAGCTACCAAAATATATTGATAAAGAAACAAAGAAAACAAAAGGAGGGGGATCAAGCTAAGACCTCCCTAAATATTAACAAATCTGAAGTTAATATTGATATAGGTAAGGTGATGTATACTATGGGTAATTTTCAAAGTGTGGGATAGAAATATAATTTGAAAATTTGGGTTATGACGTGGATTTAGGTTAATGGATGCATTTTTAAAAGATGAGGCATTTTGTTGATTTGGGGTACATGGAAAATTGTCACAATTTTACATTAAATTGGATAAAAAAATTATCGTGGTTGAGGTTCAATGGCAAATAAAATGTGTAGAGGAAAAAGTTTAAAAAAGATAAAATAAATTATGTGCAACGATTGTATTCATAGTGCAATGGTAAAAACAATTGAAATGGATTTATATATATAAAAAAAACAATTGAAATGGTAGTTTCTTTTTTAATTATTTTTAATTCAAAAAGCTTTTGAAAAAAAAAATTAAAAGAAGAAAGACACTGTTGTACAATTTGAAAAGGTGGTTGAGTAAAGCCACAAAATATACTTTGTAAATTGTAACCCCTCCCCATTTGCATTTACATTAAATTTTACTAGTGGTCCTTTTTTCATGGTCCATATTAGAGGACCCTAAATATTGAAAATATAAAACTAAGATAAAATTATCTATCAACAAACTCAATTCAATTCAACTTTTATTTTAATATAATTCAAAATATAGTTGTATTTAAACAAAGTTTGTTTGGAGATATGATTTTAATTTGCTTTTGGAGCATTGCAGAGGCCGTTATGATTTTGGGTGTAACATGAGACGATATTCTTTCCTTTAATTAAACGTAATGAGATCATGTGCAGTTGTGGTCCTTACCCAAAAGCAAAGAATAAAATCAAATCAAGTAAAGAGAAAGAGCCCTGTCAGTGCATCGCAATGGGTTGTGTTGTGTTTGTTTGTTCTTATTTTTAAACGTGACATGTTATGGGAAACTTCTAATATGGTCCTAATTTTAGAGGTCCACCTATGGACCTCTCTGTATGATTGTCTATATCATGTTGTCTCTTTTTGGTTTTTTTTTTTTTTTGTTAAGGCTTTTTTGCTTTCGATTTGGTTTTATATCATTAAAAAAAAAACACTCTCCTCCATCGAAGCTATCCTCATCCTCAACATGGTCCAATTGTTAATAAGAGATTTTTTGAATTTCTAATACCCTTTCCATCATTCATTAACTATAAACAGTTGGACACTGAAATGAGTACCTTTTGTGTGCCGTAAATTTGCAATTTTAAGTGAAAAAGACATGATTTTTGAAGACATGGGCGGTGACCCAGAACGTGAAAACTCCAACAAACGTTTTTCGGCTTAATTGGTTATGACCGTTAGATTTGGGTTTGTCATGGGAGCTGAGAGATGTTTTAATGTTGATATTTCATACCTCTGGTTTTGTAAATTAAGGTGTTTCATTAATCACTAAAAAAAAAGGTGTTGTTTCATTATTTGATTTTTATGGGCTTGTAATTTATGGTGATGAGATGAGTAAGAAATGTTGGTTATGTTGATGACAAACCAAAGAGATTCTTGGTCATGTTTTGTAAAGGCATCAAAATGAGTAACAACTATAATGGTTTCGGTCATGAAATTTGGTGTAGGAAGAAGAACAGTGAAAAGTGAAGTAGAATATAAAATTAGGGGAAGAAAATGCATCATACAATATAGCAGGACTGTCTGATCCTATAGTTCACAGATATGGTCTACCATGGACCATTCAAGGCACTTATCCACCATAGAATTTACATATGAAAAGTGTAACCGGTTATATGAAGTCAAATTTAAGAGACCATTGATGAACCCTTAAAATTGAGGACCATATTAGAGACCTCCTATATACAGTAAAATTGACAAAAATAATAATTTTTTTTTCATGCACTGTTATTCTTAGTTCTTACCTCCCCCCTTCTCTTTACATTTCTCTTACTTACTCTCACCAATTAGTAATTATATATTTTACGTTTCCACGGGTTTTTCTTAATCATATTATAAACACATGCCACTATTTAGCAGTGATAAATCTCTATCTCAAAAACCATATAATATAAGTTTTTTAGTTTTGTTTAAAAAAAAACTACCATAAGAAAACTTATATTAGACATAAAAGGTAAAGAGAAATGCTAGCAACACACCTTTTAACACATACTTTTCAACACACTTTCTTTGATTGGTTAAAATTCACACGGGTCCCACCAAATTATGTGGTCCCATGTGAAGAGAATGCGTTGAAAAATGTGTATTAGAAGATGTGTTGTTAGCATTCCTTAAAAGGTAAATTCTCTTCTAATAACCAAATTTTCTCATATATCTTACGACTTGAACAACCATCATGATTAACTCTTGTCAAAACCTCTAAAACACCCTAAATTTGTGTTTTTTTTTTTTTTTTTTTGGTCAAGATATTTGTGTTATTTTAGGTTTCAAATTTAAACGTCAAAATATTTATCGGTTATGTATGTTGGAAAATGCATGTTGGTGCCACGATCAACAAACACAAATGCAGTCGATTAGACTCAAAATGTTGGATTAACTTTTTTTTTTTTTCTTCTAATTATTTATTCTCTCCA